>CM048751.1:256594146-257794146 GCA_026315105.1 Locusta migratoria | reverse complement strand
CAAATCAAACTCAACACGTACCTATGAATAATGATCAAAATATTTCGTAGAGTTCTCCGAAGTAAAATGAAATGAAACGTATTAGACTACATTACAAGTCAATCAAGTTATTACGATAATTGTTATTTTTGGAGTCGGTGTCAGTCCGACTTAGGTGCCAATATCCTCGTATTATTTTTGCTAGGTATATTGTACTGTTTCCTTGACTGACACCGACTCCAAAACTAACATTAATTGTAACTACATTATATTATCGTAATAACTTGTTTGACTTTTAAATTGTCTAATATTTTTTTTTCATTTCATTTTACTTAGGGGAACTCTAATATATATTTTGATCATTGTTTGTTATTCATAGGTATGTGTTAAGTTAGATTTAAAGTGGGTAGTTACCTACCTATCTTGTTGCCTGATAAACTCGTAAATCGTACCTCCACATTGATGAGTAGAAAAAGTAAGTTGATTATTAAGGACTAGAAGAATACACCGTTTTTTCTTACGTTTTAGTGCATATTAATTTGTTTTTGAATAGTTTTTCAAGTCTTTTTATTATAATTTTTGGTCATGTTAGGAGCAACCCAAACGAGGAGAAAATGTTTCAAATGTTTGTATAGCTTATGGGACTTAACTACGGGGTCATCAGTCCCTAAACTTACAAACTACTTATGAACTAGCTAACACTAAGGACGGCACAAATATCCATGCCCGAGGGAGGATTCGAACTCCCGACCGTAGTGGCCGTGCAGACCGTGACTTACGCGCCTCAGTCCCCTCGGCCACTGCGGCCGGCCACACGAGGAGACATGATCAACATAATAAGAGAATCAGATCGAAAATTGAAAGATTTAGCTGTTCCTTTTTCCCTGCGTGCTATTAGAGAATGGAACTGTATATAAATATGAACCTTTTTCAACCTTTGCAATACAGTTCAATGTGATTTTCAAGATATTTGGGTAGCCGCGAACTAGTTCGTTCTGTAATAGGTCCGCTCCCAGTGACGGCTGAGCGGCGTGGTCTGCGCGTGCAGGTGGAGGGGGGAGTTCCCCCACCTAGCTGCTTCATGCGCTTGCTGCTTGAGCCGCTAACGATATCACGCAAAACAAAAGAAACAGTTTGTGGATAATTTTTCGCGTTTAAGTTTAGAGTTATCTCTATATATTGGCCGTATGGATTTTATTAGACAGATATTCAGAGTGCAGAATACTTCAAAACAGAAATTTCGTAGCACTGAACTATGTAATCTAGCAGGCAGACGCTCACCTCGAAATGGCTCTCATTAGCACGTGATTTTTAATTCTGCTGCGCGCCCTCTCGCTATTGCCCGTCGATCTTCGGAAAAGAATCCAACGAACTAAGAAGCGAGATACATTTGGCATAATAGTTCGCAACCGGTAACGCATGTTTTAGTTCGCGACCGATCGTAGTTCACGACCGATCATGCATATTTTAGTTCACGACCTATCGCGCATATTATAGTTCATGATCGATCGCGCATATTTTAGTTCGTGACCGATAGCTCTCCTTTTAGTTCGCAGCTCGGCCGCGAAGTAACTCGCTATTTTTAGTTCGTCTGCTCTTTTTGTCTTTTGCTACCGCTAATAAAAGAGCTCTATCTTTTTTTATGACAGCTTTTTTATATAATGATCAGTGTTGCCAAAGCGTGTGCTATTACCCGTATTTTTGGGAAATTAGACATCAAATACTTCAGCAAATAAACAAGTTATTTACTCGAATGGGTGACACAATGGTATTCAACTAGTTTGCATACAGAGTACTCGTAGTATTTTATTTTTAAAATTGATTGTTTTATTTATTTAATAGGTCATAGAAGGAACATTACCTACAAAATATGCTAAATGCGTCTATTTTCGTGAATAAAAATGCACTTTTATAAATGACTTTTTAATTTTTATAGTTTTGGAAGTGATCAATAAAAAATATTACTACTATGGTACAAGTCAAGTATCATATGGCATAAAGAATATACCTATAATATTAGCAAAACAGGTGCTGAGGGAAGTCATTAGTGCCGGCCGCGGTGGCCGAGGGGACTGAGGCGTTCCAGTCACGGTCTGCACGGCCACTACGGTCGGGGGTTCGAATCCCCCCTCGGGCATGGATATTTGTGCCGTCTTTAGTATAAGGTAGTTGATACGTAGTTTGTCAGTTTAGGGACTGATGACCCCGTAGTTAAGTCCCATAAGCTTAACAAACATTTGAACATTTTGAAGTCATTAGTCAACCCCCTCTGTCAACCAAGTTCCCACGTGCAGAAACGCATTTTTGTCTTCGGTGCTGGGCGAGTCTAATCCTTTGTTTCGGAGGGGCGGCCGCCTCAGTTGCATCGATAGTGAAGCCAGTCGGGTGAACCTCACACTTAGAAACAAATGAAATAGAAGAAATTTTTTATCTTCACGCTAGCGACGTTAATGACAATGGGTTTCGACCTTTACATTCTGAAGAGAGGTAATAAACTACATTTTTGTAGCTAATTAATTCTATACATTACAGTGTTAGTGTCGCTTATACGATGTTATCCTCAACATTGTACCCCGCGAGCCGTCAACAGTATCATGCAGGCGAGGCAAAATGGTTGATGCATAATTTCCCGCATATAAATGCAAACAATGTTAAGTTTTGAGTTCTCTTTACTTCTTTACACTGTGGAATGAGGGTTATATTTAGACAATGCTGAATACCTTAGAAAAGAACATTTGCGGCAGTGAAATATGAATCTACATCTGAGATGCGTCTCAGATCGAAATGACGGTAACTGTCAGAAGGGAATCACGCGATTCTGCGCGCTCTCGCGTCCTCTCGCTGTTTCCCGCCAGTCTTCGGAAAAGAAGCGCACGTACTAAGAGGCGAGGGATCTGCGAGCTAGTTCGCGTAGTTCGCCTGTGGGAGCGCTCTTCCGAACTAGTTCGTTCGCGAACTGCACAAGACTATTTCAATGTGATTTGCAAAATATTTATGTAGATCTAAATTTTCTGTTTCCTGTGGTGTCGTACAAGTCCAAAGTGCGCGCCACCTACTTTCGCCGCGCGTCGCCATGCACGCACGGCGCGGCGTTTTTACGACGTCAGCCACGAGCGCCCTCTGCTACAACTCCGCTCGTGGCCACCACTGAACGACATCGTTCACTTGGGACTGAGATAGGAACCAGTAAAGACTTCGGAATCAGATAGGCACCAGTGAAGACTTGGCTATCCGATAGGCACTAGGCAGGCCTCTAGCTCAACTATGTATCAGCATTCTGCAGTACTGAGCTATGTAAAAGTTAAGTATTGTATAAATTCTGTGCAATATATATCTCGTTCTAATTTACTCTAGTGTTTCTAGTTTCTGCTGTCCCACTGGCTGCTCACCTCCTTACCTGCACAAGCGTGCTACCTTTATTCTTGTGTCGGTCTTTCTACTCGGCCACCGACACCTACGACGAAAACGAGACACAAAAGCGGTGACGAGGCTGGGACACAAAATTTCCATTACCCAGCAGTGGCTGTGCTCCGTGCCCAGTGTCAGGTGTAAAGTGATCGATACTGCCGGTCAGCTGCCTGTGACGCCCACCCCTTCTCGCCACGTGCGCCCTGCTGCCAGCATAGGGTCAAACACGTGTTTCCGCGGCTTGGAATCGTGCAGTAAATAATACATGAGCCGCGTTCCTTAATGTCGCGGTTTCGCCCGCTCTTCAGGAAGTTTTTGACTGCCCGCCGCCTCGTGGCGTTTATTGGGGAAAATGGTTTCGCAGCGTCGATCAGTCGCTCCGTGTTTGAGGGTCGATCTGTCTGCCGGCGTCTCTGAGTTTTCCATAAAACGCCGCATCGCGCTGTTTGATTACTCGGTAAAGCGAGGCGACGCCACTGCCGAATGTCGGACGTAAAACAGCTGAACGGCGAGGTGCCGTCTCCACTGACTACCGCGGACGCCGCTCTCGGTAACAAACTTACTTTTTATTACGGCTCTTCTCTCGAAGGTCGCCCACGATTATGGTTTTCAATTTCGAGACCGCGTGAGACATCGTAACGTATTCGTTTGCATTTGTCTACCGTACACACAGGGTGCAGGGTTAACTTCAATGGGAGCTAATATTTAAACACTTATGTGCCGCCGGCCGCGGTGGCCGAGAGGACTGAGGCGCTCCAGTCACGGTCCGCACGGCCACTACGGTCGGGGGTTCGAATCCCCCCTCGGGCATATATTGTGCCGTCCTTAGTCTTAGCTACTTCATAAGAAGTTTGTAATCTTAGGGATTGATGACCCCGTAGTTAAGTACCATAAGTTCTACAAACATTTGAACATTTGAACTTATGTGCCAGTATAGTAAACTATAGAAGTTATAGAAAACAGATTGTGGAAGCATCGTAAATTATCTCAAGATAGAAAGGGACGCAGAGGTTGGGAAGGGAGTAAGACATGGTTGTAGCATTTCCCCAATGTTTATTTATTTTATTTATTTATTTATTTAGCCTGATCAGATTAGGGCCATCAGGCCCTCTCTTACATCGGACCAGGGTTTTACACATACAGTATTTCTTTACATGTGAGTTACCTATAACATAATAATGATTTTTACAGATGAAAAGTTAATAACATTATTTATACAGGTTGATTACATGTAAAATGATGTAAATAAAAGGTAATAACTTAACTCTAAATATGATTAATACTAACAGTACCACTGAGTCACCTTCTGCTGCTGCTGGTGTAATAATAGAAGTAACAACATTCATATTAGCAGATACAATATTTACTTTTGAATATATCGAGACTGGTTAAGGCATGGCGAATTCTTACAGAAGCTGTACCTGGCGATGGCAATGGCAGTCGGAGAATATCTGGGAGGAGGAATGGATGTGACGTACCTGGACCGTAGGGTAATAAAGACTAGCGTCATTATTGCTTTAGTAGATGATCCATTAACTGTCTTTTGAAGCTGGCAGTGTTATTCAGTTCTCTGATATACTGAGGTAGATTGTTCCAGAGCCTGGTTCCTGCTACTGAAAAGGATTTTGGGAAACCGGCTGAGTGATGGATAGGGACAGAAAGGGTTTTGCTCTGACAGGAACGAGTAGTTCTGTTATGTTGATCAGATAAGAGTGTTAAGGTCGAGGAAAGATATGAGGGACACTGTACGTTGATAAGAGAGTAGAGGAAACGGAGTGTATGAAAATCTCTGCGCTGTTCAATCTGTACATTTAACAGGCACTAAAGGAATGGAAGGAGAAATTTGGAGAGGGAATTAAAGTTCAGGGAGAAGAAATAAAAAGTTCGCGGTTTGCCGATGACATAGTAATTTTATCAGAGACTGCAAAGGATCTGGAAGAGCAATTGAATGGGATGGACAGTGTCTTGAAAGGAAGGTATAAGATGAAAATTAACAAGAGTAAAACGAAGGTAATGGAATGGAATGTCAGGAAATCAGGCTATTCTGAAGGAATTAGATTAGGTAATGAGACAATAAAAGTAGTAGATGAATTTTGTTATTTGGGTAGCAAGACAACTTCTGATGGCAGAAGTAAAGAAGATATAAAATGGAGAATGGCTATGGGAAGAAAAGCGTTTCTAAAGAAGCGAAACTTGTTAACATCCAATATTGATTTAAATGTTAGGAAGTCCTTTCTGAAAGCATTTGTCTGGAGTGTAGCATTGTATGGGAGTGAAACGTGGACGATAAGGAGTTCAGACAAAAAGATTACAGAAGCTTTTGAAATATGGTGCTACAGACGGATGATGAAGATTAGATGGGTAGATCACGTGACTAATGAAGAGGTGCTTAACCGAATTGGGAAGAATAGGAGTTTCTGGCATATAGTGACTAAGAGAACGGATATATTGGTAGGACACATTCTGAGACATCAATGAATTGTCAACTTAGCATTAGAATCAAGTGTGTGGGGTAAAAATCGTAGAGGGACACGTTGCTGAAATTCCTACCTTACCACCGAGCAAATGGACTCGCCCGTCCCACATCACCGGAGTACGCACAGTCAAGGGAAACACAGCTATTGCGAGCGACCGGTCTAACGTAACGGTGTCACTGTTTTAGAAATAGGAACAACGGAGTTGGATCAAAATTTCAATGTGCCTGAGCTTCACAAACTGGCATCACGATTGGTTCGGCGTGAACTGGCTGAAAATGCAGAAATGGATGCGTTACGACGCTCCTCAGACGCACTTGTAACGCTGTGAGCGCAAAGGAGAGACTTTCTTACGACGTATCGTAACACTGGATGAGACATGGGCCACATCGTACGAGCGAAACTTGAAATACCAATCCAACGAATGGCGCCATTGTGAGTCGCCGCGACAGTGGAAAGTGCGTCAGAGCCCCAGTATTGTGAAAGTTATGGTGATTCTCGCGTACGACTGTGATGGTGTTATCCTAACGCATTACATACCTCCACAGCAGACCGCCAGTGCACAGTATTACCGTTAGTTTTTGGAGCATGACCTGCGACCAGCTTCGCGACAGAAGCGGCAACAGTTTCTGCGCAACCCAGCCATCATTTTGCACGACAATGCGCGGACACATACGGCGCAAGCTATGGCTGCTCTGTTCGGTCGATGGGACTGGGAAGTATTGTAACATCCTCCATACTCCACGGATTTAAGTCCTGGTGACTTTGATTTGATTCCGAAGATGAAGTAACTGCTTCGTGACATTTGCTTCAGAACTGTTCCAGAGATTTGACAGACAGTAGACCGCTTCATTCACACCATCAACAGAACAGGCTCTGCTAACGTTATACTACGCCTTCCACGTCGTTGACAACGGCTTCTACACAACGCTGGTGACTGCCTCGAAGGGCAGTAACAGGTGCAAAAATGTAACGCTTTTGTATCGGTTGTGAATAAATAGTTGCCACTATTTACGTTCCAACCCTCATATTAAATGGAAGAGGTAGAAAACAGAAAGCACACAATTCTGAGATGTTTAATTTGACAATGTTTTACGAATTGGAAGAGGACATCTATCCCACACTCGCTGCTCCCCTTACATCTGTCCCCTTCCGTCAGTCCCTCTCCTCTTTCTCCTCTTTGTCCACATCCTCCTCCTTCTTTCTGTGTGTATATCCTACTCCACCTCTCCCCCTACCTCCCCACATCATTCCCCTCTCTCATTGTCTATCCAATCCTCTTACCCCCTCTTTCTGTGTATCTCCGTCTCCCACACTCTCCCTGTTCAACTTGCCCTCTCCTCTCTCTACGTCAATCTCCTTCCCCTCCTCTATATCGTGTTGCAACTCTTTCTAACCTAGAGAGATGTTTACTACTATGTTCAAAACCTTATCCTTAATAATGAGATTCGCAACAGTTGTTAAATTTAATATTTTTAATATCTATGTACTAACAGAGGCCTATATCTGATCATAGATGAATCTGCAAAATACAGTCAAATAAAAAAGTGATGTCTGTCACTTAGCTTGCATTTATCGCGGATCTTTGATCCAGCGCAAAGTACCCATTGACTCGAAAGAGGCACGGGTAACTGCCGTGGATACGAAAAGGTTTAGAACGGACCCACGAAAATACAGACCTATATCATTAACATCAGTTTGTTGTAGAATTGAATCGGCGAGTGCAGAAACAACTCCAGTCACAAAAATGCGAAAAGTCGTTTTCGATGTAAATATGTTTGGAAAGGCAAGACGCGTGTTGAGTACAAGAACCACGTTAGTCTGATAAGTAGAGCCGTAGATACAGGGTGACTTTTTGGAACGTTGAGCGCGAAGTAACGTGAGTCCGTGACTGGCGTGGTTTCTGCTCTCACTGCTAGATCGCATGATCAGTCTTGCCCCTTTTACCGTGCATGTGTCACGTGTTTACCAGCCTAAACAGCTGCTCTTATTGAAGTCTTTCTCTTGTTGAGTGTTTTTAACGTGTTCGTGCTAAATGTTTCCTTTTCTGTGTCGAGGGAGGAGTGTGCCAAAAGACGCAAAAGTCAAGTTTGTTCCCACTCGATATACAGAGTTGCGCTATAACTCTAGAGAGAAAGGGGTAATCGTAGCATACACCTCCACTGATTACGAAAGTACAGCTATCAGCTGCTGAAACCTGCTTCCCGGAACGTAGATACTGATTTTCCTTCACGTATTGCAGCCTAGCCATCAGGGAAAGTTCCAATCAACATCGAGAAAATGGAAAACATGGTAATTCATATTCCTGAAAACTTCAAATTTCTTTATGATGAACTATTTACCTGGCCAACCACTGCACATGACACTGGTACCTTGGTCTATTTTAAGAGCATTTTACTTTATTATATTCCTGTTTTCTGAAGACTTTGCAAATACTGTAACTTCATTTTTGATATAATATGAAAAATATAAACTTTAAGTAAATGATTCCCTTTTTCCAAGTTTTCAGCTGTCTGTAAAAACCAGTCCAGTGCAGAAACAGCATAAGTCTGGATCAAATTTTAAATTTTCCTGTGCCTAATTTATGTCGAAATTAAGAAATATTTGCATGACTGCAACATAAACGCATCGAAAAAGGTGGGAAAAAGAGAGTGAAAATATTTTATAATGTGGAGGAGTTATAACATTTTCCCTCTCTCCTGAACAATTTGCAATGTGTGACTGAAGCGGCTTCTGCACTCACCGATTCAGTTGTTGAACATGTTCTCAGATCCAATATAGTAAATTTGCATGAGAAGGAAAATGTTCCGTCCATGCATCAGCATGCCTTTAGGAAGCATCTATCGTGCGAAACCCAGATTTCCCTTTTCTCTCATGATACGTTGCGAGCTATGGATGAAGGGCAACAGATTACATATTTCTTGACTTTGGAAAGTCGTTTTACACTGTACCGCACTGCAGACTACTAACGAAGGTACGAGCTTATGTAATAGGTACCCAAATATGTGAGTGGCTCGAAGATTACTTAAGTAACAGAACCCAGTACATTAACCTCGATGGCGAGTGTTCATCGGAGACTAGGGTATCGTCAGGCGGGACTCAGGAAAGTGTGATGGGCCCGCTGTTATTTTCTATCTATATAAATGATCTGACGGACAGAGTGAGTTGCAATCTGTGACTGTTTTCTGCTGATGTTGTACTGTACAATGGAGTTTTGTCATTGAATGACGGTAGTCGGATGTAGGATGACTTGAACCAAATTTCTAGGTGGTGTGAGAAATGGAAACTAGCGCAAAATGTATAAAAATTTGAGGTACTGCAGATGAGTAGGAGAAACAATCCCGTAATGTTCGATTACAGCATTAGTAGTGTGCTGCTTGAAAGAGTCGCTTCAGTTAAATATCTAAGCGTAAAGCTACACAGCGATATGAAATGGAACGAGCGTATGAGGACAATCGTGGGAAAGGCAAGTGGTCAACTTCGCTTTTATGGGAGAATTTGGGGAAGGTGTGATTCGTCTGTAAAGGAGAGCCGCATATAGAACACTTGTACGATCCCGTTTTGAACTATAGTAAGCAAAGTAGGCAAGCATTTTTTACTTTTATGTCTCGTACGTCCTTAACAATCGTACTGCAGATACAGATTTGTTAAGTCGGTCCTGCAGTTCTGTGGTGTGCTTCTCCCAACTGAATTTATTATCAAGCTGTAATCCCAGGAGTTCAATACTGTCAGCCTCTTCCATCTGCTTTTCTTCATATTTTACGCATATGGAAACCTCTTACATGTTCTGTACTGCATGTAGTGAGTCTTTTCAAAGTTTAATGTCAATGAGTTGGCTTCAAACTGCTTATTAATGTTCATGAAACTATCATCAGTAGACCTTTCTAGATCCTCGCTCGATATGCCATTTATTGCAATACTTGTGTCATCTGCAATGGCTATTTCCCGTTGGTCTTCGGAAAAGAATCCAACGAACTAGGAAGCGAGATACGTTTGGCATAATAGTTCGCGATCGATAACGCATGTTTTAGTTTGCGACTGATCGTATTTCGCGACCGATCGGCATATTTTAGTTCGCGACCGATCGCGCTTATTTTAGTTCGCGACCGGTAGCTCTCCTTTTAGTTCGCAGCTCGGCCGCGAAGTAGGTCGCTCTTTTTATTTCGTCCGCTCTTTTTGGCTTTTGCTCCCGCTACTAAAAGAGCTCTATCTTTTTTTATGACTGCTTTTCTTTATATAATGATCAGTGTTGCCAAAGCGTGTGCTATTACCCGTATTTTTTGGCAGTTAGACATCACTTACTTAAGCAAATAAACCAGTTATTTAGCTTACACTATGGAATGAGGATTAGCCAGCCGCGGTGGCCGAGGGGACTGAAGCGCGCCAGTCACGGTCTGCCCGACCACTACGGTCGGGGGTTTGAATCCCCCCTAGTTCGTCCTAGTTCGTAAGTAGTTCATAAGTAGTTTTAAGTTTAGGGACTGATGACCCCGTAGGTAAGTCCCACAAGCTGTACAAACATTTGAACATTTTTTTCATCTGCAATGCAATGGGAACGTTTAAAGACTACTTCTATACATCAGTAATATTATGAAGTAGTGGTTTAGCTTTTGCGATTATCATCAAGAACCGAAGTTTCGAAGTGAATCAATGGTTAAAAGTATAACTAAAACCACCGTAAACTGACACTTGTTATTCGTAACATTACTCTCGTACTTCTCAGCATCCTTTGCAAATCGAAATGACAAGAGTTCCGGTTTGTATTTTTGCAGTGGCAGCCGGTGCTTCAGGTGACTGGGGGTTCACTTCCATGAGTGTCGGATCTTGATAGCCCCTCCCCCCACCCCACCTCTCTAAAGACAATTTGGCGCACCTCTGTGAGAGGCGCCGGGGGAAATACCTCGGTTTGCGCCCCCCCCCCCCCCCTTTTGAGATATACGTATTTTCGTTAAAAGATCTGCAGAATGTCGTAACTCAGCTTGTTTGCGCTTGCTTCAACTCGAGCTGATGCGTCGGCCTACCAAGATCCTTTATATGTTCCAAGCTTACAAGACACTGAACTTCGTTCATTTTTCTTTGATAATGAATATGCACAAGAGCACTAAAACACAGTATGTAACTGATTACAGTGTTAAGTGACTGTTAGAAAATGAATCTTTTACGATAAAGAGACAAGCTACCTTCGGATCACGTGACACTGTAAGCAGCACCCCCTCCTAACCTTACGCACGCGCAAAGACTGCTCTCCCCCACGTCTTTTCAAACAGTTAAATTTTTGTTACAACGAAGAGTATCAATGTCATTTACCCTCAAAATCGCTAATCGATTTGCTAAAACGTTCAAAGATACGTGACAAGTAACAGTACAAAAGTCTTTGTTGTTCCAGTTAAAAAAGATTTGGTAAAAAAAAAAAAATGCTTGCTGACGGTCTCTAACCCACAAGCATCGACACTGCATCGCAATGTCGCTAACCACACGGCTATTCTTGCTAGGCGGAGAATAGTGTCTTCATTGTTATTCATGATCGGATGTTCTGAAGTCTTTTACAGTTGATGCGCCTTTAATTTATAGTTCTAGGATATTTTACCAAATATGGCGTGTTTTTGCTGAATCTTCAATGCGCCAAAAACAAATATGAAGGGTGGATGTTGCCTTCATAGGAGATTTGCGCATGCGCAAGGCGAGGTGCGCAGTAGCTCCATTGTCTTTGCTTCGGGGCGGTTTGTGCGTAACCGCCAGAGCTCGAGTAGCCGGGAGCTGACGTCTCTACCAGCTCCAACGCCATTGTTAAAAGCGGCGTTTCCCCTCGCCCCTCTCCCTGCCGCGGGAGCGCCAATATGCTGCCTCCAGGGGGATCAGGAGAAAATTTGAACCTCAGCTGCGCATGCGCATTACAACGCTGCGGCCACTGCCCCCTATATTAGGCGGCCGCGCTTCGACTCGTATATGTGCTGTCTCCGCGACGGAAAACGTTTCTTAAGTGATAAAAGTACTTTGAATGTGCATATAAAATGATCTGAAACGAAGAATGATACTTAAAAAACACTTTTTAATTATAAATCTGAAGCATAGAATTAAAATTTGTGATGCGGCCGGAAATCGAACCGGGACCTCCATGCTTACGAGGCAGACGTCTTACCGTTAGTCCACCACACCACTAATGATTAAGGCGCCTCGGAATAATCTAAGTACGGTTTCCGTCCACGTCACAAACTGTAATTCAGATTCTGTGTTCCAAAGATAACTGCCACTACTGCCAAAGCATCACAAATTTTAATTATATGGTTCAGATTTGTCATTATTGTCTTTGACATATTCGACACGAAAATCCGTCTCAGGGATTGTTTACTTTTTAATTTATTTATTTATTTACTTTTTTCACGATTAGATATTTTTGATACCTGCTTTAATTTATAGCGCCACAAAAGCTCGGAAATACGGCCGCATTTTAGAATATGCTGCTGCACTCTAAATACACATTCAGTACACAACTCGTTTCGCGGTATGTTTCATACCCAGCCGCTGGGCGGCGTTGCAGTAGCAAAGTTGCGAAGTTGCAGAAAATTACCGGGAGTTTCTGACTCCATGTTAGAATCTGGTGTAAAATTTTAGTGCCAACGATCGGAGTTCCCACATGTGTATCACTATACGCGATAATACACTGGTATTTAGCGTCCGGGGAGCAACGGACATTCTCACAGCGGGCAGTAAACCGCTGACGGCTCAAGTGCAGTCAGGCAACTGAGACTCCTTATATATATATATATATATATATATATATATATATATATATATATATATATATATATATATATATATAAGAGTGTGCGAACCGCAATCCTCCACGTCAAGGCCGGCCGCGGTGGCCGAGGAGACTGAGGCGCTTCAGTCACGGTCTGCACAGCCACTACGGTCGGGGGTTCGAATCCCCCCTCGGGCATGGATATTTGTGCCGTCCTTAGTTGTAGGTAGTTCATAAGTAGTTTGTAAGTTTAGGGACTGATGACCACGCAGTTAAGTCCCTTAAGCTTAACAAACATTTGAACATCCACGTCAGGATGGTACCCGCTCCCCCTGCATCGTCACTCACAAGCGGCTACAATTTCTGACTAAGCTCTAATCAGGCAGTTTTAACGGTCTGCCAGTAATATTGGGTCGTTCTCTCACTTTTAAGAACCATCTTCAAGAAACAGCTGCCAGGTTAAGACCAGAACTAAGATCTTGCAACAAATTGCTGGATCATTATGAGTATTAAAACCACAAGTCCTTCGTACTACTGCTCTGCCCCTGGTTTATTCATCGGCTGAGTATTGTGTTCCTGTGTGGATGACCGGTGCCCACGTGAGAGAGATTGACGTCCAGCTTAATAGAGCCATGAGGATAATTAGCGGTACGGTCTGGGCTACACCTCTTCCGTGTCTCCCAGTCCTGTGCTACATACCTCCCACAGGGATTCTTCGCCAAGAAGCACTCTTCAGAGAGTATAAGAAAATATTAGCTATTCCACAACTTCCCATCACGCAGTACCTCCCACAAAACCTCAGCCGACTTAAGTCCAGAAGGCCACCTCTACGCTTAGCTTCCCAGTTGATAACGGAGGATATCTCGCCCAACGTCACCTGGGAGGCCTCATGGGACATGTTTAGAAACAAACTCCTCATTCCCAGCCCTTCCCTTGCAGGGAGTAGACTCCGCTGAATCGTTGTCGCACAGCAGTGGGTAGATGCAATTAATGGAAGTATAAATGGGGATTGACACTAGATCATTCAGGTAATTGCGGAGCAGATACCCAAACTGTGGATCACATAGCAATAGACTGCTCCCTGCGTTTTTTCGCTGTGGGGTTGGCTGCTCTACACAATATGAATGAAGAAGGACTTAAATGGCTTAAATCAATGGATCTGGCTCTGTCACGGGAGATCCTATTCACATATAATTTTTTATCCCCTGAACACAACTATTGTGTACTGTAGTAACAGTAGTTTAATATGGTGGCTGACAAGAACCATACGATACTAATAATGAGGAGAATATGAATTATTTGGCGACGAATGTAGTTTTTTGGAAAACTATGCAGAACACCTTTCAAAGGTATACATTGACGGTCACAAATGCGTAAAATCAATGAAGACTACGTACTCATTTTTAATAAGTTCAATATTTACTGAGGTAAACAATGGAGACACAAGACACATATGTTTACGGTAGCGACTTTTGCTTGCAAAATGTAATGATCCATTCGCGTAGCGATCGCGGAGTAGGGGGAGGGGGAATTAATGATATTCAAATGAGGGCTATGGGATGGCGATCTCAGCCGATGGAACTTCCCTGTATTTTCCTCGAACTATTTCTGAATGGTCAAAGAGCGATGTGCGGCACGTTATCTTGAAACACCGCATAATAGTCAGGGTTGAGAAGCCAACAATAGGTTAACAAGTGTTAAGTGCTGCGTTTATATATTTATTATACAGGGTGTCCCATTTATTTTGATCACCCAAAATTTCTGTGGAAGAACAACAGCTACTGTAAAACGACTTCACCCGGTATCAATGTAAGGCAGGGGCTCATGAATGTAAATATTTTGAATCATTCTGAAACTAAAGCATAAGTATAGTTAACAAAAACAAGTGTGTGTCTTTAAATAGACTCCCTATATTATTTCTTCAGCAATCTATAGCTTGAAAAATCACACAAACAATGGCGTTGATTACCTCGCAATACGCCAATTACATCCTGAGATATGTCGAAGCGAAGTTGACGCTTGAAATACGCGAAACGCGCGGCTAGCACACGTCCTGAGACTCCGGCGAGAACCTCACGCTGCTCACGCCATTCGCTACCCGCGCATTTCTCGTATTCCAAGCGTCAAGTTCGCTTCACAATATCTCGGGATGTAATCAACGCTATTGTTTGTGATTTGTCATGCTACAGATTGCTGATTAATAATGTCGGGTGTCATTTTAAAAAGACGCTAGCTTAACGCCCAGTGCTTCGCATGCGTAGGCCGGTTGTCTGCAACAGTTGTTTCTCCCTCTTAATATAAATTTTCATATGAGGTGTTTTTGCTGAATCTTCAATACGCCAAAAACAAGTATAAAGGGCGGATGTTGCCTTCATGAAGGATTTGCGCATGAGCAAGGCGAGGTGTGCAGTAGCTCCTTTGTCTTGCTCCGGGACCAATTGTGCGTAACCGCCAGAGCTCGGATAGCCAGGAGCTGGCGTCTGTAGCCGTTCCAGCGCAAATGTTATAAAAAAACGTTCAAATGTTTGTTAAGCTTATGGGACTCAATTACGGGGTCATCAGTCCCTGAACTTACAAACTACTTATCAACTACCTTATACTAAGGACGTCACAAATATCCATGCCCGAGGGGGGATTCGAACCCCCGACCGTAGTGGCTGTGCAGACCGTGACTGGAGCGCCTCAGTCCCCTCGGCCACCGCGGCCGGCACAAATGTTATAAGCGGCGTTTCCCCTCGCCCCTCCCTGCCACGGGAGCACTCATATGCGACCTCAAGGGGGTTCAGAATAGAATCTGAACCTCAGCCGCGCATGCGCATTGCAATTCTGATCTACTTACCTCGGCTTCAACTCGAGTTGACACGTTGGCCTACCAAGATTCTTTAATTTCACACTTTTGTTCCAAGCTTAAAACTGAGTAATTTCTTTCTAAAAGATACTGAATCTTGAAACACCAAGAAAATAGGAATATGCATATGAACAGTAAAACACAGTAACTGATTATACTTTTAAGTGACTGTAACAAAATGAATCTGTTACGATGAAGAGACAAGCTACCTTTGGCTTACGTGACACTGTAAGCAGCACCCCCTCCTAACCTTACACATGCACAAAGACTGCTCTCCCTCCACTTCTTTTCAAACAGTTAAACATTTGTTGCCAGCCGCGGTGGCCGAGGGGACGGCGGCGCGTCAGTCACGGTCTGCACGGCCACTACGGTCGGGGGTTCGAATTCCCCCTCGGGCGCATGGATATTTTTGCCGTTCTTAGTATTAGCTAGTTCATAGGTAGTTTGTACGTTTAGGAAGTGATGACGACGTAGTTAAGGCCCATAAGCTATACAAACATTTGAACATTTGAAATATGTTACAACGAAGAGTATAAATGTCTTTTACCGTCAAAATCGTGACACATTTGCCAAAACGTCCAAAGATATGTGGCAAGTAACAATACAAAAGTCATTCTTGTTCCCGTATCTGTTAAAAAAGAAGATTGTACTTTAAAAAAAAAATTCTTGTAGTCGGTCTCGAACCCACTACTTTTGACAGAATAGCGCGATGCCGCTAATCACACGGCTATTGTTGCTAGGTGGAGAGTAGTAACTTCATTCTTATTCGTGATCGGATCTTCTGAAGGTTCTTACAGTTAATGCGACTGTGGAAACAGTGGCGTAGCTGTATCACCAAGGGCCCCGGGGCAAAAATGACATTGGGGCCCTCTTTAAACTAAAACTATACAGATAAAAAAAATACTTCATCATTAGCTTCTTACGCCCACTGGAAGACATAATTAGGCAAACCTAATTACTACTAAGTAAAGTATTACGTGCTATGTGCCAGATAATTATTAATCGTACACTCTAATATAATTGTGTAAGTTTGTTTGTTATGGTTTCAAGCAAAAATTAATGGATGAATTTCGATGAAATTTTCCAGAGGAATAGAGTTCGACCTGGGTAGGACACACAGATAAAACGACCCCATGAGATAGTTTTGGAAGGTGCTCCAAACTAGGCGAATGAAGTTTCAGGCAGAAGCTTCACTGATGACGCGCCGATCAGTAATACAGTCCACCTATCCACTATCCATACTTTTTCTTCTTCTTGCACAAATTTCAGAGTGCAATTGGTTACAGTACTTATTTGGATTTATGAATAAGGAGCACTGCCTTGGTATTCACTACACAAAGAGGAGTCAGTATAACAATACTGTTCTGTAATAATACACTATAGAGACTTCATATTCAAATGTGGTCACATCTTGTTTTGTCAAACACACTGCTCGTAATTCAGCTCCATTGACTTATTTCGCAACTCCGACTTCAACCGACAACACGCTAATAGTGACACGGTACACGTCTTAGCGGACAAGCAATAGACCTTGTTATGGTTATATAGTGAGGTGGGAATAATTTTGGATTTCACTTCGTGCCTTTGATGTTTGTTCGTCTAGGGTAAAGTCGAAAATCCTTCATTCAACTAAAATATTTTATAGAGTAGAACGTCAATTATACAAAGTATTTAGGAGACATGGATGTTCGAAAAACCGATTTATACAGTTAATCGTACTGTACAGTTCTATTTACCAACAAGGAGTATATATAGTATTTGGAGGCGCGCGATCCTTCACACTGCGCCAAGCGGCACGCCGCAACACTTTGAAGTCTCAGCTGTTGCTGTGAGCATCTTTGATGCTGCCGCTACTTCTGCAGCTACACCGACTGAAGTGTGCCGATTGTTGTACACAGCGAGTGGAGGCTTGGCCGGTCAGCTGCGCTTCCGAATGGCGTTGTGTGAAGCGAAGGCCCCAATAGGAAGCTTTGCTCCGCCACGCGGTGGCCAATGCGGTTACTATTGGAAATTTGGTGGGAGGGAAGGGAGAGGTGATGAACGTTAGGGCGGGGGAGTAAAAAAAAAACATTCGACGCTGTATTTAACTTTTACCGGAGGCAGCTCACGGAGGCCGAGGGGCCCATTAAGCTCGGGGGCCCCGGGGCACTGCCCCGCCCAGCCCTATGATAGCTACGCCACTGTGTGGAAATGGAAAAATGGAAATGAGCGCTCGATCGCCTGAGTGTAAGTCTTTTTATTTGACGCCGCGTGGGCGACTTACGTTCCAACGATGATGATTAGGACAACACCCAGCCCCCTGCCGGAAATCGAACCCGGGCCTCCTGCGTGGTAGTCAGCGACGCTACCGCTGAGCTACGGAGGCGGACAACGCGACTTTAATTTACAGTTATAAAATATTTTACCAAATAGGCGTTGTAAGTTTGTATATCTGGTGTGGGATTAGCTGTTTTGTGTGTACCTTCAAAGTGAGGTGGCACCTTTCAAATTTCCCCCCTTATGTATTATTTTTATTTTATAATAATTTATTTGTATGTCAATTAATAAATCTAGGCTGCCACCATATTACACAAAACATGAAAATAAATAATTGTTGACCATATAGCCTTCATGCTTATGATGTGGTCACAGGTATCAAATGTTTCATATGTTTGTATAGCTTATGGGACTTAACTACGGGGTCATCAGTCCCTAAGCTTACAAACTACTTATGAACAACCTAAGACTAAGGACGGCACAAATATCCATGCCCGAGGGGGGATTCGAACTCCCGACCGTAGTGGCCGTGCAGACCGTGACTGGAGCGCCTCAGTCCCCTCGGCCATCACAGATATCTTTAAAACAAATAAATAAAATATAAATTCCTACTCTGAGCAAATTATGAGTTGTACCATGAAATAATTAAATGTGTATTAATTGGTACACTCTGATTTTAACTAATCTGTTTACCCCTCCAAAAATAGTGAGACGAGTTGTTTTAAAGGAAACAAAAAATGTTCAAATGTTTGTACAACTTATGGGACTTAACTACGGGGTTATCAGTCCCTAAGCTTACAAACTACTTATGAACTAGCTAAGACTAAAGACGGCACAAATATCCATGCCCGAGGGGGGATTCGAACCCGCGACCGTAGTGAAAGGAAACAAGATCTACTCAGAAACTAATTTATTTCAACCAAAAATCGAACATCCTAACTCATAACAAATCTAATAAACAGTTTTTACAGCTCTATACTTTAAAGCAAATGACAGTCCCTAGCACAGTAAGCTGACAATAGTATGTAGAATATCTAGATGTTAGAATTTTCGTAAAAATTAAAAAAAAAAAAAATGCAATGACTGTCTGAGTCAAAGGATCGGGAAACTCCACAAACTGGATGTTAAAAGTTATCTACACATAAATCTGAAGTTATCTATAGCAACTAAGGTCCCCGGAATCAAAAGACAAATTTAAATAAAATAATACTTTAAGAAAAATCCTAGACAGCGAAATTACACAAGTCCTGGTGATGGTACTTACGGTACTTTACCCAATCCAAATTACAGCTGATGGTGCCGTAGCAGGCTCGGCAGCAACAAGCGATGGCAGCAGGTGAGCTGGAAAATAATCGCGACCGTATTCTCACTGAGATCTGTTGGACAGAATCGGCACTTTTGACTCCACTAAGTATCAAGAGGTCCGTACGGGTCCGTACGGCACGGAATCCTCCACCCGCCTCCTCGTCTTTTCCTCACTGCTCCTGCCCATGGCAAGTCCTCCAGTGGCCACGCCGTCGCACCGCAGGCGCACCAGTCTGCAAGAACGGCTAATTGCCTACTCAATGGGATGGCGTAGCGCAGTCGACAAATTAACTCGCTGTCTCCCTACAAAATTCTTGCGAATCAGAACGCGTTTTCCGCGGCCACCAAGAGGCTCCGCCCACGCCAGCAATGTTTCCACAGAATTTACCGTCTCCAAGGTTATTGCCCTCTAAAAATTTTAGGGCGCTCTCACTCCTGTCCCCCGACCAAAACGTTACGCCATTTATGGCCTCTGTAGACTACCTCCCGCTGTCCCAGATAGATGGAAGGGAAAATACACTCCGACTGCAAGAAGAATATTGTAATTCCAATTCCAAAGAAAGCAGGTGCGGACAAGTGTGAAAATTACAGAACTATCAGTTTAATAAGTTATGGTTGCAAAATACTAACATGAATTATTTACGGACGAATGGAAAACTTATGGAATTCGACTTCGGGGAAGAACAGTTTGGATTTAGGAGAAATGTAGGAACACGGGAGGCAATAGTCACATTACGATTTATCTTAGAAGATAGGCTAAGGAAAGGGAAACCTACGTTTTTAGCGTTTGTCGATTTGGAGAAAGCTTTTGAAAATTTCGACTGGAATATACTATTCCAAATTCTGAAGGTAGCAGGGGTAAAATATAGGGAGCGAAGAGTTATATTCAACCTATACAAAAACCAGACGGCAGTTATTAGAGTCGAGGGGCAAGAAAGGGACGCAGAGGTTGGGAAGGGAGTAAGACAGGGTTGTAGCCTCTCCCCAATGTTATTCAATCTGTACATTGTGTGGTGTCGCACAAGTCCAAAGTGCGCGCCACCTACTTTCGCCGCGCGCCGCCATGCACGCACGGCGCGGCGTTCTTACGTCAGTCACGAGCGCCCTCTGTGACAACTCCGCTCGTGGCCACCACTGAATGACATCGTTCACTTGCGACTGAGATAGGAACCAGTTAAGACCTTCGGAATCAGATAGGCACCAGTGAAGACTTTGCTATCGGACAGGCACTAGGCAGGCCTCTAGCTCAACTCTGTATCTGCAGTACTGATCTATGTAAAAGTTAAGTATTGTATAAATTCTGTGCAATAAATACCTCATTCAAATTCACGCTAGTGTTTCTAGTTTCTGGCTGCTCCCCTCCGTACCTGCACCAGCGTGCTATCTTTATTCTTGTGTCGGTCTCATTCCACTCGGCCACCGACACCTACGACGGAAACGAGACACAAAAGCGGCGACGAGGCTGGGACACAAAACATTGAACAGGCAGTGAAGGAATGGAAGGAGAAATTTGGATGGGGCATTAAAGTGTAGGGAGAAAAAATAAAAACATTGCGGTTTGCCGATGAAATAGTAATTCTGTCAGAGACCGCAAAAGATGTGGAAATGCAATTGAATGGGATGGACAATGTCTTGAAAAGAGGTTATAAGATGAACATCAACAAGAGTAAAACAAGGATAATGGAATGTAGCGTCAGAAAATCAGGCAATGCTGAAGGAATTAAACTAGGTAATGAGGCAATAAAAGTAGTAGATGAGTTTTGTTACTTGCGTAGCAAAATAACTTCTGATGGCCGAAGTAAAGAAGATATAAAATGCAGAATGGCTATGGGAAGAAAAGCATTTCTAAAGAAGCGAAACTTGTTAACATCCAATATTAATTTAAATGTTAGGAATTCCTCTCTGAAAGCATTTGTCTGGAGTGTAGCATTATATGGGAGTGATACGTGGACGATTATGAGTTCAGATAAAAAGATCATAGAAGCTTTTGAAATGTGGTGCTACAGACGAATGATGAAAATTAGATGTGTAGGTCACGTAACTAATGAGAAGGTGCTTAAATGTATCGTGGAGAAAAGGAGTTTTCTGGCATATCCTGAGTAAGAGAAGGGATAGATTGGTTGGACACATTCTGAGACATCAAGGAATTGTCAACTTAGCATTAGAAGGAAGCGTGTGGGGTAAAAATCGTAGAGGGAGACCGAGGGACGAATACAGTAAGCAGATTCAAAAGGATGTAGATTGTCGAACGTATTCTCAGATGAAGAGACTTGCACAGGACAGGGTAGCGTGGAGAGCTTCAAACCAGTCTGCGGACTGAAGACCACAACAACAACAACATAGACTACCTCCCGCTGTCCCAGACAGATGAAAAGCGTCCAGAACGTTTCACCATTCATTACAGTAAAACATATCCTGCTCTGCTGTCTTCGGAGAACTTCTACAGATAACAGCCAGCACATTAGTCACCGTAAATGACCTGGTGCCCAGAGGGCCCTATATTGTTTATCTGCCGATTTTCAATCATGCGGACGAAAGCAACGTCGGGCGGGCGTCCACCGGAGACCGTCTACGAAGCATCGTGTGGTACATTGTGTTCCCGTAAAAACATTTCGCAGGTTAAAAGCCATCTGCATCCGGCCGACCACCTCACACTATTTCTCTGACCAAGGGGCTGTGGCTGCCACACAATGAGACATCGGGCGGGGGTTGAGTGGATGGAAGGGGGGGGGGTTCCTGCTTTCGGCACGCTGCCCTTTGAGAGTTGCGGCCGATGGTCCGAATATCCGCCAGCAAAGCTTTCCCCTGCTCTGCGTATCCACAAACGGTAAACATATCCAGAAACATAATATCAAAATTAAAAGTTCTGCAATTCCAGGAACCTATATCCAGTGACATGTTCCCAAATGTACAGAAGTCTGAATAAACTCATAAAATTGAGAGAAGAATAGTAAATAAACTAATAAATAGCCCATGCAGAAAGGTAGAGTACTTAAAGGTCAGAATAATATAGTCTAACTACGTCCTCCATCTTACAGTATGTTTTGATGAATCTTCAATGCGACAAAAACAAATATGAAGGGCGGATGTTGCCTTCATGGAGGATTTGCGCGGTAGCTCCATTGTCTTTCTTCGGGACCATTCGGACGTAACCGCCAGAGCTCGAGTAGCCAGGAGCTGGTGTGTCTACCAGCTCCAACGCCATTGTTAAAAGCTCGCGTTTCCCCTCGCCCCTCGCTGCCGAAGGACCTCCCATATGCTGCCTGCAGGGGGTTCAGAAGAGAATTTGAACCTCATACTTCTAATGTCCATATAAAATCATCTTATCGGATAGAAGAACGAAACGAAGATTTATATTTTTAAAACACATTTTATTTAATTTATCTATTTACTTTTGTTTTTAACGACAATCTTTTTTCCGGGGTTCACTGAACCAGTGAACAGATATGACCCGCCGCCAATGACTGAACCCGTCCTCACACGGTACGTGTTGTCCCAACGTGGCGCAGACCAGATGTACTGTCTACCTGTCTACAGCACCCTCTGAAACGACCTGCTACAACCCACGGAACGTGCTGCTTGTGAATGCCGAGCTCTCCAGCGCTCGTTGTGTGGTTTACAAAGATGGATGTGCGTAAAGTTACACGACCGAGCGAGGTGGCGCATTGGTAACACAATGGACTCGTATTCGGAAGGATGGTGGTTCAAATCCAGATCCGGCCGTCCAGATTTAGGATTTCCGTGATTTCCCTAAAACACTCCAGGCAAATGCTGGGATGGTCCCTTTCAAAGGGCACGGCCGATTTCCTTGCCCCCATCCTCACCAAAAAATTCGAACGTGAGCTCTGTCTCTAACGACCAAGATGTCGACGGGACGTTAAACCCTAAGATAAATAAATAAATAAATAAAAAGTTACACCATATCTCTGTTAGTGATGGTAGGAAAAAAGAAAAAAGTTTTGATATTGTAGCTTCCTTATGCTTGCACGTGGTATGCAGTACTCTTCCAGAAATTACATTGAAGAAACACAAAGACGGTACATTTATCTGACAGCAGATGGGAATGATAACAAAATATACGATCAATCATTTTTGGCAAAAAACCATGAAACAAATTGTTAACGGTGAAATATATAATCTGTAACAGGTCTACTTATCTTGCTCTCTTAAATTCCCATTTTCCACGTTGTACATATTTTGCGTATTCAAATGATTACCCTGGCATTCCTTTGGAAATAATAGGTTCTGCCTGATACTTTTTACTTGTTCATACACGTGGTACAACGTTTCAGCTCGACATTGTTTGTTGTGATAATTTTTGCTTTTAGTAAATACTGTTTCTCCTTCAAAGTATCTTCTTCCGTAACCACACTTACACAACTGCAACAGAATTCAGACACCGTGGGGAAAACCGAGTGACGTAGGGTACTGTCTTTATTGATTCCTTTGCCCTAGCACAAAAAACTCAACAAATTCTCTCGTGGACAGAGTTTCTTCTTGTTTATAATAAATAACGTCGAATACAGAATATTATAATTGTATTAAACTAACAAATAAGTTACAGAAGCCGTAATTAAACCAAATCGTTGTCAATATCTGGTAGAGTGTAGATGCAAACCAGTTATTTACATCTCTTTTCCTCCACAACTTGTGATTCTAACCTCCACGCAAATACGTCGTTTTAGACAGAAATAACAACAAATATCGGATATTATACTTTTTGTGTCTCAGCCTCGTCGCCGCTTTTGTGTCTCGTTTCCGTCGTAGGTGTCGGTGGTCGAGTAGAAAGTCCGTCACAGGAATAAAGGATGCACACATGTGCAGGTAGGAGGTCACCAGCCAGTGGGACAGCAGAAACTAGACACACTAGAGTAAATTAGAACGAGATATATATTTCATAGAGACTTAGTAATACTGCAGAACGATGATACATAGTTTAGATAGAGGCCTGCCTAATGATGATTCCTAGTGCCTGTTCGATAGCCAATTCTTCACTGGTGCCTATCTGATTCCGAAGTGTTTACTGGTTCCTATCTCAGTCCCAAGTGAACAATGTCGTTCAGTGGTGGCCACGAGCGCCCTCTGCGGAGTTGTAGCAGAGGGCGCTCGTGGCTGACGTCGTAAGAACCCCCGCCGTGCGTGCATGGCGGCGCGCGGCGAAAGTAGGTGGCGCGCACTTTAGACTTGTGCGACACCACAATACTTAAATTAGGAAGAAAGAACCAGAAATATTAAGGAATGAAAAGGAAAAAATGAAAATATTTCGGTAGTTGGCAGAAGCGAACCAGGTCAGCTAATAAACTACAGCACAGGCTGCAACGCTACCAACTACGCTACTTCAGCACTTATTCCACTTCTGCAGTTTTCAGGTATATTGCACATCTAAAACATGTTGTAATATGTTATATATCCATGGCATGGCATCACAAATACGCTTCTTTGATCGAGTGGCGTTATACCGTAGCAGCTAGCTCTCAATGTAGAACAATGTAAGGTGGTGCGCATGAGTAGGAAAAACAAGCCTATAATGTTCGAATACAGTATTAGTAGTGAGCTTCTTGATGCTGTCACGTCGTTCAAATATCTAGGCGTAACATTGCAGAGCGATATGAAATGGAACGAACATGTAAGGACAGTTATGAGTAAGGCGGACAGCCGACTTCGGTTTACTGGGAGAATTTTGGGAAGATGTACTTCACCTGTAAAGGAGACCGCGTATAAAACGCTTGTACGACCACGTCTTGAGTATTGCTCGACTGTTTGGGACCCGCAGCAGATCAGTTTAAAGGAAGAGATAGAGGCGATTCAGAGGCGAGCAGTTAGATTTGTTACCGGTAGGTTCGACCAATGCGCGAGTGTCACGGAATTGCTCCGGCAACTCAATTGGGGATCGCTGGAAGAAAGACTACGTTCTTTTCGTTAATTTCTGTTAAGTAAATTTAGAGGGCCGGAATTTGAAGCTGAGGGTAGTACGATCTTGCTGCCGCCTACTTACATTTCGCGTAAAGAACACAAAGACAAGATAAGAGAAATTAGGGCTCGTACGGAGGCATATAGGCATTCTTTTATTCCTCGTTTCATTTGGGAGTGGAATAGGAAAGGAAATGCCTAGTAGTGGTACAGTGTACCCTCCGCCACGCACCTTACGGTGAATTGCGGAGTATGTATGTGGATGTAGAACGATATTCTTTCACGGTGTACAAATTATATAACTGACACACGTTAAATAGATGACCTTTAAAACTATGAAAATTTAGTTTCTTGTAATTTATTGTAACAAATCATATAAAATGAGTCGTTTCCAAAAGTTCAATTTTCTGGCACTTTAAAAAAGATTATATTCATAGATCCTACGCTACAACGAAGGAAAGCACGAAATACGGAGTTCCGTTTGCAATATGGCGGCTCAAAGGTTCTACTTGTCACGTGAAAACGAGGTCGCTTCTCATTGATCATGTTCACGAAGCAAAAATCTAACAGGCTGGATCCTTCATTCCACGTTTCGCAGGGTAGTGGAACGTGTTATTCCACACTGCGGCGTCACCACTTCCCCCACCACGTGCGTTTCCACGTCCCGTGACGTGTTGCCCCAACGTGGCGTAGGTCAGACGTGCTGTCTATCTAGCTCTCAAAGGACCTGCTACATCTCACGGAACACAACACTTCCTCCACTACGTGCGTTTCCACGTCCCGTGAGAGGACGTCATTGGCTTCAGAAGTGGGTAGGGGGAGGTGGAGGAGTCGTAACGAGGCCGTTGGCCGCGGGCGGAGCGGCGCATCTGGCTGTAGGGCACAGGTGGCGGCCGGCGCGTGGATAACGAAATGAGAGGCGGCCAGCAGTCGGGGGCGTCTTAATAAGGGGGGGAGGGGAGGGGAGGGTGCCACCTGCAGGAGGGCGCTGGTGCGGGGGCGGGAACACAGCAGGCAGAGCGCGGTCTGGCCGGCAGAACGGCTCGCTGCGGGCTGTTATTATTTGCCTGCTGCCGCGGCCGCTGCGGCCGAGTGTGGGAACGCTACGCCGACACTCTTCTCGCCAGGCCCGGGGGCAACGGACGACGGCCCGGGCCACGCCGAAGGCAGCGCGCAGCTTCTGGCCAGGCACCGGGAATCGCACTCGCCAGATCTACTCTGCGTTCCGAATACCACCTCCAGTCATTCTGTGCAAAATTTGAAGGACCTCACAGTGGTGTGCCACAGGGTTCTGTCTTGGTTCCATGCAACACCAAACACAAACTGACAGTTTGTAGGGTGGTGTGATTCATATTTCCCAGACTGTCGTCTGTTGAAGCGTTTCAGTGAATTCAGGCAGTGGTGTGTGCTGTACCACAGGCCTCTGTCTTGGGTCCATCTCACTGGAAACACAAATTCACCTATCGTCGCCGGCCGCGGTGGCCGAGGGGACTGAGGCGCTCCAGTCACAGTCTGCACGGCCACTACGGTCGGGGGTTCGAATCCCCCCTCGGGCATGGATGTTTGTGCCGTCCTTAGGATTAGCTAGTTCATAAGTAGTTTGTAAGTTTAGGGGCTGATGACCCCGTAGTTAAGTCCCATAAGCTTAACAAACATTTGAACATTTTTTTCACCTATCGTAATGGGACTCCCATTTCGCAAACCGTCCTCTGCTCAAGCTTTGAGTTCTGCCAAAGAACTACAGTCTTATGCAAAATGTTTGGCGGTGGTGAATGATGTACCACAGGCATTTGCGATGGAGAATACAAGTTGACAATCTGTATAGGTAGCAGTATCACACTTCTAATTGGGCTCAGCAGTCCAACGAGGCCATCCAGTGATACCGTAAAAAAATTCGAAACAGTTGGCAATGCTGTACCATAAGGTTCTATCTTGGGACCTATTACGCCTCTGGGACTACATATCGTCATTCTGTAGGGGTAGAGTGATTCAACTTACCAAACTGCATATTCCTCGAGTTTTGCGTTCTGATTCTGAGAAATGGTGATCGGTGTACTGCAAGGGTTGGCATTGTCTCCAGGTAGTGAGACAACACTTCCGATACTGTGTTCCACTCAGGCTCTGCAATCCAAGAGAGTCCTCCAATCATTCTATGCAAAAATCGAAGCGTTTGTGTGTGGTACACGAGAGAGGTCGTCTGGACGCGCATTATGCTCAAGGAAATACGATTTGGCATTCTGTAGGGGTAGTGGAATTCGCAGTTCCCAAACTATACTGAGCTCAAGCTTTGGACACTGAGGAAGCTCTCCAGTGCATCTGTGCAAAACTTGGAGCAACTCAGTGTCATGGACCACAGGGTTCAGTTTTTGGGCCCAATATTGATTGATTGATTGATCGATTTTTCCAGGGAAGCCGAAACAGTCTTGGACCAACCCGCCACTGCCCGCACCGAAACTAAGTTTATTGTGCGGTATAGCTCCCTGTATATCTAGGAAAGCCAACCAATGCCCTTGAACAGTGCAAGGAGTCCCTTTACCAGTTCTGTATTAGACACAATTTCTTCGGGTGCGGTTGTCCCAAATATTCTGTGTAGGGCCCAATATACGACAGGTAATACATTTCAAAATTCTAAAGACGTATTGAAGACGGAAGCAAGGAACATATCAATTTTAAGGCCCCGTTGACAATGTGGTAATTACAGATGCACCACAAGCTCGGATTGTCTTTTGTTTGCTTAAGGATGGAGAAGCCTGCGCCCTTTTAAAAGGAACCATCTCAGAATTTCCTTGTACTGATTTAGGGAAATCACGAAAATCGAAAATCTGGATGGAGAGGGGTGTGTCCGAACTGCTGTCCTCCCAAAAGCAACTGCAGTGTGTTACCACTGTCCCACCTCAATCAGGAACTGCGCTTCCCAAACTATGCTCGGACTAAATTTGACTTCTGATTAACCTCTCCAGAGCTTCTGCGCAAAATTTGAAGCAATCGAGTCTGTTGTTCTGCAGGGTTCTATGTTGCGTCCCATTAGGCCACGTTGAATACAATTGGGCCGTCTGTAGATGAAGTGACTTTGGTACTTCCAAAAAAGTGCTTTACTCAAGCTTTGTATTCCGAGAGAATTCTCTAGGATTCTGTGCACAATTCAAGGCGGTTGTGAATGGTATTCTGCAGGGGTTCTGTTGTGGGATTCACGAGTGGGGCTTAGACATGCGGAGGTAGCAGGATTACACTTCCCAAACTGGAGTCTATCAGGCTCGTAACTAACAAAGCAACTGCCTAGTAATGAGGATATTCAGCTTTGAATGCCGTCTGTCGTTCGATGCCTTATGGGAGGTGACGTCACATCATGTCACTGACAGCTAAACTGTCACTCCCACCTAGCCAGGTGGCGTAGTGGTAAGACACTAGACTCTCATTCGGGAGGATGGTGGTTCAAATGCACCTCCGGCCATCCAGATTTAGGTTTTCCGTGATTTCCCTAAATCTCTTCAGGCAAATGCCGGGATGGTTCCTTACAAAGGGCACGGCCGATTTCCTCCCACATCCTTCCCCTAAAATCCGAGCGTAAGCTCCGTCTCTAATGAGCACGCTGTCTACGGGACGTTAAACCCTAAGCTTCCTTCTCTCCCTCCACTGTATCCTCATAGGTATACGTATACATCACTGCTACAAAGTCTTACATAGCGCGTGTTCTCTCGGACATGTCGGAGAGTACAGACATTATACATATAATAGTTCTGATATCTAGACGGGTTAAGAGGTCGCCCTCACTGCAGATTCAGTTCCAAGTCAGACACTCTGCGGGGTTCAACGAATTCGGGTAGCGGTGGGATAATGGATAATCTGGACACTACTCCGGTACAGTGCGAAGTTCTGGAGTGTGGGTCGGGCGGGAGACTGCAGGATATTCCTTGCATTTGTCTGAAGCCGTGGTCGCTGTGTGGCGTAAGTGCTTAGCGCAACTGACTACTGAGCAACAGATCTGAGTTCTGATCCTGATCCAGGCACACATTTTCTTATGTCGACGTCGATCATTAACGCCTGATGGCAGCGGACGTCAAATCATTTCACTGACGCCTTCACTGCCAGTCCGTCATATATAAATATATGAAAATAGTATTGCATTACCACTAATTTAGAGTTTCGCAACCCTTTACATAAAATGGATTAGAGATATACAAAAACAATGTTTCAGTTCGCTCTACTGCTCATGGAAACAGAAACTGACAGGTTGTACGACAATAACCCAGATCAGCTGTCGGCAATTGGCGGGCCGCGGTCCAGTTCCGGACTGCCGAAGGCCAAAAAAATGGACCGCCAAAAGTGTTTTGGAAGTATAAGTTGCATACTCAAATTATAGAAAAAATAGTTTTCTGTAAATAACAATTCATATGAGAGCCACCTTTATAATTTTTCTCTAGAATTTTACAGTTAACTGTTAATAATCAGAACCCTTAATGATTATTATAGGTAGATTAAATAAATAGTTGTCATGATGTGCAACGCTGGAGAGTATGCTGACGAGCGGTGGCAGAAAGGAGCAAGTTGGCCGATGGTCCGCATAAAATCTCTTTTGTACAGACAAATGCAGCACAAGAACTTTATTTAATGAACAAGGAAATTCTATAAATCGACTTTATACTCTGGCATTCTCTGAAACAATTTTAAACATGGTTGTTAAAGAGAGCAACCGTTCGTCAAAATCTATATCTATAAATGTGAATGTCTGTTCGGTGTACGTTTATCACGTCTGACCCACAAGACATAAAGAGCTAAAAATTAGTACAGTTACTAATGTCTACCCGGGGAAGGCTTTAGGCACAGTTTTATGGCGATTGGATAGCTATTTATCTATCTATCTATATATATATATATATATATATATATATATATATATATATATATATATATATATTAATGTGAACGTCTGTTCGGTGTACGCTTATCACGTTCAAACGACAAGACGCAGAGACTTAAATATTTGTACAGTTACTAATTTATATCTGAGGAAGGTTTTAGGCATTGTTTTATAGCGATCTGATAGATATTTAGTAATTTGAAGAATATAACGCGAAATGCGTAACAATAATTACTCTTTGAAAATTATATTTCCTCTTTGAAAATGGTTTTATTGGTTGCATTGTTGCTTGAGGATTGATAATGATAAAAGGGTGGAGTATATTGGTATGGAAAGTTATCAGTGTATATAAAATTTTACGTGTGTGTGTGTTAATATTTCGCTCTGCAGCGAAAACTACAGAACGCAAACAAATGTTGTGTATGTAATTATTGTGCGAAGTCTCCAGTTGTACACCATAGCAGTTCCATGCCAACAGCTATAAGGGGGTGAAAGATATGGTGGTTGAAAGTCGTCAAATTATAAAAAAATTCGGACTGAAGGCCAGCGATGACTTTTGCGACTCTATAGCAAGGAGTTTACGTACAGCGAAACGTGGTGCCAAAGACCATATCTTTGGTCTATGCATGCTACCATATCTTCAGCCCTTTCTCTGTAACCATAAGCATACGAATCAGGAAATAAAACAATAAATAAATAAAGCAGTAAAAAAGAAATTTCTTTTAATACATCTATTTAAAAAAATCTATTTGACGTTTCGCGCTTTACATCAAGTGATCCATCTGTGATATTACTACAATCATTATTGTTGAATTTGGTGATTGGATTCTTCAAAACGAGTGCATTTTTAACTGTGATTTCTTATATATTCTCTGATAAATGTAACATGTTTTTTAGAAAAAAGGAGATGGACAGAGAGAGTGGATAGGAAAAGTACTAACTCAAGGTTCGAATAAATAAATAAATACCCGGGCAACGCCGGGTTTTCAGCTAGTATAAAATAATCACTTGAGAAACAGTTCTTCGGTTGCAGAAGTTTTGGTAAAAATATTTACTTTTCCATGGTTTCGGCTTCACTAGTGGAGCTTTCATCAGAAGTAAAATAGTTCTTTACCTATGAATAAAAAAATTTAAAGTAGTGCAGATTACAGAGACAGTATGAAACATCATATTCTAAGATACCATCTCACAAATTACTTACATATGAATGTATTGTCCGTAGAAGGTCTCGAGCGATAGGGCTCACGTTAAAAATTAAAAAGTTTGCACAATGCAAATTTTAAAAACAAATGAGACAACGCGATGCCTAGACTGACAGGCGAACATTCCGTCGAAGCTATTTACTCTAGTGGCGTTCCTCTCAGGGTTCCCCCGAGCTGAAACCAATAAGCAGCGGTCGTCAGCTGCTGTGGTAGCTGCCACAGCGAAGCAAGTCATCGACAGTTACTGTTCGTCTGCACCTCCTCCACGTCCTAACAACATCGCTTTGGTTCACTCCGAAACGGCTGGAAACTTCCCTTCATGAGAGTGCAAATGTTTGCTATTCTCCGGAACTTAACTACAGTGGTTATCAGTCCCCAGGCTTACGAACTATGTAAACTATCTTAATGACAACACACACACACACATTACATACCCGTGGGAGCTCTGAAACCTCCGACGGGGAGTAGCCCCGTACTCCGCAGCAAGGCGCAATGAGAGTTTCTCCTGACATAAAGTAACAATGCGGATACGATCAAAGTTCGGAATTGACCCACTAGGCGTAGCAGAAATAAATTCAACACAAGCTTTGTACATTCTTCCTGGTGTTATGATTGGAACTGATCGGCCGTCTTATACTCCACTTCCCAAAAAAATGTTCAAATGTTTGTAAATAAATCGGACCAAACTGCGTGGTCATCAGTCCGTAGCTTACAAACTACTTAAACCTAGGTAAACTAACGTAAGGACAACACACACACACCCATGCCCCAGGGAGGACTCGAACCTCCACGGCGAGCAACCGCGCGTTCCGCAACGAGACGCTTTAGACCGCTCGGCTACTCCACCGCGGCCTCCACTTCGCATCGACAGTCTTCATGCATCTTTGTTTACGTCTTTGTGCGGATTGAGTGACTTCAATGGACAATCTAAATAACTCTGTTCTCGGTGCATTCAACGTCAGCGTTCAGGAGACCTTGGAAACAAGCTGATGCAAAACTGTTTTTATGTCTGCATTGTTGTTTGTTGTTGTTGTTGTGGTCTTCAGTCAACCTGCTCTAGCCTCAGCAAGCCACTTCAACTCCTCACAAGAATGGCAATCCACATCCATCTGAATCTGCTTACTATATGCGTCTCTTGGTCTCCCTCTGAGATTTTTATCCCCACACCTCCCTCCTAAATTCACGATTCCTCGATGTCTAAGAATGTGTCCTATCAATCGATCCCTTCTTTTAGTCAAGGTATCCCAGAAATTTCTTTTGTTTGCAATTCGGTTCAGTACCTTCTGATTAGTTACGCTATCTAACCACCTAAGCTTCAGCATTCTTCTATAGCACCACATTTCAAAAGCCGCTACCCTCTTCCTGTTTGAACTGTTTATTGTCCATGTTTCACTCCCATACAAGGCAACACTCCACACAAATGCATTTAGAAAGGATTTCCTTATGCTTAAATTAATATTAGATGTTAGCAAATTTCTCTTCTTAAAAAACACTTTTCTTCCCATTGGCATTCTGCATATCCTCTCTACTGCGACCATCATATGTTATTTTACTGCCCAAATAACAAAACTCATCTACCACCTTTATTGTTTCGTTACCTAATATATATTCAATATATCACATGTCGCGATGTTTGTCTGTAATAGACTCCGAAACTATTCAACTGCTCTTAATGATATTGTGGGCACTTTGTGTGATTTGGTCCAAGTTACAAGACGGGTAATTTTTTTTTACATTGATTAATGACCAATATTTTATTGCAAATTAATTGCTGTTGTGGCCTGACGGACACGATTTATTCATATAGTGCCAGAACGCGGAACTCAACCTTTACCTATCTACTTTGGGTAAGCATCCAACAGATGCCTTCGTGTTATGATTTCAAACCTTTTCTTGATGCTACAATTTATTTGACGTTTTTCCAAATTTACATACGACATAACAGTGGTTTATAAATGTTTTGTGTATTTAATTTTAAATCCAATTGTGCTGCGTATTATCTTCAGTAAAATGCTGAAAAAAAAATGTAATGTCAAGAATTCGTGTAGCAAAAAGGAGCGAAGCAAACGTATAGAAAGAACGGTGTGTATGCCGCTGAACTCAAACGCTTGACCGATTTTGGTGAAACTTTGTTGTGTGTTATATGAAATATCAGATAATTAATCGTTGACCAGAGACATATTTTGACTCAATATATATCAGAGATAGTGGTATAGTACCTGCCTGGTAAGCATGAGGTGCCGGGTTCGAATCCCAGCCCTGGAACAAATTTTAATTCAATGCCTCTCCTTCATTTTGATATCTTTGCTGTGTGTGCTTGAGTGGTTTGGATGGTTTCGATTCATCATTGGATCCGGTTGGTGGCCCTGAAAAATCGAAAAAAAGAAATATTGAGATTGGTAATTCTGGTAAATGCGGATTAGATTCGTATTTTACGCGCTCCATACCATTCATTTGACGGCGATAAAATTTTGCACACTTGATTTTCAAGTTAAGATAATCGGCATTGTCTACATTAGGTTTCGTACAATGAATTTCGGAGGGTACTTACAATAGACTTCCATACCAATCTACAGATTTATTTCGGTCCAGATGAAATTTTGAACACTTCATCTTCAAAGCAAGAAAAACATATGAGTCTAAATAATATTTCGTACTGTCTATTACGGATGGAATCTTACTTCAGACATAGACACCGTCTACGCCACAAATTTGGCAGACATGTGTAATTTTTAATGTACGTGTGAGGGAGGAGGTGAAGAAAGAAAGAGAGGACAAGAGGAAATTGGAAGAGAGAGGGGACAAGATGATATTGGAAGGAAGCGTGGGTGCCGACCGCGGTGGCCGAGAGGACTGCGGCGCGCCAGTCACGTTCTGCACGGCTACTACGGTCGGGGGTTCGAATCCTCCCTCGGGCATGGAAATTTGTGCCGTCCTTAGTGGTAGCTAGTTCATAAGTAGTTTGTAAGTTTAGGGACTGATGGTCCTGTAGTTAAGTCCCATAGACTCTACAAACATTTGAACATTTTGGATCGTGGGTAGTCAGTGATAGAGACAGGAGGATGTATGAGTGGATGCAGGGGGAAGGAGGAGAAGGTGGCGAAAGAGCGGCGGCAGAGAAGGAGCCGGGAGAGTTCGATGGAGGGGAAGAAGGGGATGGGCAGAGACTGAAGAGTTGAGGGGATGGACGATGGACAGGTAAAAGCAGGAGGAGCACGTCGACTAAAAGAATATTGGAATAATTGAAAACCTGAGTAATTCAGGTCTGCCCGCGATTACTGCCCAAAACGAAGTGAGTGGAGACCACAATCCACCTCGGTCTGCAGGCACGCTAAATCGCGCGAAGTGTTTATATTTGCGTATTACTTTTCTTTATTAATTTCATTGTCATTAAATGTTTCAAAACAATATAATTGTAGCATGCTATCGAGAGATGACCTGTTATGAAACTCAAGTAAATTTGATGAAACGTACATCTAATTTTGACAAAGGAATAACTTAATTTTGGCGAGGTGCCTCCAAACGCACTGGGCAATCACAGTAGAGTACTAGAACTTTAGGTGGCCTTTCCCATTCAAACAGTACCGACTGTACCACCTGTTATTCGTAACTCATATATGTTCAAATGTTTGTTAAGCTTATGGGACTTAACTGTGGGGCCATCAGTCCCTAAACTTATAAACTACTTATAAACTAACTAATACTAAAGACAGCACTAACATCCATGCCAGAGGGGGGATTCGAACCACCGACGGGGAGCGGCCTCCTGCATCAGAGCTTAGCGCCTCCATGCGCTCGGCCACTCAGCCGCGACTATTCGAAACTCACTCCACACTGCATTAGCTCTATTCTGACTTGCTCTGAAGAAAGTGAATATGATGGCTGCAAGCCACAAATATCACATACTGCATGAGAGGAGGCGGCTCTGGAGTTTAAATCCGGCGTCCGTGGCAGAAAAGGTAGCCCGCACCTGGTCAATAGCATCTAGAGACAAGGCCTCACAACATTCCGTGTCACTTCACACCGAGTAGGCCACGATCGCTAGCTGCTTGGCTGGCCACATGAGAAACTGAGCCCCAGTGACCAGCTAGTCAGCCAGCGATCCCGTCCTACTCTGTGGTCAACTACAAAGACAGTCCCTTGTGTATAAGCCAGGTGTCACAATCGGAGTGGTGCTGACACAACTCGGTCACCTGCTGACTGACTGGTGGCTGGGATGTAGTCCACTGCCTGATAGCAGCCAGCCAGTCAGGTAACGGCCTTGTTGGCTCAGTACTACTCTGATCACGTCACCTGACTTATATGAACATGCCTATCTTTCTCGTTGGCCGTGAAGAGGCCACAATCACTAGCTGACTTGCTGGTCGCTACGAGACAGTACTGTACCCCAGCGGCCAGCCAGTCAGCTAGTGATTGTGATCTAGTCCATGGCCAATGAGAAAGACAGGCCCGGGCATATAAGCCAGATGATGTGATCAGAGTAGTACTGAACCAACACAGTCGTCAGCTGACTGGCTGGCCAATGGGGAGCAGTCCACTGTCTGATAGTGGCCAGCCAGTCTGCTGGCGACCGCATTGACTCATCACTATTCAGATCATGTCACCTGGCTTATGTGCCTTGGCCCATATACATCTACATCCACAGCCGGCCGGAGTGGCCGAGGGGACTGAGGCGCTTCAGTCAAGGTCTGCACGGCCACTACGGTCGGGGGTTCGCATCCCCCCTCGGGCATGGATATTTGTGCCGTCCTTAGTATAAGGTAGTTGATAAGTAGTTTGTAAGTTTAGGGACTGATGACCCCGTAGTAAAGTTCCATAACCTTAACAAACATTTGAACATATCTACATCCACATCCATACTCCGCAGTTCACCGTAAGGTGCGTGGCGGAGGGTACATTGTACCACTACTAGGCATTTCCTTTCCTATTCCACTCCCAAATTGAACGAGGAAAAAAAGAATGCCTCTATGCCTCCGTATGAACCCTAATTTCTCTTACCTTGTCTTTGTGAGCTTTACGCGAAATGTAAGTAGGTGGCAGCAAGATCGTACTACACTCAGCTTCAAATTCCGGCACTCTAAATTTACTTAACAGAAATTCACGAAAAGAACGTCGTCTTTCTTCCAGTGATCCCCAATTGAGTTGCCGGAGCATTTCCGTGACACTCGCGCATTGGTCGAACCTACCGGTAACAAATCTAGCTGCTCGCCTCTGAACCGCCTCTATGTCTTCCTTTAAACCGATCTGCTGCGGGTCCCAAACACTTCAGCAATACTCAAGACGTGGTCGTACAAGAGTTTTTACGCGGTCTCCTTTACAGGTGAAGTACATCTTCCCAAAATTCTCCCAATAAACCGAAGTCGGCTGTCCGCCTTACTCACAACTGTCCTTACATGCTCGCTCCATTTCATATCGCTCTGCAATGTTACGCCTAGATATTTGAACGACGCGACAGCATCAAGAAGCTCACTACTAATGCTGTATTCGAACATTATGGGATTGTTTTTTCTACTCATGCGCATCACTTTACATTTTTCTACGTTGAGAGCTAGCTGCCAATCTTCGCACCAACCAGAAATTTTGTCTAAGTCATCCTGTATGCTATTACAGTCAGTTAAGGACGTCACCCTCCCATACACCACAGCATCATCAGCAAACAGCCGCAAATTACAACTTACTCTGTCCATCAGATCATTTATATAGATAGAAAATAATAGCGGTCCTATCACACTCCCCTGGGGCACGCCTGGCGATACACTCGTCTCTGATGAACACTCGCCGTCGAGAACAACGTACTGCGTTCTATTACTTAGGAAGTCTTCCAGCCAGTCACAAATCTGTGAACCTATTCCGTAAGCTCGTACCTTCGTTAGCAGTCTGCAGTGTGGCACCGCGTCGAACGCCTTTTTGAAGTCGAGTAAAACACAATCCGCCTGTTGCCCTTCGTCCATGGCTCGCAAGATGTCATGTGAGAAAAGGGCAAACTGTGTTTTACATGAACGATGTTTCCTAAAGCCGTACTGATTCATGGAAAGAAGCTTTTCCGTTTCAAGGAAATTTACTATATTCGAACTGAGAATATGCTCCAAAATTCTACATGAAACCGATGTCAACGATATTGGCCTGTAATTGTATGGGTCAGTTCTCTTTCCTTTCTTATACACGGGAGTCACCTGCGCTTTCTTCCAATCACTAGGAACTTTGCGCTGAATTAAAGATTCGCTATAAATGCGAGCTAAGTAGGGGTCCAACGCCGCTGAATTGTCTTTGTAAAACCGAACTGGTATTCCATCCGGAGCAGCAGACTTTTTCGTATTTAGCTCTCTCAGCTGCTTCTCTACACCGGAAATACCTACTGCTATGTCCCCCAATTTCGGAATTAGTACGTTGATCAAGTGATGGTATATTTGTGCGGTCCTCCTGCGTGAAAGATTTCTTAAAGGTTAAATTTAGAACTTCAGCTTTCCGTTTGCTTTCTTCTATTACTGCCCCGGAATGATCAACTAGTGACTGGACAATGGGCTTTGACCCGCTTCTCGATTTTACATAGGACCAGAATTTTTTCGGGTTCTCGGAAAGATCTTTTGATAAGATATGGCTGTGATAATTATTGTATGCTTCAGGCATCGATCTTTTTATAGACGCACGAATCTGTACTAACTTTTGCCTGTCATCATTTGCGTGATCTTTTTTGAATCTAGAGTGCAACAGCCTTTGCTTTCTCAGCAGCTTTCTAACATTATTATTATACCATGGTGGATCTTTTCCATCCTTAATCGTCTTTACTGGCACATATTTCTCTAACGCTTTATTAACAATGCACTTAAATTTAGCCCACAATTCCTCTACATCCATAGTCCCGGAATTAAACGATGCCCATTCCTTTTTCTAAGTGCGATCGTAACATTTGCTTGTCGGCTCTTCCCAACAAAAACACGCTCCTAGCCTTCTTGATTGGTTTATGAACTTTGGTCACCATCGACGCTATGACGATATCATGATCACTAATTCCTGTCTCCACACATACATCATTAATAAGGTCAGGCCTGTTTGTGGCTATAAGGTCTAGAATATTTCCATTGCGCGTGGGTTGCCGGTTTAACTGCTCAAGACAGTTTTGAGGCCTTGTCTCTAGGAGGTGATGCTTCTTGCTGCTATTGACGTCTAGTGGTCTATGACGTCGCTTGATAGACGACGTCAGTTTCGACACTTGTTTTAGCCGCCGTAGTTTTCCCGGAGTTCGCGGCTTGGCGCGCTTTCTCGCCCGCCCATTGAGCTCTCGGCTGCCATTGAAGGCTGCCGGCTGCCCGCCCGCCTCGCCGTAGCAGGCTCGCGGAATGCCCGCACCTGCACGCCGCTCCGCAGCAACCGGTTCCGCGGCTCTCGCTGCGCCACAGTCCAGACGGCCATTAAACACTGTGCTGGCCGCCACGCGATCCCCGCACTCTCGTCTCTCTTCCGAGAAGCCGCTGCCTTTTTTGTTGCGCTACCAGTTTCCTCTCCGCTGCTGTACACCGCCGCCTAATCCGTAACACTTGTTACTTCTAGTCGGGATCTCTCTGGTGTGAGGTGTAACTTGCCCTCTAGGAATTTATTCTACAGACCGTTTCTAAAATACAGGTCAAACGTCAAGAGTGCTTGCACTACCCAAGTGCCACTTGCTGTTAGTAAGCTTATTGGACGAAACTGTTATTGTCATCAGTCTACGCCTACATGGGATGCTCTGGAAACCACATTTAAGTGCCTGGCTGAGGGTTCATCGAACCACCTTCATACTATTCATCTACCATTCCATTCTCGAAAAGTGCGAGGGAAGAAAGAACATCAGAATCTCTCCGTTCGAGCTCTGTTTTCTTATATTTTATTCTGATGATCATTTCTGCCTATGCAGGTGGAGCCAACAATATATTTTCGCATTCGGAGAAGAATGTTGGCGATTGGAGTTTCGTAAGCAGACCACGCCGCAGCGATAAACGCCGTTGTTATAATGATTCCCATCTTGTATCATTTCCGTGACGCTGTCTCCGCTTATCGTGACAATACAAAACGGACTGCCGTTCTTTGAATTCATTCGATGGCTTCTGTCAAATCCACTTGATAAGGATCCCACACTGGGCAACAATACTCTAAATGAGGACGGACAAGCGTGGTATATTCATAGTAGTTCTGTTGCCTCTGTTGCCAATAAAACGCAGTCTCTGGTTCGCCTTTTCTATGTCATTAACTAGGTGTTCTTTCCAGTTTAATTTTGTTATAATAGTAATTCCTAGGTATTACGTAGAGTACGACCTTCAAATTTGATTGATTTGTCTTGTAAATATTTTTCAACGGACTTCTTTTCGAACTCATGCAGACGACTTCACACTTCTCATTATTTAGAATCAATTGTCAATTTTTACACCACAGTGATATCTTATTTACATCGTGCTGCAGTTGGTTTTGATCTTCGGATGACTTTACTAGACGATAAATGACGGCGTCATCTGGAAACAACCTAAGAGAGCTGCTCAGATTTTCTCCCAGATCGTTTATTAGTCGATGTCTTACCATCTGTTACTACAAATTGTGTCCTCTCTGACAGGAAATCCCCTATCCAGTCACAAATCTGGGACAATATTCCATAACCGCGCGATTTCATAAATCCGTCCCTAGACTTACAAGCTAATTAAACTAATTTGGTGCCTCTTGGGCGTGAATCACTATATATGTTATTTAATGGCATTATGTAATAAAATTTCAAATGCAGTTTTAAATAAAACCATTTTTTATTACGATGGGACGTATTTCGGCATAACTGCTATCTTCAGGTAATCTGTAAAATTATGACATTATGTCATACATTGAATTTCATGAGTAGCGTAATTATAACTCAGATTTCTAAATATACATGCGACAGATGGTCGTGACATCCATTTATATATTATTGGTTTTCGTGCTGACAATATATCTATTTGTTCCTAATTTTTATGACAGCAATATTTGTTCTCAAAATGTTTTATATTTTATGATTGACGTTTGACAGCTCCTTGACAGATAACCAGCGATATAATATGATTACATGCTGTTTGCTTACACCAAAGATGATCTTTGCTATTGAAGTAATTAGTGAAATGTATAATATTAACATGTGTCAGAAAATTTGGTTAACCGAATCGTTATTGGCACGCGTGATCTTTCCATCGTAAATATTAGTTATCTTTGCTACTAAAATCTTTATTGGCGTGTAACCTGCAACTTTCTCGTTTTTCATCCATTTTCTCGGTGGACTTTATCAATGAAGTTTTCTATGTTTTTTGTGTTTCAAGTCAACTTGAGTCTACAGAGAAGTTGTGAAGTGAGTGTAAATATAGTTCGATTTCTTGCAAAATGTTCATGGATTGTCCTTTAGGTGTTAACTGTAAAATTTCGAACGCCTTTTGTAAATTATCTTCTGTGTGCTATTCTGTTTTTAAGTATGATTAAAAAGTAGATGGGTTATTTTACTAACGTACAGTAAAGACAACACACTCATCCATGCCCGAGGAATGACTCGAACTTCTGACAGTGAGCAGACGCGCACTCCGCAGCAAGGCGCCTTATAGCGCACGGCCAGTACCACTCAGCACTTGCAATATTTTACAGTCTAGGTCAAAATAGGAGAGACGTATTTTGGCCCACTTTAGGTTACGGTAGTAACACCAAAATTGGCGATTTGCGATCGCATTTTGACAGCTCGAAATTTAAATGAAAATTACGGCTTAATCGTTCTTATGATGCGAAAATGAATTATACGTATTTGTGAAGCAGAATATTCTCAACAACTTAACTCTGTTATGTTATTTCTATAACTCGTGCCGTTTCAGAGATATTTGCAAAATAACGGCGATTTGACATTGTCACTTGATTTTACGTAAACCAGCACATGCAAAGAAAATAAACTTGAAAAAGAGGAATGTTCCAATGTTTGTATAGCTTATGGGACTTAACTACGGGGTCATCAGTCCCTAAACTTATAAAATACTTATGAACTAGCTAACATTAAGGACGGCACAAATATCCATGCCCGAGGGGGGATTCGAACCCCCCGACAGCAATGGCCTCGCAGACCGTGACTGACGCGCCGCAGTCCCCTCGGCCACCGCGGCCGGCTGAAAAAAAGAGGACAAACTACCATAGATAGACAAGTGATAATATTTTAACAGTAAAAGATAATGAAAATTTGGCAGGGATATTAAAATAATAGTTTAAAGAGGTAAAAGTTTAAAAAAATGACTATGTCAAAGCTAAACTCAAATATCAAATAAATTTGGTTGTTTGTTACAAAAAGGTCAGAGAGAATATCACTTGTTGGGTGCATAGATATCATCACAATAGTAGATTCGTAATAGCATCGTCCATAATATTATATTATTTATATTTTTATTATTTTTGTCCGAAATGTTTGCAAAAAATTATAAAACTACAGAAAAAGAGGGGGGTAAAACACTCAAGTGCGATTTTTTTAATATAAGGGGTGTACAAATAAAAATGTACGAAACGCGTTAACAACCAAACCGATTGAAATTTGAATCTACCGCTTTGGAATAATGTAATGCGACATCTAGGGACGCGAAGCATGCGTTGTCACCTCCCACTAAAAAATTCAAGGTATGCACACTGTCTCTTTCGACGGCTGAGGTCCGATACTCATCGAATTCCTCGAGCACAGAAAATCACTGAAGTGACGTGTACTGTGAGACACTCAGGCTGCGCAAGTCCATCAATAGCAAACGGCCTTGGGAGCTAACCGAGGGAGTGGTTTTGCTCCGTGATATCGCGCGTCCACACGCCTCCAGGGTCACACAAAGTGTACTGGCCAACTTCAAGTGGGAGCAGCTTGAGCATCCGCCCTACAGCCCGGACATGTCGCCCTGTGACATCCACGTATTAGGTCATCTAAAAAAACATTTGAAACTTTTATTCTATTGAATGCTGCTCTTCTATTTAATTTATAGGTGTTATTTAATAATAATATAAATATACAAATATTTCTTTACGTCTAATATTTTGTTTATTTACGATTCTTTCTTACAGTTTAAAGTCTTGGATTGCATTTATTTGCAGTTTTTCTGCTCTTATATATTATATGATGTATTGAACAAGTTATTATTTTTTCGCATTGTTATTAATTTCGTAGTGTATTTCACTCTATAGACATTTATCTGTTTACAAAGAGTGTACATTTTTAGATTTGATAGAAATCAATAATAATAATAATAATGGGCAAAAAAGGCTTGCCCAAAAACATCGTATAATATATGAGCAGAAAAACTGCAAAGAAATACGGCCCAAGACTTTGAACTGTAAGAAGAAATAGTAAATATATAAAGCAAATATTACAAATTAGACCTAAAGAAATAGTTGTAGATTTGTATTTATTTATATGTATGTATGTATTGCAGTTAACTTGAGCATGGTGAAAAGCCGAAACGATCGTCGTCATTAAATAACTCTTATAAATAAAATAAAAGTGTAGCACTCACTGAAATAAAAGTTTAAATGTAATTTGCTGACTTAATGTATGGTACTAGCCCACCAGAAAAAAAAAATTAAAAAAAGGAAAGCGCTTAAACTGGAACAACGAACTGAGGGTCACAGTGGAGGACTGGCTCTCGTGACGGCCACAGGAATTCTGTGCACAAAGGATGGATAAGACCTACACACTAACCTGCAAGGTAACAACTGGCCAATACGTTTAAACTATCTTGGCTCTTATATAGAATGTGATTTGGTTGAACTGATGGAAAATGAGTGAAGTACTTTGTGATAAGAAGGTTAGTTGCAGATTGAAAGGAAATCTGTATAAGTTTGTGGTGACGACTGCGATACTCTATAGTGGCGAAACTTGGTCAATTGCAAAAGGCCAAGAGGGAAAGATTGAAGTAGCAGGAATGAGAATGTTAAGGTGGATGAGTGGGTTACTAGAAAAGATAGAATAAGTAATGAGTACATCAGGGGATTCAAAAAAGTAGGCTAAGATGGTACCGGCGTGTGTAGAGAACAATGGAAAACTACGTGGCGTGAAGAGTCGAAAAGAAAGTTAAAGGGTCAACGATAAGAAGAAGACAAAAACTAAACAAGGAGACCACATGAGTATCGGATTATAGAATGTCTTTATATTTACGGTACATGAAGTTCAGAACTACAATCAGCTAGAGCCATTCGACGCAACTCTCAAAAATTTTTGAGAAAATAGACTATGAAGTTTCGCAAAGAACACGTAAGTAGTAAGTACCAAAATTAAACCGGTTGTTGCATCTGTCCGTGTAGCTAAGGTAGACGCCGGGCGCCGTGGCTCAGCGCGCCCGGTCAGATGGCTCAACGCTCTCTGTAATAAAAAAGCTGAGCCAATGACACTTCGAACATCAACGAACAAAAACGATCAGAGTCCGCAATGAACAGAACCACCCATTGAGCAAAAAAAAAGTGGTAGCGTTCTATCGTTTCAACCTCAGGGTCATTGGTTCGAATCCCGTCATGGCGATTTTTGTAATTTTTTCCGTTGTGTTCGAATACTTACACAATTTTAATATCTAATGGTAATTTTTACGAAAAGTGCACTTGTTTTTGTTTATTCGTAATTTTCTATATTTTATGGGAGGTTGTTAATAAGAATAGTCAATCAAAAACGTAAGTTACATTTTTTACAGTATTGGCTTCACTATTAGGTGACGACGGTAGTCTTTGATTGTTCAGTTTGTGAAGGGCTACGGCACCGTATTTGAAAAGTCATCCCCCTTGATACTAATGGCTTTACAAGAAGCTACGCTACTCAACCACCGTTTTACGTGACAAGGTTTTCAACTCGTCTACATACACATAAACAAAAATTGACACAACACGAGGAATTAGAGATCCGAAAAGTTTTGCATAACTGAATGCGGAAATAAAATAAAATAATAATAATAAAAATAAATGAAAAATAAAAATAAATGTTTATCTCCCAGTGGTATTCGAACCACCGATTTTATGGTTATGACGCCAGTACGCTACCACCTGAGCTAAACCGGCAAATGGAGCAATCCTTCTATTTAGTAGTACTTACGTGCTGCAACATGCCTAACAGCCAGGCCTCGTGTACAACCTAACATAAATGTATCTTGGCTCGCCTGCTAAGGGGCGGTTGTTGCTTTAACCCTTTAAAGTTTATGTCTGTAAACCAGTGAACTAACAAGGTACAGTACCGTTAACGAATAAGTCCACACTTGTGCTTCTACGTTAGTTTATTTTCTTTAGTCACATTTACACTATATATCACAATTTATAATAAACAACTTCGCCACTCACGTAACTATTGGAGCCGAGAACGGAAGACATTCGCGTACGAGCGCACTTACAAATTTCGGAAACGTATAAAACGAGAAACGCCCTGATGCCGCTATACGCAGCTACCTTACCTACTCGGCGTCCGGCAAGCAAAAGACCAGGCGCCTTGCCTCCCTTGCTCCCAGCTCCGTGTAGTCACGTGATTACTTTTAAAAAATACACATATACACAAACATTGAAATCACGACACTTTAGGATTCCCTCACAATGCATATCTAAACTAAAAAGGAAAGCAAGATTTATATCACAAACTGTTTATAGTAATTGTTTGTTCTGTAAAGTTTTAGTCGTGTGATTGACAACTTTGGTCAACTTTAATATATATATATATATATATATATATATATATATATATATATATATATATATAAACATTGAAATCACGACATTTTAGTTTTCTCACACACTGCAAATATAAACTAAAAGGAAAACAAGATTTACGTCACATTAAACTGGTCATAGTAAATACTTGTTCTGTAATGTTGTCGTGTTATTGACCACTTTCGTCAACTTTAAAAAATATATATAAACATTGTAATCACGACACTAGTATTCTCTCACATTGCATATATAAACTAAAAGGTAAAACAAGATTTATATCACATTAAACGGTTTATAGTATTTATTTGTTCTATAATGTTGTAGTCATGTCATTGACCACTTTAGTCAACTCTAAAATATATATATATATATATAAACATTGAAATCACGACATTTTAGTCTTCTCACACACTGAAAATGTAAAGTAAAAGTGAAAACAAGATTTATGTCACATTAAACTGTTTATATTAAATATTTGTTCTGTAATGTTATAGTGCACTTTGCAAAATTTCAAAGTCGATTTTCTCGAGAATTTTTGAGAGTTGCGTCGAATGGCTTTGGCTGATTGTTATTTAAGTTCTGAACTTCACGTACCATAAATATAAAGAAATTCTAACCTCCGATACCCACGTGGTTTCATTGTAAGATGTAAATACAAGGTTCTAGGGAATATTAGAGAAAATGTTTGGAAGAGAGAAGAAGCACTGGAAAGACATTTATGAAACAGAAGAATCCAGCAAAGCTACGTGGGAAAAGTCTGAGATAAAGAAGACATGATGTGTTACAAGAATAAATCTGGAGCGAACTGGAAAGCTCTGAAAAGGTGTACTACTTTTTTCTTTCCTGCGGTGTGTTAATTGTTGCCCCTCTCTGCTTTCTGTTCATGCAGTCTCTTCGTTGACAGAAGCGGGAAGTGTGCGAGACGCCGGCCCCTGTGCGTGTCTCAGCTGCACGCGGGGAGCTGGCCGGAGTCCAGCGAGCCAGCAGTAAGGCGCCGATAACCCTGTCTGAGGCTAAACGAGCGGCAAAGCGGCGACAGCTGGTGCGGCTGAGGCCGCGGCAGTTCTTGCGCCGGCTATTTGCGGAGGACGGGCAGGCGAGGGCCGCGTCGGCTGGGTGCTGGCTGCTGGCTGCTGGCGCCGCAAAAACACAGATGGCCGCTGGCGCCCGCGTTGCCACGTCGGTAGCCGCGGTCCTTTCTGTCGGCAAGACGCGAGCATTTGTTAACACCCACGTCCAGTACGTCTGTGGGGTACCTTCTGCAAGAAACACCGCTGACCGCGGTGCCTGTCCGAACTGCGATAAATTTCACAGCCGGGGGAAAAAAATAGGCAGGCTCGCAGAGGCAATTTACTGTGTCCCCCAAGGAACAAGTTTAGGACCATTGTAACGTATCCTGTGAGTGAAAACATTATGGGTTTTCCTGATCTGCATTTCTTTCAGAGACTGAGCTAGCTGTACATACTCAGGGGTCTACATCTATCTGCATCTACATCCATACCCCGCAAGCCACGGTACCTTGAGTACCACTATCGGCTCTACATCTACATCGAACACTCTGCAAATCACATTTAAGTGCTTGGCAGACGATTCATCGAACCACCGTGATACTATTTATCTCCCATTCCATTCTCTAATAGCGCGCGGGGAGAAAGAACACCTGAATCTCTCCGTTCGAGCACTTGATTTCTCATATTTTATTCTGATGATCATTTCTACCTATGTAAGTGGGAGTCAACAATACATTTTCGCATTCGGAGGAGAATGCTGTCCGCGGCGGAGGTGCTATGCTACAATGTGCGAGGCCGTTCCCCGTCGAGGGTTCGAATCCCCCCTAGGACAAGGAAGTTTGTGCCGTCTTCATTATAAGCTAGTTCATAAGTAGTTTGTAAGTTTAGGGACTGATGACCCCGCATTTAAGTCCCATAAGCTTAACAAACAGTTGAACAGTAGTTGGAGAATGTTGGCGATGGGAGTTTCGTAAGTAGCCTACGCCGCAGCGATAAGCGCCGTTGTTTTAATGATTCCCATCCCAGATCCTGTATCATTTTCGTAACGCTGTCTCCCCTGTATCACAAACACAAAACGAGCTGCCCTTCTTTGGACTCTTGCGATGTCCTCTGTCAAACCCACCTGATAAGGTTCAAATGTTTGTAAATCTATCGGACCAAACTGCGTGGTCATCAGTCCGTAGTTTACAAACTACTTAAGCCTAGGTAAACTAACCTAAGGACAACACACACACCCATGCCCCTGGGAGGACTCGAATCTCCACCTGATAACGATTGCACACTGGGCAGCAATGCTCCAAAAAAGGACGGACAAGAGTAGTGTATGTAGTTTCTTTAGTAGTTCTGTTGCACCTTTTAAGGGTTCTTCCTGCTACTACAGTCTCGTATTGTTCGCGGAAAGAAACATTGTCGGTATGCCTCTGTGTGGGCTCTAATCTCTCTAATTTTAACCTCATGATCTCTTCCCGAGAAGGAGCAATATACTGCTTGACTTCTCAGTAAAGATACATTCTCTAAACTTCGACAAAAGCCCTTACCGAGCTACAGAGCGTCTCTACTGCAGAGTCTTCGACTGTAGTTTATCGATCATCTGCGTAACGGGTTCACGATTACCGAATTATCCTGCAGCGAAGCGCGCTGCTCTCCGTTGGATCTTACCTACCTCCTCTATCAACCGCATACGGCCACACCGGTGAGCATTCAAGCAGTGGTCGAACAAATGTACTGTAACGTACTTCCTTTGTTGACGAACTACTCTTCCTAAGGGCTCTTCCAATGAATCTCAGTCTGGCATCTGCTTTACCGAGGATTAATTTTATATGATCGTTACATTTTAAATCAATCCTAATGCCTACTCCCAAATAATTTATGGAATTAACAGCTTCCAGTTGCTGACCTGCTATAGTGTAGCTAAATGATTATGAATCTTTCTTTATATGTGTTCGTAGCACATTACACTTGTCTATGTTGAGATTCAATTTCCATTCCCTGCACCATGCGTCAATTCTTTGTAGATCCTCCTGCATTTCAAAACAATTTTCCATTGATACAACCTCTCTGTTTACTACTACAGATCATACGCAAATATCCTCAGAGAACTTTCGATGTTATCCACAAGGTCATTTATATATATTGTGAATAGCAACGGTCCCGCGACACTCTCCTGTGGCACACCTGACATCACTCTTACTTTGGAAGACTTCTCTCCATTGAGAATGACATGCCTCGTTCTGTTATCTAGGAAGTCCTTAATCCAATCTCACAAGTGGTGTGATAGACCATATGCTCTTACTTTGTTCATTAAACGACTGTCGGGAACCGTATCAAACGCATTGATGAGGTCAAGAAACACGGCATCTACCGGGGGACCCGTGTCTGTGGCCCTCTGAGTCTCGTAGACGAATAGCGTGAGCTGGGTTTCATACGATCGTCTTTTTCGAAACCCATGCGTCACAATGTATGGACTGAGCATGGGAAGATACGGTACTGGCCATTAAAATTGCTACACCACGAAGATGACGTGCTACAGACGCGAAATTTAGCCGGCAGAAAGAAGGTGCTGTGATATGCAAATGATTAGCTTTTCAGAGCATTCACACAATGTAGGCACCGGTAGTGACACCTACAATGTGCTGACATGAGGAAAGTTTCCAACCGATTTCTCATACACAAACAGCAGTTGGCCGGCGTTGCCTGGTGAAACGTTATTGTGATGCCTTCTGTAAGGAGGAGAAATGGGTACCAATACGTTTCCGATTTTGATAAAGGTCAGATTGTAGCCTATCGCAATTGCGCTTTATCGTATCGCGACATTGCTGCTCACGTTGGTCACGATGAAATGACTAAAAAATGTTCAAATGTTTGTTAAGCTTAAGGGACTTAACTGCGGGCTCATCAGTCCCCAAACTTACGAACTATTTATGAACTAACTTACACTGAAGACCGCACAAACATCCATGACCGAGGGGAACATCGTAGCATGGCGCCTCATTGCGCTCGGCCACTCCATCGCGGCGATCCAATTAGTGCTAGCAGAATATGGAATCGGTGGGTTCAGGGGGGCAATACGGAACGCCGTGCTGGATCCCAATCGTCTCGTATCACTAGCAGTCGAGATGACAGGCATCTTATCCGCATGTCTGGAACAGATCATGCAGCCACGTCTGGATCCCTGAGTCAACAGTTGGGGACGTTTGTTAGACAACAACCATCTGTACGAACAGTTTGACGACGTTTGCAGCAGCATGGACTATCAGCTCGGAGACCATGGCTGCGGTTACCCTTGACGCTGCATTACAGACAGGAGCGCCTGTGATGGTGTACGCAACGACGAACCATGGGTGCACGAATTGCAAAACGTCATTTTTTCGGATGAGTCCATGTTCTGTTTACAGCTTCATGATGGTCGCATCCGACATCGCGGTGAATGCACATTGGAAGCGTATATTCGTCATCGCCATAGTGGCGTATCACCTGGCGTGATGGTATTGGGTGCCATTCGTTACACGTCTCGGTCACCTCTTGTTCGCATCGACAGCGCTTTGAACAGTGGCCGTTACATTTCAGATGTGTCACAACCTGTGGCTGTACCCTTCATTCGATCTCTGCGAAATCCTACATTTCAGCAGGATAATGCACGACCGTATGTTGCAGGTCCTATACGGGCCTTTCTGAATACGGAAAATGTTCGACTGCTGCCCTGGCCAGCACATTCTGCAGATCTCTCACCAATTGAAAACGTCTGGTCAATGGTGGCCGAGCAACTGGCTCGTCACTATACGCCAGTCACTAAACTTGATGAACGGTGGTATCGTGTTCAAGCTGCATGGGCATCTGTACCTGTACACGTCGCCCAAGCTCTGTTTGACTCATGCCCAGGCGTATCAAGGCCGTTATTACGGCCAGAAGTGGTTGTTATGGGTACTGATTTCTTAGGATCTATGCACCCAAATTGCGTGAAAATGTAATCACATGTCAGTTCTAGTATATTTGTCCAATGAATACCCGTTTAGCACATGCATTTCTTCATGGTGCAGAAATTTCAGTGACCAGTAGCGTATTTTCTCCATTAATTTAATTAGGTCTTCCAGTAACTCATCACTGCGTAATATGTCGTTATATGTTCTGCTGGTCATGAGTCTCCTCGTCTCTCTTCCAAGGCACTACTGAGTACTAGAAAGCTATGTGTTGCAGTGTGTCCACCTCAGCGCTACGGACACAGGCTGGGTCAGGCCTGTTGCCTACTCGGTGCAGATGCCTCCGGTGACGATACTGTTTACAGGACGTTCACCTGCAACAAGGAGGAAAGCAACAAAGTGGGTGAAAAATCGTGTCCGGTTGTGGAGAAGCCTCCGCCGCCTTCCGCGTTGCCTGGGTGTGGTGTGAGGCCCAGCCGCGCCGCCTCACTGTGCTTTCGCCGGCCGGTGGGGCTGTCCCAGCAGCACACCCCCGTCCTGTGCGGCGCCTATCAAGACATTACCAATTCTGCTGCCAGCCCTTAACAATTAGCGCCAGGGGAGGGCGGCAGGCCGGATTAAAAGCTCTGCTGGGGGGACGGGCTCCGCCGAGGGGGAGCGCTCTCTGACGTCATTAAAAAGTGTGCGGCTCTGACTGGCTGGGCCCACAGCCGCGGTTAGGTGGGGAGTTCTGCACCCAGGGGGGGGGGGGGCGGTTCGTCACTCGGCGACGTAACTCGCCCTTCAACCTCACCTTCCTCAACAAAATACACTTTCCACGACAGTGCCCGGTGGAGTGGCCGAGTGCATTGAGGCGCTATGCTCCGTATTGTGTTCCAGCCTCGTCGCCGCTTTTATGTCTCGTTTCCGTCGTAGATGTCGGTGGCCGAGTAGAAAGACCGACACGGAATAAAGGATGCACGCTTGTGCAGGTAGGAGGTGACTAGCCAGTGGAACAGCAGAAACTAGAAACACTAGAGTAAATTAGAACGAGATTTATATTTCTTAGAGACTTAGTAATACTTAACTTTTACATAGCTCAGTACTGCAGACTGCTGATACATAGTTGAGCTAGAGACCTGCCTAGTGCCTATCCGATAGCCAAGTCTTCACTGGTGCCTATCTGATTCCGAAGTGTTAACTGGTTCCTATCTCAGTCCCAAGTGAACGATGTCGTTCAGTGGTGGCCACGAACGGAGTTGTCGCAGACGGCGCTCGTGGCTGACGTAAGAACGCCGCGCCGTGCGTGCATGGCGGCGCGCGGCGAAAGTAAGTGGCGCGCACTTTAGACTTGTCCGACACCACACTCTGATGCGCGAGGCCGCTCCCCGTCGGAAGTTCGAATCCTCCCTCGGGCATGAATGTTTGTGCTCTCTTTAGTATAAGTCCCGTAAGCTTAACAAACTAACAAACAATTTACAACGGTTGCAACTTAAATAGTGGCAGTGCAATGTACTATTGCCACTGATAGCCCACGTTGTTGACATACCTACCTTACCTGCGAGCAAATGGACTCGCCCGACTCACGCCACTTGCGTGTGCACAATCGGCGGAAACACAGTCACTTGTGAGCGAGCAGTCTAACGTAACGGTGTCATTATGTTTTTTTCGAAACAAGGATAACGGAGTTGGATCAAGATCGAATGTGCCAGACGTCGTACAGCACGACAATGTCATCTACAACTACATAGATAATCTGCAAATCACATTTAAGTGCCTGGCAGAGGGTTCGTTAACCACTTTCATAACTTTTCTCTAACGTACCTTTCTCTAATAGCGCGCGGGAAGAAAGAACACCTACATCGTTCCGTTTTCGATGTGATTTCTCTTATTTTATTGGGATGGTCATGTCTCCGTAAGTAGGTGGGTGCTAGCAAAATATTTTCACATTCAGAAGTAAAAGTCGGTGATTGAAACTTCGCAAACAGATCACGCAGCAATGAATAACATCTTTATTTTAATGACCCAATTCGTGCAACATTTCCATGACGCTCCCTCCCCGGTAACGTGATAAAACAAAACGAACTGTCCTTCTCTGAACCTTCTCAATATCTTCCATCAGTACCACCTGGTGAGGGTCCCACAATGGGCAACAGGACTCCAAGAGAGGACGCACAAGTGTGATGCAGGCAGTCTGTTTGGTGGAGCTGTTGCATCTTCGAAGCGTTCTGCCAATGAAACGTAATCTTTGGTTCACCTTCCCCACAATATTTTCTGTGTGTTCTCTCCAGTCTAAGTTGTTAGTAATTGTAACTCCTAGGTATTTGGTAGAATTTACGACCTTAAGTTATGACTGATTTATCGCGTAATTGAAGTTCAGTGGATTTCTTTTAGTGGTCCTGTGTATTACTTCACAATTTTCTTTATTTAGTGTCAATTTCCACTTTTATCTAAATCGCTTTGTAGTTGCTTTTGATCCTCTGTTGACTTCACTAACCGATAAACGACAGCATCATCCGCGAACAGTCTAAGGGAGCTGTTCAGATTGTCTCCTAAATCGTTTACAATCACAAGGAAGAGTAGGGGACCTATAACGCTTCTGTGGGGAACGCCAGATATCACTTCTGTTTTACTCGATGACTTGTCGTCAATTACAACGAACTGTGTCCTTTCTGATAGGAAATCGTGAAGCCGGCCGCGGTGGCCGAGGTGACTGAGGCGCTCCAGTCACGGTCAGCAAGGCCACTACGGTCGGGGGTTTGAATCCCCCCTCGGGCATGGATATTTGTGCCGTCCTAGTTCGTAAGTAGTTCATAAGTAGTTTGTAAGTTTAGGGACTGATGACCCCGTAGTTAAGTTCCATAAGCTTAACAAACATTTGAACATTTTTGAAATCGTGAATCCAATGGCATAATTGGGGTGATATTCCATAAGCACGCAATTTCATTAGAAGCCACTTTTGGAGTACAGTGTCAAAAGCCTTCCGGAAATCCAGAAATATGGAATCGATTTGAGATCCCTTGTCGATGGCACTTATCACTTCATGTGAATAAAGGTCTTTACTCGGCATTGCGCTAGAGAACAGTGGCACGTTGGGTATAGCCTTCGACGAAGATCGGCAAAATTGTGACAGACGGGCATCGGGCAGGTCGTCCTAACGTCTCTGAAGAAGTGCATATTGTTGCTGCGTTTGTGGACAGTGATCAACCTATCATTTTGCACGACACTGTGCGGGCGCATACAGCAGTAGACCGCTTCAAATTTTCAAATGTTTGAATAGCATATGGGACTTAACTACGGGGTCATCAGTCCCTAAACTTACAAACTACTTATGAACTAACTAATTCTAAGGACGCCACAAATATACATGCCCGAGGGGGGATTCGAACCCCCCGACCGTAGTGGCCGTGCAGACCGTGACTGGAGCGCCTCAGTCCCCTCGGCCACCGCGGCCGGCTAGACCGCTCCATTTGCACCATCAACAGAACAGGCTCTGCCAACGGTATACTACGCCTGTCGCTGGCAACGGGTTCTACACAACGCTTCTGGCTACTTTGGAAGACCGTAACACGTGCAGACGAATTTGTATTGATTGTCAATAAATAGTTACCACTATTTAATTTCCCACCCTAGTTTGTGTTATTAAATCTGTATATTGGCTAACAATACGAGCTCCTGACTATAAATCATCTCGTGGAAACCGCAAATCAATAGCACTCTTCGTATCGGTAATATTTCCAGGTTCAAATCCACACCCGGCCATCCAGATTTAGGTTTTCCGTGATTTCCCTAAATCACTCCAGGCAAATGCCCTGACGGTTCCTTTGAAAGGGCACGGCCGATTTCCTTCCACATCCCTACCCAAATACTCCGAGCGTAAACTACGTCTCTAATGACGACGCTGTCGACGGGACGATAAACTCCAAGCTTCCTTCCAAGATATAGCTGATTCCCCTGTACGTATAGAAAATGAGAACATTGCCTACGATCGTTCTTCATTCACTGAGGATGCAGACCACACCCAGTCTCTTAGGGGACTCGGTAAATTTCCGCGAGTAACGAGTGAAAAAGACCTGGGACTGTACGATAGTAAATTTCTCCTCCCTTCAAAACACAACGCAACCAATCAATCACTAAGTCAGTAGTGTGTGCATAAGATGAGAATCTGTGTCTTACGAGAGGCCAGCTGAGGTAGCCCGAGTGGTTGTGGTCACTGTGTCCCAGTGGTGTGGTGTGGAGTCAGCCTAATAGATCGTAGACACGGGTTCGAATAACGGCCTGGCCGAAATTTTCAACTTTCCCCATTGACTTAATTTAACACATACTGGCATCTAAATGGGCTCAGATTCGGGAAGTGGTTCCAATTCCTTTCCAACCATCCAGATTTAGATATTCCGTGATTTCTATAAATCACTCCAACAGATGTCGGAATGGTTCCTTTGGAAGGGCACGGCCGATTTCCTTCCCCGATCAATCCCCTCATGAGCTCCGTCTCCAGTGATCACGTTATCGACGGAATATTAAACTCTTACAAGGATACCACATGGATATCGGAATTTAGAACTTTTTTTTGTAGTTACGGTCCGTGAATTTCAAACTTAAATAACAATCAGCCAAATCCATTCGATGCAACTCACAAAAATTCTCGAAAAAATAGACTTTGAACTCTGACAAAATACACTGTGTAGCTCAGGTGACCCAGGTGACAACGTGCTGGCCTCACAACCGTAGAGGTCATGGTTCGAATCCCGCTGTGACAGATCTTAATATTTTTTTCCGGATTCAGTTATATAAAACATTTTGGGATCTATAATTCCACATGTTTTGGCATTTTTGTTTGTGTGTATGAAATCGAGCTGAACACCTGTCGTCACCTAAAACGATTGTTGAGTAGGTCAGTTTCTTGGAAAGCCATTATTAGCTATGGAGATTACTTTCCAAGAACAGCATCGTTGCTGTTCACAAACTGAACAATCAAAGACTACCGTCGTCAACTAGTAGTGAAACCAATACTGTAAAAAATGTAATATACGGTTTTCTATTGAAACCGTTGTTATTAATAACCTTTTATAAAATATAGAAAATTACGAATAAACGGAAATACGTGCATTTTTTGTAAAAAATACCATTAGATATTAAAATTGTGTAAGTATTCGAAGACAACTAAAAAAAAGTCACCTCAGGATTCGAACCACTGATCCTAAGTTCCTCAAGCCAGAACGCTACCACCTGAGCTGCACCGAAACATGCTGCAACTGATTAATTATTGGTACTTACGTGTACTTGCAAAACATCAAAGTCGATTTTCTCGATAATTTTTGAGTGTTGTATCGAATAGCTTTGGCTGATTGTTATTTGAGTTTCTAACATCACGTACACACACACACACACACACTATATATATATATATATATATATATATATATATATATATATATATATTCCGATACCAACGTCGTGTCCTTTTTAGCTTCCTGCCTTCCTTAAGGGAATCTGGACGTGAACGGGCTGCATTTTAGTACCTTGCTTTCGGTGCACATTACTCTTGATCTTCAATGCCGAGGAAGTTGCGATTTTGTACCAACACTGATGACATTAACTCAAACTGGACTGGAAATTTATTGAAATATTCTCAACGATGTGAGGAGTCGCCAGAAACGACACTTGGTTCGGATTCCTCGTTAAGCTGTAGGTCCCCTTTCCCCGGTTGAATAACTGGGGTACGTTAGGGACACGCAAGTCGCCAAAGTGGCGTCCAGTTGAAAGATTTGCACCAGGCCAATGAGTCACGCGATTAAATTATATTATATATTGAAATATCTGTTATACTTTAAGAATTACAATATTTTGCCTAATAGATGTTTTTATAATACACGTTCGCATTCTGGAACCATTTTCTGGTGCATCGTGGCAGGCTGCTGTCAAGATTCGTAGGAACACACTGTAGCTCTTGTTTTGTAGTTTGGAGTATACCTGAGGAAACAGAAAAACACTTATTACACTTCAAAACTATTTTGACTAAAAATTATCTTTAAAATTGTATACAGAATGACAAATATCAATCATTGCTGCAATGTTTTAGGCATAACACAAAGATACTGTCCCATCCTTCAATTCGTAGAAATTTGGTGAACATAGCTAAGATGTTATGAAAATGTAGTTTCGAGAAAATGAAAGAAGAAATTGACTCACCGTATGCCTCTTTCAGAACATTTCAGCCGGCCGCGGTGGCCGAGGGGACTGAGGCGCTCCAGTCACGGTCTGCACGGCCACTACGGTCGGGGGTCCGAATCCTCCATCGGGCATGGATATTTGTGCCCTCCTTACTATTAGCTAGTTCATAAGTAGTTTGTAGTTTAGGGACTGATGACCCCGTAGTTAAGTCCCATAAGCTCTACAAACATTTGAACTTTTTTAGAACATTCCAGTGGCATAATCTTGCTGAACAGCTGCTGCTTTATCCTCTGCAGATTTTTTCAGGAATCTTTTCCTTACTCTGGACTCTTTAGAGGTGTCTTCCGCAGCCCTTTCAGCTTCAAATAGTCGCTGACGATCTATGGCAGTCAGAGCAGCTATCATATTATTTTTTCGTTGGATGCCTAATTTGTCCATTACTTTTGTTCTGCTAGATTACACCATCATTGAAACAGAGAACAGCATCCATCACATCTGTTTTGAGTACTGTCCATCCAACAGACACTGTTTTCGGTACTCATTGCCACATGCAGCTGTTGAAACTCTCATTAGTATTTTGTGTGCGGCCATGTAGACATTTGCTAAGTAATTTGTACCTGCAAGGTCCCTGTATATTGGCTTTATTGTTTCCATGACTGTGACAGGCATGGAATGTTTATGGTGATATTCCTTGCCTGAAGCATCAGCGTGGCCAGTGTGCAGACATTTGTTCAAAGAGTATTTAAGACTATAATAACTATTGAAAAGTAAATAAACCATATATTTTTGGAAACGGGAGAAATTAGTCTTTCAGATGGAGGCAATTTTTTTCGATATTTGTGTGATTTTCACTTCCAGGTCCCCTTAACCCATTTCTTCCCAGTGTTGCGTACACGCAACAGAGAATTTAGCCTTACAAAATGCAGTCGAAATGGACTTACTACACAAAACGCATGTGTTAAAAGGCATTCACGAGCTCTCTCTACATGTGTTATAGTTTCGCAATTCCCTTAACACTTCGTAAAAAGATGCAAGATTTACAAACGTCAGCCGATCACATACACAAGAAATGTCAAGTTCAGCATCACACAGAGTGTTTTTCATGAGTGATACCATCAATGTAAGTCAGAGTTATCATATAATAGACAATATTGCATAGTTTGAACAAATAGAAGATTGTGATCACAAAAATTAAATTTTTCTATTTTTTTAATAGGAAACAGCGCAACATTATGTAAGGTGCAAATTACAACACATACTGCCAGTTTGTAATATTTGTAATGTTATTTCAATTATTTTAAAGAGAACCTGATGACTAAATATAACACTTTTTCACAATTTCTATTTTTGGGAAGAAATGGGTTAAACTATCTCTCTCTCTCTCACTCTCTCGTTCTTTCACTGTGTGTGTGTGTGTGTGTGTGTGTGTGTGTGTGTGTGTGTGTGTGTGTCCGTATGTGTGTGTATACATATGGGTAAGCTTGCGCGGCAAATCAAAGTGACCTCCGAAGTGAAGAATAAACAGGTATATGACATGAGAACACACAGTGAGTCATAAGCTAAACGCTCGGGAAGAGTGAATCATGGCAGGCATGGCTGTGAGGACAGCCTCGTCACGATCCGCGGCTGCTCGTGGTGAGGAGAAAGCGGCGCTCCTGGGCAGTATTTGCGTTTCCTCCGCGTCCCAGCACGACGCCGTCGCAACGCCGCCACGTGCGAGAACCGTTGCGAAGGAGCCGGCGTGCACTTTGAAACTCGCGCCGTACGCCTCAAGTCCCGTGAGACTGACGGACGGACTGCTGCCTGTGTGATGCCGGGAAACAAACGGCCTGTCCTCTCCTGTCCCACTTGAAGCTCCGGGATTGCTCTGTTGAGATTTACGGCGGTGGCTGAAGCGGGAAGCTGTTGCAGCAGCGGCACCGGACGGTGAGCGTTGCAACACGCGCTTGGACCGAGCACAGAGGACCGGAAGCCGTCTTCGCTGACGGATATAGTGAAGACTTCCAGAGAGGTCATCTTGGCTGTCAAGGACGCCCTTGTCTTCAGTGCTGCAGCGATGACGCAAATTCGGGACGCGGTTCTACGAAAGAGGCCGCCCGACACAGCTGGTGTCAAAAATTCCAGCGCATGATAGAAAAAACCTTGTTACATTAAAAAAAAACTGTATGTTTGCATTAAAAAAATACACTTTTTAAGTAACATTATAATCTGTTGGCTAAAAATATGAGCCCCTGACTACCAGTCCATTCTGCGAAAACCGCACAGTAATCGCACTTTCCGTTTCCGCAAGTGTTAGGTGATTCACCTTATATATATATAAATATATATATATATATATATGGTGAAGTGTTTTGCCAGGGCACGTCTTGAACACATTAATTACATTTTTTGGAAAAAAATGGCACGAATATGTATAAAGCGACGATGTTCAGTATCACTGTACGGTGTGTAACGTGTTCCTCACACGGCGGCACAAAGTGTATTCTACCGAACGCTGGTTGCGAGGGGTTACCCCCTCCCCACAAGTGTTACTGCCCTCCTTCATGGATTCGACAAGTTTAAGTACAATTTACTGAAGGACTACCTCAGAGTCACCGGCATACAGCTATAATTCTAGAGCTAGTGTGTTTAACTTGAACATGCACAGCGTGAAACTGCATAAGTAATTTTATATTATATTTTGACTTTTATTTGTCTTTTCACCTCTCATATGGTCCTATGCTGTTTGCACTTTCGTTGTATTATAAGTCACTCGTACTGTTAAATATGTATTGTTTTATGTCTTGCACATATGATTTTTCTACTTTTATTCTAAGGCTCTATGATGTGAATACTTATTAATATTGTGCTATACATTGTAAGAATCTCAATTCTATTGTACTGTTGTCACTGTAATAACCGCTGGCTGTATGGTCACTGTAACCAAAAGCCATAATAAAGAAAGATTAAATTAAAAACGTGTTCGTCCCTGTTGCTCTCTTCCCCCCCCCCCCTTCTCTCCCTCTCTCTCTCTCGTTGTATATCTAAGGGACATAACTGCTGCGTTTACCAGTCCCTAGATTTCCAAAGTTCGTGAACTACAATAACTTAAAGTAACGTATGCTAAGGACAATACACACACACACACACACACACACACACACACACACACACACACACTATTCCCGATGGAAGACTCGAACATCCGACGGCAAGCAACCATGCGTTCCGCAGCAAGGCGCCTTAGAACGCTCTGCCACTCCATCGCGGCCTCTCTCTCGTTCTTGAGAACGTACTTTACGAGCATGGTTCCCCAAGTTATTGCGGCACGCACTGCTTTACCACTGCTGCATTTCCTTTCCCGTTACCCTCTCCCACGTCGTCACCGCTTCCCTTTCACCGAGCGAGGTGGCGCTGTGGTAATAGTGGAGTCTCATTGGGGAAGGCAGCGGTTTAAACCCTTCTCCGGCCCTCCAGATTTAGGTTTTCGGTGATTTCCCAAAATCACTCAAGGCAAATGTGGGGATGTGTTCTTTCAAACGAAACAGCCGCTTTCCTCCTGCATCTTCGACAAAAACTACCCGTGCGAGAGCACCGTCTCTAATGACCACGGAGTAGACGACACATTAAACCCTAATCGACCCTTTTTCCTCCCCCTTCCCCATCCTCTCCATTCATTCCGGGCCTGGCGAAAGGAATAGGTCGGCGTTTTCTCCCTGTCTGTCGTATAATACGATGAAAAGCAGTCGATGTAGATACAGTACTTCATGGAATGATAGTGAAATTGGGACATTTTATTGTTGCCCCTTTTTTGTTAGCTGTTATACTGGTTGTTGTGGAAATTAGATAAGAGGGACTGATGACCTACTAGAGTTTAGTCCCTTTAATCACTAAACCAACGACGCAACTGTTATTGACCCCAACAATGTTTCTTATTCAAATGAACTCTTTCTCAACAATAGCGCGATTGAAATTGAGTACATTTAACAGAACTTGCTAGCATACAAATCAGCACGATTTAATCGCCGCGAAACGGTTCTGGTGGAGACACGTGCAGCGGTACTGGTTGGAAGTAGACTTGGCATAATAGTTCGCGATCGGGAGCGCTCACTAGTTCATTCTTTTAGTTCGTCCGCTCCCAGTGACGGCTGAGCGGCGTGGTCTGCGCATGCAGGTGGAGGGTGAAGATCCCCCACCTAGCTGCTTCATGCGCTTGCTGCTTGAGCAGCTAACTATATCACGCAAACCAAAAGAAACAGTTTGTGGATAATTTTTCGCGTTTAAGTTTATAGTTATCTCTATATCTTGGCATTATGGAATTTAGTAGTCAGATATTGCAGAGTGCAGAATACTTCAAAACAGAAATTTTGTAGCACTAAACTATGTAATCTAGCAGACAGACGCTCACCTCGAAATGGCTCTCATCAGCAGAAGGCAAACACTTGATTTTTAATTCTGCTGCGCGCCCTCTCGCTATTACCCGTCGGTCTTCGGAAAAGAATCCAACGAACTAAGAAGCAAGATACGTTTGGAACAATAGTTGGCGACCGCTAACGCATGTTTTAGTTCGCGATCGATTGCACATATTTTAGTTCGCGACCGATCGCGCATTTTAGTTCGCGACCGGTAGCTCTCCTTTTTGTTTCGCAGCTCGGCCGCGAACTAGGTCGCTCTTTTTAGTTCGTCCGCTCTTTTTGGCTTTTGCTACCGCTACTAAAAGAGCTCTTTCTTTTGTTATGACAGATTTTTTTATATAATGATCAATGTTGCCCAAGCGTGTGCTTTTACCCGTATTTTTGGCCAATTAGACATCAAATACTTAAGCAAATAAACCAGTTATTTACACGAATGGGTGATACAATGGTATTCAACTACTTCGCATACAGAGTACTATTATTTAGACACTACTGAATACCTTATAAAAGAAAATATTTGCCACTGAACTATGAAACTACAGCTGAGCTGCATCTCAGCTCGAAACGTGTGCGCGCTCTCGTGTCCTCTTGCTGTCCCCCGCCAGTCTTCGGAAAAGGAGTGGACGAAATAAGAGGCGAGAGATCTGCGAACTAGTTCGCGTGGTTCGCTTGTGGGAGCGCTCTTCCGAACTAGTTCGTTCGCGAACTACACAAGACTAGTTGGAAGGTCTGTCAGGTCTGCCTAGGGGAGAGACGCCCGTTGCTTTCCGCCACTACGGCCGTCTATCGATTCTCTTGCGGAGCAATGCCCCGTCTTCGACCATCGCCATGCTTCCACATACCATCCCCACCTTCAGCGGCCTTTTTTCATCGTGCGATGACAATTCTGAAGAGTCCCATTACTGTTGCACTGTAGTTACTCTTTGACCGTATTCTACCCGTCCACTTCTAGGCCACGATCCCAAGAACCCAAACGATATCGCGGAATGTCGCAGAAATCGATTACATAAAAATTTTCGCCAATCATCTTAGTGCATGAACTGTGGAGTGCAAACAGGCCGCACATGAACAGGCTTCGCTGCAGTGACAGCGTCCCGAGCCTGTACGTTTTCTTTCACTGCTCTAGGCCGGGTGTTCCCCAGCAATTGTCAAGTAATGTACGCATGCATGCATGTCTGAAAGAAAGAAATATGATTAATGCACAGCGTAAAACTCATATTCTAGTTTTAATATCTCATCACGTAATCTAATTCTGCCAGCATCGCCTGATGTTCTTAGATCACATTCCATTACCCTTGTTTCGCTCTTGTTAATGTTCATCTTATACGCTCGTTTCAAGAAACTGTCAAATCCAGTCAATTGTGTTTTCCAGTCCATCTACTATCTCTGAGAGAATTACCACGTCATCGGTAAACTGCAAAGACAGGGTTGTAGCATTTCCCCAATGTTGTTCAATCTGCACATTGAACAGGCAGTGAAGGAATGGAAGGAGAAATTTGGAGAGGGAATTAAAGTGCAGCGAGAAGAAATAAAAACATTGCGGTTTGCTGATGACATAGTAATTCTGTCATAGACCGCAAAAGATCTGGAAGAGCAATTGAATGGAATGGACAGTGCCTTGAAACAAAGATATAAGATGAACATTAACAAGAGTAAAACGAAGGTAATGCAATGCAATGTTAGAAAATCTGGCAATGCTGAAGGAATTAGATTACGTAATGAAACAATAAAAGTAGTAAATGAATTTTGTTATTTGGGTAGCAAGATAACTTCTGATGGCCGAAGTAAAGAAGATATAAAATACAGAATGGGTATGGGGAGGAAAGCGTTTCTGAAGAAGCGAAACTTGTTGACATCCAGTATGAATGGAAAACCTTGTGGAATCCGACCATGGGGAAAATCAATTGGATTTAGGAGACATGTAGGAACACAGGAGGCAATACTCACATTACGACTTATCTTAGAAAATAGGCTAAGGAAAGGGAAACCTACATTCTTAGCATTTGCATATTTGGAGAAAGCTTCAGACAATGTCGACTTGCATACACTCTTTCAATTTCTGTAGGTGTCATGGGTAAAATATAGGGAGCGAAGAGTTATATTCAACCTATACAAAACCAGACAGCAGTTATTAGAATCGAAGGGCAAGACAGGGCTGCAGAGGTTGGGAAGGAAGTAAGACAGGGTTGTAGCCTTTTCCCAGTGTTGTTTAATCTGTATATTGAGAAAGCAGTGAAGGAATTCAAGGAGAAAGTTGGAGAGGGAATTAAAGTTCAGGGAGAAGAAATAAAAACTTTGCGGTTTGCCGATGACATAGTAATTTTGTCAGAGACTGCAAAAGATCTGGAAGAGCAACTGAATGGAATGGACAGTGTTTTGAAAGGAAGATATAAGACGAACATTAACAAGTGTAAAACGAGGGTAATGGAATGTAATGTCAGAAAATCAGGTGATGCTGACGGAATTAGATTAGGTAATGAGACAATAAAAGTAGTAGATGAGTTTTGTTATTTGGGTAACAAGATAACTTCTGCTGGTCGAAGTAGAAAGATATAATATGCAGAATGGCTATGGGAGGGAAAGCTTTTCTTAAGAAGCAAAACTTGTTAACATCCAATATTAATGTAAATGTTAGGAATCCTATGTGAAAGCATTTGTCTGGATCGTATGTAGCATTGTATGGGAATGAAACGTGGACGATAAGGAGTTCAGATAAAAAGATGATAGAAGCTTTTGAAATGTGGTGTTACAGACGAATGATGAAAATTGGATGGGGTGCTTAACCGTATCGGGGAGAAATCGAGTTTCTGGCATAACCTAGGAGAAGGGATAGATTGGTGGGACACATTCTGAAACATCAAGGAATTGTCACATTAGCATTAGAAGGAAACGTGTGGGGTAGAAACCGTAGAGGGCGACCGAGGGACGAATATAGTCGGCAGATTCAAAAGGATGTAGGTTGCCGAACGTATTGTCAGATGAAGAGACTTGCACAGGACAGGTTAGCGTGGAGAGCTGCATCAAACCAGTCTGCGGACTAAATACCACCACCACAACAACAACAACAACACTCTTTTTAAATATCCTATGTATATGAGAGTGATAATATGTAAATTAATAATCTGGTGATGCAGCTGATACGAATAAATAAAAATACAATACCAAATACTTAGTTACAAGAAATATAGTACGAAGAACGACAGTGACGCCAGGCTACGAAATTGTTAACGACGTAGTATAAATAGAGGAGTAGATCGTGGCAACAGCCGAGAATAGGACTGTACCGACGCGATGTATTAACCCCCGCGTGTAATGAAGCACATAGGGCGTGTGTTGGGCCAGATGGAATCCGACGACCGCCAGCTAAGCCGCTCCCAAATTACTGCAGTGCCGGGAAAACGCGCCGCGATACAATTGCGATAACGCCGTTTTTTTCTCCCTTCCTACGGACGAAAAACAAACAAAACAATCGGAACACAAACAAGGGAGGCAGATCTGGTGAAAAATTCCATCGCGCTGCCCACGCAGGCGGCGGCCAGATCGAATAATGCGCGCCGGCGGGCGGCGTAATCGCTTTTTGCGACGACGCCAATAACGCGGCCGTCGACGGCGCCGCTATTAGCGTAATGCGGGGCTTAGCCGGCCGGCCGGAGGGACGGGACCGGGCGGGGCGCTCCCGCAGGCGTAATAACGCACAGGGGTGGGGCGGGGCGTCTGGTCGCCGGGAGCGGAAACCCGCCCCGTTTGGTCTCCAAAGGGCGGAAGGTGCAACCCTGCTAGTGGATACTCCACGGATACACGGCTAGAAATAAAAATCAGTGCACAATCTTAGCGATTTCCAATTCACTCAAGATTAGGGATGCAACATCGGGAATGAGACCGCCGACATAGCAGCCAAGGCCGCAGCTATTTTGCCTCGCATGGCTACCTTTTGCGTCCCATCGGACGATGTTCAACGGGCTCTTCGCCGGAGTATCGTGTCGCAATGGCACAGTGCGTGGTTTTCAATGTACAACAATAAATTGAGGACTGTAAAACCGATCCCGACCGCTTGGAGGACCTCCTCACGCCCCTCTCGGCGAGAGGAGGTCATCCTGGCCCGGTTGCGGATCGGTCACTGCCGTTTCAGCCACCGTCACTTGCTCTCCGCCGACCCTGCACCGCTGTGCTCCTGCGGTGAACTGCTGACAGTGCGACATGTTTTACTGACTTCTGTTAATTTTAATCATCTCCGTGTAGCCCTTCACTTTCCGTCTACTCTGGAGGAAATTTTAGCTGATGACACACGAGCAGCTGCTCGAGTTTTGCGTTTTATCAACTTGGCCAACTTAACCAAGGATATTTAACCCTTTTAATTGTCTTTTATCTTCCGTTTTTAGCCTCTTGTTGATGTTCTGACAGTTACCATTCTTTTTTTTTTTTTTTTTTTTTTTTTTTTTTTTTTTTTTTTTTTTTTTTTTTTTTTGAGATCATAGCGAATCTATGTTCTTGGCTGGGCGCTAATGACCATAGAAGTTGAGCGCCCTAAAAACACAAAAAAAGCAACATCGCTGATAAAAACATCGATGTTCTTGCAGAAAAATATTGATGTTAAAACATCGCTCTGAAAAACGATACATCGATGTTTTTCCGATGTTTCCATACGTTTAAGAAATATTAGGAGAAAACACACTGAAATGAAGCTGTGTTGCCTGAAAGTATCTGCCTTATTTTTGTTCTTTCCCTAAGCTACCAATACACAGCGAAATGGCAGATTAGAATGAAAAAGAAGTTGCGAATAAGGTTTCGCTACCTATTGCGCTGATTTTACTTGGGATTTACATCGAGTTGTTCATTACATGCGAAATAACTTGTGCTTTGTTGATGTATTGCATTTTTCTTAGCTGTCGACGTGCAGAAAATTAAACATTAAGCATCTTTCAGTTATTACTTAATAATGTATTTTTAAAATGAATATTCATCAATGACGTTTATCAAATCGTGTACCTTGTTGAAATGAAAATTTATGTTATACTTGGCTTGTTGGCTTTTGTCTCGGATTTTTCGCCGACTTTTGATTGATGTTTTCAAAATGTTCAAATGTTTGTAAATCTATCGGACCAAACTGCGTGCTCATCAGTCCGTAGCTTACAAACTACTTAAAACTAGGTAAACTAACCTAAGGACAACACACACACCCATGCCCCAGGGAGGACTCGAACCTCCACGCCGCCGCGGTGGCCGAGGAGACTGAGGCGCTCCAGTCACGGTCTGCACAGCCACTACGGTCGGGGGTTCGAATCCCCCCTCGGGCATGGATATTTGTGCCGTCCTAGTTCGTAAGTAGCTCATAAGTAGTTTGTAAGTTTAGGGACTGTTGACCCTGTAGTTAAGTCCCATAAGCTTAACAAACATTTGAACATTTGAACCTCCACGGCGAGCAACCGCGCGCTCCGCAGCGAGACGCTTTAGACCGCCCGGCTACTCCACTGCGGCTTTGATGTTTTAACTGACGTTTTGACAGTACGATATCAGTCTGACTGGGTAAACTGTCAAAGATTCAATTCCACTGATGTTGAAGGGTAAAATTTCAGAAATGCCAGCAGCCCGTGCTGGACAAACATCAGATTAATCATCAAAGATCTACATAAAAATGTAGATAGACTCCAAGAGGCAATATGACAAATAATAACCATGAAAGCTTTTAATTTTGTTTAAGGATTTGGGATTTGTCTTCGCAATATATGCATTCTTAAATGTCGTGAAGGTCCAATAACTTCTACAGTCACTAATCTAATAATTACCGGTACAAGAAAAATTCTAATGCACACTGTTTTATTCAATATTTCAAGTTACTGACTATCTGACTTTTTTGTAGTAGAACAAAAAGCTTAACGATGTCGATAGTTTTGGACTTCTGTCGTCGATGCATCGGCGATATATCGCTGTACGAAACATCGATGTTTTCAAAACATCGATGTATCGTTTCATCCCTACTCAAGATTCATATCGAAATAATTCGCGGGTAAACTGCCGGCTATCAGAGTCCAACGGGTACAATACTTCGACAAACGACCACGTTGCCATCATCAGGTGCGCTGATGAACTGACTGGTGTTTGGCCCACTTTAGGTTACGGTAGTAACACTAAAAGTGGGCCTTTGCGATCGCCTTTGGCTGCTTGAAATTTAAATGAAAATAACGGCTTAACCGTGCATCTGACACGAAAATTGAATAAACCGAATTTGTAGAGGAGAAAATTCTCTACAACTTTGCTCTTTTATGTTTTTTCATATCTCGTATAGTTTCAGAGATATTTGCAAAAATAACCGCGATTTTGGGATGTCTGTCTGTCTGTCCGTCTGTCTGTCCGTAACGTGTTCCCTGTTTTAAAGACGAACCGTTCAACCGATCAGCACCAAATTTTGCACACCAAATTGTAGGCCGCCAGAGACCAGAACCTCTTTTTTTTCAAATTTTTCGGACAAAAAATACGGTAGTAATACCAAAAAACCGTTTGTAATGTAATTGCAAACGAACCGTTCATCTCACACGAAAATTGAATAACCTAATTGCTAGAGAACCTAATTGGTAGAGGGGAAAATTCTATACAACTTCGCTCCATTATGTTTTTTCATTATCTTGCATCGTTGCAGAGATATTTGCAAAAATAATGGCGATTTGACGATGTCTGTCTGGCTGTAACGTGTTCCCACTTTTTAAATCGAACCGTTCAACCGATCGGTACCAAATTTTGCATACATAATTGTTGGCTACCAGAGACCGGAACCTCGCTTCTTCAAATATTTCGGACAAGAAAAACGTTAGTAATTAAAAAAACGTTTGTAATGTAATTTTAATTGCAAAGAAACTGCCGGCCGCGGTGGCCGAGGTGACTGAGGCGCTCCAGTCACGGTCAGCACGGTCACTACGGTCGGGGGTTCGAATCCCCCCTCGGGCATGGATATTTGTGCCGTCCTAGTTTGTAAGTAGTTCATAAGTAGTTTGTAAGTTTATGGACTGATGACCCCGTAGTTAAGTCCCATAAGCACTACAAACATTTGAACATTTTGTACAAACACTTTGTTTGCAAAGAAACTGTTCATCTGACGCGAAAATTGAATAAACGAATTCGTAGAGGAGAATATTCTCTACAACTTTGTTCCCTTATGTTTTTTTTCATATCTCGTATCGTTTGAGAGATATTTGCAAAAATAACGAAGTTATTAAATTAACGAAAACCAGCCGTTCGCAGATGTTACGTGACATACGTCGCCCAGAACTGTCTCTGGCATACGCCATCTTGCATTGCGTATTTGATGATTTTCTTATTGTAACTTACACGTTCTCATTTCAACGCAATGGCGCACTGAAGAATTAACAAAAAGACGTCGTTCTTTGTACGATAAATGATAATCTAGTGTCTACAAGTGCCATATTAGCGTCAGTTAACAACACCCATCAATAGTATGAGATTAAAGAATGCAATTCCTAACTGTTAGCTGTAGCGTAGTGGGCAATGTGTTGGACGCTGAAGATCAGAGGTTCGGAACCCGCCAGTACCTAATTTTTTTTCCTGCAAGGATTTCAGACACTCTTATTAATTTTTTTATTTAGATTATTAATTTGAATCCAAAATGTTTGCAAAAACTTCTTAAACTACAAATCTAAAGTGGGCCGTAAAACACGTCAGTGCAATTTGGGGGGGGGGGGGGGTTGAGGGGCGGAGGGAGAGGGTATCGCCACCCGCTCTATCGGCGGTCCGCACCCAGCATCCCTGTCGTTGCCGCGATCTTCAACTGTTAGTCTACTTCAACAGTTTGCCCAGCAGCACGGAAGCATTCCGTCGTGGTTTCCTTGCTAAACCGGGCAAGAACAAGGAATATCCCCGGAGCTATCGGCCCATCAGCCTCCTTCCTGACATTAACAAGTTGTTTTAGAGACTGCTGCTACGAAGGGTACAAACCATCATGGCTGAGCAAGAAATCCCCCCACCAGAGCAGTTCGGCTTTCAAGCAGGACATACCACTACCCAGCACATACTCCGCACTGCAGAGAACGTCACGACAGGCTTCAGTAAGCGGGAGAACAGCGGTGCCGAACTCTTTGACTTCCAGAAGACAATGGATAACATATAGCACCAGGGCCAGTTATGGAAGCATAACCGTTATGGCTCACCCAGGCCCTGTGTCCGCCTGGTTGCCTCCAATCTGCAGCACCGTACATTCGCCGTTAGGGTCGACGACGTGCTGTCTAGAGTTTGTCCCATTGTCGGCGGAGTACCACAGGGGTCGATCCTCGGACCAGTTCTCTACACCATCTTCTAGGCGGACCTTCCCACAGTGCCACGGGTCGAGAAGGCTATTTACGCCGACGATACGATGCTCTACACTCGCAGCAGATGGCACGATGTTCTTGTGGCTCGACTGCAGAGTGTCTGCAATGCACTAGAAGACTGCGCAGCCCAATGGCGGATCTGTTTCAATCCGACAAAAACACAAGCCATTATTTTCATTCGAAAACGACTCATGCCTGCCCCTCAGCTCCGCCTGTATAATGTCGAACTCCCATTTGCTGAGTGTTCGATACCTTGGTCATTTTCTGGCTAAACGACTCCCTTGGAGACTCCTCATCGAAGATGTCCGAGCCAAGATAAATCAACGGAAGGGCGCCCTCTACCTGTTCACCAACGAGCACTCTGCACTCTCCACTCTCCGTCGCCAGTGGTCTCCTGATTTTCAGGATGTACCTCCGACCCCTATTTGACTACGGCTGAGAAGTCTGGGAATCCGCTGCTCGCACCCACCTCCATCGCCTCCAAAATAAGATTCTGAGACGCATCTATAGGTCCATTTGCAGTTGTCTCACAGTTGCCTTCATGAAGCAGCTTCCGAGCCGGAAGTACTTCGACGGCATCAACAAATCGCCAGGAGGTTCTACCTGAGGACTGTAAAGTCTCTAAACGCCCTCATCCGTGCACCATGTGGCCCCACAAGACCCACATGACACATACTGGCGACCCATCGCCCTGATAGATCGGCGAAGGTCTCGGCGTAATCAGAAGACTCCCTAAAGATTATCCCATAAGGCAACAAAAAAAAAAAAAAAAAAAAAAAAAAACACCCTCCACAAAAAAAAAAGAATAAAAGAAACAACAGCATAGTTTCCACGTGAACACTGCAGGGGGTCGACCGGTTGCTGGTGCACCGCTTGGTAGTCGCGCACTCAGATGGTGTTGGAGAGCGGGTTAGTAGTCAGGAGGCCAGACTCCTAACCGCCACGGCATGCTCTGCAAGAAGAGGTAGGGGCGGTCCAGGTGCCGCCGTTGGCGTAATGAAAGAATATTGTTCGGTAAGACATTTATTCTGAAGTGGTACACATTGATGCCTATTCCAGGCGACCGGGTTAATAGCGTCAGCAGCTTCCTGCCGTACTGTGCGCTGACAGTGCGGCTGCGTCCGCACTAGCTCCGTGTGCGGAGGTAGGCGACCCATCTGCCACGCCGTTTGTTGTGGGACCGTACGGTACGGTGGAACATGTGAATTAGAGATTCACACGTCTGCACTGGTGTTCTCGGTCCCCACTCTAACTGGTGTCTCGCGTCATCTTCATACTGAACCGCGTTGACGGTTGGCAGTTTGGCTGCAGAGTGTAATGTAGGCACAAACATCAAATTTGAATACTTAATAAATCACGGAATAATGTAGAGAGAGAGACAAAAATTGACACGCATGCTTGGAATGGCATGAGGTTTTATTAGAACAAAAAAAAAAATTCAAAAAATGTCTAACAGATGGCGCGTGATTCTGGTTTTGTAACTGCTACCGTGACTGGTGAGAGGTACGCCGATATGTTACAGAATCGCATCATCCCCAGCCTGGCTGATAAACACCTGCTGGAACGTACGACTTTTATGCTGGATGGCGGTCCACCCCATATTGCTAGAAGCGTGAAAGATCTCTTGCGCGCGTCGTTGGGTAATGTTCGTGTGCTCAGCCGCCACTTTCGTCATGCTTGCCCTCGCAGGTCCACAGACCTAAGTCCGTGTGATTATTGGCTTTGGGGTTACCTGAAGTCGCAAGTGTATCGTGATCCACCGACATCTCTAGGGATGCTGAAAGACAACATCCGACGCCAGTGCCTCACTGTAAGTCCGGACATGCTTTACAGAGCTGTTCACAACATTATTCCTCCACTACAGCTATTGCTGAGGAATGATGGTGAACATATTGAACATTTCCTATAAAGAACATCATCTTTGCTTTGTCTTAATTTGTTATGCTAATTATTGCTTTTCTGATCAGATGAAGCACCATCTTTTGGACATTTTTGAACTTTTGTTTTTTTTAATGAAATAAATCACAATTTGCAATCAGTTATGGCTTCGCTGTACTAGGTTTAGATGGAATACCAAAGGGCGGAGAATGAAAATTTGTGCCCGGCTGGGATTAGAATTCGGGATCTCCTGCTTACTAGGCAGAGGTGTTGACCACTCCGCCACCGAGGACACAGTGACCAGCCCGACTGCAGAGAACTCTTCCTTCCACGTCTCCGCTGTCTCTTTCCTGCAGGGAAGAGTCCTCTGCAGTCGGGCTGGTCAGGGTGTCCTCGGTGGCGGAGTGGTCAACGCGTCTGCCTAGTAAGCAGGAGATCCAAAATTCGAATCCCGGCCGGGCACTAATTTTCATTCGCCACACTTTGGTATTCCATCTAAACCTAGTACAGCGAAGCCATAACTGATCGAAAATTACGATTTATTTCATTCATTGAACGCTGTAACGTCGTCAAAAATATGATTGTTTTGTTTTTTTGTTCTAATAAAACCTAATGTTATTCGAAGCATTCTCTATCTACATTATTCCCTGATTTATTAAGATTTCAAATTTATACTGACTTTCTGATCACCCGGTACTATGGTTATATTACGCAGACAATCCCGTAGATGAGCCCAACACGGGCTTTGGAAAGTAGCGAGCGTTGCTCGTGATGTGACCGATTTACTGCGGAGGGTTTTGAACGGGCTGAGCTTGGGCCTGTTATAATCCTAGCTACAACGTTTCCTATCTGTGAGAGGTTGCGTGTGGTTTGGAGGGAGTCAGATCGCCACAGCAGCGCCCCCTCCCTGCTGCTACATCGCTGTCCTCGCGGTTGTCCGGTCTGCGCCAGTGTGTGCCCAGGCAATCAGCGCCATCCGCTAATCGATTGTCGACAGTCGGTCGACTCTAGAGCCGCGACCGCTAGTTACGGCGGCTCGGTTCGGGTGTATTCGAGGGAGCGGCGACCTCTAGCCATACGTAGCTGTTTGCCCCCCTGTATCTATATACTGCGGAATTCTGCATGGATTCACTCACATTAATTTGCTGAGATACGTGGAGTGAGATTTGTGGCGACTGTTTCCCCGCTTTGCTGCCAGTGTCTTTTAAACATAAACATATATGCCTGTTTCAGTTGGTTCAAAAAAATGTTCAAATGTTTTTTAAGCTTATGGCACTTAACTGCGGGGTCATCAGTTCCTGAACTTACAAACTACTCATAAACTAACTTATACAAAACACCGCACAAACCTTCATGCCCGAGCGGGAATTCTAACCCCCGACGGGGAACGGCGTCTCTTATCGGAGCATAGCGTCTCAATGCGCTCGGCCACTACGCCGCGAGTCAGTTGGTTGCCTTCTTTCTCTTGCTACAGCAGGGTCTGCTCCTTATATAAGACTTATTCTGTAAAACAGTAAAAATTTCACTCTCATTGCAATAATAGAAAGATTTATTTAAATTTAAAAACAGTTAACATGATGGAACATCACGTTCATCTTTAAATTCAGAGATGAGAAATTATTACGAAAATATTGTTTTATTATCTTTGCTCAGGGAAAATCTTGGAACTATAGATAAAACTTATCAGTCATCTAATTTTCGTAATAATTTTAACAAATAAATAATAGTAGCAGTTCAACGCCCACGCTAAGGAGGGTGCACTGCCCGGTGGAGAAACGACCTGGCCGCGGCGGAGCGGCCGAGCGCATTGAGACGCTATGCTACGATGCGCGAGGCCGTTCTCCGTCGGGGGTTCGAATCCCCCCCCTTGGGCATGGATGTTTGTGTCGTCTTTTAGTATTAGGTAGTTCATAAGTAGTTTGTAAGTTTAGGGACTGATAATCCCGCAGTTAGGTCTCTTAACCCTACACTGCATGGTGTAATGCGTAATTATTGTTGCCAGATGACAACACCATGCATATTGTATACATTGATGTCTTTTCCTTCATTTAGTTCAGCGTTTCGTCCATAGATTCCAGCGCAGTCATGAATTGAGGAGAAATGCAACAGAGCACTCCAGTGGATTTTATTCACTGTTGATCATTAAATTGTTACTGCAAACTGAGACGACTTCTGGCAAGTAATCAATTTTCATCACGTTACAGACATCTTACTGGAGTATAATACATGTTAGATACCAATATTTTCCTTGACAGAAAGTTTCTATGCATGATGTTGCCAAATGGCAACACGTAATACATAATAACTTTTACATTGTTAAATGAGTTGCATAATTTTTTCAATATTTTTCCCCTTCATTGGTGAACATTTTCTACCACACACACACACACACACACACACACACACACACACACACACACACACACACATTTTTGCTCTAAAATAAAAATTCATTCAATGTAGGGTTAACGACATGGGGTGGATATGACAGCCAGCCTAGATGTGGTTTGTAGGCGGTTTCCCACATGCAGCTAAGTGAATTTCGGGCTGGTACCGAAGTACTACCTCATTTACACGATTCACAAACATTTAGAAAATAGTGTGCACGTTTTCACACATGAAACACTGTACACAGACGTTTGGGGTGCACCAATTAACTCTCGGGGAAGGACTAACAGCCTCAATCCTGCGCGTTTAGAACAAAGATGACGGAAAAGAGAAGTAGAGATGTTGTGCTGTCTTCAATGTCGTACAGAAGATAACTAGAATTATTGCTAATCTTGTCAAACTTTGCCTGCTATAACGTCAAAACGTTAATCGCTAGCCACTTGGCAAATTTGTTGTGCGGGTTAGCCTGCCTGTCCAGGCGACCTTGTCGGCTAGCAGGAGGTTCGTTTTTAATCGTGTGGGCAAAAATATCGGTTAAATCTGTAATACATTAATAACGGCAAGACGCGTCGTGGAGACAGTACCGAGAAGATGGGAAACGGAGAAAACAAAATCACGCGCACCGCTGGATCCGTTGAAGCCGTGTTTGAGAACAGCGCTAGCCGCAACGAAGCCCCTGGGGAAACCCCAGGACCTCCAGCCACAGACTTCCCCGTGTTACCTGACCCTGTGCGTGTGCGTGACGAGCGACGCAGGGATGTTCTGTGGCAGCAACGCTCCAGAGACAGGGCGGCCAATTATCGATCCATGCTTGACGGATCGTCATGTACTGGAACACAACTGAACGCCAGAACGTTCCACAACGCAATCACACAGACCGTTAACGGAACGGGGTGGCACGTCGCCGTCAATCTATCCCGGATGGGAAGTATTGCCCCACTCGCACAAGGTGCGTTATTCTTTTTACAAAAATTTTAATAGTCGTAATCGGAGAAGGTAGGTCGCATGGAAGGCCGTCTATCTGGCCTTTTGGCCTATTGCTTTTACGTCTATATAGTTAGGAGTTGATACGTAGGGAACTCGGAGAGAATGGCATCTTATCGATACTTATAACTGTGGTGTCGCACAAGTACAAAGTGCGCGCCACCTACTTTCGCCGCGCGCCGCCATGCACGCACGGCGCGGCGTTCTTACGATGACAGCCACGAGCGCCCTCTGCGACAACTCCGCTCGTGGCCACCACTGAACGACATCGTTCACTTGGGACTGAGATAGCGACCAGTTAAGACCTTCGGAATCTGATAGGCACCAGTGAAGACTTTGCTATCGTACAGACACTAGGCAGGCCTCTAACAACTATGTATCAGCCTTCTGCAGTACTATGTAAAAGTTAAGTATTGTATAAATTCTGTGCAATATATATCTCGTTCTAATTTACTCTAGTGTTTCTAGTTTCTGGCTGCTCCGCTCCGTACCTGCACCAGCGTGCTATCTTTATTTCTGTGTCGGTCTCATTCCACTCGGCCACCGACACCTACAACGGAACGAGACACAAAAGCGGCGACGAGACTGGGCCACAAAAATAACAATGAATGTTTGTCTATATGTCTTCTATGTGTTCATAAACCATTCAATCGATTGTAATGAAACTTTGGTGAACTGTTCACCGTACGCCCACGAAGGTTCCTGAATAAAAACCAAAAGAGCACCACACATAGCTCAGGAGATATGACGTCATAATAATGGGAGGCCACCGCGTGAGAATAGCCAGATTTATGCGTCAATTATTGGAAAATGGGAGTAGTTTGGGATCTGCAACTAAGTTTGCGTGTAATTCCGGACGTTTATGAAGCGTTTTGTAACCGAGCCTCCCCCCCCCCTCCCACACACACACAAAATGATGAAACGAAAAGAAGTCTACGGCTCCCAACAGTTTCGCTGCAGATGCCGTAAAACTGTCGCATCAGGCATGACCTGGCATCAAATCAAGTTAGCATTTCAGATTTGCATGTTACTATTTATTTTTGTCTGCAAGTCTCTCTTAATTCTCTTGTATCCAAAATTAAGCAATCTGTTTTCTTAATCTCAATCTATATAAAAGCAAAAGGACACTCACTCACTGACTGAACTCGAAATCTCAAAAACTACTTCACCTATGAAGCTGAAATTTGACATGAATGTAGTTTACAGTTAGAAAACATCAGCTAAGGAAGTATTTTGTGATAGGTGCATGGCGGAGCATACTTTTCCTAAACACTCACGAAATCTACAGTTTATTCCGATCTTCACGAAATTTCCCACCCTTGACCTTCAAAACAAGAGGAAGGTCACATTAAGTTTCATACGGTGCATGGGAGAGGGTACTTTGCAACATAAGAATGGATTTCTAAATACCTTGGTCGCGCCATAACTTGAGAACGGCTCGACCGATTTCACAGATCCTTTTTTTGTTTTCGTTATTCTTAAAACAAGGGTCGTATGAAATAAAACTGGAATGTTTCAGAACAATAAAGTGCGATTTTCAATGTGACCCTGCGTTTCTATTGCAAAGAAATCTATAGTTTAGTTCTGATATTGATGAAATTTTGCACACTCAACCTTAAAAACAAGAGGAATGTCACTGATCTGTATAAAATTTCGTTCGGTGCATGATGGAGGATACTTAACTTACGGAATTTTACAAAATGCATAGTTTTGCTCCAATCTTTGTGAAGTTTTGCACACATGACCTTTAAACCAAGAGGAAGGTCACTGGGTACATAAATGTTTGTATGGTACATGATAGAGGGTACCTTGCAGAAAATTTTACCGAGGGAGGGGAAGGTGGAAACGAACAGAGAGATGGGAGTGAAAGAAGTGGATGCAGAGAGAGGGGGGAAGGGGATGTGGACTACGAGAGTATAGGCTAAATAAACACGCGGACAACGCCGGGTTCTCAGCTAGTATTTAATAAATTCTTTGAATATGGGAACATACGAAAAACATTTCTTAAAGGTATAGAAAATCACTTTGTGGTAAAGTACCTTATTTCAAAATTACTAAAAGGTCAATTATTTGTATTTTACACATTATTTGCAAGAATATAATTACATATTTCCCACGCGCCACAAAGGGCGAAGTATTGCATAAACGTTGAATTTATTAACAATACTTACTAGCCGGCCGCGGTGGCCGAGGGGACTGAGGCGCTCCAGTCACGGTCTGCACGGCCACTACGGCCGGGGGTTCTAATCCCCCCTCGGGCATGGATATTTGTGCCGTCCTTAGTATTAGCTAGTGCGTAAGTAGTTTGTAAGTTTACGGAATGATGACCCCGTAGTTAAGTCCCATAAGCTTTACAAACATTTGAATTTTGAATACTTATTAACACTACGATATAATCGTTACATATAAAACTGACTAGCTATGAGATGGTCTTGCTAAAACTCAGAAATGACTAGGCCGATATGAATAATTTTCGTTTTGTTCGCTTTAATACAGAGGTGGTTTAGAAAAAATAATAAAAAGGAAAAATTAAAAGAACACCTAAAAATGGGGGAAAAATCTCAAATCCGAAACCTATTATCCTCTCTAAGGCAAGAAAATGGATCATACACCTACTCCTCTGAAGCATCCTAATATTAATACGTGAACCTGCAAAATTGTGAACAAATTTTTTAAATCTTATCTTTCTTATGTATAAAAAAAGTGTCCCTTTGTGTGTTTGCTTCTTTGTTTGCAGTTCATATAAAACCAGAGTTTTATTCCGACCTTTAACTTCGAAGTAAGAGGAAGGTCACTATCTACATAAAATTTCGTCTGATGAATGGCGGAGGAACTTTACTTACAGACTCTAAAACAAACCTACAATTTTATTCCGATTTCAATAGTAATTTTACGTCAAAACAAGAGGGAGGTCACTGTATATATATGGTATGGTGTATACATAGGGTTCTTTACTTCCTGACTTCCGACACACACCTGCACTTTTCTTTATATTTTGCACCAATATTGCACACTTGACTATCAGAACAAGTTAATGAGAAATTTAATTGTTCCATCTCTTTAATAGCGTGAACCCTTATTTAAAAATTGACATCTTGTTACCATCCGTATTTGGTCTTTACAGGCCCAGGTCTTTACAAAGCACCTGAAGATAAGCCCTCGGGGCTCGAAATGCTTTCTGCACCAATATATCACGATTTTAGTGAATGAAGGCGAGGGTTTTTTCTTTTACAGATGTAGAACAGTCGTGGAAAAATAATCACTGACAACAACGGACAAAATTACATTTACTATTCCTCCTGAAACACCCTATATCTCTGTGTGTGTGTGTGTTTCAATTATTTACTTGTGTATTTAGTAACAGGTCCTCTGAGAAACTTTCATTTCATTTTAAAAATTATTTTTAATGTCTTTGTAGTTGGTGCAAGCGCTGTGTACGATTAAATATGGCGGTTAAGTATATCTTATTTTTGGTTTGTTGGTGAAACGTAGTTTTATTGTTAAAATAGCTTCCATTGTCGAACCGAGGACCGGACGGGTTGTTGGTAGACAGAAGTAGTTGCAGAATGCTTGTTAGTCTGCGGAGCGTGGGGTAGCAACTCGTCGCAGTTTCAAGTTCTCTGTGGCGCATGGGTGTGCGTGTTTTGTCCTTAGGTTGGTTTAAGTAGCTTGTAAGTGTACGGACTGATCACCATAGCAGTTTGCTCCAATAGGTTTATAAACATTTGAATGCTTGTTAGCAGTCTTCTATCGGTCGCAAGTAGTCGTTCTGCAATGTGTTCAGAAGTGCAGGAGGTCGAAACTGTTCCGTATTCCATTAGCGGGCTCCTGAAAGTCTTTTTCAGTACCGTTTGTGAAATGCAAGCATTAGACCGTCCTTGAACAAGTTTCGACAGTTTTTTTTTGCATAATTTCTTCGATGGTGATGTTGTGCTGGTTTCAATTACTGTAAGATATAACTGGTGTATGCCGAGCTGCGGTGCTAAGTCCATAGCTGTTCATTACAGTGATGGATGTGTTGACGGAAGAACTGCAGGACCTGGCTCTATGGTCGGGTAGTTTTCCAGATGACGTGGTGATAGTGGACGAGAGCAAAGAGAAGGTAGAAATAACATCGGAGATATGGAGGGAGGAAATGGAAAATGGAAGACTCAGAGTTAGCAGGAAGAAGACCGAATACCTGTGGGTTTCTGGAGATGGCAACATTATGTTGACAAATGATCAGTTGGAGAAAGTTGGAGAATTCAAGTACCTGGTTACCTATGTAACCAGTAAAGGATATTTAGATAAGGAGGTAAGCCACAGGATCCAGGCTGAGTGGACGAACGGGAAACGAGTGTCAGACAGTTCTATCGTAGTGAGACCTGGCAGTGAAGAAAATGCAGGAGAAGAAGTTAATCGTGACTGAGATTCGTATGCTGAGGTGGTCTCCAGGCGCTGTACATGTCGGAAGAGCTCTACATAGCCAGACACGAGCGATTGTTTTCAATTTTATTAAATTTACGTCAGAAGAGGCAAAGGAGTGGGTTAAATACCATTAAAAAGTGCCCTCGAAAGAGTGCAGGCCATTACTGGTGTTTCACTTCGGACAATAATAAAAAAAAAAGAGAGAAAAACATTAGTTGTCGGTATTTTTGAAGGTTTCTCTACCCCGGAAAAAAGCGGAATAAAGATAAATAGGTCTTTTATTTAGAAGATTTTCATAAACAAGTTCTGTTGAGATATATAAACAATTTCCACGTAACAAACAAACAGCGCCCCACAATAAAGTAACTTTTTCCTGTAATAAGTGAAAATACGTCTTTCATGGGAAGTATTTCTTCGTTGCGGTTCCTACTTCGAATATTAGCCTTAAGGTACAGTAGGTTTTTTTTTTTTTTTTTTTTTCAGCGTAATACTTACATGCTTTTTTTTTTTTTTTTTTTTTTTTTTTGGTACAATTAACACAATATTTACCAGGTAGCGCTTGAAAACGTGTTACAGGAAGGTGCTTTGGAACTTTTAGAAATATAAAGTAAACTTGTCGATTATTTAAATAAAATAAAATAGTAGCTTGAAGAGGGTTGACCTCTCATATATGTCGATGAAACATAAATTCGCAGTTCGCATATTACGCTCAGTGAGTGGACAGATGGCTCAAGGAATGGAGTAAAGGTGCCACTTTCTCAAAAAGGACAACGTCTGATTATAGTACATGCAGGTAACAAAAATAACTGATAAGGACAAGTAGTTCTGCAGACTATAAGGTATTAATGTGTCTAAAGGCTAAAGGAAACATTTACGTTTTCTGGTCTACAAGAGCATTCGTTTTACATTAAAACACGTTCTATAATGCACCGTCAGAAATACCATCGGTTTTATTAACGAATTTGGTATTGCGGGTGTTTGGTTTAGTAGTGTTTCTGACTGTTTAAGCTCTCTCCAGATGACTGCAGTAGATTGAAGACTAATGAAAAATTTTTCTATTTGCAAGTTAAACAGAAACACCTTACTTTCTGCATGCACACCAGTAATACTAAAAAATTTGTCCATATCCTATATCACAAAAGTACATAACTAACGCTTTAAATAGCATGTATTTAGAAATAATATAGGTAATGTAAATAAAATGTTAAAAATAATGGCTGTGTGAGCTGTGTGAAGGTAGGAGCAGAGAGGTTAATTTATATCGAACAGAAGAATGCCTTGAGGCATGAAAGTGTGCCGGCCGCGGTGGCCGCGGGGACTGAGGCGCTCCAGTCACGGTCTGCACGGCCACTACGGTCGGGGGTTCGATTCCCCACTCGGGCATGGATATTTGTGCCGTCCTTAGTATAAGGTAGTGCGTAAGTAGTTTGTAAGTTTAGGGACTGATGACCCCGTAGTTAAGTCCCATAAGCTTAACAAACAGTTGAACAAGGTAGATGAAGTCCCATCGCCAACTGGCGCCTTACACTTCCTGGGATTACGGAAGTATGTGGGTTAATGATAACTTCATTTTACAATAAACTTTGGGGGTAGGCTTCTAAGGGCCAGTATGTCGGTCCGTAAAGTACCCCACTTGATTTTAGTACGTAGTTCCATTGTCGAGTAATTCACATGAAGGTTACAATGTAAATTACGTTACCACATCTTCTTACTAACACGTTTTATTCAGGTAACTAAAGATCGTGGCACCTTGTACCTATGCCACGGGCGTGGAACTGTCATTCCTAAGGTTTGGATGTTATGTACTGTTGCCCTAAGTTGATCTATTTTATTGTGTATCTTCGTCGTTCTCTTCTTAATTGCCTCCATGAGAGTATCCATATGAAGTTCCTGGTGGTTGTCCACGTTTCTCGTGTAACGGTCAACTCTGAGGATCCATCGTAACGTCTTATTCGGGATAACTTGCAGTCTTGAGATTTGGGTCGCACTAGCTAGGCCCCAGACTGAGCTGCCATATAACATTTTGGATAGCACTGTTGCTTTGTATAGTCGCAGTTTGGTACTGGTATTCAACTCTGCGCTGAGAAAGAACGGCATTAAGTTTTTGGCCATTGCATAGACCTTAGGTCGAAAGTTATCAATATGTTTGTGGAGAAAAAATGCTTATCGAGGGTAACTCCCAAGTAAGTGACCGCCGCTCCCCATGGGATGACCTGTCCATGAAGTCGTAAGTTAGTTGGCATCTGTGGTCGTTTCCTGGAGAAATAGATCGCCGTGGTTTTTGCTGCATTGAGTTGTACTTTATTCAGCCTACACCAGTCAGCAGTTCTGTCTAGTTGTCGTTGGAGCCGTGTTATGTTAGCTCCAACATGCCTTCCGCTGGTTATAAAAGCCGTGTCATCGGCGAATTGTGCAATTTGCACTCCTTCCACCGTTGGAATGTCGTTAGCGTATATATTAAACAGGACCGGCGATAAAAACGAACCTTGGGGTAGCCCAGCTGCTGCGGGTCTGGTTGACGATGTCTTCCCCTCCACCGTCACCATCATAGTTGAGGCACGCGCGAGTGGGTCCGCGTCCTATATACTGTACACAGTCTGGCTGTCAGCGGGGGTGTGTTCCGCCCCCCCTCCCCCCCCCCCCCAGCAGCCGGCGGCCAATCACGTGGCGCGTCACATCGATTGCAGCACCGCGCCGTTCCGCTCGTGCCGAGAATACCGACCTCCGCCTGTCGCCACCCGCAGTCCGCTGTCTGCCCCCATCCGGCAAGTCCCCGGTCCACGGAACTCCCCACTGGACGGGGTACTCCATTCACCCGCCGCGAAATCCACTGCTCCAAATACTTTTCTCAGCTCCACGCTACACAAACCGTCCCGACAAGTCCTCGTACCCCTTTGTCAACGGAATATATACCAGGGTGTAGAACTTAAATAGTGGCAACTACTTATTCACAACCGATACAAGAGCGTTACACATTTGCACCTGCTACTGCTCTTCAAAGTAGTCGCCAGCACTGTGTAGAACACGTTGCCAGCGATTTGGACGGCGCAGTAAACCGTTAGCAGAGCCTGTTCTGTTGATGGTGCGAATGGAGCGGTCTTCTTACTTTCGAACCTCTGGAACAGTTCTGAAGCGAATGCCACAAAGTGGTTCCTCCATCTTCGGAATCAAATCATAGTCACAAGGACTTAAGTCGGAGGAGAGAAGCCCCATCGACCAGAGCAGCCACAGCTTGCGCCGTATGTATCCGCGGTAATCAGGTTTCGTGGGCGAACTCACGAATCGTCTGGCGTCGATCACTGTCCACTAACACAGCAACAGAATGCGCTTCTTCTTCAGAGACACTAGGACGATCGCCCGATGCATCTCTGCCAGAATTTGCCAACCTACGTTGAAGGCTTTTATCCAACGTGCTATTGTTCCTGTACGGCAATGCCAACCGCCGGCGGCGGTGGCCGAGGGGACTGAGGGGCTCCAGTCACAGTCTGCATGGCCACTACGGTCGGGGGTTCGAATCCTCCCTCGGGCTTGGATATTTGTGCCGTCCTTAGGATTAGCTAGTTCATAAGTAGTTTTTAAGTTTAGGGACTGATGACTCCGTAGTTAACTCCCATAAGTTATACAAACATTTGAACATTTCTTTAAGACCTTAATGACACTGTTGTGCTGTATGAAATCTGCCACATTTAATCTCGATCCATCTCCGTTGTTCCTGTATCGAAAACATAGACACGGTTACGTTAGACCGCCCGTTCACAAATGACTGTTACCCTCGATTGTGTGCACGCCGGTGAAGTGGGACGGGCGAGTTCATTTGCTCGGAGATAAAGTAGGTATTTCAACAACATGTGCTATTAGTAATTTTCATTTCATAGTGTCTCCACAGCAGTGTTGCCACAATTTAATTTCCAAACCTCCTAATTTACTGATTTATTATTATTGGAAGAGGGGCGGGGTCAGCACTCAAAAAATTCGTTCATATCGTTTCAACGTTTAGAACTGGAACATAGGTTCTGCTGTGAACGACTAAAAACAAAAAAGAGGTCTATCGATATCGGGGACAGGGGCTTCCACCCCTCTTTCCTCAATCCCTCAGAAATCTAAGCCCCTACTTTCTGCAATTGGAGCACTAAACAGCATTGGACCGCAACTACAGACGGAAACTGGAATCCCAAAATACTAACTTTTAGGCGTTATTAAGTTAACCAAAAGCTAAGATACCACTTTGGGTCTAGTTCAAATTACGAAATCACATCTATTTTTGTGCTGTTTGCATGATTATCATCGTACAGACTTTAATACTTTTTGAAGCAGTCTAAGGGAGCTATTCAGATTCTCCTAGATCTTTATAAGCACAAGGAATAGTAGGGGACCAATAACGCTTCCCTAGGGAACGCCAGATATCACTTCTGTTTTACTCGATGACTTACCGTCAATTACTACGAACTGTGTTCTTTTTAATAGCAAATAGTGAAACCAATCGCACAATTGGTGCGATATTCTATAAGCACACCCAGCGCGTTCCGTACGGACACTCACTTTTTTAGTATATGTAAATGTTCCTTACTGTGTTATTAAGCTATGCTGAATCAGTAACATAGTTGTTCTTCGAATTTTTTATGACCGCTATTATGCATCTTTCTGATACGAAATCAATTTCAAAACTGACCAATAAGCCATCTTATGAAATTCTTGTCGGGTTTCCAACCGGATCATACTGACATCTGTACACAATATTTCCGCGGAACACCAACACGGGGTCGTACAAGAGTTTCATACGCGGTCTCCTTTACAGGTGAAGTACATCTTCCCAAAATTCACCCAATAAAGCGAAGTCGGCTCTCCGCCTTACTCACAACCATAAACAATTAAGGGAAATTGTAAACAAAAACGTAAATGATAGTATGTAATGTATTCATTAACGTTACATGAAAAAGGGGCTGGGTGCAAACCTTTAAATGTCACAAGAAAAGCAAACAAACAACGGAATAAATTTTAAGAAGATGCAAAAGCATTTCATTACTTGGAATGTGCTCAGAGCAGATTAAATTCCGCTGTCAGCAGATGCCACTACAGTTGCTTATTTTGGGCATGCGCAGTGTGCACCATCATCGGTAATTTAAAATTCCACATCCGGTACAGCTGAAAATCCAGTGTTGTCTGGGTATTTATAAATTCCACTCTTTCGCAGCTCCTCTCGACTCGATTTTTCTGCCGCTCTGTTCCTCTTCCATGTGCTCTTTCCCCTCTCACTCCCGCATCACTCCCTCCCCCATTTTGTCTCTTCATTCTTTCTGTTTAGCTCATCTCCTTCTCCATACATTTTTGAAAACTCGTATATTTCTGTCAACCACTGAAACACTGCCGAAGATTACTGCAATGTATCGCTTGCTATGCACCGTACGCTGACTTGCGGTTTATGAAACGCTTTCCATCAAAACGTTAATAGATGAATGATTTTTCTAATAATTAGGAAAACGTTGTTAAAATCTGTTGTAAGGTATTTTATAGTTTCTAAGCCCATACTCCCCAAGCCACCCGATGGTGTGTGGCGGAGGGTACCTTGAGTACCACTATCGGTTCTCCTACTATTCCAGTCACCTATTGTTCGCGGATGGAGAGATTGTCGGTATGCCTCTGTGTGGGATCTAATCTTTCTGATTTTATCTTCATGATCTCTTCAGGAGATATACGCCAACTCCTCAATCCAATCACACAATTGGTCTGATAGGCCTTATGTTCTTACTTTGTTCATTAAACGTCTGTGGGGAACTTTATCAAATACCTTGAGGAAGTCAAACACGGCATCTACCTGAGAACCCGTGTCTTTGGCCCTCTGAGTCTCGTGGACGAATAGCGCGAGCTGGTTTTCACACGTTCGCCATTTTCGAAACCCATGCTGATTCCTACATAGCAGATTTGTAGTCTCCAGAAATGTCATTATACTCGAACATAATACATGTCCCAAAATTATACAACTGACCGACGTTAGAGATATAGACCTATAGTTCTGCACACCTGTTCGACGGTGGTTTGATGGTCAAGTGCGTAAAATTTCTTCAAGGTAGGAATATAAGTGTAGATTTGTATGAACCGCCAACATACACAAAAGTGTCGTTTCCTTTTATGCAAGAAAGGTAATACTGAAAATTGTAACTTACATTCTCGTGTAGAAGTGTAGAATTCACCCCTTTTTCTTCCTGTAGTAGTAGCCGCGAAACATGCCGGACGCGAAGTTGCACCCTCGCCCAAGTCATAATTCCACTCTGTGGCTACTGGGACACTCTGACATAATGACAGCCTCCGCCTCGAGGACAGTGTAGCGTACGCGACATATTTACGGAAATCCCACCAACAGACGAAAGCGCTTCGCGCTTATGACGAACTCTGCGCCAACTTGTTCACCACCAAAGAGTTCTCCGATAATTAATCACGACTATGTCATTGATGGGCATACTGTCAAATACACCAATTGCCTTCGTTTACTTCATTCCCAATGGCGAGAATTGGGTCTCGCTTTTACTTTCAGACCCATCATATAGGTTCAAATGTTTGTTAAGCTTAAGGGAATTAACTGCGGGGGTCATCAGTCCCTAAACTTACAAAATACTTATGAACTACCTTATACTAAATACGACACAAACACCCATTCCCGAGGGGGGATTCGAACCCCCGACCGTAGCGGCCGTGCATACTGTGACTGGCGCGCCGCAGACCGCTCGGCCACTGCGGCCGGCCATCAGATAGGTCGCTTTGTGTTTCATCCTTCTTTTTACTTGCAGATTGCCACAAAGAAGGTGTGTCCCCATTTTTGTTTTCTATTTCCATTAGTGATTCCACTAATGGAAATATATTTGCTTCACCTTATAGTAAAATGGAAGTTCGACTCAAAGAATTTGGGTTATTATCCCTTTGTGGGTGTCGAAGTTTCTCCATTTGTACATATTCGTTTGATCTTCTGTTACGTTTTCCATAATCGAGCCTTTCAGTTTCTTATTATCTTCTGTGCTGTTATTTTAGATATAAACACGTACGTAACCCATAAAAAACTGGAACAAAAGAATGTAAGTAACTCGGGCGCATAATTTTTGCTAGTCCCGTTTTTACATAAAACTAAAATAGATTTAAAAAAGAACAGTGATGTACGGTAGGTTGCCTTTGGAGGGTACAGTAGGCCCAAATGTTCAAAAGTCTGTAAATCTAAGAAAGTTAATTGCTGATGTTATCAGTGCCTGGGCTAAACAACTACTGAACCCTTTAATGTATAGTGTAGCTCATCAGCTACATACCTTATTTTTTCCATTATCTCTCAAACTGATCAAAATTTCACAACAAATTCAATCGTACCTGCTTGCATACATACTGTTACATATGGTAGTAGACGATATCTCGTAAACGACTTGCACCAGAATCCTGCAACAAACACTACTGATATTATAGTGCACCCTACTTATAGTTTCTTAATGTCTTCAGGCATTGTTGCATTTAGAAAACAGTATGTTTGCATAAAAAAATACACTTCCTAAGTAATATTACAATCTGTTGGGTAAAAATACGAGTCCCTGACTACCAATCCATTCAGTGAAAACTGTATGTTTGCATAAAAAATACAGTTTCTAAGTAATATTACAATCTGTTTGTTGGTTATAAATACGAGGCCCTGACTACCGATCTATTTTGTGAAAACCGCACATCAATCGCATTTTCCGTTTACCAGTGTTACGTCATTCACCCTATACAGCTGATCAGTTAAGAACTTTTTGTTGCTAGTAGTGAATAAGAATTTTAAGGAATTTATTTTCAATATGTTTTTCAGTATAGTCGCACTATACATTAATCACGGTAGTTTTTATAGCTTCAAATAAAAAGTCATGCTTTAAGGCGTTAAACTAAGTTATGATAAGGACAACACACACACACACATCTTCATCTACATCTACATACATACTCCGCAATTTACCGTAAGGTGCGTGGCGGAGGGTACACTGTACCACTACTAGGCATTTCCTTTCCTATTCCACTCCCAAATTGAACGAGGAAAAAAGAACAGGGGACTGATGACCTAGCTGTTTAGTCCCCTCCAAAACCAACAACAACAACGAGGAAAAAAAAGAATGCCTATATGCCTCCGTACGAGCCCTAATTTCTCTTATCTTGTCTTTGTGATCTTTACGCCAAATGTAAGTAGGCGGCAGCAAGATCGTACTACACTCAGCTTCAAATTCCGGCCCTCTAAATTTACTCAACAGAAATTCACGAAAAGAACGTCGTCTTTCTTCCAGCGATCCCCAATTGAGTTGCCGGAGCATTCCCGTGACACTCGCGCATTGGTCGAACCTACCGGTAACAAATCTAGCTGCTCGTCTCTGAACCGCCTCTACGTCTTCCTTTAAACTGATCTGCTGCGGGTCCCAAACACTTGAACAATACTCAAGGCGTGGTCGTACAAGCGTTTTATACGCGATCTCCTTTACAGGTGAAGTACATCTTCCCAAAATTCTCCCAATAAACCGAAGTCGACTGTCCGCCATACTCACAACTGTCCTTATATGCTCGTTCCATTTCATATCGCTCTGCAATGTTACGCCTAGATATTTGAACGACGCGACAGCATCAAGAAGCTCACTACTAATGCTGTATTCGGACAGTATGGGGTTGTTTTTTCTACTCATGCGCATCACTTTACATTTTTCTACATTGAGAGCTAGCTGCCATTCTTCACACCAACTAGAAATTTTGTCTAAGTCATCCTGAATGCTATTACAGTCAGTTAAAGATGACGCCCTCCCATACACGACAGCATCATCAGCAAACAGCCGCAAATTACAACTTACTCTGTCCATCAGATCATTTATATAGATGGAAAATAATAGCGGTCCTATCACACTCCCCTGGGGCACGCCTGACGATACACTCGTCTCTGATAAACACTCTCCGTCGAGAACAACGTACAGTGTTCTATTACTTAGGAAGTCTTCCAGCCAGTCACAAATCTGTGAACCTATTCCATAAGCTCGTATCTTCGTTAGCAGTCTGCAGTGTGGCACCGCGTCGAACGCCTGTTTGAAGTCGAGAAAAACACAATCCGCCTGTTGCCCTTCGTCCATGGCTCGCAAGATGTCGTGTGCGAAAAGGGCAAGCTGAGTTTCACATGAACGATGTTTCCTAAACCCGTGCTGATGCATGGAAAGAAGCTTTTCCGTTTCAAGGAAATTTACTATATTCGAACTGAGAATATGCTCCAAAATTCTACATGAAACTGATGTCAACGATATTGGCCCACACCCACACACACACACACACACACACACACACACACACACACCCATGTTCGAAGGAGGACTCGAACCTCCGACGGCGATCAACCGCACGCTCCGCAGCGAGGCGCCTTTGTGGCGTTACACCTCTCGGCCATTCCGCCCCTGTATTAAAGCGAAAAAAGGAATAATAATAATTCAGATCTGCTAAGCTACTTCTGAGCTTCGTCGGGATTAACGCACACCTGTTCATTTTTATACATGAAGAGTAATTTCGTAGACGGTTAGCGGCTCATTTACAGACAGGAAAGGCGCAAGCGCTTTTTACCAGAAAGTCGCTCGTGTAAACCGGGCTTACAGTTGAAATAAAGTCTCGGAGTGGGGTTGTTCACCTCGCGCCGAGTTACCTGCGAGTGCGGCGGCCAGGGAAGTGGGTGCGCCCCACCAGAGGGCTAGTTTCCGCCGTGGCCGCGGCGCGCGCTGTTTCCCGTCGTTCCTCTTAATGCGGCCCTCTCTGCAGCCGTAATTCGCGGCTATCGGGGTAGCCGCCAGCCAGTTAGCGCCCACGCGTCGCCGCAGGGTGCCGGCAGTGACGTCAGCAACACGTCACAAGTAGCGCCTCCAGCTACCTCAGGCTGAGTGCTGCGGTATTACTAGCCGACGGCAGTTCCAATGTTTTTCAATCCTGAGGGGCCTTACTGGTCAGGTCGTCGGCCTGTAGGCTTACAAATAACTTAAACTATGTTACACTAAGAATAACATACACGCGCAAGCCTGAGGGAGCACTGGAACCTCCGACGGGAGCAGCCGCGCAATGCGGTACGTGGCACCACAGAACGTACCTGCCTTTTCACCGCGCTGTCCAACCTTAAGTGCAGACCTTTCGCCATAAAAGAAACAACGCTTAGATATGTAAAAGTGTATCAAAAGAAAAATAAATAAAAGAAAAAATAATCCTTAGTTAAATTACACTACTGGCCATTACAATTGCTACACCATGAACAAGTGCAGATGATAAACGGGCATTCAGTGGACAAATATACTGGAGCTGACATGTGATTACATTTTCACGAAATTTGGGTGCAGATATCCTGAGAAATCAGTTTCCAGAACAACCACGTCTGGCCGTAATAACGGCCTTAATACGCCTGGGCATTGAGTCAAACAGAGCTTTGATGGCGTATACAGGTAGAGAGGCCCATGCAGCTTCAACAAGCTACCACGGTTAATCAAGAATAGTGGCTGGCGCATTGTGACCAGCCAGTCGCTCGGCCACCATTGACCAGACGTTTTCAATTGGTGAGGGATCTGGAGAATGTGCTAGCCAGGGCAGCAGTCGAACATTTTCCGTATCCAGAAAGGCCCGTAGAGGACCTGCAACATGCGGTCGTGCATTATCCTGCTGAAATGTAGGATATCGCAAGGATCGAATGAAGGGTAGAGCCAAGGGTCGTAACACATCTGAAATGTAACGGCCACTGTTCAAACTGCCGTCGATGCGAACAAGAGGTGACCGAGACGTGTAACCAATGGCACCCCATACCATCACGCCGGGTGATACGCCAATATGGCGATGACGAATACACGCTTCCAATGTGCGTTCAACCCGATGTCGCCAAACACGGATGCGACCATCATGATGCTATAAATAGAACCTGGATTCATCCGAAAAAATGACGTTTTGCCATTCGTGCACCCAGGTTCGTCGTTGCGGACACCATCGCAGGCGCTCCTGTCTGTGATGCAGCGTCAAGGGTAACCGCAGTCATGGTCTCCGAGCTGATAGTCCATGCTGCTGCAAAGGTCGTCGAACTGTTCGTGCAGATGGTTGTTGTCTTGCAAAAGTCCCCACCTGTTTACTCAGGGATCGAGACGTGGCTGCACGATCCGTTACAGCCATGCGGATAAGATGCCTGTCATCTCGACTGCTAGTAATACGAGGCCGCTGGGATCCAGCACGGCGTTCCGTATTTCCCTCCTGAACCCACCGATCCCATATTCTGCGATTGCGACAAACGCAATGTCCCGATACGATAAACCGCAATCTCGCCTTTATCAAAGTCGGAAACGTGATGGTACGCATTTCTCCTCGTTACACGAGGCATCACAATAACGTTTCACCAGGCAACGCCGGTGAACTGCTGTTTGTGTATGAGAAATCGGTTGGAAACTTTCCTCATGCAGTTAGAGCGAACAGGCTAAGATGGTGGGCGCATGTTACACGTACGGGACAAGCAAGGTTACCTAAGAGGCTCGTGGATTCGACAGTAGAGGATAAGAGAAGTCGAGGTAGATTGAGGAGTAAGTACTTAGATTCGATGAAGTATGATTTTGAATTAAAGGCTTAACATCAGACGAGGTATCAATGATAGCATTGAATTGGGGATGATGGAGGAATTTTATTAGAGGCACTATGTTCGAGATTGAACTCTGAAAGGCATAATCAGTCTCTGATGATAATGAGTTAAACTAGCACTTATAATAAGGCACAGAACCCCATGTCGTAATGGCATGGTGTAGGGCCTGCTTGCTACCGAGACACGGACAGGCTCAGTTATTACCGGGACGGACTGCGTCCTCGCACTGGCGGGGAGGCAGCTGTGGAAGGGACGGCACTGCACGCTACGCCACGCCTCGCCAGGAGAGCCAGGATTGCACAAGACAAGGCGGCGGCGCCGGCTAATTACAAGCAGCAAGCCAGGGGGCAGGGGGCGGAGATTGCGTTTGCTACAGCGGGGACGGCGCTCTCTGCTCTGAGGCGTGCACCGCCGTGGTCCCAGCCAGCCAGCGAGAGCACGACTCACTGCGACCGCACACCGCCTGCATCCCGTGCCATATCACAGGGATTTTGCTGCCCCGTGAAAAAATTTCAAGCGCCCACTCCCCCCCCCTCCTCGACCAGCTGAATGTACAAATATCAACATCCATCTTTGTAAACCACACAACAAGCACTGCGGTCGCAAGCAGCACGTTCCGTGGGTTGTAGCCGGTCGTTTCAAAAATCAAAAATGTTCAAATGTTTGTTAAGCTTAAGGGACTTAACTACGGGGTCATCAGTCCCTAAACTTACAAACTACTTATGAACTACCTACAACTAAGGACGGCACAAATATCCATGCCCGAGGGGGGATTCGAACCCCCGACCGTAGTGGCCGTGCAGACCGTGACTGAAGTGCCTCAGTCCCCTCGGCCACCGCGGCCGGCCCGATCGTTTCAGAGCGTGCTGTAGCTAGGTAGACAGCACGTCCGGCCTGCGCCACGTCGGGACAACACGTCCCGTGAGAAGACGGCTTCAGTCAGTGGCAGCGCGTCATGTGTACACTGGTTTAGTGAATCCCCGGAAAAAGGATCATCGTAAAAAAAAAAAATAAATAAATAAATAAACAAATAGATAAATAAAATAAAAAGTGTTCTTAAAATACAATTCTTCGTTTCGTTCTTCTATCTGATCATTTTATATGCACATTCAAAGTGTTTTTATCGCATGAGGAACGTTTTACTTCGCGGAGACAGACAGCACGTATTCGAGTCGTAGCGCTGCTGCTTAACCCTTAGCTACACGCGCCGCAGAATCTTACGCCAATACACGCGCGCGGAACTCCGTGCCGCTGTTCCATTTTCCGACGATCATTCCACATTGTATTTGTAAAATATTTATTGAACAATAAAATTTAAGTAGTACAACTGTTAAAAATGACTCATGACGCCAAAAATAATACTTTAGTGAATATTTGACTAGAAATTTGTAAAAGAACACACTACCTAAGAAGTAAATATAAAAAATAGACTTAGAATAAGGTATGATGTAAAAAACAGTACGTATCCTTAAGACATACTGAATTATACGAAAGTATTGTCGTCTTGAATAAGAATTTAAATATTTCAGATATAACTCATTACTTATGACTAGGAACAAGGTTGCATAAAAAACATAGCGATGAAAAAATATTTAGAAAAAATGTTTTTGAATATATCGTTTAGTTTCAGTTGCTGTGGTGAAAAGTAATTTCGACTGTGGTCTAAAGCCATGCCCCAAAAATACTTGAAATTCACTAGACAGTTCCAGAATTTATTGGCCTTCGTCTCCTGACTGTTCACTCTCGTTGGAATAGTCATCTTCAATAATTCTCTCTTGTTCGTCACTTTCGTCTAAAAAATCAAAATTATCCTCTTGTTCGAATCTGCCTTCCCGCTCTTCATCGGAGAGCTGTCTTAGAAGCTCCACAATCTATTCTGTCGTAGCATAACGGCTAGAATTCAAAATTGAGAAATGAGGGAATAATGACAGGAAGAGTAAAGCAAATAAACAACGAACGTCAATAGAACAATTAGATGAATGAAGAAAAATTTAGCTTATTTTTGTATTAGAAGTAATAATAATTATTCATTTGTAAATGTGTAGTACTAAAAAAGCAACGAAGTAGTAAAAAAATTACAGTATCGTATATTATAAATTTATTTGTTGAACACCAACACACGCAAGCGGTACGGGGTGCCGCAAACAGCAGACCGGTACGGGAGTGGCGCAGCGACGCAGTTTCTCAGTTATGGGCTTGCAGCCAACTGGCTGTAAACCACAGAGGCACGGAGTCATGTTGGAATCACGTGGAAACACTTGATGCGGGAATACATGGCAGCTCAACCTCAAACCTCTCATTATAGCTGCCAAAACTCAGAAATACGCAGATTGCGGCACGGAGTGCCGCCAAGCGTGCAGCTAAGGGTTAATCTAGGCGGTAGTGGCCGCAGCGCTGTGTTGCACATGCGCGGCTGAGGTTCATATTGTCTTGTGAACCCCCTGGAGGGAGCATATAGGGGCTTTCGCGGCAGGGAGTAGCGAGGGGAAACGCCGCTTTTAATCCTACATTGTATGAATTTTTATTTTGGCGGAAGAACATATACATGGTAGGAAATGTTCACCTGTGCAGGGGAAAAATATTGAAAAGATATATAACTCATTTAACAATGTGGAAGTCATTATTTACCTGTTACCATCGTCAACATAACGCATTTAGATATAAGTCACTCTGCGGGAAAATATTGGTATCTAACATGTTTTCTACTCCGATTAGATGTCTGTAACATGATGATATTTTTTTACTTGACAGAAGTCGTATCAGTTTGTAATTACATTACTGCTCAACAGTGAATAAAATCCGCTGGAGCGCTCTTTATTGCATTTCTTCTCAATTCACGATTGTACTGTCTCCTATGGAGGAAACGATCAACTAAATGCTTAGAACAGACTTCAATGTATACGATATGCATGGTATTGTCACATGTCAACAAGAAGTATGTCTGAAAAAGTAACAAAAATTTGCGTTGCCAAACGGCAACACCATGCAGTGTAGGGTTAACATTGGTGTTGAAGCTAGTAGAAACACCAACCAGCTCCTGGCTACTCGAGTTCTGGCGGTTACGCACAATTGATACTGAAGAAAGACAGTTGAGCTACTGCGCACCTCTCATTGCGCATGCACAAATCCTCCATTGAGGCAACATCCGCCCTTCATATTTAATTTTGGCGCATTGTAGATTAATCAAAAACACGTCATATTTGGTACAATGTCTTATACCTGTAAATTAAAGACGCATCAACTGTAAAAGCCTTCAAAAGATCCAATCATGAAGTCCTACTCTCCCCCTAGAGAGAATAGCCACGTGGTTAGCGACATCGCGCTATGCTGTCGAAGTTGGTAGTAGTAGTTTCAAGACCGATGCAAGCAATTTTTTTTAAACCTAATCTTCTTTTGAACAGGTACAGGAACAACAATGACTTTTGTATTGTTACTTGCAACATTTCTTTGTACCTTTTAGCAAATGTGTCGCTATTTTGAGGTTAAATGACATTTATATTTAACTGTTTGAAAAGATGTGGTGCTGAGCAGCCTTTGAGCGTGCATAAGTTTAGGAGGGGATGCTGCTTACAGTGTCACGTGGCCCGAAGGTAGCTTGTCTCTTCATCGTAAAAGATTCAATTTCTTACAGTCACTTAAGAGCTCAATCAGTTACTGTGATTCAGTGTTAATGTGCATATTCATATGTTCTTGGTGTTTATTATCAAAGACAATGAACAAACAACCTTCAGTATCTCTTAGAAACAAATACTCAGCTTTAAGCTTGGATCGAAACTGTGATATACAGAAGCTTGGTAGGCTGACGTCTCAGCTCGAGTTGGAGCAAGCGCAAACAAGCCGACGTAAGACATTCTGCAGATATTTTAACGAAAATGTATGTAAATGAGTGGGGGAGGGGTGGACAAACTGGGTCGCGCACTTTGAACACCAAACGTCGGGAGTTGGGTGGTGGGGAGAGGGGGGGGGAGAGAGGGCAGGGCGGTCGCAATCAATATCCGGTACTCAAAGAAGTGAACCACAGTCATCTGAAGCACAACCCGACACTGCGGCCGAGATAGAAGAACCGTCTTTACCACATGATTATTATTCGAAGTTAATAGATGAAAGTAAATCGTGCCTGGCAAATACGTTTCTAATAACTGCAGACTTTACAATCCACAGTTCGACCATTATCAGACACTTAAATCGCTACTTGGCTATTAACAAAACAAGGCAAACGACCATCATTGATACATAATGAAACTGCCAGCTGAGAGTGTCCTATCCATTGTGCAAGACTACCAACTCGCAAAAATATTTCTCCCGTAAACACAATTCGAAATATCCCTAAGAACCCAGTATTCATTATGAAAGACCTAAAAGTAAAATAATCATATTTTTACTTATTTCACGATACCGTTGTGGGTAAGAGCCGACAACCACTGGTATTCTACGTGTGACGATTGGACATCTTTTTGAGCGATAGTAACAGAATACAATAAATATCAAGGGGGGGGGGGGCGTCATATACAGTTTTACAATTTTCATTACTAGTAATCAGTATAAGAGTTTTCTGGCGGTAGTAAATAGTAGCATTCTCTTCCTTTGTATTTATGCTTATTTCGCACCTGTTTTCTTAAATTAATTTTACTTCGCCGGCCGCGGTGGCCGAGCGGTCTGCGGCGCTCCAGTCACGTTCTGCACCGCCACTACGGTCGAGAGTTCGAATCCCCCTCGGGCATGGATATTTGTGCCGTTCTTAGTATTAGCTAGTTCGTAAGTAGTTTGTAAGTTTAGGGACTGATGACCCCGTAGTTAAGTTCCATGTCTGGTGGGTGTGGTGTTTCTGTGTCCCACCATGTGGAGGTGGGCCAGTTTGTGCTGTCTTCTTTACAATTTGCAGCTGATAAGACAATGGAGATACTTCTCATAATAAATGGTATACAATAATTGTTTGCCAAATCGTAAATAATCTAGATACTCGTTATAATAAGGTGGTACATGAGATATTCGTCACAGATAGAACAGTGGAAATATTTGTCATATAATAAATTTTTGACACAGTTTGCTTGCCACATAATAAAACAAAATAGTTTTTCGTTATGTAAAATACACATTTCTGTCAGAAACAAGTAAAATAATAATTAAAATAATACTGCTGAGCAGTTGACGCCTGCTCCGGCCACCGCTACCGTCACTGCCACATGGGAACTCGAAGCGTTAATGGCCTGCTAGCTTCATCTGCAGATACATTTCCTTATTATATTTACATAAAAATCTAATTACATCCTGCATTTCATAACTGGCACGAGCAACAATTTTCGAAGTCTTCGTTAACCGTCATTCATACACAAACGACAACTGAACATAACCATTAATCTGTGACCCCATAAACAGTGAATATGTTGCACGTAAACAATCAGTAGAGAGCACTGCGTATGCCTTGCTTTGCTCTGGCAACAGTATGTTTCAAATTATTGAATTTGTGACCTGCTTGTGTTACACAGTTTACAGATGAAATCTGCTTAAAAGCTGTCGTTATTGTCTGGGGATGTGATCTGATGACGGTTTCATTTTAGCTGATATTTTTAGAGGACGTATTTGAAATGACTGTTTTAACGATATCCGTGTTCGGAACCTAATTTTCGTTTTCTTCTGTTCCAGGTGAGTACCCAGTGTTGATTGCCTCTGCATCTTGCAAGTCTTACCTGGTGAGTTGTACTCAGTTTGTCTTCTCCTTCCTCGACGATTTCCAAAGTCATACATCTCGAAACAGTGCAGAAAACTGCACCAGGATTTTGAATGTATAAGAGCTATGCAGTTAAATGTGAAATTTAAAAGCGACATTCTTACGAGGTACGGAACTTCGTTTATATACACATTTACATTTGGCTCGAGGATATCCCATTTTGTGAAAAGAAAAATGGGAATGTTGGTAAGTCTATACCTGCAGTACGTATTCAGTTGATGGAGGGGGCCACGGCGGATTAGCCGTGCGTACTGGAGCGCCGTGTTGCGGTGCGCGCGGCTGTTCCTGGATGTTTGCATTGTCCTTAGATTAGTTCTCCTTAGTTTAAGTAGTTTGTAAGCTACGGACTGATAACCGAGCAGCTGAGTCCGATAGATTTACAAACATTTGATGGAGGGGGAGCCTGTAAGACGTCAGGGCGAAATGTAAATAGTTCTATTTCCTGAGTAATTCAGAATCGCTGTCACCGGTTTCTAGGGGTTATACAAGAGCCTAACATTGTGCATACCTGTCAACGTTTACGGTTTATCCGTAAAATTTACCGAAATTGCAGCATTTTACGGTCTTAAGGATGGACTGTATTGTTTTACGACTTCGAGGGCAAAAATTTAAAACATTAACATATGATAATCACCCCACCTCCGTACAATCGATTGTTTGCATGGGTCGCAGGCAAGTCTACGGAACTCCTGACCCATGTCCCGGCATTGCTTCTACTTACTTATGCCAGGCTCCCCTCTTTTTATCTTTCCTATCTGGCCACCCTTGGCCACCTCTTGTTCTTTTCCGACCCCGATGCGGTTTCGAGGGCTCGGGTATCTTTCATTTTCCAATCTCTACCTCTTAAGAGCCACGTTTTTAAACTATCATCATTCGTTTTGTTCTTTATCACTTTATACGCACATTCAAAGAATTTTTATCACATGAGATACGTTTTACGTCGCGGAGACAGCACGTTTACGAGTCGTAGCGTGGCCGCCTAATATAGGCGGCAGTGGCAGCAGCGTTGCAATGCGCATGCGCGGATGAGGTTCACATTCTTCTCTGAACTCCCTGGAGGTAGCATATGGGCGCTCCCGCGGCAGGGAGGGTCGAGGGGAAAAGCCGCTTTTAATATTGGCGTTGGAGCTGGCGGAGATACCAGCTGCTGGCTATTCGACGCCTGGCAGCTACGCACAAATGGTCCTGAAATAGGACAACGGAGCTACTGCGCATCTCCCTTGAGCATGAGCAAATCCTCTATGAAGGCAACATCCGCCCGTTCTGTTTGTTTTTTTATGCATTGAAGATTAATCAAAAACATGTTATATTTAGTAAAATATGTTATAAATTTAAATTAAAGATGCATCAACCGTAAAAGCCTTCAGAATTTCTGATCATGAATAATAGTGCAGTGATAACTCTTCACCTAGCAAGAATAGCCGAGTGGTTAGCGGCATCGAGCTAAGCTGTCGAAGGTAGTAGTTTCGAGACCGATTACAAGCAATTGTTTTTTATACTCAATCTTCTTTTTAACAGATACAGGAACAACAATGACTTTTGCATTCTTGGCATCTTTGGGCGTATTAACAAATGTGTCGCGATGTTGAGTCTAAATGACATTTATACTTCGTTCTAACAAATTGTTTATCTGTCTGAAAAGTTGTGGGGGAGAGCAGCCTTTGCGCATGCGTAACGTTAGGAGGGGGTGCTGGTTACGGTGTCACGTGACCCGAAGGTAGCTTGTCTCTGCATCGTAATAGTGGGGACACTACAGGGGAAGTCATTTTGTGTGCTGCAATTGAGGAAACTTAGAGTCTATTACTGTAGTGCAGCGAGGATTTCGCCGTCAATTAAGTAAACAACCGCCGCGTCATAAGCAAATTTACGAATCGCACCTAAAATTCGTAGAAGATGGTGGCATCTGCAGAGGGAAAAGCATAGGACGTCCACGGATATCGAACGAGACTGTGGAGAGTTTAACCCAAAGCCCAGTAACGAATCATATATTAAATGCGAAGGACACAGCCAGTGGCGGCGGTAGGCGTCGGCGACGTTGGCAACCGTCGACGGCCTCGCGCCTGTGGGGGCCTCGCAAAACATTGTTAAAATTTTGGTTTTTTTTTCATTTGATATTTAACGGCGCTTCTCAAATGCTAGGTTATGTAGCGACGACCTAAATCTAACTTACACTAGCTTAACTAATGGACTAACACAACATCCGTACCAAAGGGCGAGATTCGACCCCCGAAGAGAGCGATCTAGCTTACCATGGTATGACGCCTTAGTGCGCTCGGCCTTCCCGGCCGGCAGCTATTCAGTTTCCGTATTTGTTTCCATATGAGTGCACTAGTGATGCAATTTTTCGTTAAATACTTGCAAAACAACTTCTTCAGTACATTTCAGAAAACAATTTGGAAGAAGTATATCCAAATATTTATATAAGAATCAGAATCATGTTCAGAGTTCCAGTGAGTACAGCTTCGGCTGAGAGAAGCTTCATAAAGTCTAACTTGAGAAGCACAATGATCCAAGAAGCACTATCTGTGTTTCCGGTACTATTAATTGAAAATGTTCAAATGATTGTAAATCTATCAGACCAATCTGCGTGGTCATCAGTCCGTAGCTTACAATCTACTTAAACTATGGTGAACTAACCTAAGGAGAACACACACACACACACACACACACACACACACATAGACACACACACATGCCCCAGGGAGGACTCGAATCTCCGACGGCGAGATACCGCACGCTCCGCAGCGAAGCGTCTTAGACCGCTCGGCTACTCCATCGCGGCACTATTAATTGAAGCGGAAATAGTGGCTAGTATTAAGATGTGATCTTAAAAAAATTCAGTGACACGAAAAGCCGATAAGTTTCTTCTCTATTTTAATTTGTGTTTCTTTATTGTAATTTTGTCATTGCAATAATACTTGTATATTGTATATCACACAGAAAATGTAGTATAATGATTATTCATGTATAATTCAGCTCATTTTATTTAATATTTCCTTCTTTACTAGAAAAATGAAAGGGGCCGTATAAAGACGAGTTCGCCGACACCCAATTTTCGTCTAGCGCAGCCACTGAACACAGCTCTGAATGAAATGCAGCCATGTTAACGCCCAAAAATCAAGTTGACATGCCGGCCGCGGTGGCCGAGGGGACGAGGCGCTTCAGTCACGGTCTGCACGGCCACTACGGTCGGGGGTTCGAATCCCCCCTCGGGCATGGATATTTGTGCCGTCCTTAGTTGTAGGTAGTTCATAAGTAGTTTGTAAGCTTAGGGACTGATGACCCCATAGTTAAGTCCCTTAAGCTTAACAAACATTTTATTTTGAACATCAAATTAACATGATCTTGCCTACAGTGTATTTTGTGGCCACTAACGAAGAATGAGAAAAGTTATATCTAATCATTGTGTAATTGTTTAATATTGCATATCAACTGAAACAATTTACTGTGTTTCTTTAAAAATAATAATAATAAATAAAATAAATAAAAAATTAAAATCCAGATTTGTCGCTAAAATGCTTTTAAAATCGCTAGGAATGAGACATGTCTCAAAACCAAAAATCTTGCTGCTAGATTGAATTAAAAATCGCTAGAGCTAGCGACAATATCGCGCAGTTGGTCACCCTGCCGGCACATCTGAAGTGTTGCCAATTCGTTTCCAACCATGTCTCTATGTGACGTGTCAAAAATCCCTATGTTCGCCATGAAAGTTAAAAAAAAAAAGCAACCCTTACATGTAGGATGACTTACCATTGTACAATGAATTGTTACTGTTTTGAATTTAAAAAACGTACTTTCATTCTGCATCATCCCTGAGAAAAGTCCCTACGTTTTGAATATCCGTCCGTACAGTCTGGAAAAAAGTGTCAAAAGTCCCTACGCATAGGGACATGTCGCTACGGTTGGCAACACTGAAGCGGAGTGCAGGCAGTGAGGCGAGATGGGGTCGGCGCTGCGCCTCCTCCGCTGCAGCAGCGCCACCTGCGCGTGTTGAGACAGGCGGGGCCGGGGCCGTGCTTCCCCCGCGCAGTGCCGCCACTACCGCCGCATCCAATTTTCCCGGCGAGCGGCCTGGCCAGATTGGCCGCCGCCCGCAGCCGGCGCAGCGCTCTCCGTCTACCCTCCTGGCCTGCCGGCGGCACCGGACGGCGTTTCTGCCCGTCGCTCGCCCACCCCCTGTATTTCCGGTCCAGTCGCCGTGTTCGCGGAGGGTGGCCGCCCTGTCTACACGCCGGTGCCACCGTCTGGCACTAGGGGGCGGGCACCTCTCTTTCTGATCCCAATCTTACACCAGTTCCGCGCCACTGGCCACATTGCGAGGATGCCGTGCGTCCGACCGCAAGTACCGTTCTTTCCGTCATCACAGCCGGCCGCGGTGGCCGAGGGGACTAAGGCGCTACAGTCACGATCTGCACGGCCACTACGGTCGGGCGTTCGAATCCCCCCTCGGGCATGGATATTTGGCCGTCCTAGTTCGTAAGTAGTTCATAAGTAGTTTGTAAGTTAGGGACTGATGACCCCGTAGTTAAGTCCCATACACTATACAAACATTTGAACATACCGTCATCACATCAGGTGAACATCTGCACGTGACAAACACACTAAGGGCCGGTTTGTCAATGTATCGTCAAGTTCCAATTAAGATTTTAACTTATCGTTAGTGGAGAATTGCGTTTGTCAATGTTTCGTTATGAGTTAACCTGAGGTTAAAGGACCTCAAACTCGCCGTTAAGTTAACGAGTAAAATTCTGCTCATTACACGGCTAACGACCAGTTAAGTGAGAATCTGTATCAAAATGGCAGGATTCCAAAGCGCTATAATACATCAATATATTCACTCAAAAAAGACCGATTTATCGAACAAAATAGCAGAAGCACTACATGTATGAAAAACTAGTGTGGAAAGCAGCTTTGTTGGTAAATTGTATCGTCGTATTTCTCGCCCTATCCATGTCAGTAGCGGTTAGATGAGTTAGATACATTGCAGATACGCAACATAACCTTAAAAATATTGTTGCAATATCAAAATACAAACTTACGGGTGACGCCTAGTTAAGTGAGAATCGGTATGATGAAAATGGCTGGAATAAGATTTCGTTGACAATTACTACGATGTCAATATTTTTGATGATCTAGAGGACATTGCCCCTATAAGGCGTCCTAGACGTATTTATGTTCATCCAAATCATTTTGAATGCTGGGATGACGCAGAATTTGTTACGCAATTTCGTCTTCGAAAAGCCACTTTGGAAATGCTGCATGAAAATCTACACGACCATCTGAAGAGACCACCATATAGTTATGAATTTTGTAAGTTATGTGTTGTAATAAAAAACAGAATACATTATTTATGTGTGCAAACTTATTAATTCAGTATTTACTTGTGCATGTTGCACCTAGTGTGAGGCCTAAAATGTGATCTCTTCCTCCGATTTACAGGAACAGTACACTTTCGCCTACGTGCAATTTATTGCTTGCACTAAAGTAAAATTTTACGACGCTTTTCGCCGGGCTCCAGTGCTTATGTTGGTAACAGATGAAGAATGAAGTGTAGAATTGCGTTAATATTTTTCATGAGCTACAGAGTAAATGTTATTGCTGCTCGTTTCAGTCGCAGCAAATTTAATGCTGTACCTGCTCTATGGTCGACAGGTTCTTGTACGTACCCTTGTCCGTTAAGACAAAAATAATTTTCGTTTTAATTGCAGTTGTCACGAAAAAACATTTATTGGTCATCTGAGTTGCCATCATTACCATTGGTGCCAACATAACCACTGCAGTCCGGCGAGAAGCGTCGTACAATTTAACCTGCACTAACGTACTATGCACTTGGCAGTATATTATCGTACTTAGCCCTAAGCACTTTTGCTGTCCTACATGTTCCATGGACAGCATTGAATTCATTTGCCGCAATGCTGCTTCCTTTTCGTTCCATGTCGTAGCGTCGTAAATATGGGGAACAACTGTTTATTCATATTGCCAACATAGTCGAAATATATCGTACCTTCTCGTTTTCTCCAGGTTAGCAAACGAGAGGTGCATGTGGCAATGACAAACGCAGTGCACTTAACGACCACATTTAACGAGACGTTAAAGGCAAACGAGAGGTGCATGTGGCAATGACAAACGCAGTGCACTTAACGACCACATTTAACGAGACGTTAAAGGCATCTTCTCGTTTACTAACAACAAGAGTAACGGGAGATGGACGAACCGGCCCTAATACTGCGTATTATTAAGCATCTGTATAGTGCAGACGTATCAGTGGTTATGCACTTTCGCCGCGGTCGAGTAGCCGAGCGGTCTAAAGCCCCTCGCTGCGGAGCGCGAGTTTGCTCGCCGTGGAGGTTCTAGTCCTCCCTGGGGCATGTGTGTGTGTGTGTGTGTGTGTGTGTGTGTGTGTGTGTGTATTTGTCCGTAGGTTAGTTTACCTAGGATTAAGTAGTTTGTAAGCTACGGACTGATGACCACGCACTTTGGTCCGATAGATTTACAGACATTTGAACATTTTTATGCATATTCCTCCATTACATGGCCTGGTACAACTGGGTACAGCTCGGTGCTGAGCGTCAAATTTTTACTGTGTTCAGTATTTTGCTGTAATGTCTTACAAGGAGATCACATGGGTATCGTTTTTAGAATTTTTTGGTATTTATGGTACATGACTATCAACAAATAACACAATCCCTTGAGACAACATTGCCTAGTTACACCAAAGGTATTTAACGTAAGGAGAGGCATTGAATTAAAATTTGTGCTGTGGCCGGGATTCGAACCCTGGACCTCCTACTTACTAGATAGGCGCATTAGACCACTCAGCTAACACAGCATTACAGCCAAAGCGAGTACACGGACTGTCTTAAAGCACGTCTCTCTCAAGACCACATACTTCAATTCTGCCTCATGTTCCCTTTGAAATGATTATCAAATTGCCAGGGCTTTCCTGCATTGGAAGAGCAACCCAGCAAACGCTGTGTTGGCTGAGAGGTCTAAAGCGCCTGCCTAGTATTTAGGAGGTTCCGGGTTCGAATCCCGGTCACAGTACAAATTTTAATTCAGTGCCTCTCCTTATGTTTAATACCTATGGTACATGAAGTTCAAAACTCAAGTAACAATCAGCGAAAGCAATTCGACACAACTATCAAATATTCTCGAGAAAATAGACTTTGAAGTTTCGCAAGTACATTAAGTTACAATAATTAAAACACTCGCAAAGGTTTTGGTGTAGGTCCGGTGGTATCGTTATAGCGTTACAACCGTACCTTCGGTGGTTCGAGTCTCGCCATGACAGTGTTTTTTTTACTTGTTTTAGAAAACTTAAAACATTTTAATATGTAATGATAATTTTTATGAACAATGAACGTATTTTTATTTATTCCAACTTTCTATACAGTAAAAGTCCGATAATCCGGTACATTCGGGACCGACCCAGTGCCGTTTACTGAAAATGCCGAAGTATCGGGCGGTACCTGTCACTGCTGGTATAGGCTAAGCCATACATCGAAAACAGCTGTGACCCAGTGCAGTGAAAAATGTATAGAATAACGTACCTAACTATTCCACTTTCGGTTTTTTAAAGTTTATCTGGAAGCCAATATTTCTTTTGTTACTGGTTGAGAAGCATGTTTCATTAGTTGATACTTTTGTTTATGTCATGAATGGTTGACGAACCAATATTAAATTATCAAGATAATTCTGTTCTTACCTTTCTCCTTTTTCCATTTTTAGTTCATGGTCAGAGCTGTGTGCTCACACTTCACACCTTATTTAGAACTTGAAAAAGGTTTCGGTTTCGAGAACGTTCTCACTGCTTGAATGTTAATAAAACTGCCATAGATCACTATGATATGACAGTCACCAATGTTAAATTGCGAAAAATGCTGTCGATCCAAACAATGAAAGGAACCTCTGTACAGTACAGTAACAGCCTATCAGTGGCGGACTAAGGCTGTCGGAGGCCCGTGGCGGCCTCTAAACAAAGTGCCCCCCGTCCACTTTTGGGGTTTGGAAGCTCTCGAGAGGAGAGGCGTGGGACAGAAGAGAAAGAAAAAAACCTTTCGAGGTATTTGGAGGTCCCCCCAAGACGAGGGGCCCGGGAAGGGGGTTGGGTCGGCCTCCTCGTCCCCCCCCCCCCCCACACGTAGTCCGACACTGCAGCCGAGATCTGCTGAGTAAGGTCTGAATGCTTCAGATCCCAACAATGGCGTCTGCGTCATTGACGATTGCTGGCGGAACATTGTTGTCAGCGGCCAAGCAGGGGATCGCCTCAAGTGACGTCAGCGTATCTGCAGCAGTAGCGGCTGCATCAAAGGGAAAACATGTCCCCTGGATCCAGTTGCCGGACCATCGGGCTTTCCGAACTATTTTATGCCGGACTAGCGGACTTCTACTGTATTTTATAAAAGGTTGTCAATAATGACGTTTTAAACATGCAACCAATACAACTGGTGTGCTCCGCGGTGGAGTAGCCGAGCGATCTAAAGCGCTTCGCTGTGGAACGCGCGGTTGCTCGCTGCCGGACGTTCGAGTCCTCTCTGGGGCATTGGTGTGTGTTGTCCTTAGGGTAGTTTACCTTAGTTTAAGTAGTTTGTAATCTACGGACTGATGACCACGAGCCGGCCGCAGTGGCCGAGCGGTCTGCGGCGCGCCAGTCACAGTCTGCACGGCCGCTACGGTCGGGGGTTCGAATCCCCCCTCGGGAATGGATGTTTATGTCGTCATTAGTATAAGGTAATTCATAAGTAGTTTGTAGGTTTAGGGACTGATGACCCCGCAGTTAAGCCCCTTAAGCTCAACAAACTTTTGTATGACCATGCAGTTTGGTCCGACAGATTTACAAATATTTGAACATTTTTTGAACTGGTGTGCGAGGAGTAACTTCATGGTGGATTTGAATAGATTTACACTATTTCAAATTCATTTATATAAAACATTGGGATCTCTAATACAACGTATTGTGTCAGATTTTGTTTGTGTTTGTAGACGAGCTGAACACCTTGTCGCCACCTGAAACAATGGTTGGGTAGGTTAGTTGCTTGGTAAGCCACTAGTAGCTATGGAGAAGACTTTTTAAAAGTCCGTCGTAACTCTTCACAAATTGAACAGTCAAAGACAACCGTCATCAGCTAATAAGTGACTCCAATACTGTAATTTTTTTTTTCCTTTTATTGAAACCATCATGATTAACAACCTTTTATAATCTATAGAAAATTGTGCATTAATTAAAATACGTGCATTTTTTGTAAAAATTAGCGTTAGATGTTCAAATTATGTAAGTATTCGAACACAACGAATAGGCGGGAATGGAACTACTGACCTTATGGTTGTAAGGTCAGAACACTACCAACTGAGCTACTCTGACAGATTCTGCAAGTGTTTTAGTTATTGGTACTCGTACTTACATGTACTTGCAAAACTTCCAAAGTTGATTTTCTCAAGAATTTTTGAGAGTTGCGATAAATGACTCTGGCTAAATGTTATTTGAGTTCCGAACTTCACGTACCAAATATATCAAAAAATTGTAAAATCCGATACCCATGTGATCTACTTGTTCGTTAGGAACAGGGGACTGATGACCCTGCTGTTTAGTCCCCTTTAAAAAAATCGCAAACAACGAAGCTCTCCCGCGACGCCGTTTGTGCTGTTCTTGAGTCTGGTGGGCAGTTCCCTTCCACTGTACTGAGCAGCAGCGTCTGTGCCGCGGCGCTGCCGAGGGGAACCCCCTGTTATCTGGCTGGCGCTCGTCGTTTGTTCTGCGAGGCAGCACCTGCGCCTGCGTTTGCCTGCGGGAAATTACAAGGCGGTCCTAACGCACGGCCGGCGCTGATAACACACGCCCGCGCACCTGCGTTTCGGCTCCGGATACCTGGCCAAGCTGCTTCTGCCTGCCGGTTTTTGTTCGACGCAACGAGAGCGACGAAGTTTCCCTCTGTGTATTTGCCGCGACAGGCTTACGCAATAACCACTGACATACATTACCCAGGCTGACAGTGCCGTGGGCGGTATCGTTGTATGAGTGCAGTGTTCGCCATACCCCAGAGGGGGCCCGAATGGACTGCGCAGTCTGAGGTAGAAAATCGTCGTACTGCGCATGACGTCACCGCCGAAGCACCTGGCGGCATTTGTAGCGTTAGCCCTGCAGTAGCTTGTTACTTACTGTGTATTAGCGGGAACGTTTTGTTTCGTTTATTCGTGAGTTTCACGACAGAGAATTCGATGCCTCTAATTCAGTTTAACATGTTAATGATTCGTTTGACATTTCAAATTTTTGTATCCCATCCTCGTCGCCACTTTTGTGTCCCAGCCTCGTCGCCGCTTTTGTGTCGGTGGCCGAGTAGAAAGACCGACACAGGAACAAGGATGCACGCTTGTGCAGGTAGGAGGTGACCAGCCAGTGGGACAGCAGAAACTAGAAACACTAGAGTAAATTCAAATGTTCAAATGTTTGTCAAGCTTATGGGACTTAACTAAGGGGTCATCAGTCCCTAAACTTACAAACTACTTATGAACTACTTACGAACTAGGACGGCACAAATATCCATGCCCGAGGGGGGATTCGAACCCCCGACCGTAGTGGCCGTGCAGACCGTGACTCAAGCGCCTCAGTCTCCTCGGCCACCGCGGCGGGCTAGAGTAAATTAGAACGAGATATATATTACACAGAATTTATACAATACTTAACTTTTGCATAGCTCAGTACTGCAGAATGCTGATACATAGTTGAGCTAGAGGCCTGCCTAGTGCCTGTCCGATAGCCAAGTCTTCACTGGTGCCTATCTGATTCCGAAGTGTTAACTGGTTACTATCTCAGTCCCAAATGAACGATGTCGTTCAGTGGTGGCCACGAGCGGAGTTGTAGCAGAGGGCGCTCGTGGCTGACGTCGTAAGAACGCCGCGCCGTGCGTGCATGGCGGCGCGCGGCGAAAGTTGGTGGCGCGCACTTTGGACTTGTGCGACACCACACAAATTCTTGCAGAATCGTTGACAGAAACACAATAGTAAGTGCCTATGGAACAAACGAACAGCTCCAAAAAATAATTACCAACAAAATGTATTTGTGCTGTGAAACAATGCAGATTCGAAACCGAAGGAAGCTGTTACCATTTCACAAAGGACTCTTTAATGTCAATTAATTCTTTATTTGTCCTTCATTCTGATCTTTTGTCGCTAGGCATAAAGTATATATTAAGAGCACGGCTGAACCAGGACTGTCTTGAAAATTTGTTTTTATACATTAGAGGTTTTGGCCATTTCTATCAGCATCCTCCCCCTGCGTTTGTTCCTTCTATGAAAGTATGCCCAAGACATTCCAGATCCAGTGTCTAATACTTCATCTGTGAGGCAGGGAGAAGACTAACAACAATTTCTGTGATCTAGTCTGCTGTGTGGAATTATGTCGCATATGTTTGAAGCAATGGCCATATCAGATGGGGAAGCAGGGGTCCATCCAGGACAAAAGTTTTAGTTGTGAGGCTGCTGCACCGTCTGCTGTGACAGACGTTGAATGCCCAGCTGAAAGATTCAAATATCTGGCAAGCTACATTGCACGCGGTGCTGCCGTCTAATGAACTACTTTGTGTTCTTCAACAACACCTCGCAGAATACGGATGGACAGAATTTCTATCACCAGGAGGTTTGTTAGTGCCGTCTGACGAGTGGACGCGACAGATCTCAGAGTTTGAGGTGCTGTTCAACGAGATTAACGGCAGTGACATACTTTCAAAAGAAAAAAAATATTTCTAAGAAATTAGCCGATGTAATTTCCCAGAAATATCGTCACGTAGCGCCGGAGGTCATGAAAATATTCTTACGGACCCGAATTTTTATTCGAGTGCGCTACATCAACATGAAGCCCAGAAAGAGAAAGCAGCGGCATTACAGAGGCGAAAATCACGTCAGGGGCATTCTTCGGCTATCGGGAAGAATTAACGAAGTAAATAACTGCAATAAGCAATGCATAAACAGTTAACTTTTGTGTGTCTAGTGGTGTTCTATGTGACTGCGCAGCGCCGCTTCGCGCTCCTCGCTGGCAGTGCTGCTTCGCCGCTGACGTCATTTGAACGGCCAATAGCAGGTCGTTTCGCTTCGGGTCCTACCTTTTATAGAATAACCTTGCGCCATACTATACTCCGTTCACAGAAACGAGAGACGGACTGTAAACACAGCGAGGAGCGTGACCAGGGGTGGACAAACCAGGGGCACTTGCTCAATGTCGCCGCATCTGTTTCAGGTGAGGAGCTTTTTGCCCTCTATCAGGCTGTACTCTTCATCCATCGACACCGTTCTCCTTCTTATGTTATCTGCTCTGACTCCCTCAGCGCCATCCAGAGTCTGAGCGACCCCTTTTCAGCCCATCCTATTGTGCACCGAATCAACCGCTCCCTTCACTTATTAGCTTCTGACGGCCCTCGCGTTCACCTTCTGTGGGTACCTGGCCACGCAGGTGTGCTGCTGATGCCGCTGCCAAGGCTGCAACTCTCTTACGTCGGACAACTACGTACTGTGTTCCCATCGCATGATATTCAAGGGGCTCTTTCGCGGCGCCTTATATCGTCATGGCATAATGTGTGGTCTTCACTTACTAATAATAAGCTCCGGACCATTAAACCGCTCCCGGTGGCTTGGATGACCTCATCACGCCGCTCGCGACGAGAAGAGATCATCTTGGCCCGGTTGCGGATCGGACATTGCCGGTTCAGCCACCGCCACTTGCTCAGTGGTGACCCCGCACCGTTATGTTCCTGTGGCCACCCGCTGTCGGTGCGCCATGTTTTATTGTCGTGTTCAAATTTTACTCCTGTTCGGATTGCACTACATCTACCGGACACATTGGAAGACATTTTAGCTGATGACGTGCGGGGTGTTGCTCGACTATTGGATTTTATCAATTTGACCAATTTGTCAAGGGACATTTAGCTCTTCGCTTTGTTGTTTTTTATTCTATGTTTTTAGCTGTTTTTATATAGTCTTATTATCCTTGGGTACATCCCAGTTTTGATTCGGGCGCTAATGACCTTAGTAGTTGTACGCCCTAAAACAACAAAAATGTTTCAGGTGTAGAGCGTTTGTGTGGGTGATATCTAGGCTGGCTGGAAATTTCATCTAAAAGGACCATTTGCTGAATAGCAGCATAAGTATTAAGCTTTCATATTCTCCCTTTGTCGTCTGTATCGCGCAAGTGTAAACTCATTCTGTTGTCCTACGTCTTGAATCCACGCAAGAAGCAATCAAAGAAGCAATCATTAAGTTCTTAATGTGTATAAAACGGAGCCGTTGTGTCCAGAACAATAAATGACAGATATTGTTATAAAAGCAGCTACAGCTGGGTGTTGGTCGTTCCTCAGTTTATCATATGGTAATTGCTTACAAGACCACACGCTTGTCGAAGTCTTCAAAACAACATCACGACAGAAGCTTATAGAAAGTGTTGATGACTTACACAAAAATATGATACGAACGAAAATATATGATTTGTTGTTTTGTTGACATAGTTCTTACTGTCCTAAACGAAAATACAAATATGAGCAATTTTTAGAGATTCTATGAATTATTAAAATAAACGAATTTTGAATATCTGTGGCGTCTAATGTCACTCCTATATAGCAAAACACACAACCGCTTTATACCTGATAACAGAGGTTTTAATTCCGAATTATTAACTTACCTACCAACTGCCGTAAAGTTTTTTGTTAGATTAGTTTAGATTAGAAAATGTTTGTAAATCTATCGGATCAAACTGCGTGGTCATCAGTCCATAGCTTACAAACTACTTAAACCTAGGTAAACTAACCTAAGGACAAACACACACACCCAGGCCCCAGGGAGGACTCGAACCTCCACGGCGAGCAACCGCGCGCTCCGCAACGAGACGCTTTAGACCGCTCGGCTAGTCCACCGCGGCATTAGATTAGATTAGATTAATACTTGTTCCATAGATCATATATACGACATTTCGTAATGATGTGGAACGTATCAGTTTAGTAAATTTTGTCTATACTTGACAATCAATATTTTAAAGATTTTTTTTGTTTATTTTTATTTTTATTTATTTATTTATTATTATTATTTTTTTTTTACAGTTTTATCTAAAAATTCATCTACATTTAAGAAGGAGTTGCCATTCAGAAATTCCTTTAATTTCTTTTTAAATACTTTTGTACTTTTATTTAACGATTAGTTTCGGTATTGCATTAATATCATCTTCAGGCCATATACAAATTAATTTGCAAATCAGTGTTGTATCCATAACATCATGTGAAGGTATGTCATACAAAATATAAAGAAGAATTAATGTAATACGGAAACCAGTCGTTAAATAAAAGAACATAAACTTTACGGCATTTGGTGGATAAGTTAATAATTTGGAATTATACTCAACAAACAGCGGCAGTCCCTATTCTATTACAATATGGAATCGCATCGATTGATACACGGGTAGCGACGTTGAGCGATCGCCCCGTTTTTGTGCACCTCTGGTCACGCTCCCAGGTCTGTTTACAGTGCGTCTCTCGTTTCGGCGAACGGAGTATAGTACCATAAAGGGCTCGTTAGTGTGTTTATTAATTCGTCCCCAGTTTTAATCAAATTCGTCTTTTTTTCTCTCTTTTAGCGTGCTCACTATAAATGTGCTTCTGTACGCAGGATGGCTTGAAGATGGGTACTGCCGGCCGCGGTGGCCGAGGGGACTGAGGCGCTTCAGTCACGGTCTGCACGGCCACTACGGTCGGGGGTTCGAATCCCCCCTCGGGCATGGATATTTGTGCCGTCCTTAGTTGTAGGTAGTTCATAAGTAGTTTGTAAGTTTAGGGACTGATAACCCCGTAGTTAAGTCCCATAAGCTTAACAAACATTTGAACATTTTTGAAGATTGGTACTGCTACTAAATAAAGTAATCCCAGTAATCCTAGGGAAGACACTTCCGTGAAGAACAGTTCTGTTACCGCTTTGCTAAAGAATGAACGCTTAACAACAACCGTACATACATTTCCCTATATCAGGAGGGCAAGTTTTAACTGTAAAAGTAACATTTTATTGTCAGGCTATCATTTTACAAGGTACCGTACAAATATGTAGGATGTAGGATCTTTTCTTTGGCTCGGGCATGAGGCGTAAATGAAACATCATTTACACTGAAACATATGTGTTTAAATAAAATAAGGGAGTTGGGACCGGAGACTGAAACTTGGGTGTGTGAGGTAGAACGGTTAATGCAACAGTACCTATCTAGATTGTTACAGCACTGTGAATGTAAAAACTTACCTGAATGTTTGAACATCAAGTAAGAGTCAATATTACAATTAATCAGCCTGCCATCGACTGATAGCGATGTTTATGGCCCTGTTAAAGCGCTTAAGTATCCAGGACACGAGTCTGGTTAAACAATGAATGACAAGTCCGATTGTAGCTCAAGTTATGATGCATCAATCAGATAGACAAGATATTCATTAATTAAATTAAATACTAATCAATGTTTAACACAAATTTGATATCTAAAATTAAATGTGGACATGGGTGGGGTAATAGATAATCTCGAACAGTGACTGATAGTAGCGGAATGGCGTAATTGTGTGACACAATAAAAACACTAAAGTTGACAGTTATGTGTCTATTAATTAATTAAAGATTAAAGTTTAGATTACTACTATACAGACTGAGCATGACATCTATTCGCAGAATAACTGACTATAGTAGTATCTGATAGCAATGCAAGGAACTTGCAGGCTACAATCTATCATAGAGTAAAAACATCTAAGTCGAGAAATATGTAACAATCTATTCTAGTGTGGAAACGTCTAAGTCGATAATTGTGTAATTGACTAATTATTTACAGTACAGATCAAAGTTTAGTTTATTAAATGCCAAAACTGACTAAATATGAATGCGGTTGCGAGCTTAACAACAATTATTGTGTGTACCGACACCTTCTGATATAACTTTATTAACAAACTTAATTATTGTTGTCAGCAAGTAGTGTAATTAATTTCTGTATAAAAAGGTACGTTACACAATAGACAAGTAATACCGGTAGCTGCCTGGTAAGCAAGTTGGTTACGACTTCTATAATTGAATATGAATGACATAACAAAAGAGAACAATAAGCAAGTGGTGTAATTAATTTGGTAGGTAGAGAACTTTCCACGATTGCCAAGAAATATTGATAGATACCTGATAAACTAGTTGTCTACGATTCTTGTATCAATAAAAAAAAGTGTAAGAGCATAACAAATCGGGCAACTAAGTATGTGAAAAATAAATTTAATGTCACTCACCTCTTATCTGTAGACAGCAGCTTCTTGCAGCATATTAATGATGTAATGTAAATAAAATTGAAACTTGTATCTATCGTACCGTTTAAAAGTTGCAGCCTAAAATTACTTGAGGGATAATAAGATTCTGTAAGTTTAAACAAAAAGGGGACATAAAGTTGTCTTGAATTAAAACAAAGTTATAAGTTATAATTATTATTACCGTTACCTTATCAACATAATCATTACAAAAATACCAAAATCAAAATGAGAATTATTAAGAATCCTAACAACTTACAACAATACTATCGCAGTCTATAGCTTTTAACCAGTACCTAACTTCGTCCGTCCACTTCCACACACTTCCACCTTCTCTGACCGTCTCCCTCGCTACTCACTCCCCAGTTCATATAACTAAAGTCTCTGGTCAGAGGGACAGAACAGTGCTGCCACCCTTCAACAAAAAATGCATTTATTAAACAATTAAACCATACATTATTGTTACTGTGAACTAGATGGCTCGGCGAGTGTTGGCGGCGGCGGTAAGGCACGTGGCAGCGACGAAGTCGTTCCCTAGAGCATCTTCTTCTCGCTGGCCAGTTGGACAGCGCTCGCCGCAGAAGCTAGTACCGTGCGTTAAGGGTCCGTAAATCCTGCGGAATTACCTCGCGCCAGTGCTGTATGATTCTCCCAGCTTCTTCGACAAAAAGTGTTGTTGTGCTACGAGGTAGCGGGGTGGCGTGGAGGCGGTGCGATCTTGCCCCAGGAGTCGGCTCGACGGCCTTCGGGCTGCAAGTCTTCGAGTGGCAGAACCTTTGACGGAGATCACAGGTGACTTTCACGACCAGACCGCATCCACTCATTCTGATCAGTCATCATAAGTGAGTACTTCTGCTGCGCTTGATCTCCTTCCCGAACGCTGTTACTGGTGACCAGATTCTTCCATGTTCTATCTTCAACTGTCACTGCCGGTGGCTGATGATGACTTGAAATCCAGCTTCTGCTGCTAACGTCGCTATTGCCACTACTAACTATCTCCCACTAATTACCTCCCTCTGGTGGTGTCTTCTTTAGCTTTACTGAAAATTTTACCAAGACCCTAATGAACTAAAACAACAATAGAATTACAGTGAAAAACGCACTTTCAGTTTTTCTCTAATTTTCCAATTAAAAAAATATCATACAAATCTCGTCCTCTCATGCCCTACTCAAGTGATGTTCTTACAACCATGTGGTAATTGATTTTCATTCATAGAAAAAACAATCGCTTTCGTTTTTCCTAAATTTTCCTACTTTCCGGTACACTTTTCCAAATTTCTATTTGATGCGAACCTTCCTCTTGTTTTCAACATGAAATGTACAAAATTTTATCGCAGTTGGACGAACGGTATCGATAGTTCACTGGAAAAAGCTGTTTCAGTTTTTCCCGGTTTTCCTCTTTTTCGAACAACTTTTCCATATTTTATCATCTTTTAAACCTTCCCTGGACTTACACGAATATTTCAAGACTAAAATCAGCCAAATCGGTTCAGCCGTTCTGGAGTTTTAGCGAGACTAACGAACAGCAATATATATATATATATATATATATATATATATATATATATATATATATATATATATATATATATATATATGATTTTAATTTACTACAATGACTGCTTCCCGCAGCGTTACAGGTATTCCAGTGTTCACAAATCCGATCTTAATGGCCTACCTACCTAGCTAATGCCAGTGAGCGTGCCCCTGGCATTGGGCGGCCCAAAGACTTTTATGTTGCCCTGCAGTCCCCCTAAACTAATCCCCAAAAATGTTTTAAGAAAGAAACTACAACTACTATCTAATCTCTAAAACTACACCTAGTCAAGTTTTGGTGAGGCCAAGTCTTCCCCAAGATCCACAGAACGGCGGATATCAGCCAGTGACGGCGACCAGTACATCCTCCGGCGACATGACTAAACGTGGCTGCACAGTTGGTGATTGTCACAATCGGTGTAATGAAGTCACAGACGGGTTGAGTTGTCTCAGTTGGTTGATTGCACATAGTCATGTCTGATCTTCTTTGAAATTGTCTCACAAGAAAAGTACTTAGGCTCGAACAAACAGAAATACATCAAAATCGTATCAGAGATAATGTAAAGGTCCCTTATTGCACTAGTGATACTCCCGCATCTGCAAAACATTGCAGTCGCCCATTAGAGGCATCTGCGTGTGCCAAGCCGCATTGAACTTTGACCTGTCAGTTCGCCAGTAGGGACGGTGCAGTGTGGCTCCGAAGTTGCGTTTTGTGATGTTAATTGTGTAATGAAGCGTCGGATGGGTTGGCTATTGGTAATCAATCTTGCTGATATAGTGTGACTGGTTGAGACGAAGTTACGAAGAAACCTTCTTCCTGAAGATGGTATTCGTGTAGAAAATGAATCATTCGCATGTTACCTGGTATCTATTATAGTGTTTCTAATCTATGCTCATATTTCTGCACTATAATATATACCACAAAACATGTGAATGATTCATCTTCTACACAAAGACCGTATTCGAGAAGAACGGCTCTTCGGAATTTCATCCCAATCAATCGCAATACATTAGCAGGATTGATTACAAATCGCCGGCCGGCCGCGGTGGCCGAGGGGACTGAGGCGCTTCAGTGACGGCCTGCACGGCCACTACGGTCGGGGGCTCGAATCCCCCATCAGGCATGGATATTTGGGCCGTCCTTAGTCTTAGTTAGTTCATAAGTGGTTTGTAAGTTTAGGGGACTGATGACCCCGGTAGTTAAGTTAAAAATGTTCAAATGTTTGTAGAGTCTATGGGACTTAAACTACGGGGTCATCAGTCCCTAAACTTACAAACTACTTATGAACTACTTACAACTAAGGACGGCACAAATATCCATGCCCTCAACAGACGGTTGAGGATATCGAAAGTTTCCTCGGATTTTAATAGGTCATAGGTGACGTCACTAGGCAGTTGTTCGCGTAGCTCCCGCGCTACGCCATCGAAGTTGGGGCACTCAAAGACTACTTGTTCCGGACTGCCGACAATGGCCCCGCATTCACACATGGGCGACGCCTGAACCTCCCAACGATAGAGATATGCCGGATAGGGCCTGTGTCCTATATTGCACACTTTGCATTAAATTAATGTAATTTTCCTAAACAAGCTGGACAGATATGGTTAGCATTTCTGTGACGTCCTTGCCGTCATGCGCGTTGCCTGGCAGGGCCAGCAAACAACTTCATTTGTATCTCGTGTGACACGGTGCCACCACTCAGCTTGGAACGCGCGCGGCCATGTTGCTCTCCGCTGACAGTCGGGCAGCCATGTCGCTGCGGGATGGCACCCAGGGGACCTGCCAGTACACACGCGCCTACACCTCGCTGGGACGGAGTTCCGGAGTTGGAGTCGTACAGCAGGCCGCCTGTTCTGTCCCAGCCTGACGCGAGGCGGGACCTAGGGGAATGCATCACCTGACACTTTCTGTCCCTCCTGTAACCATCCGCATACGGTAGTTTCGTCCGTTCGTTGTTAGTTTTGACATCCTTCAATGCAGGCCATCTGTTCAACAAACGCCGCTGAACATACAGAAATCAGCAATAGCGACAACCGAATGTGACATTCCCAGTTTACATACGTCCCCCACTTCCTTCTCTTCCAAATCACAACCGATGCACCGGCCACGGTGGCCGAGGAGACTGAGGCGCTCCAGTCACGGTATGCACGGCCACTACGGTCGGGGATTCGAATCCCCCCTCGGGCATGGATATTTGTGCCGTCCTAGTTCGTAAGTAGTTCATAAGTAGTTTGTAAGTTTAGGGACTGATGACCCCGTAGTTAAGTCCCATAAACGTAACAAACATTTGAACATTCGAACAACCGATGCTGAAAGTTGACAGTATGAACAGCGAAAATATATACAGGGTGTTACCAAAAGGTACGGTCAAACTTTCAGAAAAAATTCCTCACACACAAAGAAAGAAAATATTTCATGTGTACATGTGTCCGGAAACGCTTAATTTCTATGCTTATTTTAGTACGGATGAGGCTTCATTCCAACGTGATCAAATTGTAAATTTTCACAATCAACATGTGTGGGCTGACGAGAATCCGCAAGCAATTATGCAATCACGTCATCAACACATATGTTCTGTGAAAGTTTGCTCAGGAATTGTTGGTGATGTCTTGATTGGGCCTCATGTTCTTCCACCTACGCTCACTGGTGCACATTATCACGATTTCATACGGGATACTCCACCTGTGCAGCTAGAACATCTGCCTTTAGAAGTACGACACAACATATGGTTCATGCACGATGGAGCTCCTGCACATTTCAGTCGACGTGTTCGTACGCTTCTCAACGACAGATTCGGTGACGGATGGATTGGTAGAGGCGGACAAATTCCATGGCCTCCACGCTCTCCTGACCTCAACCCTCTTGACTTTCATTTATGGGGGCATTTGAAAGCTTTTCTCTACGCAAGCCCGGTACCAAATGTAGAGACTCTTCGTGCTCGTATTGTGGACGGCTGTGATACAATACGCCATTCTCCAGGGCTGCATCAGCGCATCAGGGATTCTGTGCGACGGAGGGTGGATGCATGTATTCTCGCTAACGGAGGACATTTTGAACATTTCCTGTAACAAAGTGTTTGATGTGACGCTGGTACGTTCTGTTGCTGTGTGTTTCCATTCCATGATTAATGTGATTTGAAGAGAAGTAATAAAATGAGCTCTAACATGGAAATTAAGCGTTTCCGGACACATGTCCACATAACATATTATCTTTCTTTGTGTGTGAGGAATGTTTCCTGAAAGTTTGGTCGTACCTTTTTGTAACATCCTGTATAACGTTACCCTTCCTTTCGTATGATGCCATAAGTTGTTAAAATTGATTCCGCGATTGTAATTTGGACAAAGGATTGGTTGTATCGAAATTTTGAATTTGTAATAATTTATTTAAAACATAGCACAAATTAATATTCATAAACATTAAGCCAAATAGACCGCGGGTTGAATGTTAAAGTCGGGCACCACACAAAGCAACGGCACGTTATAAGACTTACGGAAAGCATCTAGCTGGATCCTATGCTTCGTACTGCAGAAGCTGAAAATGTTAATCTTTTCTTATTTAATATGAGATTATTCGAGATATTTTCCGTACTAGACTAATGCTCAGACAGTTCACTTCGCTTTTCATTGTTGTATGACCGTGGAAGAAACATGTAGTTAATAGTAATGATAGAAAGAGGTAAAATGATAGGGCTTCGTAAAATATAAAAGTAATGATTGCAGGTTTTGTAATCAAGCAAGGTATTGTATAAGAATGACTAAGAGGGAGTGAAATTTTGAGGACATGCGAAGCGATCGTAATGGCGTCTGAACATTAAACTATTACGGACGTCAAGGAGCTGAAAACATTAGAAAATAAATATTTGACGTGGAGGGGTCATTTAAATAAAAGCCAAATTAGGGGATGATTTTAAGTAATATATTTTAACAACAACTTGCATCACAATTACTTACATTGTATGGATACATGAATGGAAGACATCTGTACAGAACGAAAACAGACAAGAGAGATAAAAACTACGATCGCAGTTCCGTCTTCTCGCTTGCCCGGAAGTAAAAAGAAATGACGAACGAAATTAAGTCAGTTATATTGCGAGCTAGAGGGAACAGGAGGCGATACACATCGCTGATCAAAAAAAGAGAAAAAAAAAAAAAAATGAAATAAAATTGTAGTGTATCGTTACACATAATCGCTAAACCTTTTATTTTTCTTTCATCCTTTAGTTAGGGAGTACCGCTGAGAAATAGTTTAACTGAGGTTTAAACTATGCGTAAAATTAGTTAAGGTTTTTTTTTCTTTTTTTTTTTTTTTTTTTTTTTTTTTTTTTTTTTTTTTTATGGGACTTAACTACGGGGTCATCAGTCCCTAAACTTACAAACTACTTATGAACTACTTACAAACTAGGACGGCACAAATATCCATGCCAGAGGGGGGATTCGAACCCCCGACCGTAGTGGCCGTGCTGACTGTGACTGGAGCGCCTCAGTCACCTCGGCCACCGCGGCCGGCAGTTAAGTGTTATCATTTTCGATGAATGGATTAACAAAAATGTTCAATGTTTGTAATTATAAAGGACTTAACTGCTGTGGTTATCCGTCCCTACGGATACAAACTTCGTTAACTTATGCTAAGGACAACACACACACACACACACACACACACACACACATGCCCGACGGAGGACTCGAGCTTCCGATGGCGAGCAACCGCACGCTCCACAGCTAGGCGCCTTTGAGCGGTCGGCCATTTCACCGCGGCAGTGGATTTATAAAGTTACTGTATTTGAGTGCCGTCAGTTCCAAGAGATCATATAGTTTCTAACTGAAATATTTGTCTTGTCGTCTTAAACTTTACGTAAATTATACCTCCTAATGAGTACACTCTGACAGCAGTTTAAAATTTTTGTTAATTGCTCATAATTACTCGGCTTTTTAAATTCAAAATTATCTTGAATGAAACTTTCACTCTGCAGCGGAGTGTGCGCTGATATGAAACATCCTGGCAGATTAAAATTGTGTGCCGGAACCGGGACTCGAACCTGGGACCTTTGCCTTTCGCGGGCAAGCGCACTACCGTCTGTGCTATCCCGACACGACTCACGATGCCGCCTCACAACTTTACTTCCGCCAGTACCTCGCCTCCTACTTTCCAAACTTCACAGAAGCTCTCCTGCGAACCATGCAAGACTAGCATTCCTGGAAGAAAGGATATGTTGGAGACATGGCTTAGCCACAGCCTAAGGAATGTTTACAGAATGAAACTTTCACTCTGCAGCGGAGTGTGCGCTGGCGGAAGTAAAGTTATGGGGCGGCATCGTGAGTCGTGTCGGGATAGAACAGTCGGTAGTGCGCTTGCCCGCGAAAGGCATCGGTCCCAGGTTCGAGTCCCGGTTCCGGCACACAATTTTAATCTGCCAGGAAGTTTCAAAATTCTCTTCATTCTGGAAGACTTTAGATAAGTGGTTTACAAAATTTGAGGATCGTGGCTCTGTATAGCTTTTCCAGTAATATAAATTTGCTAAATCTACGCCGAAAAAATAGCAAATAGGTAATTTACTGGGTGAATGTAAACTCAGCTTTTCCTCTGGATTTAGCTGATTCCGATTCCATCTACTGATCTATCAAGTCAATTTAATAAAAGTTGGTGGAGAACCGTAATTTCGCCCCTTATTCTACAATCATTCCTACAATCAGCCTACAAACACTCAGCTCATCCTTTCTGCCTCTCTTTGTCGATAAGTTTGTAAAATAGGATAGCAGGCTACTGCAAGTAACACGTCGAAGTTACCAAGTTAGTTGCTTGAACAGACAAGTGTAAATGATTTGATTCATGTGATTTTTATTTGGTAATGTTATATTATAATATGTGTACGCTGAATATTTTACTGTCATGAAGGGTACGTCAAAAACAGCAGTTTTCTACAAGGAAAAAAGAAAAAAAAATCCGAAAAGAAACTACTATTTCAGTCATCAGAACTGAACCGTGATTTTGAAAAATGAAACACTGCTTGAGTTACATATTTTTCAAGTCCTTGTGCTGTTGTTCTTAAGTGCGTTAGATCCCCAGCTAGCACCAGATAGTTTCCTCAGTATATTATTTCTTGATTTTAGCTTCTGCCCTGTTTGTTTTACGTGTTTCGTAAATTCCAGGGATTTGTCGAGTCTAACCCAAACATTTGGGGTCTCGAAATTGCCGTAATTTTTCGTCGCGGAAGATTATATTTAATTCTCTATTTGCCATTTTGTTGTTAGGTGGAATGAGCTCACTTCTTTTTTATCAGGGTTCAGGAAAGTCTCCACTTTTTTAAATACATGTAGAACTTTTCTAGGTCGTTGGTGTTCCTTTGCCGTCTTTGAATGTGTTACTTTGGGTTGCAATCTGTTGGTCGTTAGCGTAGCTAAACTATACAGAGTCTGTGGTGACTAAGTAGCTAATGTACAAGTTAAATAAAAACGGGGCCAGAACGGAGCCCTGCAGAGTCCATTTTTTATACTACAGGATTTACTTAAGATATCTCCTATGCTACCTTTAAAGGAGCGGTTTTTAAGCATGTTTTTCATTAGTGCAGCGATCTTTGAGCTTGAGTAGCATCTATGAACAATCTAAGAAACTGCGTTCTTGAAGCAATATACACATTCAACCTCAAAGTTGAAGAGACTTTGGAAGAAAGTTTGAAGCAACACCTTTTTGGTGTGTGTAATTAAAACACTGTCTCCAGTAAAGTGCAGGAAAGTCAATGTTTGTCCGTCACACGGCTATTCGTCGATAGGTCCGTAAGGTTGTGTTCTCAGTGGCACCGACAGACCGTCGTCAGACGCCGTCGACCAAGTTCGACCGAAAATATCGACCGACGGCGTGGTCACACTGCATCCGATATAGTTTGTCACTTGGTCCGGTTAAAGGAGAAAGTTAGGTTAGGTTTGAATGTATTCTGTGTCTGACGTATATTAGACATTAATTTCGTGGGGTGAAATGGATTCGACCGACATTTTTATGCTTGGAAATTAGTGCTACAGTGCTGCTTTTGTTATTATAAAAGACTTCGAATGCATACGTATGAGCTGCACCTGTCTCGAAAGAAGAAAGTGGAGAGGATTGTGTACTGTCTTCAGTTATTGCTACTCCCAAACAATCTTTATGAATATGTGAGGTACCGGTAAAAGGAGAACTTTCTGATACATAGTTTTGATATTGCGTGGTATCATGACAAGCAATATTACAGTTTTCCTGAATTTATATGAAGTTGTGCAGACATAAACGAGTTAACCTTCATGCTTTAAATAATGAAATAACTACACCAATTACGGAAGTTTATTGCTGACCACAACGAATTTCGAGGATTTATTACCATCTTCTATTGCATTTGTTTACAGAAGTACGATACTTTTTCGACGTTTCAGTGTGTGCTTAGCTGACACACTTGCTCTGCAATTGTCTCTTTTAAGTTAGCTACTCAAGTTCGGAAAACCGGACAGAATAAATATTGAGGTGTGTGTTTGATCCTAATGTTAGACACCATAACTTTTTTCTGTCTGCTTAAAGGTATTGTGCCTCTCCCATTACTCAGAATATGCAACATAATAATCGTGATTTAGGCCTACCTGTGTACAAAAACCAGTGTGACGATTTTTGTATCGTGATATCCAGTTTAATTTAGCAGACACAATAGCAGTAAGTATAGACAGACGTACTATTTAGTATGTAAAAAACTTGCCAAGATTTTATTATGTATGCTACGATTTCCCTCATTACAGTAACCTCAAAAAGACTACATCTGTGAAAGAACTGCATACTATCACATGTGGAAACGTCACGATGTATTTATGTAAACAAATGCACTAAAAAGAGAAAAATCCTCGAAATGCGTTGTGCTAAGCATAAAAGTACATAGTGGATGCATTTTTTCACTAATTAAATCCAACACAGTTATAGGCTACTCAAAAACATCCGATTATGAGGAACGAAATGAAGTTACGGTACATTAAACTTCAATGACTGCCATTCAATATATTAGTGTAATACAAGTGTGAAATTAATAATAATTTTGAACCCAGAAACCACAGAAAAGAGGAAGCACACGTAGGCCTGCACGACATTTGCAGGTCACTTCTCAGAACAGAACAGACTCCTCATCTTTTTAAAGAACGCCAGCACAAGTAAGAATAATTTGTGGACAGCTAATACCCGATTATCACAGTGAAAAACAACGTATGAGAGCCACTACAATAACATTAAGATACGCGACAATCCCAGATTGAACACGATGTTTTACACATGCAACCAATCGAACTGGTGTGCGCGGCGGTGGAGTAGCCGAGCGGTCTAAAGCGTCTCGCTGCGGAGCGCGCGGTTGGTCGCCGTCGGAGGTTCGAGTCCTCCCTGGGCCATGGGTGTGTGTGTTGTCCTTAGGTTAGTTTACCTAGGTTTAAGTAGTTTGTAAGCTACGGACTGATGACCACGAGCCGGCCGCGGTGGCTGAGGGGTCTGAGGCGCTCCAGTCACGGTCTGCACGGCCACTACGGTCGGGGATTCGAATCCCCCCTCGGGCATGGATATTTGTGCCTTCCTTAGTGTTAAGTAGTTAGTAAGTTTAGGGACTGATGACCTTGTAGTTAAGTCCCATAAGCTATACAAACATTTTGAACATTTGATTTGAACACAGTTTTTGAGTTGATAATTTACGCCTAAAATTTCTGGTAAAGGATTTAACTAACTTGGGGTTTATAATAAACTGTAATATGAGACCATAGATTCCGAATTATATCCTGATTGTGATATTTATCGTCTACGACGAGCAACTACACTTGATAATTGCCACACCCAAATCTGTAACCTCCACCTCGAGGTCCACATGCCGACTGATGCAGAGCGACGCCGCCCGGCCAGCTACCCCACTTGCTCCCCTCTCTTCACTTCCTGCTCTCGCGCGCGCCAAAAGCCCAACTGCCCGTTTTTTTTTTTCCTACGTCTTCAACTTCCCCATGTGAGCTGTTCTAACCGACTTCCAACGTACAGCGCTCAGTCAATACATTTGTAAAACTTAAAATCAAAATAATTACACTACACATTAAACAAATTTCTTATGTTTTTATATTGGTATACACATCCTTTGCACTATTTATTACAATCGTGCAATTTCGTATATCACGGATAAGTGATTTAATTGAATATTTCAAGATAAAATACACAAGATTAATTGAAAATAAAATGAGAAATAGTTAATATATTACTTTTATAAACAAACATTGCCATGCTAGTTGTGTAACTGTCTTGTATTCATTGGTAATTTATTACTTTTCATTGTCAATTAAACATATTACGTCAGATGTGACTATATCAGCTAATGTATTGTTTATTTGTCAACAGGCTATTTTGTAATGAGGGCCTTAAAGGTTCCTAACTGCATCGTATTACTTCAAATGCAAGTAGTATTAGAATATTTTATTTCACGCTGTGCCCTGCACTGCACCTGGCACTCGCCATTGTCCCTCTCTCCCCTCACCGGAAACGAACCTGGAAAAAGCCACCAACGTCGGCCTGCTCGCTGGCCTCCCGTCAGCTACAAGCACACAGCAAATCTCAATGTGGAGAATTTCTACCTTTGGCCTAACTATAAATTTTGTCACCCAACTGCGTACATACATTGCTACCATAATTAATAAGATTAAAATTGTGTAACATTTAGTGCATTGGCATGGTCAATGTTTGCAGTGAACTTCATACTGTTTAATTCTCAAATGCTATTAATTACCAGTATTTCTATTGGGCGGTAATCTTACAGCCGATGTCTGACGTCGGTAAAACCCACCGATATCGGAGCCACTGTGAGCACAGCCCAGGTGTTGAGGTTTTAACGCGATGGAGAGAGTGGGCGACCGTTGATTTCTCGTTTTGAGAGTAGCAGCTCCGCGGCGCTGTAGTCGCTGGAAGCAGAGCAGGCGGTGGGCACACACAGCCCAGACCGGCCCCGCGCAGACACAATTAGCGTCTGCGGACGGGAGCGCTAAACGACTGCCCGGCAGCCCCACAAAGCGGACACCCGATCCCGCGGCCGCGCTCTGCAAACATCACCGCCTCTCTGGGGGGCCCCAAACAATTATTGGACCGCGGATGGACCAGACCCCCCCCCCTGACCCCGTAGAGAATTGTCTCAAATCTCTGCAAACCCTTCCGCTATAACCCCCTGCGCTGTCATCGCGCCCCCTCTCTAATGTATGGAGCGAGGGGCAGCGGTCTTGTTACACTACATCTATATAAACGAGACGCATTTGGAAAGTCCGTGCAAAGTCTGACAAGGGGAACACCAAGTATGGTACCAACGAATGTTGATGAGCCGCAGGTATATTGTGCGGGAATTTCTCCATACCACCAAGCTAAAAGGATTTGTTCCAATGCGCCTTGGTTTCTACGAAAATCGCGATCAAAGTCCAGCACGTAACAGCTATACCTGTACTGAGTCACCACGCGCACGCGAACAAGCGTGGTGTAATTAGCAAGAAAATGTTCAAATGTCTGTAAATCTATCGGACCAAACTGCGTGGTCATCAGTCCGTAGCTTACAAACTACTTAAACCTAGGTAAACCAACCTACGGACAAACACACATAGCCGCGGTGGAGTAGCCGAGCGGTCTAAAGCGTCTCACTGCGGAGCGCGCGGTTGCTCCCCATGGAGGTTCGAGTCCTCCCTGAGGCATGGGTGTGTGTGTGTTTGCCCTTAGGTTAGTTTACCTAGGTTTAAGTAGTTTGTAAGCTACGGACTGTTGACCACGCAGTTTGGTCCGATAGATTTACAGACATTTGAATTTTTTTGAAACACACACACCCATGCCCCAGGGAGGACTCGAACCTCCACGGCGAGCAACCGCGCGCTCCGCAGCGAGACGCTTCAGACCGCTCGGCTACTCCACCGCGGCTGTATTAGCAAGGTGTTAGCCTGTCGCGCATACGACCCGAGTTCAAATCCTGCTTGGAACCAATTTTTTTTCACTTGTCCGTTGATTGTGCATAATTACATGCTTTAATAGCCACTCTTATGTTAATGCTTGAGTAATTGGTCGTAAGAATAGTTTATGTTAATTGCTCAATATGTTATGTATTGCGCACGATTATATTACTTTATTCGTTATTTCGAAGCATAGTGTTACGGCGACTGAAAGATCAGTAAACCGTCTGCAGTTATCAGCTGTAACATTTGTGCAGCATTTGTTAGCTGCGTTTACAGTCCCCGGCGCCACTGTTGTTACACCGTCGAATGCAGTGTGCGCCCACTTGACGCGTCCCAGCGGATTATTATGCTACGGCCAGGCAGGTACTCATTCGTAGCGTATCGTTCACATGTAACTGTAATTACCTGATATAACATTATCTTTGCAATAATGAATAAAATTATACACAGTCAATCGCCGGACAAGTGTAAATAATAATAATCCGAGCAGGATTTGAACTCTGGGAGGAGGGGGGGAGGTTATGGACGACAGGCTAGCACCTTGCTAATTACACCACGCTGTGTCGCGTGCTCCTAATAACTCAGTACAGGCTACGCGCTGGACTTTGATCGCGATTTTCGTGCAAACCAAAGCACATTGGAACAAATCCTTTCAGCTTGGTGGTCTGGAGGAGTTCCCGCACAATATACCTGCGACTCATCAAAATTCGTTGGTACCGTCACAGACAAATATATACAGACGGGAAACCTTCGCTGGTCGCGGTGACCGAGGGGACTAAGGCGCTCCTGTCACGGTCTGCACGGCCACTACGGTCGGGGGTTCGAATCCCCCCTCGGGCATGGCTATTTGTGCCGTCCTAATTCGTAAATAGTTCATAAGTAGTTTGTAAGTTTAGAGACTGATGACCCTGTAGTTAAGTCCCATAGATTATACAAACATTTGAACATTTTGGAAACCTTCGTAAGGGCCCAGTCCTACGCTCAGGGGTGCGGGGAGGGAGGGTTTCCAGCAGTTCCATAAGATGTCCCATGATGGCGCTGAGGTCAGAAGCAGCCCTTTAAACTGGCCAGAGCAGGCGGCAGGTAGCGGCTGTCCCCACCACCACCTCCCCTCAAACGCCGGCACACCGGACACAGCCGTGGCCTCGTGGCAGGCGGCACGAGCTCTCCCCTCAGCCTCCCCTCCACGCTACCCTCAGAAGCGCTTCTAGTGTGCTCTACCGGTACTAAGCCAGGGAACCGCCTGACACCTGCTAGCATCTTACGGAACTACGAGGGGAGCGTAGGACAGTGGTTTAGAGGGGGCTGCTCCTCTGTATATGTTACTCTGTGTTACCATACTTGGTGTTCCCCTTGTGCGAGGCGGTACCACAGGCGCGTATTGATGTCGTGTCTAGTTAAAAGCATCTTTGTAAAGAACGCACACAAAGTTTCAGTCTATTTCTTTGTGTCTGGCATTCATGTGAATCAAAGAAGTTGAGTGATTGTCAAGAAATGGACGGAAAAGAATTTAGTTTGGTGATTAAACATTACTTTATGAAAGGTACAACGCCTCAGGAAACTAAAGAGAAGCTTGATAAACATTTTGGTAACTCTGCACCTTCGATTAGAACAGTGTATAAGTGGTTTCAAAATTTTCAGAGTGGCCATATGGGCACAAGTGGCATTGGACATTCGGGACGCCTTGCGGAGGTTACGACTCCAGAAATCATTCATAAAATCCATGATATGGCGATGGTTGACAGAAGAGTTCAGGTGCGTGAGTTTGCTAGTGTTTTGGGCATCTCGAATGAACGGGTACATAATATTTTGCATAAACATTGGGACATGACAAAGCTATCCGCAACGTGGGTGCCGCAACTGCTCACTATTGAAGTGTTTCAAGGAAGGTTACAACATGCCTGATGGAAATTTATTTTAAATGTCTCTGCTAATGAAATAAAAGAGCTCATTAAGAGGGAAATAGTCACTGGGCGAGAGCAAGTCTTTATATAAGATGTTAACACTGTCTAGTTAGATAGTTCCTGACAGTCTCTCATCACAACCTTCCACCCTCTTATAAATTTACCCTCCTTTACCATTTCTCCTGTTATTAGCATGTATGCACTTATGGTCCTATTTGCAATAGGTAACACATATTGCATGAGAGGCCGTAGATTTCACCAATTCTTCACACTGGTGAAACAAAGTTCTTTTGCTTATTGCTGACCTTAGGTCTCTAAATAGATAATGTCCCACGCAGTTTCAGCACACAAGTCGCAGATTCTTGACGCCTGGAGCTAAAATGCTGTGAAAATGATTTGAGGGCTCTAACTACGATATTCTGCATAAAACAAGGGCTGCTAGTGGATTTTAAATTTATTCTTCCAACATTTACACACGCTCAGCGAAATCCACAAACCTAAGCAGTACATTGAACGATAGTCACAATAAATAGTAATGCCATGATGATAAATGTAAAAATTTTGTAATGCTCCATAATGAGACAAGGCGCTACATGTTAACAGTTCGAAGGTCGGCACTGGACTGTGCTCGGCCAGGCGTGGCTGCTAGTTGCTGCCTCTGTCTTTTTGGCGGCAAACGAACCTACTAGATTCATCGCCCATATTTTGTTTATATAAAGTACACTGAACAAAGTACCAAATGGGTGCAAATGAAAGCTTATTAACATAAAAGTATTACATTGGAATTACGCTATTATCTAATGTTTACTTTCTTAAATACTATTAAATGAAATGTAGTAATCGTAGCACTAGAAGGGGAGGCGGCACCAATCAGATCAGGTCTACGCTACACTTCCGTGCTTTCTCACGGTCCATATATGATCTTTGCCATATGTTACGCTTTTCCGACCCATTCCATCGATTACATCATGCTACTTTGCCTACTGCCAGTGAGCTACATGGCTTCTATAAAATTTACAAGTCCAAACAATGATATGAAAATTCTGAATACTATTATTAAAGTAATAAGGATATAAAATCAGACTTATCACAAGGTTTGCAGCTGTTTAGGAAGAATCCGCAGGACTTTCAGCGTCGTTTCGTCACTGTGGATGAAACATGGATACATTACTATACTGCTGAGACCAAAGACGAATCTAAACAAAGAGTTACCAAGGGAGAATCTGCACCAAAAAAAGGCGAAGAGCGGTCCTTCGGCCGGAAAGGTAATGGCGACCTTTTGGGATTCGCAAGGGATAATCCTCATCAACTGTCTAGAACATGGTAAAACTATTTCAGGTGCATATTATTCATCGTTATTGGACCGTTTGAAAACCGAGCTGCAGGAAACAGAAGACGAGCGATTTGTTTGATAAATCTAAGCCGAGGCCTTAGATTTGATGAAATATTGGACGACATTTCCATTACACTACGTCCAATATTTCCTTGTCCAATAATTTGATAGTGTAACACCGTCCTTAACATAATAGTGGCAGCAGGGGAATCTCGCCATCCTTTAAATTAATCACACAAAATCCGGATTGACATCTCTCTGAGCATGCGGGAGACATGTGAAGGAAAAGAAGACAAATAAGTGTACCCGTTAGTTTGGTGGTTATTGTCGTCTTCAGTCCAGAGACTGATTTGATGCGCCTCTCCAAGTTACTCTGTCCTGTGCTAGCCTCATCTCATAATTAAGAACGGCAACCTACATCATTTTGAACCTGCTTACTGTATTCGTTGATGTCGCAAAATGTGTTCCACCAATCGATCTCTTTTCTTAGTCATGTTATGCCAGAAATTTCTTAGCTCACCAATTCTATTCAGGTCTGCTCATTAGTCACGCGATCTACTCACCTAATCCTTAGGTTTAGTCTGTATCACCTCATATCAAATGCTCCTATTACCTTTCTGAGTGAACTCCTTATCGTCTACGTTTCACTCCCATATATACTCGAGACATATGCTTTCAGAAAGGATATACTAACATTTAAACTAATATTGGATGTCAACAAATTTCTCTCCTTCAGAAATGATTTTCTTCCTATAACGATTCTGCTTTTATATCTTCCTTACTTCAGCAATCAGAAGTTATTTTGCTACCCAAATAACAAAACTCATCCACTAGTTTTATTGCCTCATTACCTAATTTATTTCCTTCAGCATCGCTATTTTCGTACACTACATTCATCTTTCAAGACACTGTCCATTCCGTTGAATTGCTCTTGACTTTAATTCCTTCCTCAAATTTCTCCTTGCATTCTTTCACAGCTAGCTCAATATAGAGATTTAATAACATTTGGGAAAGGGTACAGACCTGTCCTACTCCATTCCCAACCACGATATCTCTTTCACGCCCTTCGATTATTATAATTGTTGTTTGCTCTTTGTACAAGTTATGTATAACTTTTCGTTCCCTAAAATGTTCAAATGTTTGTTAAGCTTATGGGATTTAACTACGGGGTCATCAGTCCCTAAACTTACAAACTACTTATCTACTACTTATACTAAGGACGGCAGAAATATCCATCCCCGAGGGGGGATTCAAACCCCCGACCGTAGTGGCCGTGCAGACCGTGACTGGAGCGCCTCAGTCCCCTCGGCCACCGCGGCCGGCTTTCGTTCCCTATACTTTACCCGTGCTACCTTCAGAATTTGCAAGAGTGTCTTCCAGTCAATGTTGCCAAAAGCTTTCTCGAAATCTACAAACGCTGAAAACGTAGGTTTCCCTTTCTTGCCCTATCTTCGAAGATAAGTCGTAATGTATTGCCTTACGTGTTCCAGCATTTCTACTGAATCATAACTGATCTTCACCAGAGGCAGATTCTACCAATTTTTCCATTTGTCTGTAAATAATTCATGTCAGTATTTTGCAACCTCCATTTATTTAAGTGATAGTTCAGTAATTGTCTGCACTTGCTTTCTGTAGAATTTGAATTATTATGTTCTACTTGAAATCCTGTTTCGACTCAGATCTTTCAGTACTGTGTCAAAATCTTCTCATCTTCATATACTTCTTCCCTTTCTACAAAACTGCCATTACGTTCATTTCACTCGCATAGGCCCTCAATATATTCCTGTCACCCTCCAGTTTCCCCTTCGTTTTTTGGTAACAAACCTTATTTGAGAAATATAATCGCTGACATGCTCCTGGGTACGGGATGAACCCAGATACAAAGACAGGTAACTGATCTGTTTACTCCTTTCTGCAATATCGACTTGTCCCCTGCAATTGGCGAGCAAACAAGAAAGGCTTGCACACCGCGGCAACAGTCCATGCATAGTAGTATGAAAGTCGGATGGGTCAGGAGTCACAGATATCCCAAGCAGGGGATTTCTAGTTGGTGCGAAGAATGGCAGCTAGCTCTCAATGTAGAAAAGAGTAAGGTGATGCGCATAAGTAGAAAAAGCAATCCCATAATGTTCGAATACAGCATTAGTTGTGAGCTTTTTGATGCTGTTGCGTCGTTCAAATATCTAGGCGTAACATTGCAGAGCGATATGAAATGGAACGAGCATGTAAGGACAGTTGTGAGTAAGGCGGACAGCCGACTTCGGTTTACTGGGAGAATTCTGGGAAGATGTACTTCACCTGTAAAGGAGACCGCGTATAAAACGCTTGTACGACCACGTCTTGAGTATTGCTCAAGTGTTTGGGACCCGCAGCAGATCAGTTTAAAGGAAGACATAGAGGCGGTTGAGAGGCGAGCAGCTATGTTTGTTACCGGTAGGTTCGACCAATGAGCGAGTGTCACGGAAATGCTCCGGCAACTCAATTGGGGATCACTGGAAGAAAGACGACGTCATTTTCGTGAATTTCTATAAAGTAAAATTAGAGGGCCGGAATTTGAAGCTGAGTGTAGTACGATCTTGCTGCCGCCTACTTACATTTCGCGTAAAGATCATAAAGACAAGATAAGAGAAGTTAGGGCTCGTACGGAGGCATATAGACATTCTTTTTTTCCTCGTTCTATTTGCGAGTGGAATAGGAAAGGAAATGCCTAGTAGTGGTACAGTGTACCCTCCGCCACGCACCTTACGGTGAATTGCGGAGTATGTATGTAGATGTATGCGTGAAGACGAGGCGTTATGCATAGCAGTTTTAGCTGGCACTGGGAGACCTGATTGGTTGTTGGTAGGAGCCAATGAGATGCTGCATATTTCTTAACCGAAAATTCGGCCGCTACAAGCCCTCACCAAAAAAAAAAAAAAAAAAAAAAAAAAAAAAAAAAAAAAAAAAAAAAAAAAAAAAAAAATTAAAAGTGAAAGTGAAAGTTAGGTTAGGAATAGGGTAAACAAGAAGTTTGTTTTAGTATGTGAGGGTGCGTAGGGCCCGAATATTCGGTTAAGAAATATGCAGCAGCATCTCATTGGCTCCTAGCAACAAGCAATCAGGTCTCCCGGCGCCAGCTAAACTGCTGTGCATAACGCCTCGTTCTCGTTGCGTGAAGGGGCAGCGTCGTTGACCCAGCGCTGAGTGCGACAGCTCGCCAATCGATGTGGCCCTGCGTGTTGTGCCGGGGTTACCGGGGCGCCCGCCCCAGCTGCCAGCTGCGGCGACCTGTGTGCCGAGCAATACCAGCTCAATTGCCGGCTGCCCTCTCCTTGGCACAGTCGCTCCTCCGTAGCGGCCGCACATCGCCTTTCTGTCGGCTGAGGAACTCTCGTCCATTACGACAGCTACTGAACTACGGTTTGGCGCGGCCTGTATGTCCATTGTTTCAGTGAACCCCTCAAAAACAGCAAATGAGGTGCTAAACCGCCCGTATTAAGAACCATCGCACAAGCCTTATGCTTCTCTGCCCAGTCTGCTCCAGATCAACCCGTGCAAAAAAGGTCGACATAAGTCTCAATGAAACATGCCGATGAACAACGGGTTGCATGAAACCTTTTGTGTCTCGTTTCCGTCGTAGGTGTCGGTGGCCGAGTAGAAAGACCGACACAGGAATAACGGATGCACGCTTGTGCAGGTAGGAGGTGACCAGCCAATGAGACAGTAGAAACTAGAAACACTAGAGTAAATTAGAACGAGATTTATATTTCTTAGAGACTTAGTAATACTTAACTTTTACATAGCTCAGTACTGCAGAATGCTGGCCGGCCGCGGTGGCCGAGGGGATTGAGGCGCTCCAGTCACGGTCCGCACGGCCACTACGGTCGGGGGTTCGTATCCCCCCTCGGGCATGGATATTTGTGCCGTCCTTAGTTGTAAGTAGTTCATAAGTAGTTTGTAAGTTTAGGGACTGATGACCCCGTAGTCAAATCCCATAGACTCTACAAACATTTTAACATTTTTTTGCAGAATGCTGATACATAGTTGAGCTAGAGGCCTGCCTAGTGCCTATCCGATAGCCAAGTCTTCACTGGTGCCTATCTGATTCCGAAGTGTTAACTGGTTCCTATCTCAGTCCCAAGTGAAGGATGTCGTTCAGTGGTGGCCACGAGCGGAGTTGTAGCAGAGGGCGCTCGTGGCTGACGTCGTAAGAACGCCGCACCGTGCGTGCATGGCGGCGCACGGCGAAAGTAGGTGGCGCGCACTTTAGACTTGTGCGACGCCACAAAACCCACTCCTCTACCAAAACTATATAGAGCTGCTGGGTACGCGAAACCCGATTCTCAGAGGACATCACAAGAATTCACAGAGAGGCTCAGACAAACCATCGACGATCGGCATCCCCTTTTTGGCAGTGAGTGTAAACCCGGGCGACTAAAATCCCGTAATAGGTTCTTACACACGAGAATAGAAGAACCACAAGATGATTACTCACCTGGACAGGAGGTGCCCAGCGGATTCACCACGAACTGGAAGACATGGAGGACTCTGAACCGAATAAGGGCGGTGGTGGCCCCGGTGAAGACATGATTAGGTAAGGTCTCGGAACCAGGGATGATGAGTGTGACTGCGGTGCTGTGCAGGATATGGAGCACCTGCTCCAACTGCCCATGTAGGTACTGGCCTGAAAGATTGTGACCTGGTTTTCTGACACGAAAAAGTACAGTACAGTCCGTCTCTCGTATCGGTGAACGGAGTATAGTGGTGTTGCCCAACTCCGTTTGTACACCCATCCAATATGACTGCCGTGGCTTGACTGCCTGTACGCTGATGTAGGCGGTACAGCCTCTCTATGTTATTGTGTGCTCGCTGCACGGACCGAGCGCCGGGCAACGTGTACCTAGACGCGGGAGTCAAGTCAGGCTGCAGCAGCCCCTGCGGCGTAGACCTGGGCGGTACCTGCAACTGCAGCCGCCGCCTCATCCATATGGAGGCGGCGCCTGCACCGTCTGCTCTAGATGCTGACGGCGCGCCTCCTCACTCCGTGCCAGCAGATGCCTCGCTCTTTCCCTGCCGGCTGCCGGCGTGTCCTAATCAGCCCTTCTGTTTCACCAGCGCCGATGCCGCCGGACACTTGAGCAAGACCAGCCCCATTCTGGTGTCGTGTCCTGCCGAGGCTGCTCTCATCAGGGACGTTGGAGGTCCCATTACTCGCGAACGGTAACTGCTCGACCATGCCGTTTATAAACTAACTTCACTGCTCAAAACAATTAGGCGGTCAGGTGAGGTTAAAGGATAGGCATATTATATGGTATATCTCTGATTCATATCTTAGGCTCCGCGAGGGCAGTCTTTTGTTCTCGCTGTCCCGCGTTTGAGCAGTAGTGGAAGGAAGGAACCTTAGGGTTTTACGTCCCGTCGACAGCTTTGTCATTAGAAACGGAGCTAACGCTCCGAGTTTTGGGTAAGGATGGGGAAGGAAATCGGCCGTGCCCATTTGGAAGGAACCATCCCAGCATTTGCCTGGAGTGATTTAGAGAAATCACGGGAAACCTAAATTTGGATGGGCGGAGGTAGATTTGAACCACCATCCTCCCGAATTCGAGTCCAGTGCGTTACCACTGCGCTACCTCGCTCGGTTGAGCAGTAGTAGTTGTAGCCTGGACTCAGACGAGTGGACAGTGATAATGTTATACAAGAACTAATGAAATAGTGTTAAAATCTGTTGGACGAGCTTAGCTCTTTCCCATTGTGTGTTTTCCTTTTACATAATTGAATTGCTCTGTTATTGAAACATGATGAAGAGGCAAGGAAGATTATAATTTCATTATTGTACTTGTTGCGTAGTTGTGATCCATGTTTGTTGCTGAACTTAGCGAAAGTGAATGTAGGAATATCAATAGCCCCCTTGAAAATCCAGAAAGAAGGATAGTTTCGTTTTACAATTGTGTTTTTAATGAAAAGATGTAATGAACAGATTTGTAAGAAATTAATTGCATTTTTTTTACATATTATCTAACTTATGATTGCCTTATATCATAATGGTTTCCAGTTAGACAAATGAATACGCTTCAGACTTACTTCATATTTGTGTCGACTTGGTCATTCACCATTAAAAGAACATTAATTTATTTTTCTCTTTGAAGACAACAAACGTGGATCGAATTTGTGTGGTAGTTTGCGAACTCGCATGGCACCTCCGCGAATTCGGTTGTTAGTGCTATTTTAGAGGTATTTGCTGTGCAAGTGCACAGAGAGTTTATACTTGGGCACAGATAGGCCATAAAAAAAGAACAGTGGTAACAGTTGAGAAACGTATTTCAGAAACTATCGTCGTACCTTCATATTCTTGTCAACCAGTCATTTTTGAAACTATCCTTTATCATATTAAGTCATGTTTAACATTTATTTTCTAGAGGTCAAGATGCATATTTCACGAACACAGTTACAGAATCTGAATTTGCTCTTCTGCGTACTTATGTTTATTTTTTGTTTTCTTTTCAAAGTATACTTAGCCAACTTTATAACAGTTAGATTGATATGTGGCATGCAGAATTTGTCTCAGACATATACACACACAACAATCACATTTCACATCGCACGTAAGAACTTGTTTGTGAAGTTACCAAAGCCGAGTCAGACAACATATTATTAACAATCTGCAATTACAACAGTAATCATTTAATAATAAATTTTGTAAACAATTTTCATTGTTATTTACAAAGTTCCTACAACAGCGGCAAAACTTTTGTTATTATTTAACTGGCGGCTCTCACTTAGCAAATGTATTACAATTACGATTATTGCCATCTTCTATACTTTTTATTATCATCTTTGATTCAGCAGAAACGTAATTATTATTATCATTACTATCGTTCATGACCTTTTCACAAACGACTTTCAAGGTATCATACACAATATACATATGTTAACATATCTTATTCAGATGCTGGTTACAAGTGTAATTTGTGTGTCATACAGTGTGATATTTTGCTGTCTCAACTCTACTTCACGTTTGCATGGCGTTTACTTAGAGCGAAGCACCATGCGTCTACCATAATAGTAAACAAGTCATTCTCGTTGCCCTCTAATATGGTGTGTAGTCACGTCGGACGGCCAGTACGGTTGCACACCTGCGTGACATGGACGGGATGTGGTGATCAATAAGAACTTGAGGTATATTTGGCCATTCTTCCATAACTATAACATCCAGCTCTGCAACCGTTGTGGGAGATGCTGGTTTTGCAGAAATGCGTCTGCCAACTGCATACCGGACATGCTCAATCGGGTTGAAGCCTGGTGAACAAACTGGCCACTCCATTCGTTCAGTTCCTCAGCTTCAAGCATATTGTCCACCAGTGCAGCTCTATGAGGACGAGCGGTATCGCACCAGAAAAATTGTATCGAAACATACGAGGATCTACAGAGCATCAACACCAGGACCCAGGAACTGGTAAATAACACTGAACACAATCAAATATTTGAAAATCGGCTGTTTCAGGATTATGATTTAAATTCAACCGCTAAGTTGAAATTTGTACATACCTTACATACTTGCAGTTGTGATGTCGTGTAATATATTAATTTGAGGTAAGTGGTGAAAATGAATCAAAAGTTAGACAAGAGAATCATTCTAACGCCTCCGACAATGCAATACATATGACAGTACTATTGTATCCCGTTTCCTGCAACATAAACCTCTTGTTATTCATCAACGGATTAGCTTCCAACATGATAAAATGTTCAAATGTTTGTATAGTCTATGGGACTTAACTACGGGGTCATCAGTCCCTAAACTTACAAACTACTTATGCACTAACTAAGACTAAGGACGGCACAAATATCCATGCCCGAGGGGGGATTCGAACCCCCGACCGTAGTGGCCGTGCAGACCGTGACTGGAGCGCCTCAGTTCCCTCGGTCGGCCCCAACATGATAGAGACCCTTGTTTATGTTTACAGTTCGTCATTGATCATAAAACATTTCAGATTTAATTTTTCAAGTGGTATTTTACCAACAAAAAAAGTGCAATAGCACTAATCAATGACACTTGTATTTACCAATTTACGGTGGTTAATGGGGGAATGTAATATAGTAGTGCTTTTTTCGACAGTTTGTAAATTTTTTAGGTCTCCCATTACAAACAATACAAAAATGTTTTACATCATTTACCTGAGAAGATAGTTGTCGCCAGAAATCTAAAAGTTATAAGAGCATGACGATTTTGAGAAAGTGATAACTTATAAATACCGAAAAATTGTCTGTTTTTGGTGAAATAACGTTGAATGGACTATTTTTAACGACACATCGTAAACTTTGCTATTTGCCCATATTTTTTTATTATTATTTTATAAAACCCACGATAAAAGTTTCGAAATATTCATAACTGGTGCATACTGCATGTTGAAAGTGCATTGTGTTCCTTGTTGTCATCGAAGCTGAGGCTCAAACACTATCTAATAATGGCAAATCATGTATTTCGTAACGAACTATGATGTGACCTCAAAAACTGCAGCGAAACTGATAGAAACTTCGATATTGACAATATCCAAAACTGGAAAAAAATAGTTCGTGTCAAGCAAAATGGTACTAAACTGAAAGGAGTAACAACGAAACGTAAAAATTGACGCCGGAGCTTGTAATAAATAGCAAGTAATGTGACACAAAGTAAAATAATCGGCAAAAAAGCAACGAATTTAGGCGAAAACAACCGGCGAATTTTGTAAAAGACTAAGAATTTCACAGAAAAATAACCAAATAAAGAACGATATGATACTAATCCCACAAAAATTACAGAAAAATGAAAATAGACACTGAATGTGGTTGCAGCACAAAATACAGCAAAAATTCGAAATTTACAGAAGTAACAACGAAATTGACAATTACTGACAAATTTGACTAAAATTGACAAAAAGACAATAAAAATAAGAAAATACACAAAATGGGCCAAAAATAACACAGAATCACTAAAAACCGACACAGCACAAAAAAAAAAAAAAAAAAAAATAAAAAAACAAAAAAAAAAGAAACACCGGAATCGCAGATAATTGCACTGAAACTAAAAAGTTACACCGAAAATGGAAACATAAACACTTATAAAACGAAAGACAACCCTAAAATTGGTACATAAATAAGAGCAGAATTGGAAAAAAGCAATTTGCACCCCGCTCTCCCCTCCCCCCCCACCCCCAAAAAAAGATGTACCGATGTATCCCAACAACACACCCAGTGACGGCAACACACAATTCTGACTACATTATATTAATTACTCCATATTTTCAATAAATGTAATCTTTGTATACAGTTTTATATTCCAAATACATTTGACTTTGATATCGCCATCGTTCTTTTCGTTGCATTCTGGACGACCATCACTTTACTTTGGTGGCATTACGCGATCCTTGAAAGCCGGGAAGAGTGGATGTATAAAGGGCTGCTAGCGCTGCTCTGTTGCTCTCCCCGCTGAAGATCTGCCCCAGTACAGTACAGGCGGAGCACCTCGCCACGCTTCGGGTTTTCTCGTGGCGCTGGGATGTCGGTGGAGACGGAACTGGGGGATGTTATGGTGATTAATGGCCGTCATAACGAGACTCCCCAGTGATTTATGTTGCGCGTTCTGCGATTGCTCTTCCGATAGGACAAATTAATTAGGCTATATGGGCGCCGCGCCAGCCAGCGGTCTTCGGCGGAGGGCGAGGGACGGCTTATTGGGCTGTACCGTCGCTTCCTCTTGTAAGCAGGCACTGATACGGCGTCCGATCGAAAAGCTATGGGATTTTTCTTTTTAATTCCGCAGGCTTTATACTTCCTGTTTTCAGTTTTTTGTGATGTTATATATGTAGCCGCTCGCGCGTAGTCGAGCAGTCTGGAACGCCACGTTACTGATCGCGCGGCCTCCCGCGTCGGGGGTTCGAATCCTCCCTCGAGCATGGATGTATATGTCTTCTTTAGGTTAGAATTAAAGTATGTGGTGTGGAGGGAAACGTGCTTTAAGATAGTCCGTGTAGTCTCTTCGGCTGCTACGCTTTGTTAACTGAGCGGTCTAAAGCGCCTACCTAGTAAGTAGGAGGTCCCTGGTTCGAATCCCAGCCACAGCACAAATTTTAATTCAATGCTTCTCCTTATGTAGTTTGTAAGTCTACGAACTGATGACCAACGTAGTTTGGTCCCATAATAATTAAAAACATTTGAACATTTGTTCTATACGTAGTCGGTTCTGAAAGTAATGTCTCGTATTTTTTTAAAAATGTTCAAATGTTTGTATAGTTTATGGGACTTAACTACGGGTCATCAGTCCCTAAACTAACAAACTACTTATGAACTAGCTAAGACTAAATACGGCACAAATATCCATGCCCGAGGGGGAATTCGAAACCCCGACCATAGTGGCCGTGTAGACCGTGACTGAAGCCTCAGGCCCCTCGGCCACCGCGGCCGGTTCTCGTATTTTATTCTTGGGACTAAGCGGATACAGCAATCACAACAACATAGATAAATAGAGTAATGTTTCAACTACAGACTGTCATTTATTCACACAGTCGTTTGCGCTTTTGCCAACGATGAAACAGAGCCTGCGTGTAGCGCTGGAAAAAATCAGGACCATCTGAGGCTTTGACAACAGCATCCGACTCTTATCTCTGGCGACGATGCTATTCGGGAAATTGTCATTTTCAGCTTCTTATTGGTGCAGTAGGTTCCGATACATTTCAGTTCGATGAGGTTTTCCTTCTTCTGCAAGCATCCACCGTTCTCATCTCGCACAGACTTTGCGATAGCCCAGAGGGACCAACGTTGTTTGTAAGGCATTACAGACGACATTCAAGTTTGTACAGTGGCTAGCTTGTACACTGGACTTAAACCCCACTGAGCATGTCTGGGATGTACTTGGCAGACACATTACAGCCAGACCAGCACCTCCCACAACAGTTGCAGAGCTGGATATTGCACTCATGGAAGAATGGCCAAATATACCTCAAGAGATAATTGATAACCTCATACTGTCCATGGCACGCAGGTGTGCAACTGTAGTGACCATCCGAGGCAATCGCACACCATATTAGAGGGCAACTATAATGACTTTTTACTATTGTGGTTGCCCCGTGGTGCCTGTCTCTACGTAGACGCCATGTAAAGATCAAGTAAAGAGTTGAGTCAGGAAAATATTGTACTGAATAACCACCAAATTACAATTATAACCAATATCTGCATGGAATACATTACCCTATGTATATTGTGCCTATCTCACCTGGTCCCCCACTTGTTTTGAGCAGTGTATATATCAAATACACGAAAAATGACGTACTACCGACAGCGAATAAGGCTTCTTCATCAAGGTACCGAAAAGATCCTTGGACACAGATCCTGAGTGTGACGCGTATGGCGTCTTCCCATGTCATTGGTGAACATTCAGACGCACGTTCTGAATATCTGACATGCTTGATATCGCCCTGAAAGTTCGGAACGTCTCTCCAACGTGCATTTTCAGGTCGTGATCTGAGAAACTCTGAGCGTGCACGTTCAAATACAGGCTCCGCGTAGCCACGTCTCATATATACAAGGTGCACTGTTCCTTTGCGTTACGCCGATATTACACTTATCAAAGCTCTTTGACAAAGATCTTTTATCGTGTTTGGTCAAATCTTTGACGGTGTACTAGGGTATCTTTTATAAAATATTTCTTTTATAAAAGATATTTGATAAAAGTTAGAGCGAGGACCTAGCTTTTTTAAAAGTTCGCCATTGTATACATGCGTCTTTCCTTGCTTTGATGCCTTTTAATCTACAAATTAACGTTGAAATGTATTTGTTGCGTCGATACTGCCACAGTGATCGTTTCAAAGTATGAAGTGTACGGAATATTTCGTAATACAAAGCACGGTTAGAAATGTATAAAAAAAACTACTGCTGTTATTTGTATACAAAGTGGCTCACTGTGGAGGACGATAAGGAAGAAATTATATGGACCAAAGCATATTTGGAGTTGCATAAGTGAAATAAATGTCTTTATTTGTACTCTAACCTAAACTCGTAATTCCTCCTTAAGTAATTAACATTTTGGTTCACTATTGTCTGGAATATATGTGGAATGGAAGGCCAACACTGTAGGATTCGTGTATTTTGCTGCCTGCTGGAACAGATTTTGTCTGTGGATATAAATGATCGATCTTCAACGGAAAAGGCATTCATGATTTGCGTAATGAAACACTGCACTAGTTAGCTCCGTATTTTTTGTTGCTTCGCAGGATGCATTTCGACATTTAACCAAAAGTGCAGGTATTTATACGGGTATTTTGGTTTTCGGAAAATTGGGCAAAATAAATGTCTGACTGCAGTAAAATATAAAAATGTCTTTTGCAGCGCATAATCCGTAATGATGCACTTGCAAGCATAACATGACAGAACTACGAAAATATTCTCTCTTCTCAATTATGATAAAGTGTCTAACTTATTCATATTCAGCATGACAGACATAACTTATTTCATTGTTTCATTATGTACTCACTGACTCAGTTTTAGCCGCGGTGGAGCGGACGAGCGCATTGAGGCACTATATTACGATGCACGAGGCAGCTCTGTCGGGGGTTCGAATCCACCTTCGGGCATGGATATTTGTGTCGTCTTTAGTATAAGGTAGTTTGTAAGTAGTTTGTAAGTTTAGGGACTGATGACCCCGCAGTTAAGCTCCTTAAGCTTGACAAACATTTGAACATTTTTTACTCAGTTTTAGGGCTTCTTGAAACATCGATTATGATGAGTTTAAGTATTTATGAACATGGGGCCTAATTAAAATGTTTGGGCACCCGTTCTCAAACAATTTAGGTTATTATATCCTAGCAGTGAAGCTCATGAAGTACATTTGTGCGAGCAATTTTCATATTTTGCCCTCGCTATTCACGGTTTTACCTAAAATTGTTTCCATTTTTATTCTTTTGACTGCACACACGAAAAGTATTATCTTACGTACTATAATACAGACGACTGACTATTTCGGAGTCTTTTCCGAGTAACTATGACGAAACATTTTACGCTAGTGTAATATGCTCCAGTGAAGTAGTTTTGTCAAAGATGTTGGATAAAATCTTTGACAAGAATCTTTGTCAAAGATATTTTACAGTGTAATACCGGAAATACCCTCGGACTTTAAAGAGGAACATTGTAATTCCAATTCCAAAGAAAGCAAGTGCAGACAAGTGTGAAAATTACAGAACTATCAGCGTAATAAGTCATGATTGCAAACTACTAACACGAATTGTTGACAGACGAATAGAAAAACTTGTGGAATACGACCTCGGGGAAGATCAGTTTGGATTTAGGAAAAATGTAGGAACACGGGAGGCAATACTCACATTACGACTTATCTTAAAAGATAGGCTAAGGAAAGGGAAACCTCCGTTTTTAGCGTTTGTCGATTTGGAGAAAGCGTTTGAAAATGTCGACTGGAATACACTCTTCCAAATTCTGAAGGAATCAGGATTAAAATATAGGGAGCGAAGAGTTATATTCAACCTATACAATAACCAGACAGCGGTTATTAGAGTCGAAGGGCAAGAAAGAGACGCAGAGGTTGGGAAGGGAGTAAGACAGGTTGTAGCCTTTCCCCAATGTTGTTCAATCTGTACATTGAGCAGGCAGTGAAGGAAAGGAAGAAGAAATTTGGAGAGTGCATTAAAGGGCAGAGAGAAGAAATAAACACATTGTGGTTTGCCGATGACATAGTAATACTGTCAGAGACTGCAAAAGATCTGGAAGAGCAATTGAATGGAATGGACCGTGTCTTGAAAAGGAAGATATAACAAGAGTAAAACGAGGGTAATGGAATGTTATGTCAGCAAATCAGGCGATGCTGAAAGAATTAGATTAGGTAATGTGACAATAAAAGTAGTAGATGAATTTTTTTATTTGGGTAGCAAGATAACTTCTGACGGCCGAAGTAAAGAAGATATAAAATACAGAATGGCTATGGGAAGAAAAGTGTTTCTAAAGAAGCGAAACTTGTTAACATCCAATATTAATTTAAATGTTAGGAAGTCCTTTCTGAAAGCATTTGTCTGGAGTGTAGCATTGTATGGGAGTGAAACGTAGACGATTAGGAATCCAGATAAAAAGATGATAGAAACTTTTGAAATGTGGCGCTATAGACGAATGATGAAAATTAGATGGGTAGATCATATAACTAATGAGAAGGTGCTTAACCGAATCGGGGAGAAAAGGAGTTTGTGGCATATCCTGACTAAGAGAAGGGCTAGATTGGTTGGACACATTGTGAGAAATCAAGGAATTTTCAACTTAGCAAAAAATGTTCAAATATTTGTATAGCTTATGGGACTTAACTACGTGGTCATTAGTCCCTAAACTTACAAACTACTTATGAACTAGCTAATACTAAGGACGGCACAAATATCCATGCCCGAGGGGGGATTCGAACCCCCGACCGTAGTGGCCGTGCACACCGTGACTGGAGCGCGTCAGTCCCCTCTGCCACCGCGGCCGGCTTCAACTAAGTGAAGGGTTTGGTTGGTGGGACACATTCTGAGACATCAAGCAATCGTCAACTTGGCATTAGAAGTAAGCGTGTGGGGTACAAATCGTAGAGGGAGACCGAGGGACGAATATAGTAAGCATATTCAAAAGGATGTAGGTTGCCGAACGTATTGTCAGATGAAGAGACTTGCACAGGACTGGGTAGCGTGGAGAGCTGCATCAAACCAGTCTGCCGACTGAAGAACACAACAACAAGAATACCGGCCTTAAGCAGCAAGTTGAACTCGACACGCAAAACTCTAAAGTTCAAATTCACGGCCCGTGTGCCGGCGGCCTTAGGCCGTGGCACTTGCTGAACCCGCTGGCTGGAGCGCATCCGTGGCGGCCTGCGCTTCCTCGCCAGGGAGTGTTGGGTGCCGCAGCCGGCTGGGTGAGCCAGGAAGGCCGTGTCTTAGGCTGCCTGCTGGCCGGTAATCCGTGGCGGCTGCAAGTCATCCCGCATTCCTGCCCTGTCTGCCTCAAAGGCGCCGCAGCCCGCGCTGTGGCCAGCAGCAGCAGCTACCAACAGCCTCTGGGCCGACGCACTAAGCCGCCGGATCACGCGGGATCAGCTAGCCAAAGCCCCGCAGGCGCCCTCCTTATTAACGGACTGCTGGCCAGACACGGCTCAGTACCAGACTTGACTTATGATCTCACTCTTAGCAACAGCAAACACATACTGTTAATGGTTACACATACTGATAAAGCTGAGCCCCTCTTTTCACAGCAGTCAGGCGAAGTGTTAGTTGGACGTAGTACAGCGTTACGCAGTCTCAAACGCTGATTATCTAAACTTGATTTGATTTTTTCAGGGAAGCCAAAACAGTCTTGGTCTAATCCGCCACTGCCCGCACCGAAACTAAGTTTATTGTGCGGTATCGCTCCCTGTATGTCTAGTAAAGCCAACCAATGCCCTTGAACAGTGCAAGGAGTCCCTTTACCAGTTCTTTATTAGACACAATTTCTTCGGGTCTGGTTGTCCCAAATATTCTGTGCCTTTTACTCTCCAATGAAATGCGTTCGAAGATTAGATGTGATGCAGTTTCATCACCGTCATCACAGATCCTACATTTAGGGTCCGCTGCGCTACACTCACACGGCCGGAGATGGCTAACGTTACGTCTCTTACATCACCCAGTGAACTTCAACATAAATTTTCTCAAAAAGAAGCCCCGTCGCTAAAAGAGCGGATAGCATCATACTCTGGGTATGTCCCTGTACAACATACCCGAGACCAGTCAAAACCCGTTATATACACTTCTGAAGGTCCCCTTGTGAGAGGAAGAGGAGTAGAAGAACAAAGAAAGGAGTGTGGTCTGAGGGGGGAGATGGACAGAGAGTGGGGTAAGAGGTGACCAGCGATGAGTGGCAGGTGGTGAGAAGAAAAAGGAACAGCTAGAGACAGAGAAGTAGAGTACAGACGGACTGCAGGGGGGCCGTGAGAGGAGATGGGCCGTTCAAAACGTTCGATCAATATCAACGGAGGTGGCATTCGAATTGTGAAGAATACGAGCTGAACTCTAGTTCTTAACAACTTTACAGAATCAACGTTTGAGACTGCGTAACGCTGTACTACGTCCAACTAACATCTCGCCTGACTGCTGTGAAAACGGAGCCTCAGCTTTATGTTAATCCATACAGGGAACCATTATTTCGTCGCTCCATGTGCTAGTGAGACGGGAGGGGGGATGAATAGCAACAACACAACGTATCCTTCTGCGTAGACTGCACATCGGCTTGAGGAGTATGTGTGAGCATGGATGCTGACTACGATGGGGCGAGAAGAGACGCTCTCGCAGTGGGGCTGGGAGGCGGCTGCTATCGACCGGAGGCGACGACGTCTGTCCGGATGCGCCGGCCTGTCAGCGGCCGACAGCTGGGACTCAGTCGATAGCGTTATCACCAGCGACCGCCGCACTTCCCGTTGTCCCAAAACACACTGGGCCCAGCCCCGGGAACCATGCAGGGCGTTGCTCTCTCTCTCTCTCTTTATTTGTCTGATATTTTAAATTTTCAGAACATCTCTGAAGGAGATAGTAAAGCCGGCCGCGATGGCCGCGGGGACTGAGGCGCTCCAGTCACGGTCTGCACGGTCGGGGGTTCGAATCCCCCCTCGGGCATGGATATTTGTGCCGTCCTTAGTATTAGCTAGTTCCTAAGTAGTTTGTAAGTTTAGGGACTGATGACCCCGTAGTTAAGTCCCATAAGCTTAAAAAACATTTTTTTATATATACATATAGCAAACTGCTGAAGGGTGGAGACGTTTTCAGTCAGTTGTTTTGTGTGCTGTTTTTGTGCTCGGTGTTTCACTAAATTTTGGTAATTTGGTATTTGGTGAAGACAAAGTTTCTAACGCAGGTTGAAGGGAGGAGTAATTTTACATAATTATTGCTTCTCCTACACCTTATGGAATAGGAGAAACGTACCTGTAGAAAATTTGGAGCTTGGATTATTTCCATTTAGTCATGGCATATGTGGTCTAATCTATATCTATAAATGTGAATGTCTGTTCGGTGTACGTTTATCACGTCTGAACCACAAGACATAAAGAGCTAAAAATTTGTACAGTTACTAATGTCGACCTGGGGAAGGCTTTAGGCACGGTTTTATGGCGATCGGATTGCTATTTACGTATATATCAATGTGAATGTCTGTTCGGTGTACGCTTATCACGTCCGAACGACAAGACGCAGAGACTTAAATATTTGTACAGTTACTGATTGATACCCGAGGAAGGTTTCAGGCACGGTTTTATAGCGATCTGATAGATATTTAGTAATTTGAAGAATATAACGCGAAATGCGGAACAATAATTACTCTTTGAAAATTATATTTACTGTTTGAAAATGATTTTATTGGTTGCATTGTTCCTAGAGGGATGATAATGATAAAAGGGTGGAGTATATTGGGATGGAAAGTTATCGGTGAATATAAAATTCTACGTGTGTGTGTGTGTGTGTGTGTGTGTGTGTGTGTGTGTGTGTGTGTTAATATTTTGCTCTATAGCGAAAACTACAGAACGCAAACGAATGGTCTGTGTGTAATTATTGTCCGATGTCTCCCGTTGTACACCATAGCAGTTCCATGCTGATAGCTATAAGGGGGTGGAAGATATGATGGTTGAAATTCGTCAAATTATAAAAAAATTTGGACTGAAGTCTAGCAATGAAGTTTGCGACTCTGTAGCAAGGAGGTTACATACAGCGAAACGTGATGCCTTAGACCATATCTTTAGTCTTTCTTGCTACAATGTCTTCAGCTCTTTCTCTGTAAGGGAATAAGGAAATATAAGAATAAATAAATAAAGTAGTAATACATCTCTTTAAAAAAAATCGATTTGACGTTTTGCGTATTGTCTATCATAATCAACCAACACGCGACCGGAGCCGCGGGTTTAAGCTAGTACTCTCTATAATCTAATCACGCATTTCTAGCATTAGTTCCAGCGTTCATGTGTTTGCGTTTACATCACATTCTGCCCCACCGACTGACCATTTCAGTAGCCCAATCCTTATGACGTTACATCATTACATTTCTTGAACATTGTGTCCTACAATAATACAAGGGTTGGAACTTAAATAATGGCAACACTACTGTGGAGACACTATGCAATGGAACCTACTATTGTTGCTGATAGCACACGTTGTTAACGTACCTACCTTTCCTCCGAGTGCTGCGGTGAAGTAGCCGAGCGGTCTAAAGCGTCTCGCTGCGGAGCGCGCGGTTGCTCGCCGTGGAGTTTAGAGTCCTCCCTGGGGCATGGATGTGTGTGTTTGTCCTTAGGATAGTTTACCTTAGTTTAAGTAGTTTTTAAGCTACGGACTGATGACCACGCAGTTTGGTCCGATAGAATTACAAACATTTAAACATTTTTCCTCCGAGCAAATGGACTCGCCCGTCCCAGTTCACCGGCGTGCTCACAATCGAGCGAAACACAGTCACTTGCGAGGGTAACGGTGTCACTGTTTTCGAAACAGGAGCAACGGAGTTGGATCAAGATTGAATGTGCCAGAGGTCGTGAAGCTCGACAGTGTCATCAAGGTCTTTAAGAGGCGTGTGAGGATTCGGCATTGCTGTACAGAATAGTGGGTAAAAGCCTTCAACGAAGGTCGGCAAACAGTGGCTCCGAGCGTGGTGGCGCAGTGGTAAAACACTGGACTCGCATTTGGGAAGAAGTGGTTCAAATCCACCTCCGGCCATCCTGATTTAGATTTGCTTGATTTTCCTAAATCATTCCAGGCAAATGCTGGGATGATTCCTTTCAAAGAGCATGGCCGATTTCCTTTTCCATTCTTACCCAAACAATCCGAGGGTAAGGTCCGCCTCTAGTGACCACGCTGTCGACAGGTCGTAAAACACTAATTTTCCCTCCTCCTCCTCCAAACAGTCGCAGACAGGGCCGGCCGCTACGGTCGGGGGTTCGAATCCCCCCTCGGGCATGGATTTTTGTGCCGTCCTTAGTCTTAGCTAGTTCATAAGTAGTTTGTAAGCTTAGGGACTGATGACCCCGTAGTTAAGTCCCATAAGTTCTACAAACATATGAACATTTCGCAGACAGGCATCTGGCAGGTCGTCCTAGCTTCTCTGAAGAAGATGTGCATACCGTAGCCGCGTTAGTGGACAGTGATTGACGCCAAAAGATTCGTGAGCTCGCCCACGAAAGTTACGGTGATTCTCATGTACGACTGTGATGGTTATTATTCTAACGCATTACGTTCCTCCACGGCAGACCGTCTGTGCACAGTATTACTGTTCATTTTTTGGAGCATCACCTGCGACCAGCTTTGCGAAAGAATCAGTAACACTTTCTGAGCAACCCACGCATTATTTTGCACGACAATTCGTGGGTGCATACAGCATGAACCTTGGCTGCTCTGTTCGGTCGATGGCACTGGGAAGTACTGTACCATCCACCATACACCCCGAACTTTAGTCCTTGTGACTTTGATTTGATTCCGAAGATGAGGGAACCAATTCGTGGCATTCGCTCCGGGACTGTTCCAGAGATAGATCGCTCACTTTGCACCATCAACAGAACTGGCTCTGCGAACGGTATACTACGCCTTCCACATCGCTGGCAAATGGTACTCCACAGTGCTGGTGAGTAAGAGGTGCAAACATGGAACGCTTTTGTATCGGTTGTGAATAAATAGTTGCCACTATTTAAGGTCCAACCCTCGTATAATTTCTCAGGTACATAGGTACATACAACGAAGCTGTTTAAGAAATATGTTGCGAATAGGCGTAGTGGTAAAATCGTAATAAATCGAAACACTGTTTATGACCTTATGCCTGGTCAAGGCTGCGTCATACTATGATATAATTCCTAAGGTACATTCAGTGATATTTGTGTATACTGGTGGTAAAATGATTCGCGATTACGGGTAATAATGTAGATGTAGGAAGTTCCTACGTTTTGCTGATTGCTGTAGATTTACTGTATTAATCTATATATATATAAAATGAATTATTTTATGTCCTCTATGTACATAAACCATTTATTCGATTGCAATGAAACCTTAGCGAACTGTTCACCGTCCGCCCACGAAGGTTCCTGACCCAAATACAGAAGATCACGACACATAGCTCAGGAGAGGCCGCCGCGTGAGAATACCCAGATTTATGCGTCAATTATTGGAAAGTGGGAGTAGTTTGGGACCTGCAACAAAGTTTTCATGTAATTTCGGACGTTTATGAAGCTTTTTGTAACTGACCCCTCTTACAAAACGAAAGGAAGTCTACCGCTCACAACAGATTCGCTGAAGATGCCGTAAAACTGTCGCATCAGGCATGACCTGGTTTTCCGCACGTAAATTTCGATAGTTCAATGTGATCCCCGTCCCGTTCACCTCGAATTAACGAGACTACTGTTTAGCTACCACAAATTCCAATGTCCTGCATACCTTCTTGTAGGAAGATACTTATTAATTTTTTAAATTCTTTTTTACAAGTTTATGTAACAGCCAACCGGTTGCATAGTTACTACGCGACCGGTTGGCTGTTATATAAAATTGTTAAAAATAATTAGATTACGGTTGCTGTTAACCAGCCATGTTCAAAGTTATAGTCATTAGTCTTTAGGTACACAACAAGCATGCCATACAGATGCTACGAAATGTCAGAGCCTAAACATGACTATCAAAACACAAAATATACAGAAAGTAATCATTTCCTTGCCTCCATAAGTAACCTTTACGATTTTGTTCTTGAGAGCGGTAGCTTATATTACTGTTTTTGCAATCGACAAACAACTTTACGTACCTCCTTTTTGGCATTTCTGATTACATAGCAGCTTCAATCAGTGCTGCAGAAAGTATTTCGAAAAACAAAGTCACAGATTCGACTAACAATATGATTGTTGTCAGTACAAATTTACGCAAGCTCCTGAATCAATATTGGTTATTAAAAAAAGGTCCTCGCTTTCAAGGAAACTCATTAATAAAACTTTACATACAGCATAACAGAATAATAACCCTTTCCATTACGTACAATACGGATTAAGTTAAATTGTTACTAACATAATATATCACTATCAGGTACGACTGCTTTATGTTGTGCTTAAGAACGAAATAACCAGAATTTTTACACGCGAGGAGAGACTCTTAGGGCCGGTTTGTAACTGTCTCGTTAAATTCCAGTTAAGATTTTAACTTGTCGTTAACGCAGAATTGCGTTTGTCAAGCCGCGGTGGAGTAGCCGCGCGGTCTAAAGCGTCTCGCTGCGGAGCGCGGGGTTGCTCGCCGTGGAGGTTCGAGTCCCCCCTGGGGCATTGGTGTGTGTGTTTGTCCTTAGGTTAGTTTACCTAGACTTAAGTAGTTTGTAAGCTACGGACTGATGAACAAGCAGTTTGGTCCGACAGATTTACAAACATTTGACTTTTTTTTCGTTTGTCAATGTTTCTTTATTAGTTAATCTGAAGTTAAAAGAACTCAAACTGGCCGTTAAGTTAACGAGTAAAATTCCGCTCGTTACACGGCTAACGACCAGTTAACTTAGAATCTGTATGACAATGGCAGCCGGCCGCGGTGGCCGAGGAGACTGAGGCGCTTCAGTCACGGTCTGCAAGGCCACTACGGTCGGGGGTTCGAATCCCCCCCTCGGGCATGGATATTTGTGCCGTCCTTAGTATTAAGTAGTTCATAGGTAGTTTGTAAGTTTAGGGACTGATGGCCCCGTAGCCGAGTCCTATAAGCTTAACAAACGTTTGAACATTTGACAATGGCAGGATTACAAAGCGCTAAAATACCGCAATATAGCCTATTCACGCGATAAAGACCGATTTATCGAACAAAATAACAGAAGCACTGCGTTTATGACAAACTAGTATGGAAAGCAGCTTTATTGGAAAATTCTATCGTCATATTTCTCTCCCCATCCATGTCAGTAGCGATTATAATTCTGAGTCTGATATATTGCAGATATGCAACATAATCTTAAAGTTATTGTTGCGATATCAAAATACAAACTTACGGGTAACGACTAGTTAAGTGAGAATCAGTAGGATGAAAATGGTTGCAATAAGAAATTTGGTTGTAAATTACGATGTCAATATTTTGGATGACCTAAAGGTCATTGCCCCTACAAGGCGTCCTAGACGTAATTATGTTCGTCCAAATCATTTTGAATGCAGGGATGGTGCAGAATTTGTTACTCTATTTCGTCTCCGAGAAGCCACTTTGGAAACGCTGCATCAAAAACTCTACGACCATCTGAAAAGTCCAACAGATAGTTACGTATTTCGTAAGTTTTCAGTCGTAATAGAAAACACAATACATTATTTATGTCTGGAAGCTTATTAATTCAGTATTTACGTATGCTTGTTGCGCCTAGTGTTAGGCCTAAAATGTGATTTCTTAACAGTGCACTTTCGCCTATGTGCAAGTTATTGCTTGCACTAAGGTACTAACCGAGCTAGTTGGCGCAGTGGTAACTCACTGGACTCGCATTCGGAAGGATTTTGGTTCAAATCCACCTCCGGCCATGCAGATTTAGGTTTTCCGTGATTTCCCTAAATCACTCCGGGCAGATGGTTCCTTTGAAAGGGCACGGCCGATTTCCTTCCACATCCTTACCCAAACATTCCGAACGTAAGCTCCGTAGCTCCGTCTCTGATGACCAGACTGTCGACGGGACATAACTCCAAGCTTCCTTCCTTTCTGCCTTCCTACTAAGGTACAATGCACTTGGCAGTATGTTATCGTACTAGGCCCTAAGCACTTTTGCCATCCTAAATGTTCCATGGACAGCATTGAATTCATTTGCCACAATATCGCTTCCTTTTCCTTCGGTCAGGTTTTTTACATTCCAATGTGTCCTTATATTTCTCTATTAAGGGCACAAGTCTCCCGCACAAACTTCTTGTAAAATTAGAGCTTCTTTCGCGTTTGTTTGCCATAGCGCCAACTGTCTGCTAACCTCCTACCTCCTTCCTGATAGTCAAATATTTGCGAACAGTTGTTTATTTAGACGGCACTTGCTTTTGTTTCTATTGCCAACATAGTCGAAATACATCGCACCGTCTCGTTTTCTCCAGGTTAGCAAACGAGAGGTGTATCTATCAATGACAAACGCAGTGCACTTAACGAGCACATTTAACTGGACGTTAAAGGCATCTTCTCATTTACTAATGAGAAGATTAACGAGAGATTGACGAACCGATCCTTAGCAGTTAAACGGCGTGCCGACAATTGAGGTAAAGCGTTATCGTCGACTGAATCCATACAGAACGCGACCGGACTGCATCACTAAGCTCAAGAAAGTTAGTTTCGGCCAAGCAGAAGATTCGGCTGATTTCTGGCCGAAACCTAAACTACTGCCGAAGCCAGTATTATGGTCGAAACCGGCCGAAACCGAATACTCGGTCGTCTTTAAACAGGACACACGCTGAACCAGCCGCCAAGACTGTTATCTGCGGAACATAACAAATCAACATGTCCTGTGAATTTATTGACAGCCTATCTCTACTCTTTCAAAGCGTTCTATTTTTTACTTATTTCCTTTTTTCTGAAGATGATTATACCACAGTCCAACATAAACAGTCACGACACTCCCGCATATTTTTTGTTATCCGCTGCGACAGTAGCGCTCCATGCGGCCGGCAAGCTACATTTCTGAATACGATATTGGATGAGTGCGAATAGTATAGTTTATACTGACTTTAACATACTTTTTAGTTTAGGAAACGTATGTAGTGCCATAAAAATAAGTATTAACTTAAAAGTAGGTCCACGTTTTTCTTACTTAAGCTTCCTAAGGTTCCTGACAAGTTAGGAAACTGTTAATTACAGGACAGTTTATTTTCAGTTATCCTGTAACTTGCAGGCTTCTGCTAAATAATTTCATTTTCTGTTAAAATAAAAATAAAAAATGGCTAGGAAACACCAGAGGACGTTCACATTGGCAGAAAGACTTCGCTTTTATACTTAGCTACGTTAAGGTTTCTTCACAACAATTGCAGTCGAATCAGTTAGTTTTGAAAGTAGCAAATGTATACAGGGAGTTACAAAAAGGTACGGCCAAACTTTCAGGAAACATTCCTCACACACAAAGAAATAAAATATGTTATGTGGAAATGTGCACGGAAACGCTTAATTTCCATGTTAGAGCTCATTTTATTACTTCTTTTCAAATCACATTAATCATGGAATGGAAACACACAGCAACAGAACGTACCATCGTCCCTTGAAACACTTTGTTACAGGAAATGTTCAAAAAGTCGTCCGTTAGCGAGGATACATGCATCCACCATCCGTCGCATGGAATCCCTGATGCGCTGATGCAGCCCTGGAGAATGGCGTATTGTATCACAGCCGTCCACAATCCGAGAACGAAGAGTCTCTACATTTGGTACCGGGATTGCGTAGACAAGAGCTTTCAAATGCCCCCTTAAATGGAAGTCAAGAGGGTTGAGCTCAGGAGAGCGTGGAGGCCATGGAATTGATCCACCTCTACCAATCCATCGGTCACCGAATCTGTTGTCGAGAAGCGTAGGAACACGTCAACTGAAATGTGCAGGAGCTCCATCGTGCATGAACCACATGTTGTGTCGTACTTGTAAAGGCACATGTTCTAGCAGTACAGGTAGAATATCCCGTATTGAAATCATGATAACGTGCTCCATTGAGCGTAGGTGGAAGAACATTCAAGACATGACCAACAATTCCTGCCCAAACGTTCACAGAAAATCTGTGTTGATGACGTGATTGCACAATTGCGTGCGGATTTTCGTCAGCCCACACATGTTCATTGTGAACATTTATAATTTGATCACGTTGGAATGAAGCCTCATCCGTCGCATGTCAACATAAGCACGGAAGTCAACATTACCTTCCTTCAATTGAGCCAACTGGCGGTGAATGGAGGAAGTACAGTACATACTAACGAAACAATTGGGTATTTTGACAATTGTCTGCACGAATTATTTCAATTTACATTTAAAGAGAGATACTGTAACATGGATATTAAGCGTTTCCCGACACATGTGCACATAACATATTTTCTTTCTTTGTGTGTGAGCCGGCCGCTGTGGCCGAGGGGACTGAGGCGCTCCAGTCACGGTCTGCACGGCCACTACGGTCGGGGATTCGAATCCCGCCTCGGGCATGGATATTTGCGCCGGCCTTACTATTAATTAGTTCATAAGTAGTTTGTAAGTTTAGGGACTAATGACCCCGTAGACTCTACAAACATTTGAACTTTTTTTTTGTCAGTTGTGGTCTGCTGTTTCCTGATATGCTACTGATGTGGTGTTACAGGTGTGCCAGCGAGATACACCTACTAGGTTATCACTAGATTATCCTAGTGAGCATGCCCCTGGCACTGGGCGGCCATTTACTTTTTTTGTCACCCCCCCCCCCCCCCCCGCGCAAAAGTTACCCCGTTTGTGTTTTAACCTACGAAATTTATTTTAAAAAAAACCTACATCTAACTTACGTCTAAGTGTCATAATCGGTGTGTGCCACATATAACCCTAAAACCAGAGGATGGCGGATACTTCCAAATCTGGAGACCAATCCAGAGGCATGACAGATGTGGCTATCTCAATCGGGTGTTACGTCAAGATCGGTTAATGGCTCTGAACGAAGTCCTGAAGCACATTGCCGGAGATATTATTAGCAATTTGGTCAAGTGTACGGAACGTGTCCGGGGTCCTGATGAGCTCGTAAGTGTTGTTATTGGGCAGAGCCCTTCTTAGATCCGCAGCCACGCCGTCAAATGCAGGCCATTCGTAGATTACATGTTCAGGCGCGCCTACCTCGGCACCACAGGCACGGGAATGTTTCCTGAAAGTTTGGCCGTACCTTCCTGTAACAGCCTGTATATTAGACTGTGATTATACTTTCCTAATCGCCCTCGAAAGGTCTTCGCGAAAGTTTGTAACGTACATTGGGAAGCCGCAAAGGGCGTAAAGTTGAGAAAGTGCGGACCCTAGAGGCGCGCCTGGGGACGTCAGAGAGAGGTCGGCAGGTGGGACGCAAAGTGCCTCCGCCCCCGCAGACGCCCCCGCTGGTCGTCAGACAGACGGCTCTCAGGGAGGGCGCGCGACCACTGCCGCCTCTTTAGCTGGTGGTGGTGGTGGTGGTGGTGGTGGGGCTAGTGCCCGGCACCCAGTGAGCGCTGCCGATACCTCGCCACTGGGGCTGCTTTACACCCGGCGAATCGGCGACAGTAAACGGAGTGTCGACGACGCGCCAATGGCCGCCCAGCTCACTCGGGGAAGTGACCCGCCGCGCCGCCCGGCAGAGGGCTCTCTTTATAGCCTGCCGGGCCAATAAGGAGCGGCCCTTCTGGTCCCGAGTAAGAGACCGGCTCTGCGAACGGCGCGAGCGGCTGCTACCGCACCAAGACAACCCCGCGTCCTCGGAGACTATCTAAAACTTGTGCAGAGACCTGGCTGCCCCTCTAAAAAGGCCGACGAACAACTCTCGAAAAGTGCGCTAAAACTCTAAACTCCGTCCTTTAGGCCTCGAAAGCCCCCTATGATACTGACCGGTCGCCGTGTCATCCTCCGTATGAAGGCGTCAACTGATGCCATATGGAAGGGGGGGGGGCGGCAGTTGGTTAGCGCTACAAATTTCCCACTCGTCCTGTCACTTTTCTTGACCGGGGCCGCTGCTTCTCACAAGGAGACTTTCAGGTTCTAAGAGGTCGGTCCCTCATACGGATATATTCTTATATACAACACTTCATCCAGCCAAGATCGCCAAAAATTTATTTTCATCCCTTAACCGGTTTCGGTGAACTCAGTCACCATCTTCAGACAGTCCAGTACAATCACTTAGCGTCATATGTAGAAATAGAAACATAACCTTCTAACACACGTAAACATCTTGTTAAAGTTTTTCATCACAGGGTGGTTCGTCATAATGAATAAAATGTGGTCTTGGGCCAAGCAAACAGGAGACTGAACGGGAAAACATTGCACAACTCTGTTGTGTAACTGTGTAAATAGATTTCCGCGCCGCGAATCGTGTCAACCGCGCCAGCTACAAACCACGTTGAATGCAGTGAGGGATTGTTGTGCAAATGTGGTCTTGCCCCAAGCAAACAGGAGACTGAACAGGAGAAAAGGTAGCAACTCTGTTGTGCAATGTTTTTCTGTTCAGTCTCCTGTTTGCTTGGGCCAAGATCACATTTTATTCATTATGACTAACCACCCTGTGATGAAAAACTTTAACAAGATGTTTACGTGTGTTAGAAGGTTATGTTTCTGTTTTTACATATAACGCTAAGTGATTGTTCTGGACTTTCTGAAGATGGTGACTGAGCTCACTGAAACCGGTTAAGGGACGAAAATAAATGTTTAGCAATCTTGGTTGAATGAAGTGTTGTACATAAACTGTTGATCGCTCTCCAGTGGCGAAAAATGTCTTTTAACTATGGATATATTCTTGCCCTAGTTGCACTACAAAGGTTGAATTAGGCATTATATCGATAGTTGGCGTAGTGAGCTCAGTTAGTCGATTGTTGGGGGTCTGATAGTGGTACGGCTCAAGTGTGGAATTATCGGCGAGAGTCTAAACGGCATAAGTGAGTAATAAGAGTGATGGTGAAATTCCGTTCATTGTGCGTATTTCGGGTTGATTTTATCCCCAGCGCCGTGGATGGATTTTCTCACAATTTGCTCCATCCATTTGCTCCAACATCCATGCTCGAGGGAGGACTCGAACCCCCGACGGGGAAATTCCACGCGCACTGCAGTTGAGTGCCTTAGTGCGCACGGTTATTCTGCCGCGGCGGGGCTTCGCAGGATAGTGGTATTTAACTGGGTATGTGGCGTGTTCACAGCACCCGAGTTGTAAAAGTTTATTGGTATTTAGTGAATTATTATTATCGGTCACACTGATGTGCGGCTTGTCACCTTCGTTCAAAGGGTTGCACATTGTTGCGAAACCGTTGTTCGTGTTTTAGAAAGTACGCAACACTGTACACAACAAGTTTTAAACGATAGGGTGCTGATAACGCTACAGCTACCTAGTAGTGTGACTTTCTGTGTCGAGTACTGCACATCACGGTGTCATATGAGGAGGCGGTTGGAGCAAGGTTTTAATGACGACGAAGACTTTGAGATTCCAGAGTTTGAAGATTCGGATGACAATGAAGAAGAAGAAGAACAGTGCAAGGAAAGCTGTCATGCAACTGGAAGTGATCAAACTGATGACGATGCTGGTGAAGATATGGCATCCTCCTTTTCACCAACACCGCCGCGGCGGTGTGGCCGAGCGCATATTTTATTTTATACTTTTTGTGACTGAAAATAAAAATAAATAAATAGCAATATAAGTTTCACTGAGGACACAACATTTACGGCGTCTCCTTTATACCGCGGGAACAGGCCAGTGCGCATGTGCAAGAAGTGTAAGAACGCCCTCTGGGAACTGAAGAGTATTGCAGTGCCAGCAGCGGTAGAAGTTAGTAATCGAAAATTAAGGAGATGGTCGAAAACTAGACCATTGTTGTTTAATATCAGATAAAATGGGATTCCATGTTTCTCTCAAAGGAAATCCTTTTTCCCTATTAATAAGATTATCTGATAATCTTATTTCTATCGATTTCTTAAAGACACAATACCAATAACGTGAGGCTGGAACAATAATTTGCGTGTCTTTAAATGACATGTTATGCCCTTCATTAAGACAATGTTCAGCCACTGCAGAGTTTTTTTGGTTGGAACAGACGTGTGTGCCTTTTATGTTCTACACAATGGTCGTGAATCGTACGAATTGTTTGTCCAACATATACCTTTCCACAGTGGCAGGGGATTTTATATACTCCAGGCTTCCTCAACCCCAAATCATCTTTTACAGATCCTAGAAGAGCTCTGGTTTAGACAAAGGCAATAAGGTACTTTTGATGTATTTTTGAAGCATTCTTGATATTTTTGAAGAAATACTTCCCGCATAAGGTAAAAATGCAATTGATTTTGAAGTGTCCGTGGGTGGTTCACGTGGTGGTCCGAATTGGAAAGCTGAACTGATTTTTTTGTGTCCCAGCCTCGTCGCCGCTTTTGGGTCTCGTTTCCGTCGTAGGTGTCGGTGGCCGAGTAGAATTTAACCGACACAGGAATAAAGGATGCCCGCTTGTGCAGGTAGGAGGTGACCACCCAGTGGGACAGCAGAAACTAGAAACAGTAGAGTAAATTAGAACGAGATATATATTTCATAGAGACTTAGTAATAATTAACTTTTACATAGCTCAGTACTGCAGAATGCTGATACATAGTTGAGCGAGAGGCCTGCCTAGTGATAATTTGTAGTGCCTATCCAATAGCCAAGTCTTCACTGGTGCCTATCTGATTCCGAAGTGTTAACTGGTTCCTCTCTCAGTCCCAAGTGAACGATGTCGTTCAGTGCTGGCCATGAGCGGAGTTGTAGCAGAGGGCGCTCGTGGCCGACGTAAGAACGCCGCGCCGTACGTGCATGGCGGCGCGCGGCGAAAGTAGGTGGCGCGCACTTTAGACTTGTGCGACACCACAGGTTTGATGATTAGTATAGCCATTCTACCTAAAAACAACCTTAAAGATGATCCAATTCTTGCGTCAAATATGCAGAATCAGAAATGGCAGAAGTTCTTTTGCCGAGTGTACGTAGAACACCCAACCGTTGATGTGGTGGATGACAGCTAGTAGCGTGGACATAGCGGTCCGTATGTGTGGGTTTACGGCACACGCTGTGCCCCAAAGTCCCTTTTTCTTTTTATGAACTAAAACATCCAAGAAAGGCAATTTTCCAGCCGGCCGCGGTGGCCGAAGGGACTGAGGCGCTCCAATCACGGTCTGCACGGCCACTACGGTCGGGGGTTCGAATCCCCCCTCGGGCATGGATATTTGTGCCGTCCTTAGTCTTAGGTAGTTGATAAGTAGTTTCTAAGCTTAGGGACTGATGACCCCGTAGTTAAGTCCCATAAGTTCTACAAACATTTTTTTTTAATGCAATTTACCATCCTTTTAAATTTCCATCGAAAACTTTATGCGTGGATGAAGACAGTTAAAATGATCTAGAAACCGATGAACGGCTTCCATTCCGTCTGGCCAGACAATAAAAATATCATCCAGATATCTCAAAAACATGTAGGGTTAAGAAAATAAGTGCGATCAGCAGACCGACACAATCCGGTTCCACTTTTATTATCTGTAACTGAATAGTAATTGGACAAAAGAGGAAAGGTGTACCAGTAGAAAGGGCCGCGGTGGAGTAGTCGAGCGGTCTAAAGCGTCTCGCTGCGGAGAGCGCGGTTGCTCGCCGTGGAGGTTCGAGTCCTCCCTGGGGCATGGGTGTGTGTGTGTGTTGTCCTTAGGTTAGTTTACCTAGTAGTTTGTAATCTACGGACTGATGACCACGCAGTTTGGTCTGATAGATTTACAAACATTTGAACATTTTTTGTTTTGTTTTGAGAAAGGAGCGGTTTCCAAGCGTAAACGACCATCAGTAAAGTAGTTCCAAAAATGAACGAATTTGCCAGTGTGTAGTAGTACGCAGAGCCATCGGAGTGCTGGAAAGTCTCTTATGGAGCGCTAGAAGCCGCGTCGCCCTTTGAGAAGTGACGCCGGCCAGACCCCGGCCGCACACGCCGCCTTCTGTCGTGGCGACGCCGGCGGCCGCGGTTACGATGTCGTAAACAGAGATTCCCCTGGCTGCGATGACAGTGGGCCCGCAGTGCGGACCGGACTGCATCAGCGGCGGCGGCCTCTCGCGGTCCTTAACAGCGCGCAGTAAACTCCTGGAACGATTCCGACTTTCTGATGTCTCCAGTCCGCGCCCGAACTACAGTTTTACAACTGCCCCGTTACAGCGCCGAATCTCTCTTCGAATCGAGTCAGTAAAACAGTGCATGTTTTCCGTCGTCAAAGGACCATTTTGTCAGTCTTACAGTAAAATAAAAAAATTAAAAAAAAATATTTGTGTGGCTCATTGGTTTTGTGTCTCGATTTGCGCGGTTGTCGTAGGTGTCGGTGGCCGAGTAGAAAGAGACCGACACAGGAATAAAGGATGCAAGCGTGTGCAGGTACGGAGGTGACCAGCCAGTGGGACAGCAGAAACTAGAAACACTAGAGTAAATTAGAACGAGATATATATTTCATAGAGACTTAGTAATACTTAACTGCCGGCCGCGGTGGCCAAGGGGACTGAGGCGCTCCAGTCACGGTCTGCACGGCCACTAGGGTCGGGGGTTCGAATCCTCCCTCGGGCATGGATATTTGTGCCGTCCTTACTATAAGGTAGTTGATAAGGAGTTTGTAAGTTTAGGGACTGATGACCCCGTAGTCAAGTCCCATAAGCTTAACAAACATTTGAAAATTTGATGTATTTTGTCGTCGATGTATCAAAGATATTGAATAGAAGGAGAGTTATTTAATTAAAATTTGTGCTGCGGCCGGATTTCAAACGCAAGATCTCATGCTTACGAAGCAGGCTCCTTGATTACTCAGCCACAGAGAGAGCCGCGGTGGAGTAGCCGAGTGCTCTAAGGCGCCTTGTTGTGGAGCGCACCGCTGCCCGCCGTCGGAGGTTGGATTCTTCCTCGGGCATAGGCGCGCGCGCGCGCGCGCGCGTGTGTTTATGTGTGTGTATGTGTGTGTGTCTGTGTATGTGTGTGTGTGTGTGTGTGTTGTTAAGTAGTTAAAGTAGTTTGAAAGACTAGTGATGAATCTACTGTAAGAATGTCACTCGTATATTCCTCTAGTACCTTTTATTCGCATACAACAAAAATGTTACACCAGGAACAAAATATACAAAATTAAAGGTCCACTGATTTGCAGTTCCAATACTTCAACACTTCCAGTTCATCAATTCCGGACGTCAGTGTGGCGACCTACAGTTCGTCCGTCCCCACATAGTTCTTGACTGCAGAATGCTGATACGTAGATTAGATAGAGGCCTGCCTACTGATAATTCCTAGTGCCTATCCGATAGCCAAGTGTTAACTGGTTCCTATCTCAGTTCCAAGTGTTAACTGGTTCCTATCTCAGTCCCAAGTGAACGATGTCGTTCAGTGGTGGCCACGAGCGGGATCGCAGCAGAGGGCGCTCGTGGCTGACGTCGTAAGAACGCCGCGCCGTGCGTGCATGGCGGCGCACGGCGAAAGTAAGTGGCGCGCACTTCATACTTGTGCGACACCACAATTGGCCTGGTGCAAGTCTTTCAATTGGAAGCCAATTCGGCTACTTGCGTGTCCCTAGCCTACCCCAGTTATCCAAGCGGGAAAAGGGGACCTACAGCTTAACGTGGAATCCGAACCACGTGTCGTTTCTGGCGACTCCTCACATCGTTGAGGGGTGAAGGATGGGTTAAAACGCAGACTGAAAAAATCCGAGGTCTCAGGTGTTTGTAAGCGAGAATAATAAATTTTTCTGTATTTGTGTAGCTTCGAGTTTTCCCGACGGACTTTTTGCAAATACGGTTCTCCAACGAGACATCTAGAGTTGGCCATATCTAATAGTGACCTCGTCGGGAAACTATGAGACGGGGATGTGGGAATGATATAGTATTGGAACGTTACTATTGGCACCAGCATCATTCGATACTTCCGATAGCGCTATTTTGATGCTTCTTCCGACTCGAAGAAACTATCGATTACTTGTTTTCTGTTCTGGTACCTGAAGTAAAACTATTTTTTTAGGAAAATCCAGAAATGTAACATCAGGTTTTTACATCTATTTTTTTCATCTCATCGCTATTACAAACCACAAATGTTTTTACATCTAAGGGACTTAAGACTAGCCGGCCGCGGTGGCCGAGGAGACTGAGGCGCTCCAGTCACGGTCTGCACGGCCACTACGGTTGGGGGTTCGAATCCCCCCTCGGGCATGGATATTTGTGCCGTCCTAGTTCATAAGTAGTTCATAAGTAGATTGTAAGTTTAGGGACTGATGACCCCGTAGTTAAGTCCGAATAGTATTGAAGATGAATCCGAAGAGGAATATGCACGTGGTATTTCAACTGATTTTGATTATGATGCAATAAAAGTACGACGGAGAGCTCGAATGACTCAGAGGTCAGTGACGAACATTCTGATAATTACAGTTTCTTCACGTCACTTTCACTAGCAAGAAAGCTAAAAACAAATCGAACCAGCTTGCTTGGTACCATGAACAGAATTAGACGGAATGTACCTGAGTGCGTGAAGTACGCTCGTGAGAACCTACACAAGAATGTGGTTTTCAAAAACGACTGCATCACCCTCACAGTGCATAAAGCATAGCCAGGAAAAAACGTAATAATTCCCAGTGTCTTGTATCCAGATGTACAAATTGGAAATGATATGAAGTCAAAGCCTGACACTGTGACACGTTACGGTGAATCAGAGTATGGAGTAAATGTCTTGACCAAATGGCCCGCAAATTCTCAGTGAAAGTTGGTGGAAGAAGGTGGCCTGTTCATACTTTTTATAATATTCTAGATTTAGCAGGCATCAGAGTAACAAGACGAGATTTCCTTCTGAATCATGCAGATGAACTTGCCAAAGACTATACAGAAACCAGGGTAGAAGCTCTACCAGTTCACGTTGAAGCATCAGGTGTAAGTGGGAACTGCTGCCATTGACAGGTTCGAAAATCCTCCACAGAAGGAAAAAGTTTATTCAAATGTGCATCGTGTGACAAACCAGTTTGCAAGAAATGTGTTGCTGTAGTTCCCTATGTCTGTGCAGATTTCGAAGTACAGTCTACAGACAATGATGACCAGTAGGTGTCAAAAAGGAACTACATCGAAAGTAATTTTATCTTTGGATAATGTATTGATGCTGTATTATGTTATTAGTTGTAGAAAATATCATTTTGAACTAAAAACTTCATACTATGACTGGATTTCTATTTAAAAAATTTGATTTCTTTATGACATAATGAACCATTTTCAAGTATTTGCCTACGGTAGTTCATTTGTCTAAAATAAGTAAAATATTTTATATTTATGTTGTTACGTGAAACCGTTTTGAATTAAATTGTATATAGCACGTTTGTACTTAATATCTATAATAAAAACAACATATGAGACCATTAGTGTCAATATTTCTTACAGAAAAACCCGTGCCTGAAAATTAAAAGACTAGGATCAAACAGTAACGCATCGATCTGAAATGGGACACTTTTGTCCCGTTGGTGGTTTTAGGGTGTTAAAAACTCCGGCGGTTCTAGTGTTAACTACTTTGGTCAACAGTCCCCAGTTGTCCTGCCCGCCTACTACAGAGGCAACACGCATGACCCGAAGGCGTCGCGGATTGCCGGGAAGCTAGGCGAACAATCCACGGGTGCTAGCAGGGGGCGCTAGCAGCACGCACAGAGGTTCGCAGTAAAAAAGGGACCTACTCCAGCCCGCCGTCATCGTGATCGGGGAGTTAGGTATCCTTCCGCGTGCTTACTTAATGACGCGCACAGCCTAGCCACGGTAGTCGGACGCCAACCAAGGTACCTGTCACGCCCCCGCCCTCCGAGGTCGCCTCCAAGGACGTCTCCGCAGTACCGCCGCCACTGTGGGGACGGATGAACTGTAGGTCGCCACACTGACGTCCGGAATTGATGAACTGGAATTGTTGAAGTATTGGAACTGCAAATCAGTGGACCTTTAATTTTGTGTACTTTGTTTCTAGTGTAACATTATATATAGTCAGAGGAGCACTGAAATTTTTGTTGTATGCCAATAAACTGTATTGGAGGAATACACGAGTGACATTCTTACCGTATATTCATCACTAGTCTTTAAAACTACTTTAACTACTTAACACACGCACGCACACACACACACACACACAAACGCGTGCGCGCGTGCCTATGCCCGAGGAAGAATCGAACCTCCGACGGTGGGCAGCGGTGCGCTCCACAGCAAGGCGCCTTAGAGCGCTCGGCCACTCCACCGCGGCTCTCTCTGTGACTGAGTAATTAAGGAGCCTGCTTCGCAAGCATGAAGTCCTGCGTTTGAAACCGCGCCGCAGCACAAATTTTAATTAAATAACTCTCCTTCTATTCAATAACTTTGATATATCGAGACAAAATACGTCTCTAGAAATTGATTTATTATTTGTTATGTTATTATCCATATTAACAGAAATGTAAATATTTGATTATTCAAAATCTTCGAAAGTTCTTGAGGGTTGCTTTGAAATTTGCATTTTAATACTGCAAGATTTACAGTTACTTGTTATATATACATATATACTTTTGCAAATTAGATTGCAAAAACGTGCACATATTCCTGGGCAACGTTGTATTGAAATTTCGAAGCATCCGCCAAGAACTTTTGGACATATGAAGTTAAGAGCATCTACGTTTTCAATATACGTATAAAAATGTAAATGTTCGTCTGTTCAGAATGTCAAACCTTCGAAAATATTTTTAGTACTTAACAGAACGCCCTCTGTATCACGTATAGTATTGGGGGACGTTATTTGCTGCGGCTGCATAACTGTGCGCGGCGCTAAGGCAACTTGCTGCGGTGCACTTGGCCATTCCCCATCGGAGGTTCGAGTCGACCCTCTGGCGTGGGTGTGTGTCGTTCTTAGGATAAGTTGGTTTAAGTAGTGTGTAAGCTTAGGGACTGATGATCAGTGCAGTTACGTCCTATGACTTTACAAACATTTCAACATTTGAGGACGTTATAAAAAGGTAAAAGTTGATTTGTGCATAACAAGTAATCTCCCAAAGTTCTTCACCGATGAGTTTGAAATTTCGAGACAACGTTGCATTTAATACAGGAAGGTTTGTAGATGTCTGTTTCTTTAATATATGACTTGTAATCAATAAATAGGTTACTGTTTGCCTTTTTTTACGCCGTTTCGTCATTATGTAAACTCATGTACGAAATGTATTTAAAAATTTGGTACCACCAAGCTCTGTAACATTAACTAAGATGAACTATGAACTACATTTAAAAAGGTTCAAATGTTTATAAATATATATGGCATCTAACTACTGTAATTATTACTCCCTAGGCTTACAAATTAGGTAAAGGAACTTAACTAAGGACGAAACACACACACACACACACACACACACACACACACATGTCCGAGGGAGGACTCAAACCTCAGACGGGGAGCACACGCGAGCTCCGCAGGAAGACGCCTTACAGCAAATTGAGAGTGAAGCAAATTGAATAACCGCCCTCCATGTTATCGGAAGTATAGAGGGGCATGTTACATGACAGTAGGTTAGAATATTTTTAAAATTTAACTGGTTGTGCCTTTCAGGTTTAGCCAGAACAATTTTACCTCCGTGATAGAGCAAAACGCTTTATATATGTCATTGCTCGAAAGTGTCAGCAACTTTATTTCAAGTACGTCCCCCCCCCCCTCGACGATCAGCTGCGATATGGTCTGGGAGTGTAAGGCCATTCTACGTTTATTTTTGTATGCCGTTTCCAACAGAAAATTTTCAAAGACTGGTATACGTTTCAGAGACTAGCTTTTTAAAGTAAGATTACGTTAATTTTAATTCATTTAATGTTAGAAGCATGAACTATTTCATGGGCCAAGGAAATACAATCCCACACTGGAACTTTATACATAAGCCACACAGTCAGTATAAAACGCATTGAAGTTTGTAGTTTATCGTAGCTTTAATGAAGTAGTAGTCAATATTATGCTTGTCTTTGTTCAAATGTTTGTTAAGCTTATGGGACTTAACTACGGGGTCATCAGTCCCTAAACTTACAAACTACTTATGAACTACCTTATACTAAAGACGGCACAAATATCCATGCCCGAGGGGGGATTCAAACCCCCGACCGTAGTGGCCGTGCAGACCGTGACTGAAGCGCCTCAGTCTCCTCGGTCACCGCGGCCGGCATGCTTGTCTTTCTTATGAATCAGATTACGGTACTCTGAATCAAAATACAAGGAAACTGCCATTAGCGAATCCCCTCAATTTACCTTGCTGTTTCGGCTTTTATGATGAAAAGTGCGTAAAATACATTTAGCCTTACTTCCTGCATTTCATATATAAATTTTGTTTCAAGATTTGAAGGACAATTATGTGTGATTCGTGTAGGAAACCAATTCCTTCTTCTCATTTCAACAATCTATTTCTTCGTCAGCAGATTATTTTCAACGGAAACCTTGGATAATTTTTTTTTTCATTAATGGGCCTGCAGCAGTGAAAATATCGTAATATGACATTTTTAATAAGTATGATATCCTTTACTGCAGCTTGTTAGCTTTATTTATTTATACACTACAGCTGTTTCGCCGTATTTGGCATTGTCAAGTGGTATTCCATTTGTTGGTAACACACACACAGCATCTGTACCTCTATATGATGCCGTGTGTTTTTTAATAATTTTCTAAGAAAGGTATCTATAAAAATCATATAGACGGACAGATGCTGTTTGTGTGTTACCAACAAATGGAATACCACTTGACAATGCCAAATACGGCGAAACAGCTGTAGTGTATAAACAAATAAAGCTAATAAGCAGTAGTAAAGGATACCATACTTATTACAAATAATAAAAATTTGAAAAGTTAAACACATAACTCGAATACGCAAAACAATTAACATATATGATATTTTTAACAGTACTCTTTTGAAAAAAGAAATATTCGCAGTATTTTTGCTTCTACGAGTACAGTAATACGTTACACAAACATTAGCCATGATGAAACTTCCTGGCAGATTAAAATTGCGTGCCGGAACCGGTACTCCAAACTGGGACCTTTGCCTTTCGTGGACAAGCAGAGTGAAAAGTTTTATTCTGGAAACATCCCTTAGGCTATGGCTAAGTCATGTCTCCACCATATTCTTTCTTCTAGGAGTGCTAGTCTTGCGTGTTTCGCAGGAGAGCTTCTGTGAAGTTTGGAAAGTAGGAGGCGAGGTACTGGCGGAAGTAAAGTTATGAGGCGGCATCGTGAGTCGTGTCGGGATAGCTCAGTCGGTAGACGCTTGCCCGCGAAAGGCAAAGGTCCCGGGTTCGAGTCCCGGTTACGGCACACAATTTTAATCTGTCAGGAAGTTTCATATCAGCGCACACTCCGCTGCAGAGTGCACCCCTTAGGCTGTGAATAAGCCATGTCTCCACCATATCTTTTCTTCCAGGAGTGCTAGTCTCGCTTGTTTCGCAGAAGTACTTCTGTGAAGTTTGTAAAGTAGGGGTCGAGATACTGGCGGAAGTAAAGTTGTGAGGTGGCATCATGAGTCCTGTCGGGATAGCACAGTCGGTAGTGCGCTTATCTGCGAAAGGCAAAGCTCCCAGGTTCGAGTCCCGGCTCCAGCACACAATTTTAATCTGCCAGGAAGTTTCATATCAGCGCACACTCCGCTGCAGAGTGAAAGTTTCATTCTGGAAACATCCCTTAGGCTGTGACTAAGCCATGTCTGCACCATATCCTTTTTTCCAAGAGTGCTAGTCTTGCATGTTTCGCAGGAGTGCTTCTGTGAATTTTGAAAAGTAGGAGGCGAGGTACTGGCGGAAGTAAAGTTGTGAGGCGGCATCGTGTGTCGTGTCGGTAGACGCTTGCAGAGTGAAAAGTTTCATTCTATTAGGCATGATTTCTAAAAGAACTGCTTATCTCACTTTTTCACATATGTACTATCTCGATTTCAGAAAGCCACTGCCTGACTTCCGATAATATGGCGACTAGTAGTACAGCGTGGTACCGCAGGGAACGCTAAAGATCGTGTCTCCGCCCCTCCATGCATGTTCTATCTGTCTGCTCCGCAACCCGCTGGCAGTTTAATGCGCTTCCAGTTATCTGTGGCCGCGCGAGTAGTTACAACACGCCGTTTATCTGCACTCGGTTTCAATTTGTCCGCTGTCTGAACGAAAGAGCCCCACAACTCTGGAGAAGGGAGCGTTGAGCGGGCGCAGGATCCATTCCTCCCGCGGTCAGAAAAATAGGACTGAATCCTCCCGAGCCTGCAAGGGTGTGGAAAAGGACGGGACTGAATCCTCCCATAACCTGTTTAAGCAGGTAGCTGGTGGCGGCCCGAGACTAGAGTGTGTGGCCAGACCTTTATGAATATTCCAGGCAAGCAAAGCTAGCTTGCATATGTTCCAGTGCATGTTCCTACATTGTACAGTAAAGTAAGAGTGAGAATTAAGCCCCACTTAACGTTAGAGCCATAGTAAACGTACAGTAATATATAAGACAGAAACTTTCCAATTTCATTTCTTTCGTAATAGTCATGTGCAAGACCCAATGTTTGAATCTTCCTCTACCAGCTCTGGGTCAAATGAAATTTGCATCCTTGGATCCTTATATCACTCCAGACTTCACTTCCAGCCTTCATTATGCTGTCTTCCAAATCTGTAAACATCGTTGATGGTGAAAATTTCAGTCCTAGATCAGCACATTTATTGATGACTGTATCAAAGACATACTGATACGACGAAGGTTTCTTCTCGTTCAATAACGCAAAAACCAATCGAATATAATGTCCATTAACTAGACCGAGTATAGTAAACAGCTGACAAAAGAATTTTGTGCAACACTTGAATGTTCCGTCAATAAATATAGTTGCATGCTGATTAAGCACGTTAAGGTTTTCAGAGTTACAAAATATTAAATGTTGAAATGTTTGTAAAGCTTATGGGACTTAACTACGGGGTCATCAGTCCCTAAACTTACAAGCTACTTATGAACTACTTACGAACTAGGACGGCACAAATATCCATGCCCGAGGGGGGATTCGAACCCCCGACCGTAGTGGCCGTGCAGACCGTGACTGATGCATCTCAGTTTCCTCGGCCACCGCGGCCGGCTACAAAATATTACAAATTTTTTCTCGGCATTGTTGTCCAGCAAGAAATTTTTCCCGTCTGTAGTTTCAACTTGTTACGTATTGAGAACTTCACCAACATCTTCAATACTCGTCGGCAATTTGGGAATAATTTTCAGCCTAGCATTGTAAATAGATTTCCGGAAGCTGTCGACATCTCTAATTGTTACTTCTTGAGTATTTTCTCCTTTTAAATGGTGGTAAATCAGCTTAGATGGCCTCTCACAAATGTCTTCTGTGGCTTTTCGCTTCATATTAGCAATTCATTTTTGGCTCTGAATTTTCTTGGAAGGCACTTCTGCGTGGTTGTGGTCTTCATGAATGTCCGCAACATCTAGGTCCTCAACAGAAATTGTTTTAATAAAACTTTTGCAATCCTTAATGTTGCACGTCCATCGCGCTACACCACTTTTCAAAAATTTCTGAAATCCGAAGTCTTACCTTTCAGAAGTAACCTTTTCCCTCCCTTTCTAATTACTGAAACTTCAAGGGCGTCGGAGGACATCTTCACTGTTAAAAGATCTGCCGTGGACTGAAGTGACAGTAAGGCCGGAAACCGCTTGGGGCGGGGGTGGGGGCTGGTACCTGCAGGAGGCGCCACTGTGCTACAATAGTTCGGGAGGATTCAGTCCTGTCCCTGTTCGCCTACCTGCCGTTGGGAGGATTCCGTCCTGCGCCCCGTTGAGCTTGTGCGACGTCTATTTTTATGTAGCAATTTTTGCGGTGCCGTTAGCGATTTTAATAGGCGCTCCACAAGTGGCGGGTGTCGTTACGAGAGGCGCGACGTGTGACGGACACGCTGCCTGGCTACACTCCATTGTTCCCTGCAGCAGGGACCTGCGCTGTAATCTTCACAGCGAGGCTCCGCAGCGGGAAAAACGCGGGTTCTTAAATTAGCGGTGCGCAGTTGCAGGTCTGCGTTCACATTTTTTATGACTGCTATAATACAGCCTACCAGCTGATTTCATCTCCTGTTCTGATTTTCCCACATCAGATTAGCTCTTAAGTCAGCGTGCCCAGTTATTTGTTGTACGTCGTGTGTTCAAAAATAAAGGTGTCTATGTAGGGTTCAGAATAAACAACCGCTATCAGTCACATTAGAGTTCGTATATTTATTTATGAGACGACCGGTTTCGGGCTTGTGCCCATCTTCAGGTTGAAAGCAAGATGAAGGTTCGCATCAAATAAAAATTTGGAAAAGTCGCCCTTAAAGTAAGGGGTGGGGGGAGCCGCACTATCAGGATCCGGCGCTGAAAGAAGTGAAACCCCATCCATGTGAAGCACCAGACGCCACTGGTGTGAGGTCATATTTCTGTGCAGTGATGGTAATAAATTCTACTCAAAAAATGGAAAGCAGAAAAGTAATAAAAGTAAGGAGGTAAACAAAGTATGTACGAAAATGTGTGTAAAAAAGTGAGTCACCTGGACAATCGCGATTTAGATATAACATTAAATGTAAGTAAACAGTGTTTCTGTTCAAGCCATCTTGCCGCCTGCAGTTGGTGTCACTATAACATATATATATATATATATATATATATATATATATATATATATATTGCTGTTCGTTAGTCTCGCTAAAACTCGAGAACGGCTGAAGCGATTTGGCTAATTTTAGTCTTGAAATATTCGTGTAAGTCCAGGGGAGGTTTAAACGATGATAAAATATGGAAAAGTTGTCCGGAAAAGAGGAAAATCGGGAAAAACTGAAACAGCTTTTTCCAGTGAACTATCAATACCGTTCGTCCAGTTGCGATAAAATTTTGTAAATTTCATGTTGAAAGCAATATTATATATGTAGCACGTTGCTGTTCACTGTTTGAAAACAAATTATTTGGTACTAGATGACCCGGTGAACCTCGTATCACTTACCTCTTAAAATAAACCATATTAATTTAAATCATATGTATTTTAGACCTAGTAGCTTTATAAAGGCATCATCACATAGTCCAAGTATCGGTTCGATAGTGGGCGGAAAGTGTGGGCAAATCAGCCACACGTGTCCAGGATAATGTTCATGTCATATTCTTGGACGTTAAGGGAAGGTTGAAGCGGTGATGAATATGGAAAAATTGCGAGGAAAATTTAAATCTAAAACATGTAAAAGAGTGACTTGGGTGTTGTGTTGGATGCGTTCAGACTATCTTATGATGCCTTTATAAAGCTACTGGGTCGAAATTTCATATGATTTAAATTACTATGGTTTATATTAAGAGGTAAGTGAGACGAAGTTCACTAGGTCAACTAGTCGACCCGGCAATGCTTCGCAATTGCTAATATGCATGTAGTCTTGCTTTGAACGTCAAATGTGCAAAATTTAATTGCAATCGTACGAAAGATATTGATATCCCAAAGAAAAGAGCTCTTTCAATTTTCCACAAATGTTCCTACTTTCTGGCCAACTATTCCATACTTTTATTTCACTCAAACCTTCCTCTCGCTTTGAACGTCGAATGTGCAAACTTTTATCGCAATCAGATGAATGAATTCTATTGATATTTCATAGAAAAATCTATTTTTTCTGAATTTTCCAATTTTCCGGAAAACTTTTCCAAATTTTTATTTCAGAAGAACGTTACTCTAGCTTTGAAGGTCCAATTTGCAAAATTTTATCGCAATCAGACAAAGGATATCGATATTCCATTGAAAATGCTCTTACAACCATGTGCCAATTGATTTTTATTTTTAAAGAAAAAAATGGCGTTCGGTTTGTCCTAAATTTTTCTTACTTTAAGGGCGACTTTTCCAAATTTTTATTTGATGCGAACCTTCATCTTGCTTTCAACATGAAATTTACAAAATTTTATCGCAACTGGACGAACGGTATTGATAGTTCACTGGAAAAAGCTGTTTCAGTTTTTCCCGATTTTCCTCTTTTCCGGACAACTTTTCCATATTTTATCATCGTTTAAACCTCCCCTGGACTTACACGAATATTTCAAGACTAAAATTAGCCAAATCGCTTCAGCCGTTCTCGAGTTTTAGCGAGACTAACGAACAGCAATGCATATATATATATATATATATATATATATATATATATATATATATATATATATATATATATATATAGTGACACCAACTGCAGGCGGCAAGATGGCTTGAACAGAAACACTGTTTACTTACATTTAATGTTATATCTAAATCGCGATTGTCCAGGTGACTCACTTTTTTACACACATTTTCGTACATACTTTGTTTACCTCCTTACTTTTATTACTTTTCTGCTTTCCATTTTTTGAGTAGAATTTATTACCATCACTGCACAGAAATATGACCTCACACCAGTGGCGTCTGGTGCTTCACATGGATGGGGTTTCACTTCTTTCAGCGCCGGATCCTGATAGTGCGTCTCCCCCCACCCCTTTTCCCCACCAGCTGTTGGCTGAAGAAACTTCGGTGACACTTGTCCCATGCCAGAAACGTCCGAAAAAATTGCATGACACGAGCCGACCGATTTCCCACCATCCTCAGCAACTTCTTTTAAGGTAATTTGACAATTTTCGAGACAAGTTTCGTAGCTTCGACGTCATCATCTGTTGTTGATGTGCTGGGCCGTCCAGAGCGAACTTCGTCATTGGCATCTTCTCGGACATCTTGGAAGAGGTTGTACCACTTGTAAACTATTTTATTTATTTATTTATTATCTTTCTTTTACAGGAGACTCGCCCTATGCCACTGTCAACATTTCAAGTGTTTTACAGCACTTCATTCAATTTTTCACTCAAAATTTGATGCAAGTTCTTTGCTCTATTTTTGTAATAATGGAAAAGTGCCAGATGGATTGGTCGAGGAGGAACTGCTTCTGGGCCTGCTAGGTCTCCTGATTTAAATCCTCTGGACTTTCTTCCTGGGCGCATTAAAGACGTTGCCTATCGCGATGTTCCAACAACTCCAGAGGACATGCAGGAAATTATCGTTTTGCTTGTAATTCTCTTCAGCAGACAGCACTAGAAGCAGTAAATAGTTATTTCAACAAACGAGTGCACCAGTGTATCGGTGTCCAGGGTCACCATTTTGAGCACCTTTGAATGTTCTACTCCTCGGCAGTGGTAAAGAAGAGTCAAAGTCAATTTTGTGTTATGTTTTTATTTGGTTTTCACTTGTTTTCTGACAACTCCAGCATGTGGACGAGTTTCTGATCCCGGGCTCAAACTCAGTGTTCTGTTATGTAATTAATAATACTGTGTTTCAGTGAATGGTACACAGTGATAAATTTCTGAATGGGTCTTTAGGAGAGGAAATGATTTACCGAATAAAAGATACATGGTGCCATTTTAAAAAGTCATATCGACGTTCATGTCTTGCAAGAACAAAGCTACAAAGAAGGTAATCATGCTGATTAATGTCCCCCTGGTGGCTAGAGAATATGTGCTTGAAAGTATTGTAATTTGTATCTGGACACAGTTATTTAGGGTGGTCAAGATAAATGGGATACCGTGCACAAGGGATGAATTAGACCATCACTGATTAAATGAACTCGAGGTCAGTAGTCTACTTAGAAAACAAACTTGCGTTGATGGCAGAAGTCATAGAACTCTTTAATGTTCAAATTTTTGTAAATCTATTGGACTCAACTGCGTGTTATTAGTCCGTAGGTTACAAACTACTTAATTACAAAAATGTTTAAAAACGTTTGTATAGTCTATGGGACTTAACTACGGGTTCATCAGTTCCTAAACTTACAAACTACTTATGAACTACTTACGAACTAGGACGGCACAAATTTCCATGCCCGAGGGGGGATTCGAACCCCCGACCGTAGTGGCCGTGTAGACCGTGACTGGAGAGCCTCAGTCTCCTCGGCCACCGCAGCCGGCAACTAATTACATATTATTGACGGCGTTACAGCGTTCAATGAATGATATAAATCGCAATTTGCGATCAGTTATGGCTTCACTGTACGCTGTAACGTCGTCAAAAATATATAATTGTATACAACCCGAGACTGGGCTCCTGACGACAATTGATTGTTTCTCGATACCTCATGGTCTGTTCTCCCTGATGCGGGAATATAGTATTGTGGCTGGGAGCATTACAGAACAAATAGGCTGTGGTAACAAAAAAGAGACAGCGTGGCGAATGGATATTTGGGTGTGGCGGGAGACGTGCAGGGAAGAGTCCTCTGCTGTCGGGCTGGCCACTGTATACTCGGTGATGAAGTGGTCAACGCGTCTGCCTAGTAAGCAGGAGATCCCGGGTTCGAATCCCGGCCGGACACAAATTTTCATTCGCCGCACTTTGGTATTCCATCTAAACCTAGTACAGTGAATCCACAACTGATCGCAATTTGCGATTTATATCATTACGTAAACTAAGGTAAGCTAACCTAAGGACAACACACACATCCATGCCCGAGAGGGGACTCGAACCCTCGACGGCGAACGGCCGCGCGCACCGCAGCACGGCGCCCCAGTGCGCGCGGCTAATCTGCCGCGGCACTCTTTAATGAATACGATTACTGCACGATGTGTTTTGATGACTAAAAGTTATTTTTGGTTCTATTTGATTACAAAATAAGTGGGCTGTCCGTTTGTAAATAAATCGCAACTTTCTAAATACCAGTTCATCATACTATGGAGTACCATGGAACTTTTGTTTGCCTTGTGTAATTGTCAACATCCATATCTGATATATGTCAAACGGAGCGATTCTGTTCTTGCCGGCTTCTGTCAATCCACCGATGAATTACATACAATGCTATACACCAGCAACTGGGCCAACGTTCGATACTTGAAAACTTTATGGCGAGGAATTCTGTATTGAACGATGTTAGTCATTCTCCTTGCTACGCATGTCATACGTGATCCTAAGTTTGTCACTGAAATCTCATTGCTGTTATTCCTCGATACTCTGGTCATTCTTTTCTTCACTCTAATAAATAATGTTATGGGCAAATAACATCAAACCTACGTTGTGACTATTTATTTATTTATTTGCCTACGCTGCGACTGTACGTTACCTTTTAGCTGGTTGTGGGATGTTGCTTGCCGGTCGCGGTGGCCGAGGGGACTAAGGCGCTCCAGTCACGGTCTGCGCGGCCACTACGGTCGGGTGTTCGAATCCCCCCTCGGGCATGGATAATTGTGCTGTCCTAGTTCGTAAGTAGTTTGTAAGTTTAGGGACTGATGACCCCGTAGTTAAGTCCCATAGACTATACAAACATTTGAACATTTTTTGGGACGTTGCTTATTCAAATCTGATTTTCCTCTGGAATAGGTGTGGCAGTAAATGACGTCATCAGCGGAATGTGAGCACACAAGAGGAATGTGCCCCAGCTCTGTGCATAACTTCGTCTCTGGGGTGAGCTTTCTGTGTGCAGGAGGGTGCGCGTGGATCGAGGACTTCCTGGTGGATTACACGTGTGTCCCGGACTCCTACTTCAGAGGTAGCATCGCGAGAGCACTTGTCGATGGCTCTGTGGGTAGAGCAGTTGCTCGCCAAAGGCAAAAGCCCCGGGCTCGAGTTGCGGTCCGGCACTCAGTTCAACCCGCCAACTAGTTTCAGCTCCAGTGCTTGACATCCCATCCCCGCCACCGCACGGTAAACGCTAATCTGCCTTGCTTCCTTCGGAATATCGGCAGGAATAATGGTACTTTTGACGTCTAGAAAGAATGAACCTGGTCATTTCAGAGGTTGTATGACAGCGCAAGAAACTTTTTATATACTAGCTGAAAACCCGGCGTTGCCCGGGTTTTTATTTGTTCAAGCCCTGATGTAGTACTTCTCCTGTCCCGTCTCCCTCTGCCCATCTCCTTTTCTCTAAAAAAAAATTATATTTATCACAGATTTATATAAGAGACTAGCTAAAACCCGCGGCTTCGCTCGCGAGTTGATTGATTATGATAGATAACGCATCTTTCAGTAGTGTGCTATGAAACTGGTTTTGAAGGATGAAATGAAGTACAATACCTTCTTTAGAAACAAACATATTTAACCAACATTAAAATAAAATTATGTGAAGTGCTAAGTGATTTACAATAAATAATACATACATTATTCCTTAAAGCCTGTGTTGCAATATCTCAACACGTATGATGAGTGCCCGTTTATCAGGAAAGTAAGTAGTGTCGATCAAATCACACGTAAAAATGCACCCGTTTCGGAGAATCCAATCACGAAATTTAACAATAATGATTGTAATAATATCACAGATCGATCACGTGATGTGATGCGTGAAACGTCAAATCGATTTTTTGTAAAGAGATGTATTAAAACATATTTCTTTTTTACTGCTTTATTTACTTATTCTTATATTTCCTTATTCGTATGCTTACCCTTCAGAGAAAGAGCTGAAGACATTGTAGCACGCACAGACCAAAGATATGGTCTGTGGCATCTCTATATGTAACCTCCTTGCTCTAGAGACGCAAACGTCATCGCTGGCCTTCAGTCAGAATTTTTTTAATAATTTGACGACTTTCAACACCATATGTTCCATCCCCTTTTAGCTATCGGCATGGAACTGCTATGGTATAACGGGAGACTTCGGACAACAATTACACACAGACCATTCGTTTGCGTTCTGTAGTTTTCGCTGCAGAGCGAAATATTAACACACACACACACACACACACACACACACACACACGTAGAATTTTATATACACCGATAACTTTCCATCCCAATATACTCCACACTTTAATCATTAACAACCCTCAAACAACAATGCAACCAATAAAACCGTTTTCAAAGAGTAAATATAATTTTCAAAGAGCAATTATTGTTCCGCATTTCGCGTTATATTCTTCAAATTACTAAGTATCTAACAGATCGCTATAAAACCGTGCCTAAAACCTTCCTCAGGTATAAATTAGTAACTGTACAAATATTTAACTCTGTGTCTTGTCGTCCGGACGTGATAAGCGTACACCGAACAGACATTCACATAAATATAGCTTTCCGATCGCCATAAAACCGTGCCTAAAGCCTTCCCCGGGTAGACATTAGTAACTGTACAAATTTTTAGCTCTTTATGTCTTGTGGTTCAGACGTGATAAACGTACACCGAACAGACATTCACATTTATAGATATAGATAAGGCTGCCTTGCATAATGTACAAAATAAGTACAGTATCCAAACAAAGAAAGATAGAAATCAAAATAAAATGATACCTAACATTCATACATTCATTTAATTCACAACTTGACTATAAACAACATCGAAAGAGGTGACGCAGTGGTATCGCACTGGACTCGCATTCGGGAGGACAGCGGTCGAGACTAGCCTCCAGCCATCTCTCCAGGCAATTGCCGGCGAGGTTCCTTTCAAAGGGCACGGCCGATTTCCTTCCCCATCCATACCCAAACAATCCGAGCGTAAACGCCGTCACTAATGACCACGCTGTCGACGGGGCTTCAAACACTAAATCTTCCTTCCTTCCTGACTATAAAAACTATTTCTTGTGACTTGTCCAGGATCTAATATGATTATTTTCTGTGGTGAGCACATCCCTGAGCAAGCGACATGAAGTTCTCCGTGTGAGAAACATGGAGATTTCAAATAACTCCACAATATTGAGTAGATTGTCCTGTGATTTATTAATCATGATACAAAATTCAAGTCTCACTGCAAACTGCTAATTTAAAAGGCAGATCTGTCGGAAATAATGGGTATTCATCGGATTTACTCTCTTTCATTCTCTTCCTTTCCTTGTAGCTCTATAGAAGTCTATTGCTTCTTCCTACAGTGGTATGCGCTTCACAGTTCAGAGTTGCTTCAAAGTTCTCAACAGCACTGTCATCTTTCAGGAATTTCTTTAAGCTCAGGACTGTCTTAGCAGTACATAAGAAATGTAATAAAACGTGGTGCCTGATGTGAAAAGTTTTTATCCATCGCAGTGTATATGATCCCGTATTTATTGAGTTACTTGTTGTACAGTTGTAAAATTTTTCAGGTATATATCATTTGTATAAATGTTAGGAAGTCCTTTCTGAAAGCATTTGTCTGGAGTGTAGCATTGTATGGGAGTGAAACGTGGACGATAAAAAGATGATAGAAGCTTTTTAAATGTGGTGCTACAGACGAATGATGAAAATTAGATCACCTACCTAATGAGGAGGTGCTTAACCGATTCGGGGAGAAAATAAGTTTCTGGCATATCCTGACTAAGAGAAGGGATAGATTGGTTGGACACATCCTGAGACATCAAGGGATTGTCGACTTAGCATTAGAAGGAAGCATGTGGGGTAAAACTCGTAGAGGGAGACCGAGGGACGAATAATCGGATTCCAAAGGATGTAGGTTGCCGAACGTATTCTCAGATGAAGAGACTTGCACAGGACAGGGTAGCATGGAGAGCTGCAACAAACCAGTCTGCGGACTGAAGACCACAACAACAACAACAACAACAACAACAACATAAGTGCTGTATGTTTGTAAAATCTGTTGCGAATACAATTAGTAGTAAAGAAGTAATAGATTAAAAATTGGTGCGTGATGGGCCAGTTTTCAGTTAACATTACTGTGTATGTGCTCATATCTCATGAACTAAGTGCCGTACTGTGATACAATTTAGATATATTCAGCTGTATGTGTGTATACTGTCTGCAAAAATTCCTGTGGGTTCAATATGTAGTGTAGAAATTATAAATTGGAACGTTATACCGAATCCGTAGTTTTACTTCGTGAACAGCGGGAAAATAGTAAGGGAGAAACTTTTTTCCTTTCATCATTGTGCTATGGTTGTCAGCGAGAAAAAGTTTCCTAAAGATTTGAAATTAAGTTTAAAGTTTGTTGCAAGTCGCTAAGTGCTCTCCTTTTCAACTAGTGGACTGATAAAGTCACACTATTACGTGTGGCAGTTTCCATTGTTTATGACGTCATATCTCATGAACTATCGGCCCTATCGCAAAATCTTATCTGACGTCTTATACATATAAACTACATTCCTGCCAAATTTCAGCATTATACGTGAAGTAGTTTTTGAGATTTCGTGTTTAGTCAGTGAGTTGGTGAGTGAATGAGTGAGTATCCTTTCGCTTTTATATAGATAGAGATATATATTGAATGGATTATTAATGTAATTATTTTTGTTTCAGATTGTGAAGCCCTCGCCGATCCTGAACTTCTGGTGAGTATCTAATTTGGTTATAAGAAGCGAGGACTTTAAGGGGGCTGTTTTGAAGCGATATTATCGAGTCATAACAACAAATGATTCCTTACGGCGTTCGCCCTTCGCTTATTTATAGAACAGTACAGCAATGTGTCGTAGGATTCATTCAAAACAACTGTCAGTTTTTCCGCTGCATGTGCGGTGAGTCAAGTGCCCCTTGCCTCTGTTGTTTTATGCAACCACGCTGTGCGCGACTCTACACCGCTGGGAACATACAAGGTGCGTCAGAGAAGTTCCGTAAATGTTGTTAGGAAACATAGTAAACAGAGTTACAAACAAAGTACCTTTACTGGCCTTCAAAGTAATCGTCATTGGTTTCAATACTATTCTGATATCGGCTCTACAGCTATTGTAATCTGTCAGCAAACGCTTCTTGTAGAAGCGCTGGGAGCACTGAAGTCAAGCGTCGCTGGATCTCCGCAACCGTTGTGAAGCGTAAGCCTTTCAGGAATAATTTAAGGCGCAAAGTAGTCCGCGAGCATCCGTCGCACTCGTTCGATGTAGTCTGGGACTGTGATTGTGGACGGTCGACCTGAACGTGGCTCATTTCGACACCTTCCTTTCCGTCTCGAAGCGTTTAAACCATTCAAACACTTTTACTCGCTGCAACAACAGCATACTTGTACTAACATTCAATGGGTCTCCATCGTCGTTTTGCCTAATTTGAAACAACACTTGATAACGCGTTGTTGCAGTGACACGAGTTTTCTCACTGGCGCCGGCCGCGGTGGCCGAGGGGACTGAGGCGCTTCAGTCACGGTCTGCACGGCCACTACGGTCGGGGGTTCGAATTCCCCCTCGGGCATGGATATTTGTGCCGTCCTTAGTGTTAGCTAGTTCATAAGTACTTTGTAAGTTTAGGGACTGATGACCCCGTAGTTAAGTCACTTAAGCTTAACAAACATTTGAACATTCTCACTGGCTGCTAGCTGGGTCGCAGTGTGTACCTCAGCTTCACTGCAGTGCCTTGCAAGATAGGGGGCGCTTTTGACATGTGTCTCAATGTGTATGCGCGGGCACCTCATGCTCGCAAGCGCTATTAGTGAAAGATCGGTCCATTCACCGAAGTTTTCAGACGCTCTTTGTACAAATATTACAAATAAATCAGAGTATATACACCATCAGTTCGGTTTTTACATGGAGGTAAGATTAAACTGAGGCGCTCTGACGCCACAGCTGTGAAGCCAAGGGTAGCCATCTTGCCCGCCGCGGTGGCCGAGGGGACTGAGGCGCTTCAGTCACGGTCTGCACGGCCACTAAGGTCGGGGGTTCGAATCCTCCCTCGGGCATGGATATTTGTGCCGTCCTTGGTGTTAGCTAGTTTATAAGTAGTTTGTAAGTTTAGGGACTGATGATCCCGTAGTTAAGTCCCATAAGCTATACAAACATTTGAACATTTTTGGTAGCCATCTTGATCCGACCAAAACACTGATGTATTTACCTTGTTTGCGTATGCTTGTCGCTCGTTTTTGGAAGGATTTTACACTGTTATGATGACTTGTGTGATGTTTATGTGTACGAATAGGTCTGACTGTGACGCGAAATCGAAGGAAATACCATTTCAGGTGTAAATTGCCTCGCTAACGTGTGATTTTAACACTTTTATTGTGAACGAACCTATACAACATCTTTATTTGTAATGTAGCGTTTTTTTTTCTTATATTTAATTACCTGAAGATGAAAGTTATTCCCTCCCCCCCACCACACGTAACATACTATTTACGAATGAATAAGGAATAAAATATAAATTTCATTTTTATTAAGTTAATGATTTCGAGAACAAAACCTAGTTTCAATATTAACGAAGCTTACTACACAAAGAAAATATATCACCACTGTGCTCGTAAATCTGACGTTGGTTCACTCAATCGAATTACTTTATCCTACGTTCGTCAGATTAGCTAAAGAAGGAACCCACGTTTGTGACTCGTAATATTGTAGTAACAACTATTTTTAAACAGAATAAACGCGATTTTTTTTCATTTTTCGAGATTTTATTGTAAACAAAAAACTTGAAACTACAAGTTTGAGGACGTTACATGCTTAAATGATGCAATTAGCGAGTATAAATACAGACATAGCCGTAACACAGTGTCAGTGTTTTCGTCGGATGTCATGGCGGCCACGGCTTCAAATCGACCCACGGCTGGGATACAAGCGCCGTCTCCCTTTATTCTTACCTCCATGGGTTTTTACTACACTATTCACTTCACTATTAACTAGTATTATATGAGGGGTTTGTTGCAGAAATAGTGTGACCCACAAGTTTCCTATTTTTAAAAAAGTTGACTAAAATTAAATTAACCGTATAAATTAATTATTAATGCTACAAATATTGTTCTTTATACCCAGAGTGATATTATTACATAAAAATATTTGCTCTCTACAAGAACATAAAATGTAAATTGTCATTGTCAAAATTGTGGGTTACACCATTTTACCTCCAAGAAAAATTTGAAACGTTATTGGTGTTATCCACATTTTTGTACTTTTATACGTCATTGTTGCTCTCTATGAACAAAATATGTATTTACTGCAAGAATTAATTAACCAGCATTATCATAGTTTTAAGAGTAATGATGGAAATAACACTACTTAAATTAAATAAACAGTGTGTACTAAAGAAATGAAGTACACTTATTTCAGATTTTCCTGCAAAAATGAAATACAAGGCACAGCCTGTTCTCCAATAATGAGGATTATTTGTATTCCTTCTATCCATTTTTTAATTGCAAGAGGTTCATCTTCAAGATCAATAAAGTTTCATCTCTCATCCAGATCAGCAATTTCATCCCCTTCAACTATACTAGCCACTAGGCGTTGTTTTAGTTAAGGTACATGGCATTTGCCCATCATTTCCAGGTTCTGTGACAGTAGGGGGTCTCCTTCTCTATGGCTGATGTATATGTGCTGCCACAGTAGATGAGTGTAGTCTTGCTTTTTCATCACTGGTTTCTCTTCCCACATTTCTCTTGTTAAGTTTCCTGTTAGAGGTTTCATAAGCAGAGTCATCATCGTAAGAAAAAACACGTGAAAGATATTCTTGATTAAAACCAGACTGACTCATATTTTGTTCACGCAATGAATCCATAGTTTTGCCCTCAATTTCAAAATACTTGTCACCAGATTACCCCATGAATGTTTTATTCCTCAATGGCAGTTGAAAGAAGTACAAAAATAATAGGCTACAAAAACAATGTAATTAAGTAACAGAAAAGTCAAGAATATAAAACAAAATAGGTATTTGTGGGTTACACCGTTTCTGCATCCCTCATATAAGGTGGTGAACAAAATAAAATGAACACGTTGCTGTACACTTCATCTTGTTGTAAGTTGTCACCACTGAGACTCGCCCGCAGTGCACAAGTGACGTACGAAGTCTCGGACGTTACCTTGCCGTTTTGTTCTTTGACGGTCAACGCAAACGATCGGCGAAATATAATCGAACTCACTAGATTGCAGCATTCCCAGAAGATGGGTACGAAGTACCCCCTCGCTGCCACCTCTGTTTTGGTATTGCGAGAGTTAATCCACACACAGGTTGAGTGATCTGGCTTGCGATATGTTCGCAGTCGGAACGGATGTTCGTCTAACACATTTCACCGATGATACTTACCATTTACATGGCAACTACTGGTGTTTTGGAGACGATGCTTTCGCTACCATTTTTCCGCGCCAAGGTCTGCGATCAAAGCAGCGGAAGAGCTCGTGGCCTCCCTCCCCTTTTCATGCCTTCAGGGGAGATGAGGTGGAAGGGCGCTCTGACTGTGGTGGGCAGAGGGTTGAGGGTTGAGACCGCACGCGCCCTTAAGAAGGGCGCCCTCGTCCGGCTTTTACTTCATTTTCCGACAGTTGCACACATTTCCGCCCCTCTCTCCGCTTCTTTCATCTGGACAGAAATTATCCGCCGGGTAAATTTTTCACCCTCCTAAGAAGCAACCGTTGGACTCCCCCTCGTCATGCCAGTAGACGTTCTTTCAAGAACCCTCTCTCTTTCTTCAAAAAGTACACGAGTCATTCCGTTCCCTCGTACTGAATGTACAGTTTACTAGTGTGTGTGTGAAATGGACATGCTGATTCAGACCATGGCTAGAACTCGGCACTTGCATGACGCTGATACTAGAGGGCGGTCATGTTCTTGAGGGAAACACAATAACAGCTGCATGTCCTAAAAGAGAAATACTTGATGAATACTTCCGCTCTGCTACTGGGTCTCTGCCTGTGGTGTCGCACAAGTATGAAGTGCGCGCCACGTACTTACGCCGCGCGCCGCCATGCACGCACGGCGCGGCGTTCTTACGACGTCAGCCACGAGCGCCCTCTGCTGCAACTCCGCTCGTGACCACGACTGCTGCATCTGCCACTTGGGACTCAGATAGGAACCAGTTAACACTTGGGAATTAGATAGGCACCAGTTAAGACTTGGCTATCGGATAGGCACTAGGAATCATCAGTAGGCAGGCCTCTATCTAAACTATGTATCAGCATTCTGCAGTCAAGAACTATGTAAAAGTTAAGTATTACTAACTCTCTATGAAATATATATCTCGTTCTAATTTACTCTAGTGTTTCTAGTTTCTGCTGTCCCACTGGCTGGTCACCTCCGTACCTGCACAAGCATGCATCCTTTATTCCTGTGTCGGTCTCTTTCTACTCGGCCACCGACACCTACAACCGGCGGAAACGAGACACAAAAAGCGGCGACGAGGCTGGGACACAAAACTACCAAGCACGACTCTACTGGGGTAATAGAATCAGGAGTTGGGTGCTTGTGCAGTGGGACATGTATTTAACCGCCCAATATTTTCTTCGTAAAGCTTAATTTCGCAGTTGTTCAGTACTTACGGAATATATTGTTTTTAATGTTATTAATGTTTGAGAACATATACTTGTGGGAATTTTATTTGCTTATGTGTAACGACGGTGCTGCAGCAGTACGCAGTGACGAGTTCTCCGCCGACGTCAGCGAGAAAATGCTGGTCGCTATCGTAGATTAGACGAAGGTCGGCGCGCTGAACTTGAAGACATTGCCTGCTGTTGCGGAGTGCGATACTTTTTTTTTTTAAATATTAACAACTAGCTTATATGCCCGTGCTTCGCAACGGTTGTTAAAGAAGGTCCTGTGTATCTCATGGTTCTTTGGGTTCCGGACGTAGGTCAGCAAAAACACAATCCTTGTTGGATCTCTCTGTCAATAAACTGTTCTCCTAGCCAAGATGTCAAATTTAAGTAGAAGTCATTGTCGAAAACGAAGAATGTTAATAAAGTTTTTTATACTAAGAGTGAAATTAATTTAAGTCCGTGCTTCAATATTAGGTTGTGTTCATAAAGTTACACATTGCAACAACAGCGCCGAAAGCGGCTGGCAAATTACATTTCTGAAAACAATATTGGATAAGTGCGAATATTGATTTGTAACAGTTTTCACAAATATCTTCTTGACTAGGAATTTGGAATGAATTGTAAGACTGTATGAAACATGAGAATCTATACAAAAGGGTTTCGCATGAAAGTGCTGGTCATAATGAGATGTGACAACAACGGATTCGGTAAAATTTTACTTTCTATCCTGGTGACCTCGTGTTTCTATGTTGGCAACATCAATAACACGATATAAAATCGTTGCAAAGATGACCGAACGACATAGAGTGTAGATAAATACTGCTGTTCCTGCTGTATGCTTGATTTCACGACAAAATATTTGCGTGTCACGCCATTGGCTTATGACGATGTTACATGATTCTCGTTATTCAACATCTGTTGCGAACATTATCACAGGAGGCCGCCGGGATATGAGTAGGACTACGTCGCATAGTTTTTCTTGACCCAGCTGTCAAACGATAACACCTTTCACAGCAGAGAGTGTCGCGGCTATATGTATCAGAGATCACTGATTAGCACAGACCAGTGAGCTTACTGGCGCAGGCAAATCAATATCTATGGCCTAAGAGACATTCATTAAAGTATGTCTGTGTTTCCATCACGCTTCCATGACAGTGATCAATGTTCCACGAGTATTTTTATCTTTGAGTCTATCTGGATTTTTATCTTTGTTTTGTTGTCGGTAATGTGTGGTTGACGGAAACATGTGATCTATTTTAAAAAATTGCGTATTTGATATTCCTCGTCGTTATAGAAGTCTGAAAGGACCGCATTGTCTGACGCCTGAAAGAATAAACAGATTTTGACTCGTGCCGTAAAGTTCGTAAGTCACAGAGTATATAGCATTTCCTAAGAATATTTATTGCATATTTTGCGAATTTTTGCATGTCACACTCACCCACCGCCACGCACCGCGACCAACTCCCTTACTAACATCATTAGACCAAGGGCTATCTACCAACTCAACGAGTGGGTGGCAGTATGTTGTCATGGAGAAAAGTCTGTCAGCACGTACACACACAAGCCTTTTATATATAGATATAGATTAATATGAAGAAAAATGTAAATGAAATAGTTAGTTAGTCGGTTTTTTTTTTTTTTTGTATTCCGTATTGAGAGGAAGTATCTTTGCAATCTTGATTTGTAATATTGAATTGTGTGTGATGAATTACGTCAAATATATTTAAAATAAAAGCTTTATTTTAAAAAAAAAAGAAGTTACTGATGAGAGTCTACGACTTCTAAAAAATTGAATCAATGTTTGTAAATGATTTTATCTGAAGTGAAGTTTGAATGTGGTTTGAAAGACTTACACAGTAATGACATGTCACTAAAGTTGCACGAAAGTTGACATGGTTTTATCTAATGCAGTTATATATAACAGTGCTGTGAAATAAAACAAAACAAAACAAAAATCTCTCGTAGAGCCGTCAACTAAAATTTTACTCAGGGTTTACGAACTTATAGAATCTGATTGCAGAAGGCAATTCTGAAATATTTTAAATATTCAAGTCAAGAAATTTAATATGAATAATTTGAAAACTAAAATTATCGTCAGTGATAATTATTGTGAGTAGGTACTAGTTTAACTTCGGACACGAAGTCACGGTCATTTAAAGAGTTGTTTGTTAATGAAATCAGAGTTCATTAAAACTGGTAACACCACACTTGGTGGAACGAAGTTCATGTCAACCAATACGTCAGAGATTGTGACCTGCTCATTTCTCCATTAGTTGCAACGGAACCCAAGCCTAACCCCTGCACAAATGGTGCATTACCTTGTTAGGTTACAGCGGGGCTATAAGAATAATTTCAACTTACTTCAAATTTCCCCGAAAAATTATAAACTTCATTTTTATTTTAAGCATTTATTACGAATTCTATGGGTACACTTGTCCTGTTGATGAAAGGTGGTTGTACGCGATTGTCAAACATATATGTTGTGCTTTTATTCGATTTACCCTCCCGATTGCACAAAAGTGAATTTCCGTGGGGTTATTCGGATAGTGGCCGGGGCTATTTGAATAAGGGAAATTATGGGCAAATACACAACTAAATGGGAGATTAGCTGAAAATAGGCAAATTTCTATTTAATACTAATTACCTCTCATTACAATAATAATTACAATAGTAATTTCACTTTCATGGAATGTATCTCTTATGAAATATTTCTGTTCTCGTAAATGCTCTGCAGCGTCCACAGACAAGTTGCTTACGACCTCTCGCACTGACCCAGTATTCATGATAGCAGTTGATGCACGTCTGACATTGTATACATTCACGTTTATCTTCATCTGCCACGCGTGACCTTTTCCCGTGGGAGAATCCACATTTCCTTTCTATCGCCTCATTCTCAGAATCATTTAAAGGCACAACATCGTCAACACTTTTCGGTAAAAGATTACTGTTACCAATTAATTTATATTTTTCTTTTTGAGGACATCGGTACAAACTCGTATATGGCTCTCCATGAGTTTTACTGACTTCTAATAATGACATTCTTTTCATTGCTACTTCAACTGCGTGCTTCATTGACCCCTCATCCCATTCCATTCTGCCGTCTTTCCGTTTGCAGATCCTCACCACCTGAAGAAAATGAAGGCATAATTTATTACCATAGTATTACAAAACAGAAAATCTTTTGTAACTCACTTTACCCTATATTCAATGAGTATTCCACCACTATTCATAAAGCCCCGCTATTAGTTAATCCAATAGCCCATAAGTACACTTAAACGCTGTTGTGAAATAGTTCCCCAATTCACAAATAGATAACCGCACTCGTCACCAATGTGGCGTAGAGAGTAACCAGTATCATGCCTCAACTTATTTCATTGCTTTAATTTCTTACCAACTGCAGAAAATCCCTAGAGAATACCATGCCAGTTTTACAAACCGTGGAATGAACAGTTGTGAGCCTCTTACCTTTCACACTTTAAATCTTGCGTAAATTTCTGAAGTCAGAAAAGGAAATGAACGTGTTCACTTTATAGACAAAATCTTTGACAGCAAGAAGCACACAATGGCGTCTCCACTTTTATGTTGTTGCGGCACACGCGCAAAAGCTTACAGTTATTCATCTGGCCCCGATATTCAATTAACCCCACTCTACCCTATCTCGGGGTTTGGTGTAACTTCTTGTTCAAATCAAATGTTTGTAAAGCTTATGGGACTCCATGGCAGCAGATGACAGTGGAACCAGAAAAATACGACGTTTTTCAGAAAATAGTGGAACCTTTCGACCTGGTTACCGGAAAGAGACTGATATAGAGTAGCAAGTGCTGTAAGTACACCATTTTATAGCAAACAATGAACTGTTTTAAATCAGAAACGGATTGTTTTGAACATATGTATGAAACCTAACCTTTATGTGTAAACAAAACATGTAAATATTTCCTAACACCCACCGATGATGCCTTGTGACAAAGGCGAAATGCGTAAGAGTGCTTTATCAAAATAAAACCCTTCATTTGCAGTAAGAAAAGGTGTTTTCTTTGAAAATACTACAGCGAAATACATATTATTCAGCTGCTGCTCAAATGGCCACTACAAGCAGTGATGTTGTCATGTACCGGTGGTTCGCCTGACGAGCGGACAACCCGCAATGCAGGGCACCAGCGCATGGATGCATACCAGTGAGGCGTTCCACAGCGGCGGTTCCGGAGTCACCAGAGGACGTGACGAGCACCGCCAGAGAGCGCACTAAACCGGGACTATTTTCCTCCGCACAGCCACGTGAGACCAGCTGGCGACTGCCACGTATCACTGCGCGCCGACTATTTAAAGGGGAGCAGTGCAACACGGCGCCAGTTCTCCGCCAACCGCCTACGAGGACCATAGCTGAGGGATCGCGACCGACGCCTCCGGGGAAGAGAAGAGTCCCCGCCAGCGACGCCGCGCCTCCAGGACTTCCCGCAACGGAATACGTCGTCCGGCTCCGTCTCCCTGGCCGTTGTCTCAAGATTGTCGTCATCTTCCTGGCTAGTACCTAATTGGCGAAGAAGAAAACCTTTTGTTGAAGTTTGTTGTTTTTGTCTTAGTTTCAGAAGTTTGTTACTTTGTTTTGTTTCCAAAAGTTGATTAGTTTGTCTTGTCAATAAACACAATTTCCGTATCAGACAGTGTCTTCCAGTCATTATCTCCTGAGGCGAGATATAGCAGATGTCTACTGTCGCCGGCCGCAGTGGCCGAGCGGTCTGCGGCGTGCCAGTCACGGTCTGCACGGTCGCTACGGTCGGCGGTTCGAATCCTGGTGCAAGTCTTTCAATAGGACGCCACTTCGGTGACTTGCGTGTCCCTAGCCTATCCCCCTTATCAAACCGAGGTATCTATAACTTAACGTGGAGTGCGAACCACGTGTCGTTTCTGGCGACTCCTCACATCGTTGACAGGTGAAGACTGCGTTAAAACTCAGACTGAAAAATTCCTATAGTCGGGCCGCCGAAAGAACGACCCTGACAGTTCTCGCACATGGGCCGCAGAGGGTGGGGGGGACACTCAACCACCAACCTGAGCTCTGGAATTCCTAAACGTTGCCGGGGTAACGGTGCCGCTTTGCCACCCTGCCACTCGAGGTCGCACAGGGTGGCGTGCTTCAGTCGCTGCGAAGCATCTGTCGCGTGTTCATCGTTTGTCTCGTTGTGTTACAAAAACAAAAGCCGAAAAATCCTTTATGAAATTGATACAATTGCTGACGATAGTGGGCATAGAGGGCTCGCCTTCCACCATATCATTGCCATTTCAATGCAATATAACTCGTGTGGGCTCAGGTGAAATCATAAGTTTCAGAAATAATAAACGTTTTTCATTAACAAAAGTAGAATTCTCAGTTCGTGAAGCATTGGGCAGTATTACCCCCAAAAAATGGAACAATGCTGTCACACATACATGGCACATCTTAGAAGTGACATGGGAACGAGAAGGTAAACTAGAAGAACGGGTAGAAGAATTAATAATAAGATTAGGGAACGATAGTAGCAGTAGCAGCGGTGCATTGCACATGATGCTGGCCGCGACTGATTTTTAATGTATAGTTAGTTTCGCAACGAAAGATCATTTACTGAAAAATTACGTTATTTTATTTCTACTTCTGTGACCAATAGAGTAGCTGTCGAAACTGATCTGATAATATTACTCAGACACTATACTATGGCAGTCACAGCGACCATAAACGAATGAGACAAAAACTCTTTTTATGTAAGAAGACAAATCATGTCACTGGAAGAGGCGGTTTTACTACTTGTAAAGTGGTAGTCCTTATTTGTTTACCCTCTCGGCAGACTGCCACAATACAGTGTCCGAATAATAACAGCGAGTCTGTGGAAAATAGTTATAGAAGATGAAATATATAAACAAAATTCTTCAGCTAGCGAACTTTGGCTAAAGAGTAAATGATACATTGTATTTAGTGGAATACTGGAACATATGAAGTTTTAACTCGACATATATTTCTAAACCTTTTCTTTTTAACTGAAAAAGAATGTTTTTCATTACTTCCTGATTGTTCTCGTTCGTTCACGCTTTATTAGTACATAGTAACGGTCCCAAAATTTTCGGACGTGATATTCGTATGCCGGTGACCGACACGGCGTAACAACAGACAGCCGCGTAGCAGTATTGGCAACATAGCCGCTAGCTGTCAGAGTCGTTCTTTCGGCGGCTCGACTATAGATCCGACCAATTTTCGAACCCGCGACCTTTCGGTCCGCATTAAATTTCCTGTCACCAATTATTTTATTAGTTACAGAGGCAAACACACTTAGTGAAACACCCTGTATATCGTTTCAAGCATTCTACCAAATTACCAAGTTTTTTTACAGGCAGGTTCAGTTTCGCATCAATTTCAATAGAGATGACAAAGCGTACAAATTCCAGTATTAGTGGTAGCGTTGGGAGTGCTTAAAGAGCGACTGCAAGCAACCGGACTGAGTTCACCCCGAGTCGTGCGAGACCGCGGGCAGGAACATACGGCATAAATCGTGGCTGCTGACGTCCGCCTGGGGTGGCAAGGGAGCTAGCAGTGATTCGGGACGGCCATCCGTCACGGTCTGCGTAGAGCAGGCGCGCGGTGTCCCCAAGCAGGGGGGCGAGGTGGAAATGGACGCGGTCCAACTGCTGCATCCTGACAGGAACGGGGGGGGGTGCACCCAGGGGAAACACGCCAGGTGCGCCCCCACCGCCTGACTCACAGTACCAAGCCGCTGCTGGCCCGCTTCTAGCACCCACAGCGGTCTGTCTCTGCTGTGCCAACGGGTTAACAGATACTTGCCGTGTTGGCAAGCCTATCACACATACCAGAGTTAGGAATTAATTACTTGCGAAACACAGCTTGCACTTTATTCACATGAAGTGTTAAGTGCCATCGACAAGGGATCTCAAATCGATTCCATATTTCTGGATTTCCGGAAGGCTTTTGACACTGTAACCCACAAGCGGCTTCTTATGAAATTGCGTGCTTACGGAATATCTCCCCAACTGTGCGATTGGATTCACGATTTCCTTTCAGAAAGAACACAGTTCGTTGTAATTGACGGTAAGTCATCGAGTAAAACAGAAGTGATATCTGGCGTTCCACAGGGAAGCATTATAAGTCCATTACTCTTCCTCGTGTTTATAAACGATTTAGGACACAATCTGAATAGCTCCCTTAGATTGTTTGCGGATGATGCTGTCGTTTATCGGTTAGTGAAGTCGATTGAGGATCAAAAGCAACTGCAAAGCGGTTTAGACAAAATTTATGCATGGTGCGAAAATTGGCAATTGACACTAAATAAAGAAAAGTGTGAAGTAATACACATGACCACTAAAAGAAATCCGCTGAACTTCAATTACGCGATAAATCAGTCAAACCTTAAGGTCGTAAATTCTACCAAATACCTAGTAGTTACAATTACGAACAACTTTGACTGGAGAGAACACATAGAAAATATTGTGGGGAAGGCGAACCAAAGGTTGCGTTTCATCGGCAGAATGCTTCGAAGATGCACCAGCTCCACCAAAGAGACTGCCTGCATCACACTTGTGTGTCCTCTCCTGGAGTACTGTTGCCCCTTGTGGGACCCTCACCAGGTGGTATTGACGGAAGACGTTGAGAAGGTTCAGAGAAGAGCAGCTCGTTTTGTTTTATCACGTTACGGGGGGGAAAGCGTCACGGAAATGTTACACGAATTGGGGTGGAAATCATTAAAAGAAAGACGTTATTCATTGCGGCGTGATCTGTTTGCGAAGTTTCAATCACCGACTTTTAGTTCTGAATGTGAACATATTTTGCTAGCACCCACTTAGGGAGACATGACCATCCCAATGAAGTAAGAGAAATCACATCGAAAACGGAACGATTTAGGTGTTCTTTCTTCCCACGCGCTATTAGAGAATGGAACGGTAGAGAAAAGTTATGAAAGTGGTTAATGAACCCTCTGCCAGGCACTTGAATGTGATTTGCAGAGTATCTATATAGATGTAGATGTAGAATTAGTGGGAACCGATACAAAAACTTTACATATCTGTACCTGTCACTGTCATTCAAAGTAGTCACCAGCGTTGTGTAGAACCCATTGCCAGTGATGTAGAAGGCGTAGTATACCGTTAGCAGAGCCTGTTCTGTTGATGGTGCGAATGAAGTGGTATGCTGCCTGTCGAATCTCTGGAACAGTTCTAAAGCGAATGCCACGAAGTCGCTCCTTCATCTTCGGAATGATAATCAAAAAGACTTTATTCCGGAGAGTATGGTGATTGGTACAGTACTTCCCAGTCGCATCGACCGAACAGAGGAGTCACAGCTCGCGCTGTATACCCCCGCGCATTGTCATGAGAATGATGCGTGTGTTGCGCAGAAAGTGTTGCCGCTTCTTTCGCACAGCTGGACGGAGGTGATGCCAGAAACGAACAGTAATACTGTGCATTTAATCTTGATCCAACTCCGTTGTTCCTGTATCGAAAACATAGTGACACCGTTACGTTAGACCGCTCGTTCACAAGTGAGGCTGTTTCCCTCAATTGTGCGTACGCCGGTGACATGGGACGGGCTAGTCCATTTGCTCGGAGGTGAGATAGGTTTGTCAATTATGTGTGCTATCAAATGTTCAAATGTTTGTATAGTCTATGGGACTTAACTATGGGGTCACCAGTCCCTAAACTTACAAACTACTTATGAACTACTTACGAACTAGGACGGCACAAATATCCATGCCCAAGGGGGGATTCGAACCCCCGACCGTAGTGGCCGTGCAGACCGTGACTGGAGCGCCTTAGTCCCCTCGGCCACCGCGGCCGGCTGTGTGCTATCAGGGACGATAGTAGATTCCAGTACATAGTGTACCTACAGCAGTGTTGCCACTATTTAAATTACAACCCTTTTATTTTGGCTAATCAGATGTTCGAAATCTGCTACAAATCTGCCAAAAAATGCCGGTTTGAGGAACATGTTTTCTTTACTACATTATGTAAACAAGCACTACTGAACATTCTGATACTACAGGGTCATTAAAAAAACTCTACTCGGAAAATTTCTAATCACATGAACATGATGGGACTTTGGGTAATTGATCAGTGTTTAATTACTGAGGAGAATACTAATAGATATTTGTCAGTAGAAAACTAGTTCACAGATGATCAACAGAAGCCACTTCACACACTCCAGTGATACTCGATTTCGTTCCATTCTCTCTTTAGCATATGAGGCGTATCAGTTTGGGCTGCAGTTTTTCCTTTATTTAGTTCATCACTGTTATCTGGTAGGGGCGGTGGGAACACCATATCTTTCACCTACCACCATAGCAAACATTATAAGGGTTGCGGTCAGAACGACAGCCATTTCTCTGACTTTTCAGATATGTTTGGTCAGTTACAGTTGCATCTTCGAAGAAAAAAATAACCATAATCTTTTTTGGATGAAAAGTTAATCTTAGGTGAATCACGATCAGGTTAAATTGTTTACTGCGGATTGTCAAATTCAAAACCTTCAGATCTTTGTAAACCTAAGGGACCAAACTGTTAAGGTTATCGGTCCCGAGACTTACAGTCTACTTACACTTATTTATGCTAAAAACAAGACACAATAATGCCCGAGGTAGGACTCGAACATCCGACGAAGAGCAACCGCGCGCTCCGCAGCAAGGCGCCTTAGAGTGCACGGCCGTTCTCCGCGGCGATCCGGCATTAATTTTCACATGCCCCCATTAAATTGTACAACTGGTGTTGATTCATATTCGCAATGCGAATACATTTTGCCTATAAGTAATATGTAAAACACTCTCAGTTGCAATGTCATTTATTTTTTATTAACGGCAACCAGCTTCAGTGGGCGATGCCACAATCTTCAGGCCCTTTAAGACAGGCAATCTGCACTTTCTTATAAATCTTTAGGGTATAACAGAAGGAACTGGTTCGCCTAGCAGAAGAAAAAAAAAGTTTCTGCTGGTGCATTTTGTTGTCACAACATATTAATGTGGAAACCAGTTATTTTTGTTATGTCCTAAAAATTTATAACAAAATATAGATTTCCTGTCTTAAAGGGCCAAAAGATCTTGGCATTGCCAACTGAAACTGTTTGCAGTTAATTGGAATTGACAAATAAACCTGATGGTGTTTTATATTATTTATAATATATGCAGCTGGAGCCCCATCCGCATACGATATGGACGCAATAAAACATTTCTTATATTCCCTACAAGTTGGTTTAATGTCTCACATTCTCGTACAAGAGTAAAGGTCCACCGACTAGGCTACAGTGCTCTTTGCAATGTACTGCAACAGTCATAACAGAGCTCTATTTCCGTTATTGATGACAATAGCTATGTTTACAACATGGCGGAAATCATTGTTGATGTGTTTTTGGAGTCCCTGAGTGCTCTCATGATACACTCAATGATTGAAAGATGGGTAATTTGCCTGCACTTTAACCAAAAGCACGTCTTTGACGCATCTGATTCTAACTGAATTATCTTTTCTGAACTGCTAGGTGTACACTGATATAATTCTACGGGTAGGTTTACTGATATATGTGAATGTATTGTTTGCAGAATCTGTTGCGAAAATCATTCCTGCTTAAGAAGTAAAAAAAAAAAAAAATAATAAATAAAAAAAATTAAAAAAAAAGCCTTAGGGTGACTTTCTAACTTCACGCCACTGCAAGCAGACGGTACTTTTCGAAAAGTCTGTCTCACGTCATATGTCCTGAAAAGTGAGTTGTACAGTGATATAATTTAGTAGGTGCATTCGGTGATTTATATAGATACTAAACTTCCTGGCAGATTAAAATTGTGTGCCGGAACTGGGACTCGAACCTGGGACCTTTGCCTTTCGCGGGCAAGCGCACTACCGACTGTGCTATCCCGACACGACCCACGATGCCGCCTCACAACTTTACTTCTGCCAGTATCTCGCCTCCTACTTTCCAAACTTCACAGAAGCTCTCCTGCAAACACGCAAGACTAGCACTCCTGGAAGAAAGGATATGGTGGAGACATGGCTTAGCCACAGCCTAAGGGATGTTTCCAGAATGAAACTTCACTCTGCAGCGGAGTGTGCGCTGATATGAAACTTCCTGGCAGATTAAAATTGTGTGCCGGAAGAGTGAAGTTTCATTCTATATAGATACTGTCTACAGTGTGTGGTGCGAACAGTGTTCCTAGTTAAAGTGTAATTAATTAAAACGTCTTTCTGGATGTTGAAGTTTGGCCGCATTAACAAGGAAAATCTAGCAACGGATTTTTTTCCTTCCTTTCATCATTTCTCGGAGGGTGTCATCGAGAAAAAGTTTCATAAAAGTTTGAAATAATTATGTGTGAAGTTTGTTGGAAGTCGCTGAGTGTTATATTTTAGAGTAATAAGTGATGGAATTTGGCATATTCGACTGCCGTCAATTTGTGTTATCCTGTCCTATTTTTCATACCATTATACCTCATAATGAGTAGATTTTAAATCTTAAATTCGGTCATTAATCACGCTAAATGTAAAAATGAAATTTTTGTTGCGTCTCTTTGCTGTCAGTTAGACAGCCCGCATCAAAAGAGTCAGGACACCACAAATTGGATTTTATATTGTTGGATTTTTGTTAATGAACGGGTATCCCCCTCGGCTTTGCTGCCGGATCCCTGAGTTAAGATGACTCGATATTTCTGCTATACTTCTCTCTGCCATCTTCGAGAGAGTTCCGGTGAAAAATGAGCCCAGGGGTGGAAGATGGGTGACAAATGGATCGCCGAAATGGAGAGTCATGTTCCTCCGGCAGCAAACGACAGGCAGTACCGACAATTATTACTCCGTAAAAGCCTCCGCAGTCACAGAATGTGTGTGTTCTTAAGCTGTCAACATCTACATCCATCCTCCGCGAGGCAACTCGCGGTGTGTGGCGGAGGGTGCATTCCGTACCCCTGTTACTTCCTCCTATTCCATTCGCGTATGGTTCGCGGAGAAAATGATTGCCTGTATGCTTCCGTGTGGGCTCTAATCTCTCTGATCTTATCCCTGTGGTCGGTTCGCGAGGTATACGTCGGTTGAAGTACATCTATCTACATCTACATAGATACTCTGCAAATCACATTAAAGTGCCTGGGAGAGGGTTCATTAACCACTTTCATAACTTTTCTCTACCGTTCCATTCTCTAATAGCGCGCGGGAAGAAAGAACACATAAATCGTTCCGTTTTCGATCGGATTTCTGTTATTTTATTGGGATGGTCATGTCTCCCTAAGTAGGTGGGTGCTAGCAAAATATTTTCACATTCAGAAGTAAAAGTCGGTGATTGAAACTTCGCAAACCGATCACGCCGCAATGAATAACGTCTTGGTAATATATTGGTTGACTCTTCTACAAACTTACACTCTCTGAACTTTGACAGAAACCCGTACTGCGATACAGATCGCCTCTTTTGCAGCGTCTACCACTGGAGTGTATCACCCCACGTTTATGTTTTAATTAATATTTGTGAAAATGTTTTGGGGAAAAAATTAATTTACATAACAAAGATTTCAATATTTAAAATTATTACGAATATAATATTAAGTTTAGGTCAAAGTAATTACTGGGGATACCAGCATGGAAGACGAATATGGCCATGGGTATTTTCTCTGTGTAGCCATATAAAAAGAAAATTTCGGCATTGTTAAAGTTAGTTCTCTTATGTTAATTTAGTTCTATCGTTTTTAATATAACGAAGCTAAAACCGTATGTGAAGTTCACTACTGGCTATTAAAATTGCTACACCAAGAAGAAATGCAGATGATAAACGGCTATTCGTTGGACAAATATATTATACTAGAACTGACATGTGATTACGTTTTCACGCAGTTTGGGCGCATAGATCCTGAGAAACCAGTACCGAGAACAACCACCTCTGGCCTTAATAACGGCCTTGATACGCCTGGGCTGTGAGTCAAACAGAGATTGAATGGCGTGTACAGGTACAGATGGCCATGCAGCTTCAACACGGTACCATAGTTCATCAAGAGTAGTGACTGGCGTATTGTGACGAGCCAGTTGCTCGGCCACCATTGACCAGACGTTTTCAATTGGTGAGAGATCTGGAGAATGTGCTGGCCAGGGCAGCAGTCGAACATTTTCTGTATCCAGAAAGACGCGTACAGGACCTGCAACATGCGGTCGTGTATTATCCTGCTGAAGTTTAGGGTTTCGCAGGGATCGGATGAAGGGTAGAGCCACGGGTCGTAACACATCTGAAATGTAACGGCCACTGTTCAAAGCGCCGTCGATGCGAACAAGAGGTGACCGAGAAGTGTAAGCAATGGCACCCTATACCATAACGCCGGGTGATACGCCAGTATGGCGATGACGAATACACGCTTCTAATGTGCGTTCACCGCGATGTCTCCAAAGATGGATGTGACTATCATGATGCTGTAAACAGAACCTGGATTCATCCGAAAAAACGACGTTTTGCCATTCGTGCACCCATGTTCGTCGTTGCGTACACCATCGCAAGCGCTCCTATCTGTGATGCAGCGTCAAGAGTAACCGCAGCCATGGTCTCCGGGCTGATAGTCCATGCTGCTGCAGACTTCGTCGAACTGTTCGTGCAGATGGTTGTTGTCTTGCAAACGTCCCCATCTGTTGACTCAGGGATGCAGACGTGGCTGCACGATCCGTTACAGCCATGCGAATAAGATGCATGTCATCTCGATTGCTAGTGATACGAGGAATCCGGTATGGCGTTCCGTATTGCCCTCCTGAACCCAATGATTCCATATTCTGCCAAAAGTCATTGGATCGCGACCAACGCGAGCAGCAATGTCGCGATACGGTAAATCGCAATCGCGATAGGCTACAATCCGACCTTTATCAAAGTCGGTAACGTGATGGTACGCATTTCTACTCCTTACACGAGGTATCACAACAACGTTTCACCAGGTAACGCTTGTGAACTGCTGTTTGTGTATGAGAAATCGGTTGGAAACTTTCCTCATGTCAGCACGTTGTAGGTGTCGCCACCGGCGCCAACCTTGTTTGAATACTCTGAAAAGCTAATCATTTGCATATGACACTATCTTCTTCCTGTCGGTTAAATTTCGCGTCTGTAGCACGTCATCTTTTTGGTGTAGCAATTTTAATGGCCAGGAGTGTAGTCATTTAATGCAATTATTAAAAGTTATACGCGATATTTAACGTCCCATAATGGTTTGCGATCAGTCGGAGATATATCGAAATCAGCTATTACATTCGATGCATATCGGTCGAACGTGTATGTGTGGTTCGGAGTTCAATTTGATTCAAATAATTACGGGAATTGTGGTTAAGGACCAGGACGAACTTATCTAGAGAGATAAAGGGCATGTTCTTCATTCTCACTGCATCTTTCAATATTTGTGAATAAATTGGAACAAACCACAAAACTACCGAGTGTATAGTTATATCTCTGGGTTAATGCTCAGACGTGTGTAAAATTATCGATCGGACTGTCTTATCGGAACATTGCCCATATAATACTTAATTGGCATTAAGTATCGGTGTACGAACTACTTTAAAACGTACTAACGAGTGAACTTTGATACAAATTAATATTGAAAGGCGAATGATCATGAACAATTCCATGAATAACATTCTGCTAGACAACACATAAGACTTGTTGGACAATATTCGCCACGTTTTCGGTTAATAAACTCAAGTTAGTTTTACAAGTGAGCGCCCGAAGAACTGTTTTGTTGTGACATGCCTGCCAACGGAAGCATAAATTAAAGCCAAACCAGTAAAAGCCGGGTACATACGCTTCATAAGTTGGTTTACGCGCAGCGTAACTAGAGGAATGCCATAAGTTTCCTAATCATCTCTGTGACGCTCTCGCGCTTACTAAATGAGCCTATAACGAAGAGTGATGCTCCCCGTTGCATCTTCTCTATATCGTCTATGTACCCTGCCAGGTATGCAGCACCACAGTGGTGAGCAAAACTCAGGTGTCGACGGACGAGTGATTTGTAACGTTGTTTCTTTGTTGACGGACTACATTTCCTGTGGATTCTTCCAATGAATGTCAGTCTGGCATCTACCTTACCCACGAACCTGAACTTCTGGATGATGTTCCACTAGCTGTTCCCAGAAGAATGGGCTTCCAGCACTATTCAGCCTCAGTGCACTTCGGTCAGCCGCGGTGGAGTAGCCGAGCGGTCTAAAGCGTCTCGCTGCGGAGCGCGCGGTTGCTCGCCGTGGAGGTTCGAGTCCTTCCTGGGGCATGGGTGTGTGTGTTTGTCCTTAGGTTAGTTTACCTAGGTTTAAATAGTTTGTAAGCTACGGACTGATGACCACGCAGTTTCGCCCGATAGATTTACAAACATTTGAACATTTTGAACACAACGTGCTTCCTGTGCTACGGCCAATTATATTACTGACGTGTCCTCATCTACGATATTAGACGTGTCGTATATGCTACTGGGTAATATGACGGTTGTTGAAATGTAATTACAACAAATCATACAAAGAACTATTCGTTTTCGTAGATCTTCAGTCCGCCTGGCTTTGAAACGTCAGGTTACTGTAACACGGAAATTTCTAACCACGTATAAGACGTTTCCAGTCATTTATTCCAACAAATAGTACCTTAATGCCCGGTTTCAGAGATTTTCTCAATTTACTCAACTACTTTTACTTTCTTTGAAATGTCATACATTCATAATACCTGAGTTATATACATAAAAACCACGAAATACGACGACTAACATGTCGTCTTCGTCTCTCTACCGAAAAGAGCTGCCCCCCTCCCCGGATAGCTACGTTGTGTGACGTCGGGGGCGTTCTCCCACCTTATTGGTGATCGTTGAGAATATGTCGCATGCTTGATACTGCCCCACACGTTGGGTAAGCGTCGCCAACGTGCAGTTCGCACCGTGGCCGGCGAGAAATACAGGCCTGAGCGCGCACTTGATGCGACGTAAGCAAGGTAGTTCCCAGCCGGCGCGATCGCTAGCTCAGTGGCTGCCCGCTATGACGCAGTGGGCAGTGCCCTAGTGGCCGGCCAATCGACTAGCGATCGCGCCGGCTCGGATCTACCTTGCTTACGTGGCATGAGGTGCGCGCTCAGGCCTGTATTTCTCGCCGGCCACGGGGAGGGGGTGTGAATTTGACTGGCGCGGTTTGCTTCTGTGACGTCACCTGGCAGCAAGCGCCGAGCAGTTGCCGCAGTTCCCTTATGAAACGCGCAAGCAGGAAGTTGTTTTTTGCGCTCGCTCGTTTCTGTTAAGTGTTCGGATACAAAGTAGCTTTTTGTATTTGGGAACAATTTTTCCATATATTCTTTCTGTAATTATGAGTAAAAATACTTCGTATTGTGCTGTTGCGGAGTGCAATATCAGAGGACGCAAGACGGAAGGCATTTTGCACCATCGGGTTCCAAAAGATGAGGAACTTCAGCGCAAGTCATTCAGTCAATTGCGATAAAACTTCGTCAACTTATTGCATGAATTAGCGTCACGGTTATAGGCATAGTAAAATTTCGAAATTCGCACTCTAATGGGGGTGAAATCATATTATATAAAACAGAAGCACATTTTCTCTAAAAAAATGTTCAAATGTTTGTAAAGCCTATGGAACGTAACTACGGTGTCATCAGTCCCTAAGCTTACAAACTACTTATGAACTACTTACGAACTACAACGGCACAAATATCCATGCCCGAGGGGGGATTCGAACCCCCGACCGTAGTAGCCGTGCAGACCGTGACTGAAGCGCCTCAGTCCCCTCGGCCACCGCGGCCGGCCATTTTCTCTCACTGTCCCTTTAACCTTATATAACTCGAGAACTAATGAACGTATCGTGATCAGGTTTCTTTTAAATTGTAGATCTCACAAAGGTCTAAAAAATCCATGAGAGCATATGTCTGACTTTTACGAGTGAAGCATATGTATCATTATTCTCTCCTAAGGCGCTGGCGCCGTATGGCTTCAGACTACATAAATAGTGATTGTGGGAAATCTATAAAAGGCCGGCTGCGGTGGCCGAGGGGACTGAGGCGCTCCAGTCACGGTCTACACGGTCACTACGATCGGGGGTTCGAATCCCCCCTCGGGCATGGATATTTGTGCCGTCCTTAGTGTTAGCTAGTTCATAAGTAGTTTGTAAGTTTAGGGACTGATGACCCCGTAGTTAAGTCCCATAGACTCTACAAACATTTGAACATTTATAAAAGTTAGACATATGCTCTCACGGACTTTATTTTAGAACTTTATGAGCTCTACAATTTAAAAACAAACCTCATCACGATACGTTCACTGGTTCTCAAGATAAAGACGTTTAAATATTACCCGTGCCAAGTCGCGGGACGGGACGGGTTAGCTAGTTGTTAATGTTTGAAGCTTATCTTTTTCAGTCCTTTGTGTATTAGTATACATATATATGTAATCACAAGCGTTTTCCACCGCTTGAAAGCAATGTTTTTTGTCGAATGAGAAAAGAAAAAACGGAGAATATGTGTTCACGGCGGCCTTATAATACAGCGGCTTGCTGCCGAGTGACGTAATACAGCGCTAACCAATGACAGTTGTAACGATACTGCTGGCCTCCTCATCTCAATGTTATCGTACGATACCGTCTGCCTGGTCCTCTCATCTCAATGTCATCCTACGATACCGTCTGCGTTGAATCCGGAATCGTGTGATTCAGTTGTGATATATGTTGCGTGTGAAGTTAAAAACATAATAGCCAGACTAGGAATCAGTGTAGAACAGTGTCTCAGTGATACTGTGATCAAAACAAGTGATAGATTTCATTAATTAAGAGATTCATATATTTTCTTTCCAGACAGTTCTATAAACAGTAGTTGCGCCATTGTATGTTATTTCAAGACTTAAACAGACGAATTGTAAAATCTTTTGTAAAAAACAAAAAGAAATGAAAATTAATAGCATAATTAAGGCTCATAAACAAGTTGTGTAGATCAGCTAATTGTTTTAATTACTGTAAAGTCGAAATTTGTATATTGTGTTTCTTTGTATATATTGACTGACGTGACATTTTAAACCTAGTTTCAGAATTGACAATATAATTGATAGTTCAGTATATGTTAGGAACATGTATGATGTATTCATTAACAAATTAATTAACATTTAACATCGCCCTTTGTTGTCAACGGAAAGATCGGAGATTTCGTCTTAAAAATATATGAGCCATGTAAAAATTATTGTATGCATAGTTTTCATTTTTTATTGTGATTAAATTTGTGTACGTGAAATGTTTTCTGTTATGTTTGTTAATTGTAAATGAGTATATTCAATTGTTATGAACAATACGTAATGTAATGCCATTATTGCCGATGTTATATATTCGCCTCACCGCCTTGCGTGGGGGAGTTCGAGTTTTGGCTTTTCTAAAGTGCCCTGTAAGCTATGTCACCCTGTGTTATGAAATGGAAGTACTACCGTTCCGATGCTTTGTAAATGTTGTGAATTTGTAATGTTTTGGAGGACGAGTTTGATTTCAAATTAAACAAGAAGTGAAAAATTGTATCTACGAGTATTTATTTCTACCACGACGCCCCAGGAGAATAATGTTGCAGCGAACAGAACCCCCATACATCATAATGTTAAAAAGATGAGTATTATGTTTGAAAGTGGTAGAATGAACTATAATTACGTAAATAGTATACAAATGTTTCACAGTGAAGAAGCCCAAACTGGCATACCTTTCTAGTCTACGGACCTTGGGCCACGGGTTCGCACGATGTGACTCAGAAACTCGCCACGTTCGCCTCACTCGTTCAGATACACGCTCCGTGTGCCGACGGCCTTAGGGTAACATTTCAGTGCTCGATCAAGAGGTTCCGCGGTCACGTATACCCGCCGACGTAAGTGTGCCAAGGTGAAGGCAGCAGGAGTAGTGGCTCCTCGTTAGTCAGCGTGTCGGCGCTGACAGGGGGTGAAAGCAGGGGAGGGAGGCGTGTGGTAAGAACGCACCCTCCCCGCGAGGTTGTTTTAATAACGGTGGGGGAGCGGCTGCGGCCGGCTCTTTCAAGTCCGGTCCGACAGCCGACAGCGAGACTGACTGCCGAGGAGCCCGCCTTTTATCAGGCGGAATTAGGTACAACCTGACGGCAACCAGTCGAGGGCTATCTTATTTCGTCACAGCGGCGGCGGCAGGGGAGGGCCGCACATGAAAGCGGTCTTTATGTACTAAATAAGGAAATAAATTACCCTGTCCGGCGTCTCGCGTAGCGAGAGCCGACGCGCCTCCCCATACAACAGGGGGTGGGTTTGCGGACAAAGGCGGCGGTCTGCGGGGATCGTTAGCCGGTGCACGCGCCCCTCCCCGCCCCTCCCCTATTTTTTCCACCCTCCATTAGCGCTCCCAGGGGCGATCATCCCCCTCCCCCTCCCTCACCCCTCCACGTCAGACCGCCGTGCCGCCAACCGGCCGGGGCTGCCGATTCAATATAGTCGCACAATCGCTCCTCCGCTCCTGCTGCCGAAATAGCATTCTGACTGCACAAATGGGCACTTTCTCATTCTGCGCTGCAGTTTGGTTTTCGCCTTGTACCAATAACGTGCGATCAGTTATCTCTATCCTTCTCCCTCACTTTCCTTCCCCCCTCTCTCTCTCTCTCTCTCTCTCTCTCTCTCTCTCTATCCTCTCCAAATGATAGTAAATATATCCGACCAAACTACGTGGTCATCAATCCGTAGCTTACAAACTACTAAACTAACCTGAGACAAACACACACACCCATGCCCCAGGGAGGTCTCGAACCTCCGACGGCGAGCAACTGCGCGCTCCGCAGCGAGGCGCCTTAGACGGTTCGGCTACTCCACCGCGGTCCATCCTCTCCCTCCCTCTTTCGCGTTCAATGAATATTGAACACAGGTAAACAATTTATTGTTCTAAGAAAGATGCTTGTTCGTACGTAAAGCTAAATGTTCAAATGCTTGTATAGTCTATGGGACTTAACTACGGGGTCATCAGTCCCTAAACTTACAAACCACTTATGAACTACTTACAACTAAGGACGGCACAAATATCCATGCCCGAGGGGGGATTCGAACCCCCGACCGTAGTGGCCGTGCAGACCGTGACTGGAGCACCTCAGTCCCCTCGGCCACCGCGGCCGGCCGTAAAGCTAAAAAAAGATATACATGTTAAAATGAACAGTCAAACAGTTAAAATCTTATAAAATAACTGTAAGGTTGAAAACTGATTAAAAAGTCCCGTTCTCCGCTTCAGCTGTTTTAATGTGGTCCTTTTAGGATTTCACACCCGGCTTCTTGTGTTATAGAGACATCATTAGGTGATTGGAATACCTTAAATTATTACGAAATTAGTGAGGACTAATGTTTCATTTCCTCTTCCTGTGTTAAAAAAACTTCTAAAAGCACTAAATAGTATGTATAAAGGTAAAATTATTATAAAAAATCTTTATATAAAACGTAATATGAAAAAAAGTTCAAAATTTCAAAGCAGGGGCACTGACACGTAAAAATTAAAAATCATTGTCCATGCTAAAATGTCGTGAATTCATATTAAAATCAAGGTACCCCTCCCCCCCTCTCTTTATACATCTTACGTTTTTGATTTTATAGACCTTGATTTCAATATATCCCAAGATTTTACCATGGACAATGCTTCTTAATTATTACGTGTCAGTGCTCCTGCTGTCGGGGCTGGTGGCCTTGCGGTAAAGCGCTCGACTGGTAACCGAAGGGTTGCGGGTTCGAAACCCTGTCGGACCTCGGAATTTTTCATTCTGCGTTTAAACCCATCTTTCACCACTCAACGATGTGAGGAGTCGCCAGAAACGACATGTGGTTCGGATTCCACGTTAAGCTGTAGGTCCGCTTTCCCCGCTTGGATAAGTGGGGTAGGCTAGGGACACGCAAGTCGCCGAAGTGGCGTCCAATTGAAAGACTTGCACCAGGCCACTGAGCCACACGAAATTATTATTAGTGCCCCTGCTTTGAACCTTGAAACATGCGATATCAGTTTTTATGAGAAACTACAATTCCCAGTAAGTAACTGCTCAATGATTTCAATATTTTTTTCTTTTTCTTTTTTTCTGTCCTTATCACGTTTTATAAAAAGTTTTTTAAAAGAATTTTTCCTTTAAGCTCTACATACAATTTAGTACTTTTAGAAGTTTTTTTAACATAGCATGAGGAAATGAAACATTAGCCCTCACTAATTTCGTAATAATTTCAGGTATTCCAATCACCTGATGATGTGTCTATAAGACAAGAAACCGGATGTGAAATCCTAAAAGGACCACAACAAAACAGTTGAAGAGCAGAACTGGACTTTTAATCAGTTTCCAACCTTACATTTATTTTATAAGATTTTAACTGTTTGACTGTTCCTTTTAACATATTTAACTTGTTTAGCTATTGATGCCCTAGATATAAGAATGTACGGAGAAAAAGGGGGGTGGGGGCAGTTAAACTTCTTAGATGTCACCATAAAGATTCAGAACAACAAGCATACATTTAACATATTCAGAAAACCAACAACAATAGACACAATTATACACCACACATCTAATCACCTAGATACACAGAAACATGCAACACTTAGATACATGCTCCACAGACTAAACCACATCCCATTAGACACAGGTATCTACCAGAGAGAAATGAATGCCATAGTACAAATAGCCACAAACAATCTCTACAAAGAAAACCTAGTAACAAAGTCGAACAATAAAATTAAGAAACAAATACACACAAATACCACTATCACAAAGGCAGAATACCACACAAACAAACACACAAGACACACACACACAAGAACAATACAAAGGAGGAAAAATGAAGAAAACAACAAATGGTATACAATGGCATACGAGAGAAAATACACGCACAGTATTTTCAATAAACAAGGCATCAAAATAGCCCACCAAACCAACAATTATCTTCATAAATATTTTCCAAAATCAATAGAAAATACAGATCCATACAGAAAATCAGGAATATACTAACTGAAATGCAACACATGTGATGGAAGATACATTGGTCAGACAAAAAAGAACATTTGACACCAGATATAAAGAACAGGTACCAAACTGGAAGTATAAAACAAGTCACTCAAGATTTGCAAAACACTTATACCAAAACCAATATAATCGCCACCAGAGAAACGGACATGGAAATCATAATAATAAACAACAACAACAAACACCTTTTCACCCATCAAGAAAACTACCATATCCAAAAAAACAATAACAGAAAAGAAGCATATCATAAATTACCAAACCAATGTAGCAAACAACATACTTTTCAAGCTTATTGACCACCTAACATAAAATAAACATTCTGAAAGCAAACCCCAACCCTAAAAGAAACAACCCTCAAACCACTACGCACACCCAGCGAGGTGGCGCAGTGGTAACACACTGGACGCGGATTCGGTAGCCGGTGGTTCAGATCCACCTCCGGCCATTTGAGCTGATTATCTGTTGAAGTTTTTCGCAGTCAGTTGTAGCCGGTCAGGGGAAATGTTAGCGGATAACGTATTCCTGACCACTGGAAACAGTGTGACCTTTCCTGAAAATGATTCTGCCTGTTTCTGAACGTATTATCTCGAAAATTAACAGCCCAAAAGTGTGAGATTCTTTACAAAATGATTGTCATTGTCTGAAGGTTTGTAGTTATTTAGATATTCGAGCAAATATTTACCAGTTTTCCATTAAAATAGACCATGTAATTATCGACATTTCGTCTGCTTTATGGTGGAATTCCTGTAAGATTTCATATGTTGGTAGTTCTGTGTCACAGTTTGACAAAAATGGGTAGGCTTTGTCATCATCAGAGACTGATTTTGCCTTCAAGCGTTCAGTCTGGAGCGTAGTCATCCAAATAGAATTCCTCCGTGATCCCGTATGCTATCATTGATGCCTCGTCTTCGAATTCATTCTTCACCGAATCCAAGTACTTTCTCTTTGGTGTACCTCGACTCTTCTTCCCTTGATTTTCTTACTTAACCTTGCTTCTCCCATCCTTGTAACATGACCCCAACAACTCAGCCTGTTAGCTCTAACGGCTTCATCTATGGTGTTCATTCCCAGTTTTTCCTTGATTTCCTCATTATGAACACTCTGCTGCCTTTTTCCCCATCTATTAATATCTGCGGGAGTAGCCGCGTGGTCTAAGGCACCATGCTACGCACTAAGCGGTAGCTCCCGACAGAGGTTCGAGTCCTCCCTCGGGCACGGGTGTGTATGTTGTCCTCAGTGTACGTTTAAGTAGTTTGTAAGTCTAGGGACTGATGACGGTAGGAGTTTGGTTCAATAAGTTTACCAAACATTGGAACATTTTTTGCAATTATCCTCGCTACTTTCATATATGTAACTTGAGTCTTATGAATCAGGTAACCTGTATCCTCGCAGCTTTCATTACCATACAACAAAGTTGGTCGAAAGACAGAACAGTGCACTGCTAATTTAGTGCTGACTTCTTCTTGCAGAAAAGAATGGATCGAATCTGAGCACTCACTGCCTTATATTTGCTACAGGAACAGAGTGTCCTTATAAAACTTCCAGGAGTTAATTAAGTCTTGGTTATGATCATATATTTGACACAATTTACTAAGCGCAAATACTCCGTGTGGCTTTCAATATGGGAGTGCAACATTAGCGCCACTGAACGGTCTGGTTACTTTTACAAGGAGAGCACATGGGTATCGGATTTTAGAATTTTTTAAATATTTATCAGAACTCAAATAAGAATCAACCAAAGTCATTGGACGCAACTCGCAAAAATTCTCGAGAAAATCGCCTTTGAAGTTTTCCAAAGTACCAATTACTAAAACAATACCATCACCTGTCGGTTTATCTCAGGTGGTAACATTCTGATCTCACAACAATAGAGACGGTGGTTCAAATTCCGCGGTGATAGAATTTTTTTCTTTTCGAATTCAGTTGTATAAAACATTTTGGGATCTCTAATTCCACGTGTTGTATCAGTTTTTGTTGATGTGTATGTAGACGAGATGAAAATCTTGTCGTCACGTAAAATGATGATTGAGTAGGATAGCTGCTTGGAATGACATTAGTAGCTATGGAGATTACTTTTCAAAAAATCAAATGTTCAAATGTTTCTAGAACTTATGGGACTTAACTACGGGGTCATCAGTCCCTAAGCTTATAAACTACTTATGAACTAGCTAAGACTAGGGACGGCACAAATATCCGTGCCCGAGGGGGGATTCGAACCCCCGACCGTAGTGGCCGTGTAGACCGTGACTGGAGTGCCTCAGTCCCCTCGGTCACCGCGGCCGGCTACTTTTCAAAAACAGTGTCGTAACTCTTCACAAACTGAACGATCAAAGACTTCGGTCGGCAATTAATAGTGAAGCCAATACTGTAAAAAAATATCCAACATGGTTTTTTATTAACATCATCATTGTTAACAACCTCCTATAAAAAATCACGAATAAACAACAAATTGTGTAAATATTCGAACACAACGAAAAAAAATTAAAAAACCTGCCACGACAGGATTCGAACCTTTTACCCTATGGTTGTAAGGTCACAACGCTTCCACGTGAGCTAAACCGACAGCTGCCGCAATGGATTTAATTATTGGCACTTACGTTTACTTGCAAAACTTCAAAGTCGATTTTTTCGAGAATTTCTTAGAGTTGCGTCGAATGGCTTTGGCTGTTTGTTATTTAAGTTCTCAACTTCACGTATCATAAAAATCAAAAAATTCTAAAAACCCATTCCCATGTGGTCTCCTTTAAGTGTGTGTTAGCTAGTAAGGTTTAAAAAGGAACTCTGCTTTAAGTCTGAGATGCCCTTCTGTGGTACAGAGTGTAAAGAAATGCGAGACAGTCAGCAGAAGAGATAAACGGTTCGCTTTAACACAGCTCCTTGCCCTGTGAAGGAATATTTGATTTGTCGTCTGCGGCGGTGGCGCGGTCAAACTCCCCTAACGGCATTTATTGGGTGATGAAATCCTCGGGGTGGAAAAGGATCTCTCACCGGAAAGATAAAAAAAGAAAAAAAGAAAAAGAAAAAAGTGAGTCGCCAGCCATGAAAAAGAAAGAAGGTGGCGAGATGCGACCTACCCGACATTTGTCGGTCGAACGAGCGTGAAAAGGCGAGTGAGAGAGGATAAAAAAAAAGTGGGGGAGAGAGGGGGGGGGGAGAAGAATCTCTCGGGCGAGGCGACACGCGGCTCGCGGATGGAGTCGCAGACGTCGACACGACACAATGGCGCAATCCGCCGCATCTCGCTAATGGCTCTCCGCTAAGAGCGGTTGTGCGCATGCGCGCTCTGCTGATGCTCGCTTGTTTTGAATTTCTCCTCTCAGCACGCTCGGTCGCGCCGACACCAGCCGAGTCTACCTTTTTTTTACCCCCTCCTCCTCTCCTGTGACGCCGGGCCCTTCCTTTACCACCTTTGCGTTCACTGCCGGAAATCCAAATTTAGAACAGCTCTTTTAATTTCTTGGAAAATCTCTTTCCTGTTTTGTTTCGTGGATGGGAGCGCTTCTGTTTCTGTCGGCGAGTTCTTCACCTGAGCTGCGTAAGTTTGTAACTCAGGTGAGAGACGTGGTAGAACGAAAACTATTAAAAACTGTATAGCGTGTCTGCGTAATGGATGAATAGACTATGTGTAGTAATAATGTACGCTATTCGTCAGATATTGTGAAATTAAGGTTGCCATCGGTCGTCATGTATCGGGCCCGTCACGACGTACTTTCTTGACCCAAAATCTCGACAAGACCCGGTTTTGCAAGATACTGCTACGAGCTTCTATGAAGTAATGATATCTACTAGCATAACATGTAAATTCAGCGTCAGTGACTTTTATTTACGTCAACAAGTGTATATGTATATATATCTCCGAAACCATCGCGGTTCCCCATACAGCCGCCTTGCACGTGTCTACAAACATTCCAATTTTCATCATCTTCTGGTTGTTATAACTCTTCTTGCAAGTAAAACGGGAGATGAATTGCGCCATATTCAAAACACTGTTTTTATATTCCATTTCCAAGTATGTACCAGCACTGGGACCTGAGCCCCTAGTGTATGCACTGGATATACACCACAGTGATTAGACCCAGGATCACCTATGGGGCGGTCGTCTGGTGGAAGAAGGTAGAACAGCAGGTTGCTGCTAAAGAGCTTGGTAAGGTGCAGAGACTAGCCTGTTTAGCCATAAAAGTCATAATTAGCAGCACACCGACTGCTGGGATGGAAACCATGCTGGATATGCCCCCATTACACCTTTGGGTCAAGATGGAGGAAGATACTGGTGCATACAGACTCAAAACTGGCAAAAACTGGAACTCTTTGGGATATCCAGAATCACACACTAAAATAGTGAGTGAGGTAAATATAGGAAAGGTTGGGGAAATGCCAGCCGACTATATTATAACCCCATACTGCTCCAACAAGCCTTTCAATATAACAATTGGAAGCAGGCAGCAGTGGGAGAAAATAGTTCGATACTGTACGGCGGATATTGTCTGGTTCACTGATGGGGTCGAAATCAGACCAAGGTGTTGGGGCCGGGTATATGGGGTGCAGCCAAGACTGGAGGGCGTCAATTCTCTAGGAAAACTGGCCTCAGTATTCCAGGCCGAAATCACTGCCATCAGGGCGTGGGTAGAGGAGAATTGGTGTAGGTGCTACAAAGATCGTAGCATCTATATCTATTCAGACAGCCAGGTAGCCCTGAGATCACTGGCAGCTCCTGCAACAAGGTCTAAAATTGTTGCAGAATGTCACAGGGTTCTGGTGGAGCTAGGGAAAAGCAATAGGGTGAACCTATTGTGGGTCTCTGGCCACTCGGGGATCAGTGGCAACGAACATGCCGACAGATTAGCCAGGGTGGGGGCAGAGACTCCATTTATTTGACCGGAACATGTCGTGACAATCACCAAGGCAATAATCATATTGGAGCTACGTAACTGGCTCATAAGACAGCACGTAGAATATTGGACCACAGTCTATCAGCAAAAAACATGGCAAGGTAATGATGCCAAAGCCATGTTTTAAAAGAAGCTCTGCAATCCTGGGCTTGAACAGGAGAGATTAGACTCATGGTTGGATTGCTGACAGGCCATGGGAATTTCAAAAAACACCTACTTACAATGGGAATAACAGAAGAGGACCCTAAATGTCGGATCCGTGATGACGGTGATGAAACTGCATCACATCTAATCTTCGAATGCATTGCATTGGAGAATAAAAGTCACAGAACATTTGGGACAGCCAGACCCGAAGAAATTGTGTCTAATAACGAACTGGTAAAGGGATTCCTTGCACTGTTCAAGGGCATTGGTTGGCTTTACTAGATATACAGGGAGCGATACCGCACAATAAACTTAGTTTCGGTGCGGGCAATGGCGGGTTGGACCAAGATTGTTTTGGCTTCCCTGAGAAAATCAATCAATCAATGTACCAGCACTTTATGTGAAATAATCTTTCTTTTTTTCTAAAAAATGTTTGTATAGTTTATGGGACTTAACTTCGGGGTCATCAGTCCCTAAACTTACAAACTACTTATGAACTAGCTAATCCTAAGGACGGCACAAGTATCCATGCACGAAGGGGAATTCGAACCCGCGACCTAGTGGCCGCGCAGACCATGATTGGAGCGCCTCAGTCCCCTCGGCCACCGCGGCCGGCTCTTTTTTTCTGAAAAAAATATTAATACACTAATGTTCAGAAAAAAAGAGCACCTTGAAAGAAATCTCATAGATCTCGTTGGATGTTACATATCCCGTACCGACAATGAAAGTACCTTCTAGATATAGTGCCAGTAGTACGGGGCTGGAACTTTTTGACAGATATGAAGGCAATTGCGTAGGTTATAATGCAGGTTCCTCATAACGAACCCTTTTCACGAACACATCCTGTCTGTACCATAATTTTGTGCCGCGGTGGAGTAGCCGAGCGGTCTATCGCGCCTCGCTGCGGAGCGCACGGTTGCTCGCCGTCCGAGGCTCGAGTCCTCCCTGGGACATGTGTGTGTGTGTGTGTGTGTGTGTGTGTGTGTGTGTGTGTGTGTGTGTGTGTGTGTGCGTGCGTGTGTGCGTGTGTGTGTGTTGTTCTTAGGTTAGTTTACCTTAGTTTAAGTAGTTTCTAAGCTACTGACTGATGACCACGCAGTTTGGTCCGATAGATTTACATACATTTGAACATAATTTTGTCCAAAGTGTCACATATTTTAATTACTTTTCTCAACCCATATGTGTATACTTTGTGAGATAATTGATATCCGATGTCTAAATTTAGACTTTCCGCTACAAGCAGTTAGCTTCATATCTGTCAAAAGTTTGTAGCGATTTTATCTTCTCTTTTCTTATCGTTCTGAGTGTCTGACCTACATACTAGGAAATATTATCGTATTTCTTGTAATTGTTACTAATAGTTGTATGCATCAATTGGCTGCTATGGATACTAAAATTATTTAACCTAATGATTGGACAACAATGATCATCTTTCATCATTTTAACTGCATGACCTGTATTATGTGACGCCTAATGTACTGTTTCAAATTTTATCGGTAAATTGACGATACGTTGAGATACAAGTTGACTGTCATTTTTGATAATTTTAAATGTTGATGTCGTTGCATGTATACAAGTTCGATGTTCTTGACATCAGGAAAGTGTGAGAATCAGATGTCAAAAATGTTCAAATGTCTGTAATTCTATGGGACCAAACTACTTCGGTCATAAGTCACTAGACTTACAAACTACTTAAACTAACATAAGGACAACACACGAATCCATGTCCGAGGGAAGATTCGAATCCCCCGACGGGGGAGGCTCGATTGTCCTAACTATAGCGCCGCCTGTTAACATACTGTGAGCTTAGCAGCTAATTTAGTCAGTTTTCTTATAACTTCGTGTAAACACATCGCATTAAAGCATTACGCTTTTGATATTTTGTTTGATCATCACAAGCCAACAATAATGTTGGCGAATAAGTGTGTGTTTTTAAGTTTTTCTTTATGATGTGAGATGTGACGAATGTAATAAAAGGTGGATTTGAGAAGAGGATGTATTTAAAGAAATGTATTTTTTTGACATTTCATTATAGTATGTTTGAGTAAAAATTTTACACGTATACTTACAGATCCGCAAATGGCAGTTTTATGTACCGCTGATCTCAATAAAGACTATAATCAACATTAACAAAATAATTTTTTTGAAATTATTTCTGTAAAAGAAAATACCGCATTAAGTGTTGGTACATACTGGTAAGAAGAATATAAGAACATTGTGTTACCATACGGCGAAACTCCTCCCCAGTGTTTCTAGGAAGAAGAAGTACAACATCCAAAATATGAAAAAATCAAAACGTTTGCAAACACGTGCACGACGACTGAGTGGGGAACAGCGGTGGTTCCTGTAAGCTGTGCTTTCATGAAGCTCAGTTCAGGCTACTCGTCTACAGGAACCAGAAAGCAACACTTAATGCGCTGCTTGATAACGCGTTTCTCGACTTCCGGGCCGGAGTTGATACATTTCTCCGTTGTCGCAAAGTAAACGAAGTATGTGGATGACGGAATTTAAAGCGAGATACGCGACTGGGTTGACACCTTCTTAGCAAACAATCGCATTGCTCGTATCCGATATGGAGGCGAAGTCAGGAGCGGAAGTAACTTCTGGTGTAGTTCAGCGACCTCTACTGTCGACGATATACGAAAGTTAGTCATAAAGTTTTACGTATCATCTTGAAAAATAAAGGCGGCTCAGTAATTGGTCTGTTATTGCTGATAATAGATTCTTGGGAAGAAGACCGTGATCACGGTCATAATCTTTTCTACATCTACATAGATACTCTGCAAATCACATTTAAGTGCCTGGCAGAGGGTTCATTAACCACTTTCATACCTTTTCTCTACCGTTCCATTCTCGAATACCGCGCGGAAGGAAAGAACACCAAATCGTTCCGTTTTCGATCTGATTTCTCTTATTTTATTGCGATGGTCATGTCTCCCTATGTAGGTGGGTGCTAGCAAAATATTTTCCTATTCAGAAGTAAAAGTCGGTGACTGAAACTTCGCAAAAGATCACACCGCAATGAATAACGTTTTTCTTTTAACGATTTCCACCCCATTTCGTGCAACATTTCCGTGACGCTTGCGCCCCCCCCCCCCCCCGTAACGTGATAAAACAAAAATAGCTGCCCTTCTCTGAACCTTCTCAATGTCTTCCGTCAGTCCCACCTAGTGAGGGTCCCACAAGGGGCAACAGTACTCCAGGAGAGGACGCACAAGTCTGATGTAGGCAGTCTCTTTGGTGGAGCTGGTGCATCTTCGAAGCGTTCTGCCAATGAAACGTAACCTTGGTTCGCCTTCCCCTCAATATTTTCTGTGTGTTCTCTCCAGCCTAAGCAGTTTGTAATTATAATTCCTAGGTATTTAGTAGAATTTACGACCTTAAGGTTTGACTGATTTATCACGTAATTAAAGTTCAGCACATTTCTTTTAGTGGCCTTGTGTGTTACATCACATTTTTCTTTATTTAGTGTCAATTGCCAATTTTCGCAGCATTTAGAAATTTTGTCTTATCGCTTTGCAGTTGCTTTTGATCCTCTGTTGACTTCACTAACCGATAAACGACAGCATCGTCCGCGAACAGTCTAAGGGAGCTATTCAGATTGTCTCCTAAATCGTTTATAAACACAAGGAACAGTAGTTGACCTATAACGCTTCCCTGGGGAACGCCAGATATCACTTCTGTTTTACTCTATGACTTACCGTCAATAACAACGAACTGCGTCATGTCTGATAGAAAATCGTGAATCCAATCGCACAATTGGGGAGATATTCCATAAGCACGCAATTTCATTAGAAGCCGCTTGTGGGGTACAGTGTCAAAAGCCTTCCGGAAATCTAGAAATATGGAATCGAAATGAGATCCCTTGTCGATGGAACTTATCAGTTCATGTGAATAAAGGGCAAGCTTTGTTTCGCAAGAGCGATACTTTCTGAATCCGTGCTGACTATTAGTTAATAGGCCGTTCTCTTCGAGGTAGTTCATAATGTTCGAACAAAGTTGCGTGACATTTCGTATTCGACTGATGAAAGCATCTTCGGAGGTTTAGCAGAACCAGAGCTTGGTTTTACACGTAAGTCAATTCAGTAAACTGCATATCCAGGCAACGGTCGGTTCGTGACGTCTCGAGACCGCTGTCTACGATCGTGGATTCACGCCTATGTATGCAGTGGATCTTGGGGTGGAGAATCGGTAGTATTTATTTTATTTTTCATAAGGACCTACAATTTGTTAAATTTCAGTCCATCTTCTTTTCTGTTGTGTGCTTCTGAGTTTCTACGGCTTCTCTGTACATCCTAGCGTAGTAATTATTAGGTCTTGCTAGAACTGCCGTGATTAATGCCTGGGTACAGGCAGGTAATCTTTGTTGTCATAGCCTTGGCCGGTTACTCAAAGCACGCGGCCAGTCAACTGTGGTTAAAATTAAATTGTAGTAGACGCTAATTGAACTAGTGGTGCTGTTTGGGTGTGAAACGGGCAGCACTCGGAAACAAGGCTACATAAAGCTAATGGCATTTGAACGGAATGTCCTGCGTGAGGTATTCGGTCCCGTGCAAGACACAACTGGTGAACGAAGGATTCACAACAACGATTGATTGAATCAACTGTATGAGCAACGAAACAAGGTAGGAATGGCCCGCAGTAACCGTTTAGATGGGCCGGACACGTCTTGCGGATGAGCGAGAACCATCGCCAATAACTATTCTGGAGTTCACGCCCCCCTCCCCCCCCCTAAAGGCATTGGACCAAGAGGGAGGCCAAGAAAAAGATAGAGCGATGGAGTCCACGAAAATCTGAGCAAGAGAGGAATGGCACTGAACAACTGGCGCCATGAAGCGGAAAACAGACCTCGATGGAAGCGGATTCTTGTAGCTGTACGCCGTCCACTGGGCATGATTGCGTAAAGCAGTAAGAAGAACTACGTTGTCAGAGGATCGAATTAAGTTTCCAGGTCCTAGTGCATTTTCTGCCTTGTATCCGCGACAGTTACTCTTGTTCTGTTTCTTTGGTGTTCACAGTGTGGAATATATCTTGTACTGACTTTATCGTAAGAAAATTGTCCATCTTCAGAAGAGCAGCAGATGTCGGAAAATTTCGCAGTTGGCGATGTATATATGTGAATATTTATCACTGCTGCCGAGCGTCGCCAACGTCTGCTCCTTAGGAACGGACAATTAATAATAACCGTTGTTGCCATGACAGGCTTAGTGTGGCAGTATTGTCTCTCCCACTCTCGCGGGACTTTATACTATAACGTGTACGCGCATTTGAGGAATATATACAAGTGTAACACGTGGAACTTTTGGTCTGGCCGGGAAGTGTTCACGGATGGCCGAGTGGTTAAGGCGACCGCTCGCGACAGGCGGGAGACGTAGGTTCGAGTCCCGGTCCGATACAAAATTTCTTGTGTAACAGATCGATTGTGCATCTTCTGAAGAGCAGCAGATATCGGAAAATTTCGTAATTTTCTATGTATTATATATTGTGTGTGTATTAGAATTCAATATCCGTTACACCGCTTATTTATAGTATGTTATTAATTACTATGAACCAGTTTTGGCGTTATAGCCATCATCAAGTTTCAGTAAACGCATAACAGATAATTTGCATTTTGTAACTGGAGTTAAGCAGTTGAAGGACAATATCTAACAGAGAGCATGTAAGTTATAAATAGGTTTAAAAAAATCAAATAACAACTCTCTAACTCCTCTAATAATAGTTCCGCTTTGTAAAATACCTGTTATGTATTTACAGAAAACCTGGTGATGGGTATAACGCTGGAATGAGCTCATCGTAATTAACAAAATGATGTAAAAACGCAGTGTAACGATTACTCTTGTGTTCCTTTAGGCAGCAATATGATGACGTCAGGAAGCTACCGTTAGATGGATCGCACAAACAATACGGCTTGTCGTGCCAACTTACATGTGAACCCACGTATTTTTCTGTAGAGCGTCCGAAGGTGACTTCAGCAGTGGAAGACGAAACGTCAGGCAGAGGACTATCTCGTCCGCTTCCGTAATCCAGTGGACAGAGTGGAAAGTTGCCAAGCAGGGGCCTGGTTTCGATTCCCGGCGGCGTCAGAAATTTTCTCCACTCGAGGACTGGTTGTTGTGTTGTCCACATTACCAATCCATCATCTTTGACCCCAGCCAGGGTCTAACGGCCAAAAACGCCACACGATCATAATTAGACGATGAAGTCTTGGGCTATGTTTTGTTTTTTATTTATTTATTCAAAAATCTATTATCAGCAATAATTATACAACTGGCCGTGAAAGTAAACATCCATTTGTTTGGAGGTAGATGTCTGAAGTGCTAGTACATACACAAATCTCTGCGACGAAGTAACGAAGAACTTCGCTAGAAGAGCCGCAAATAAAATGGTCAGTCCATAAAACAGGGTATAGTGCGTTGATTCGTTTTCGGTTTCACCGGAAATGTCCCAGCTGAGACTTGACAATCCAAACAGCGAAATACGTTATCAGCGTGCACCTAAATGGTATTGGCTGCGTACGTGTTAACACAATCGAACAGCAGACATAGTTTGAATCATCTTAGAGACTTTTACGTTCTGATTGGTGCTTCACACATCTTGCCATACAATTCCGATCCCATTAGAAAATACAATGTGGTACATCGCTTACACTGTAACAATCATGATTACTTAATTACGCCACATAAGCATGTTTACTTTGTAAAGAGTTCTAGCTTTCTGAAGGTCTTCCAGTATTCGTTCTTCAGGCATCGACTTACATTGGGGGGGGGGGGGGGGGGGGTAATATGAACACCTTGCAGTTGGCACCAGCTCACGTGTAAAGACTGGGACACGATTGCAATGTACAATTGACGCAGTAAGTATTTAAAAATACTTTGCTTGTAGTGGCCATCTGAGCAGCAGCTGAATGCTACGTATTTCACAGTAATGTTTTGAAAGAAAACGCCTTTTGCTACTGCAAATGAAGGGTTTTATTTTTATAATGCACCCATACGCGTTTCGCCTTTGTCACAAGGCATCATCAGTGGGTGTTCTGAAATATTTACATGTTTCTGTTTACACATAAAGGTTAGGTTTCTTACATATGTACAAAACATTTCGTTTCTGGTTTAAAACAGTTCGGTGTTTGCTATAAAATGATGTACTTACAGCGCTTACTACTCCATATCAGTCTCTTTCCGGTAACCAGGTCGAAAAGTTCCACTGTTTTCTGCAAAACTCTGACTGGCGCGTCGCAGTCCCCTCGGCCACCGCGGCCGGCGGAGCAGCACTCAACGCCCGCCCACTGCTCGTGATTGTAAACGGGTATCATGAGCTAATCTTGTGTCTAAAGGTACCACCGCTCCTTTTAACGTAATTCAACACCAGTTTTGTCCTTTTCACATGATTACCGCGTTTGTTCTATCTCTAATTATAGTTACTGGATTATTTGTAGCCGGCCGCGGTGGCTGCGGGGACTGAGGCGCTTCAGTCACGGTCTGCACGGCCACTACGGTCGGGGGTTCGAGTCCCCCCTCGGGCATGGATATTTGTGCCGTCCTAGTTCGTAAGTAGTTCATAAGTAGTTTGTAAGTTTAGGGACTGATGACCCCGTAGTTAAGTCCCATAAGCTTTACAAACATTTGAACGGTTTTTTTTTTTTTTTTTTTTTTTTTTTTTGAAAGGCTACGAAAAAATTTCAGAAATGCAGTGTCATACCACGGAGAGTGTGTTCTATTTGTCTTAGCATTGATAATGATCACACACTGGTGGAAATCTAGATGTAGTGAAAAAAACAAAATATTTACCACTGATTGCTGACAATTTAAAACATTCGTTGGACACAAATCCATAATGGAATCAAAAGCCATAATGGAATCAAGTGCCTTGTAAGCATTTTATGTTGCATAGGGCCTGCAGCGTTAAAAACGTCAGCAAGTGACATATTATTATAATTAAACCAAAAAGCTGCTATTGAGTTTTTTATTTTCGCTACAGATCCGTTTCGGCTTATACAGCCATTGTCAAGTGACGTATGTGTCTAGATGTTCAGACATACATAGGACATCTAAAGCATATTTATATTAACTGTCAAAAAGATTTTGATAATATTGCGTATTTTGACAGTTACAATTACATCTTAGCTGTAAGCTTTTTTTTTTTTTTTTTTTTTTTTTTTTTGCGATTTTATACAATCTACTAAGCACAAAATAAACCCACGCTCCCCTCCCCCTCCCTCACTGTTTTCTAATTCTGTTTTGTAATTTATGTGTAACATCTGTCAGGCAGATAATCTGAGGATTTCCTGCTAAAGGGCGGAACACATAGTTGAAGATTAATAAAACCCTTTGCAACCAATACGGCTTTTATAGCAAAATATTACTTCGCTGGTTGCTCTACATCATGAATTGAAAATCACTTTTAGAATGGATTACATCCTGTTGGAAACAACAAAGACACTTCATATCAATCTGTTCCACGAATAGTCGCAGCTGTTCTCAAAGCCAATGGTGGACCGACTCGAGAATAGTAAATAAACATCGTGTCTATGTTCGGTGTTTTATTTTGTCCGCCTCCATGTTAAAACACGCTTCAGTTCGGATCCCTTCCGCAGCTACGTGCTACAGCATCCGCCAGCGAAGAGGGAAAGTGGAATGAGTAATATGCGATACCTGAAATACCTTAACCGATATTCAGAACGTAATAAAAAAATCGGAGGCATTGCTTTCCGGCATTCCTTTCTTCGTATTTGCAAGTTATTTATAGCTCTCGGGGCGTTCCCGCAATCTTGATTCGAACTTTTCGGCCGATGTGTAAATCTTCTTCCAAAATTTTCGTTGCATTTCCTCCTCCGTTTGCTTGCTGCAACGTCTTAGCCTTTTTCTCTTGCATGGAGGTTGCCAAGAGAGCACTTCTTTCGGCCGTCTTTCATCTTATTATTACATTCCCATACCACTTGAAACGCCTTCTTCGCACTTTTTCAGTGATAACTCGTTACTCCCCAAACGCCTTTTAATCAAATTGCGTGCTTATGGAATATCGTTTCAGATATGTGATTGGATTGGAGATTTTCCGTTAGTCACGGCAAAATTCGTAGTAATTCATGGAAACGCATCGATTCATGTAGAAGAGGTGATATCTGACGTTCCCCAGGTTATGTTATTGCTCTCCAGTATGTAGATGAACGATATGGGAGCAAATCTGAGCAGTCCTCTTACGCTGTTTGCAAATGATCCTCTACTCGGGAACGTTAAGCTTCCTTTACCACAATTCCAATAAAATCGGCGAGAGTGAAACGTAGGAAACGTATATAGAATGCAATAACTACAGTATTTACCGTACCAAATCAGCCACCACAGCTGTAGTTAAAGGAAAAACATCACAGACGTGGCTATAAAACGGCAAAAGCAATAAAAAAATTTCCAACAAAGAAGAACCCAATTTACCAATTGTTGCTACAGCTGAACTATAAACGGCAAGAGTCTTCAAAACATTGGCTTCTGAAGCTAAAATAATTACACTCCCAATACATGCGCGTATAACAAATGCGAATGGGGTGTAAAAACTGCGAATCATACCGAATTGATACACGTCAAAAAGCTGCCTGTTATAGCAAGAACAGACCATAATAGTAATTTATATTCTCTCATGTTTATATTCTACTTACATTCAGCGGGGTACGCTTCAAATACTCCAATCATTCGGCTGCTTGCTCACCGCTAGGGGCGCTAGTGTCGTTGCAACTGTCAGATGGTAACAAGTTTCGGGTCAATTGAAGTCCGCGATACGACCCGCCGGCTTCGACCAATGGCGTCATATCTGAGTTAAAGACGATAGTTTGTTTACAAGCAAAATATGTATTATAGATTACGATTGTATGTTTAAAAGTGGTCTGTAGCTTTTCTCTGATAGGTATAACATAGAGGTTGTCTTTTTCCGCAAGTGAGTGCCGAAGACGCAAATGTTTGGGCTGGACCTGTGATCGATGGTACATTCTGTTGTGGTAATGTGTAATTTACGAGGATAATCAGAGATTCTTTATTATCTACAATATATAAGTATTACGATATTATCCCGTATGTTTATATTCGTTAAATGTGTTTCTTTTGCTAGTAGGAATATGTACGTAGCGTATCTTTAGACTCGTATGACGTCATCGGTCAAAGCTGACGGCTTGTATCGCGGTCTTCAATTATGCCCAAGTTTCACAGCAGCGAGTGTCGCGACTGTATATGTTAGACCAGGTCTGCTCAGGAAGCGACTAGACGACCACGAACTTACAGGGCGTCTCTTTTCATCTCGAACAAATTTAGTACGATGGCTTCAAAGCGAAAAACACATCAACATCAATGTACAACATGTTAATGGAAGAAGCGTATTGATGATGGAAAATCGCGTTTTCAATGCTATACATAGAAATATCGTCTAAAGATTTTTACTAATATATATGGTGCCAAAAGTTAACGACGATCGAGTAATTAACGTTTTATGTGTTTTCATGCTGTAGCTCGAGTATTCGTAAATATGAACGGCATTCCGAGCGCCGTCGCCTGTTGAGTGGTCCAGGGCTTCGACTGTCAATCCGTGGGCTCCAAGTTCGAACCTCCATTGTGGCAATTTTTTGTTCTATTCTTTCGATGTATTTGATAATATTCTCATATTTGTAATACCTTTTCTTGCCTAATTTTCAAGTAGAGCATCGGGAAGTGTGATTGACATTTAAGTAAGTGTATTATCTGTTAACAGTTGTTTCATGTGTGATATACAGTGCAAAACCGATAAATATAAGAAATATCTTGTATCTTCTCTGTTATTCATCAGGTAGCTCCTTCATTCATAAGAATTAAATTGTATTTTCTGTTTCATACATCAGTTTCATACAATTAATTTGCCACACACTGAGAAGTGTGGCCGTAGAATTAGACCGCCCGACAATTCTCCGTTCCGAAGTTGCTTTGTTGTTATTCCTGCCTCCTCTCGCTACCCTTCTCGACTCAACGGTTCCCATTGACCGCCGCGAACCGACCGACAGCTCACTACTGCGGCACGAGTGCGAGCCAGATCGCTCGAGCACGTTGTTGGGCAGGCCTCTGTTAGACTATGACAGAACTATTGTCCATTTCATAATGATTGACACGTGACTTGGACCTTATATTCTGGTCACATCACATGACGAACATCAATGTTTTATACCTCGCCGGAATCGTTGAAATGTCTGCTTTTATTTGGTGAATGAATATTACATTTTAGTTGAAAAGGGGACGACACACGCGGTAATATTTAAAAGAAACCGAGCTTTTTCAGTTTTTTTTTTTTTTTCGGCGAATGACGACTTTAAGGATGCACAGATATCAGACCATAATTAGGAGAAAGTTTTCCTTTGCACAGTTTGAAGATCCAACCTTGATCTACTTACAGGCGGAGTTTCGTTATTTTCTGATAACTCGTTTCGTCGCTATAATATAAAACGCAAGAAGCTGCGATTAAGCTTACCGTTGTACCTATTGAGACGGAGAGGGCACTGCAGTTAAGCTTGAACTTTTGTTGGTCACATCGGATGTCATTACGAACATATTGTCTCCGTATTTGTCAATTAAGAGCTTGTAAAGCAAGTGCATTAGTGACCGCAGTATATGCGACGCTATGGCGGAGCGTTGTTGTCACACCAGCGCGCCGCCATTGTTGCAAAGCACCTGAAGCGTCTATTCAACTTTCAAGATCGGCAACACAGCACACGCGAGCACGTAGCGCATAGGAACGAAAAAGCGAATAAATTAATTATTTGATATTAGCGCTTGGTGCAGTTTTATGATCATGATCATAAAAATACAAGAGCTCTGAAAGGCAAGGAGAGACCTTTCATTTACACTTTTCGTCTTGTTAATACGTATCATCATTAGGCGAACTGCAGCAGTCTATGCTTACCATTATTAGGGCAAAACGACTAATCAGAAAAATAACTAAACTCCGTATGTAAATAGAGTAAGGTTCGATCTTTAAACTGTGCAAAGGAAAACTTTCTCCTAACTATGGTCTCATTTCTGTACATCCTTAAAGTTGAAGTTCGCCGAATAAAGCCAGAAAAAACACGCTTTCTCTTAAATATTACCGCGTATGTCGTCCCTTTTTCAAATAAAATGTAATATTCATACACCAAATAAAAGTGGACATTTCAACGATTCCGGCGAGGTATAAAACATCGATGTTCGTCATGTGATGTGACCGGAATATAAGGTCCAAGTCACGTGTCAATCATTATGAAATTATTTCGTCCTGAGATGTGACCCAGAAAACGAGTTCAAAGTCAGGGGCAATCATTATGAAATGGACAGTAGTAAGAGATTGCCAACTCTAAGCAGGGCGGAAGGAGGTCCGGCGGAATGTTACGAAGTGTGCGATGACTTTGGTAATCTCACTATCTTCTAGTTGTAAACTGCCAACTTGAGACCTCGAGAATCCCAACAGGAACAGATCGACCGCCCTGTCATACTTCGCCTTAGGCGTCAACGGACGCAGCACTGTGGGGGACGTGATCAGCCCAACACGTCCGCCGTTGTGTCGGTTTTCGTGACAGAAGTCGCTACTTCTACCTCTACATGGATACTGAAGTGCATAACAGAGGGTTCATCGAACTACTTTTATGATATTTCTCTATAGTTCCATTCTATAACAGCTCGCGGGGAAAAAGGAACACCTAAATCTATAAGTTTTACATCTGATTTCTCTTATTTTATTATGATGGTCATGTCTCCCGATGTACGTGAGTACTGAAAATATATGTTCTCCTTCTGAAGAAAAAGTTGGTGAAAGAAATTTCGAAAATAGATCTCGCCTGAACTCGTGCATCATTACCGTAACACTGTCTCCTATATCGCATTAATATAAAACGAGCTGCCCTTCTCTGAATTTTCTTTAAATCGTCCGTCATTCACACCTGGTCACCAGGTGTGGATCCCACAATGTGCAGCAATTCTCCAAAATAGGACGCACAAGTCTAATAAAGGCAGTTTCTTTAGAAGAACAATTGCATCTTCTAAGTGTTCTGCCAATGAAACGTAGTGCTTGGTTCGCTTTCTCTACAATATGTTCCATGTGTTCACTCCTATTTAAATGTTCGACCTTGTTACTTATAGGTATTTATTAGAACTGACCACCTGTAGGTTTGACTGATTTATTGTGTAACTAAAGTTTAACGAATTTCTTTTAGTGGTTATATGAATGACCTCACACTTATATTATTAAGCGTCAATTGCCAGTTTTTGCACCATGCAGATATCTAAAGCATTTTACAGTTGCTTTCGGTCTTCTGGTGACTTTACTAACCAATAAATGACAGCATCATCAGCGAATAGTCTGAGAGGGCTACTCAGATTGTCTAGTAAATAGTTTAAAAAAAAAAAAGGAACAGTGGGGGCCCTGTAACTCTTCCCTGGAGAACGACAGTTGACACTTCTGTTGTGCTCGATGACTTTCCGTCATTTACAGCGTACTGTGTCCTTTCTGACAAGAAATCACGAATCGAGTCGCACAACTGTGGTTATATTTCATAAGCACGCAATTTGATTAGAAGACGCTTGTGAGGTTCAGTGTCTTAAGCCTTCCGGAAATCTAGAAACACGGAATCTACTTGACATCCCTTATCGATGGCGCTCATCACATCATGTGAATAAAGAGCTTGCTGTGTTTCACAAGAACGATACGTTCTGGAAGGAGGAAGGAAGCTTGGAGTTTAACGTCCCGTCGACATCGTGGTCATTAGAGACGGAGCTTACGCTCGGAGTGTTTGGGTAAGGATGCGGAAGGAAATCGGCCGTGCCCTTTCAAAGGAACCATCCCGGCATTTGACTGGAGTGATTTAGGGAAATCACGAAAAACGTCAGTCTGGATGGCCGGAGGTGGATTTGAACCACCATCCTTCGAATGCGAGTCCAGTGTGTTACCACTGCGCCACCTCGCTCGGTGATACGTTCTGAATCTGTTGTGGCGTAACGTCAGCGCCACACGCCAGACGCAAGAGAACGATCGTGGAGAAGGCAGCGGATGACGTGCGACAGCCTATCGCACGCCGGCACCGCGCCTCTTGGAGGCAGTAACGGTAGACGCGCGCCCTCTACAAACGGCTACATCTAGGCCGACATGCGTCTGGACGACTCGTCGGAACTCGATACGAACTAGGCAGTAACTAGGTATCAGCACAGCTAGCATCGTACGCAGGACGACGCCGCGAGAAGCAAGAAGAACAGATGGAAGTTGAGTATTGTATTCTTCAGTCAATAAAACTTGTAATAATAATCTCCATTGGCATAACTACGGGGGGGGGGGATGAGGGGGATAGAACCACCCCCCCCCCCCAGAACCAAAAGAAAGAGAAAAAAAAACGAAAGAAAGAAATTGTATAACAGCAATCTGGTAAAGGTAAAGATTGGAAACTCGGGGTGTTTTACCATAAGCTTTCATTGGATGGGAGTGAATTAATCTTCAACGGGAGTGGTACATGATAGTCTGTCTGGAAACTGACTAAAATTTAGCCCACCAAGCAGGTCTATCCCCCCCCCCCCCCAAAGCCAAGTCCTAGTTACGCCACTGCTAATCTCCATAGAGTTGTTCTAGCTACGCATCCTGCACCGTACCTTTCCTGACAACTAGACCAGGACGAGAACTCAACAAATGGCATAGAGGATGATCCAACAGAATCCGTGTTGACTATGTCGATCTCTTCGAGGTAGTTCATAATATTTGAGGAAAGTACCGGGTGATCAAAAAGGCAGTATAAATTTGAAAACTTAATAAATCGCGGAATAATGTAGTTAGAGACGTAAAAATTGACACACATGCTTGGAATGACATGGGGTTTTATTAGAACCTAAAATAAAGTTCAAAAAATGTCCGACAGATGGCACTGGACATCAAAACGTCAATAACCGCTACCGTGACGGGTGAGAGGTACGCCGATATGTTACAGAATAGCATCATCCGCAGCCTGGCTGATAAACACATGATGGAACGTACGATTCTTATGCAGGATGGCGTTCCACCAACAACTGTTTCAACTGTCTGTATAGCTTAAGTGACTTAACTATGGGGTCATCAGTACCTAAACTTACAAACTACTTATGAACTAACTAAGTCTATGGACGGCAGAAATATCCATGGCCGAGGTGGGATTCGATCAATCCGTGCGATTATTGGCTTTGGGATTACCTGAAGTCGCAAGTTTATCGTGATCGACCGACATCTCTAGGGCTGCTGAAAGACAACATCCGACGCCAATGCCTCACCATAAATCCGGACATGCTTTACAGTGCTGTTCACAACATTATTCCTCGACTACAGCTATTGTTGAGGAATGATGGGGAACATACTGAGCATTTCCTGTAAAGAACATCATCTTTGCTTTGTCTTAATTTGTAATGCTAATTATTGCTTTTCTGATCAGATGAAGCGCCATTTGTCAGACATTTTTTAAACTTTTTTTTGTTCTAATAAAACCCCATGTCGTTTCAAGTATGTGTGTCAATTTTTACCTGTCTATCTACATTATTCCGTGATTTATTAGCCGGCCGCGATGGCCGAGGAGACTGAGGCGCTCCAGTCACGGTCTGCACGGCCACTACGGTCGGGGGTTCGAATCCCCCCTCGGGCATGAATATTTGTGCCATCCTTAGAATAAGGTAGCTGATAAGTAGTTTGTAAGTTTAGGGACTGATGACCCCGTAGTTAAGTCCCATAAGCTATACAAACATTTGAACATTCAACCATGTGGTAAACATGTTCTTTCAGCTCATCATCGTTAAAGTGTTAACCACCAAGGACAGATTTTAGGTGTAAGAAGAGCTGAAAGGAGTCTTCTTCTTCCCTTCACGTTGCCGCCCCTCACAAGACGAATCTGACCAAACAACTCTTACTGGAATTTCACTGCGACGTGTTTGGTCTTCATCCTCCGTACAGTCTCGTTCCTAGCAACTTTCTTCTCACACCTAAAACCTGTCCATGGTGGTCAACAATTCAGCGATGATGACGAGCTGAAATAACATGTTACCACACGTTGAATACACAGGCGGCAACCTTCTACGAAGAAAGCATACCAAGACTTCTGCCACGCTATGACAAATGCCTACAAAATTTCGGAAGCTATGTAGAAAAGTAGTTTAATAGTTGTATATTTTTGTACAATAAATATTTCTTCTGTATCAGTACACATTTGTTTTATATAACCAAAAGGAACTTACTTTGTGGACATACCACGTAGTTAGGTATGGGGCTATAGCATCTCAGTCAACTAGCTCCTGAATTGGCCTCACAAGGGCTGAGTGCACCAACGCTACCCAGCAATGCTCGGCAGACCTGGACGGTGTCCCATCCAAGTGTTAGCCACGCTCGACAGTTCTGAGGTTTACTTTGGCTCATACCGAGTGGCCTTGCTGGTGTAGAGTGGGGCGGCGCCCTCGCCCTCTGCCGCCCTTCAGCCAGAGCACAGAGGTGTCTTGTGCGGTCGGCGGTCCTTGACCTCGCTGGCTGGCTGGCAGGATGCGGCCCTTCCTGCACGTGGCCCGCTTCCTGAGCAGCGCCAACAGCCACCAGCACTGGCGCCGCCACGCTTCCGCGCAAAGTCCTGCCCGCTACATTCCTCGCGCCGAGTTAGAGCGAGCGCGGAAGTCGCCAGCGCGCAGCCACGATAGAGGCATTGCATCGCAGGAATAGTCACTGCCAGTGATGGACGCATGGACGGGAAACGCATGTCACTGCTAAAGATGTCCTCACACGGGACGTGTGGTTCTGCGTGTCGCGTGGCAGACATGTTGTCTACCTAGCTTCTGAAGCGACCCGCTGCATCCCACGAAACGTGCTGCTGGGTTGGGTTGAATTGTTTGGTTGGGATAGGGGGACTAAAGTACTGAGGTTATCAGTCCCCGGTGGGGAGGGGAAGGAGTGAGGATAGGAAAGGAGGGGAGGGGAAAGGAAATGCAGTCCGGGAAGTAAATAAGGAAGACTGCATTAGCTCGGGGTCACGTGCTCGCCACGCACGAACTCACAAAAGAACTGTGAGTCCTCTGGGGACGAACGTGCTGCTCATTGTGATTTGCGAACGCAGCACTTTCTGGCGCCCGTTGCGAACTAGCGACCATCTTTTTGAGGAATTTATAATTTTTTTTCTTCAAGAAACACAAACACGTTATCCGAAAGTAGTTGATAATGATAACAAATGTAGGAGCCAATCCCTTTTGGCAACAACAAAAAATCATAAAAAAACTTTCAAAGGTGAAATACACCATCTTCACCAGCTGCACTTCTCTGGCACTCTCTTACATTCCTATTTTCCAAGTAGTACATATTTTGCATATTCAAAAATTTACTTTGGCATTCTTTCGAAGGTAATATGTTCTTCCTGATACATTTAACTTGTTCATACACCAGGGCCTATACAAATGAAATAAACTTAAAGGCAATATTCTAGAAATGGAACACGAAAAGGAGATAGGAGATACGATACTGCGAGAAGAATTTGACAGCACTGAAAGATTTGAGTCGAAACAAGGCCCCTGTAGTAGATGATATTCCGTCTGAACTGCTGATATCTTTAGGAGAGCCAGTCGTGAAAAAATTGTATCACCTGGTATGCAAGATGTATCAGACGGGAAATACCCTTCGACTTCAAGAAGAAAATCGTAATTCCAATTCCAAAGAAAGCAGGTGCAGACAAGTGTGAAAATTACAGAACTATCAGTTTAATAAGACATGGTTGCAAAATACTAACACAAATTATTTACAGACGAATGGACAAACTTGTGGAATCTGACCTTGGGGAAAATCAGTTTGGATTTAGGAGAAATGTAGGAACACGGGAGGCAATAATCACATTACGACTTATCTCAGAAGATAGGCTAAAGAAGGGCAAACCTACGTTTCTAGCCTTTGTCGATTTGAAGAAAGCTGTCGACAATGTCGACTGGAATACACTCTTCCAAATTCTGAAGGTATCAGGGGTAAGATATAGGGAGTTAAGAGTTATATTCAACCTATACAAAAACCAGACAGCTATTATTAGAATCGAAGGGCAAGAAAGGGACGCAGAGGTTGGGAAGGCAGTACCTACATCTACATCTACATGCGATATTCTGCATATCACATTTAAGTGCCTGGCAGAGGGTTCATCGAACCACCACTATACTATTTATCTCCTATTCCATTATCGAATAGCGCGCGGGAAGAAAGAACACCTGAATCTCTCTGTTCGAGCTCTGATTTTTCGTATTTTATTCTGATGGTCGTTTCTACCTATGTTAGTGGGAGACAACAATATATTTTCGCATTCTGAGGAGAATGTTGGCGATTGTAGTTTGGTAAGTAGCCCACGCCGCAGCGATAAGCGCCGTTGTTGTAATGATTCCCATCCCAGATCCTGTATCATTTCCGTAACGCTGTCTCCCCTGTATCGTGATAATACGAAAGGAGCTGCCCTTCTTTGGACTCTTTCGATGTCCACCGTCAAACCCATCTGATAAGGATCCCACACTGGGTTGCAATACTCCAAAAATAGACGGACAAGAGTAGTGTATGCAGTCTCTTATGTAGTTTTGTTGCATCTTTTAAGGGTTCTGCCAATAAAACGCAGTCTTTGGTTCGCCTTTCCCACGATATTATCTACGTGTTCTTTCCAGTTTAGGTCTGAAGTAATAGTAATTCCTAGGTATTTTGCAGAGATTACGGCCTTCACGTTTGATTGATTTATCTTCTTAAACAAAGTTTAACGGATTTCTTTTCGTACTGATGTGGACGACTTCACACTTCTCATTATTTAGAATCAATTGCCAATTCTAACACCATTCAGATATCTTATTCAATTCGTTCTGCAGTTGGTTTTGATCTTCAGATGATTTTATTAGACGGTAAATGACGGCGTCATCTGCAAACAACCTGAGAGAGCTACAGTCACCTTCATTTAGAGCTGGAGAGAGACACTGATCCGCAAGAACACTCATCGCCAGTGACGGACGCCGAGAAACGCATTGCACTGCTAAAGACGTCCTCACACGAGGCGTGTCGCTCTGCGTGGCGCGTGCCATCTGCTGAAACTACCCGCTACATGCCACGGAACGTGCTGTTCATCATGATTTGCGACCGCAGCGCTCTCCCGCGGCCGTTGCGAGCTACCGATCCCTCTTTCTGAGGAATTTGTAATTTTTTTCTTCTTCAAGATACACAAACACGCTATCTGAAAGCAGTTGATAATGATGACAAAGTGCAGGAGCAAATCACTTTTAGAAAAAATCGTCATCATCATCATCATCATTAGAGACTGATTAGGCCTTTCAACGTTTAGTCTGAATCATAGTATCTCTAATAAAATTCCTCCATGATCCCCTAATCAATGCTAACACTGATGCCTCGTCTGATGTTATGCCTTTTACTTCAAAACCATTCTGCACCGAATCTCTTTCTTCTTGGTCTACCTCGACTCCTCTTACCCTCCGCTGCCGAGCTCATGAGTCTCTTAGGTAACCTTGCTCCTCCCATGCGTGTAAGATGACCCCACCATCTCAGTCTGTTCGCTCTAACTGCTTCATTTATGGTGTTCATTCCCAGATTTTCTTTGTTTCCCTCATTATGGACACCCTCCTGCCATTGTTCCCATCTATTAGTACCTGCAATCATTCTTGCTACTTTCATATCTGTAACCTCTACCTTATGAATAAGGCAACCTGTGTGCACCCAACTTTCACTCCCATACAACAAAGTTGGTCGAAAGATAGAGCGGTACACTGCTATCTTAGTCTTGCTACTTACTTCTTGCAGAAGAGAGTAGATGTTAGCTGAGCCCTCACTGCATTAGCGTTCCTGCACCTCGTGGTCCATGGTGTGGGTTCCTGTAGCCATGTCCTAGTTTATTAACCACGGGCAACGTATGAGTAGCCAAGTAAGTGGTCCTGACAGTTGGGATACCAGTTACTTTGGAATAAGGTTGCGCATATTCTGAGTCGTGGCCACCTTTGTGCTCAGACGGCAAAGACTACCAAATCCACCGGTTAGTCCCTCAACCGTTAGGGGTAAAAACCAGTGGGGCCCTGGGCACGTAAGGCTAGCAACCTGCTTCCCAGGTACTTCAATATCATGCTGGCAACAATCAGAACTTCATTTATATAGATAGAAAGTAACAGCGGTCCTATCACACTTCCCTGCGGCACGCCTCGAGATCCCCTTATCTCTGAACACTCACCATCGAGGACAATGTCCTGGGTTCTATGCCTTAGGTAGTCTTCGAGCCACTCACATATTTGGGTACCTATCCTATATGCTCGCACATTCGCTAGCAGTCTGTAGTGCGGCACCGTGTCGACGCCTGGAGTTTGTGACACTTGCGGGGAGTGACACTTGCGGGGAAAGGAAATGTGTAGACACTTGCGGGGAGACCTGGACGCTGCAGCTAGTGTACAGGATGTTCCAGAAGTAGGGATACACCACCCCTACTCCACGCCCTCCAGCCGCTACCTGTGCCGTATTCAGGGCAAGGCTCACCGGACCGGCCGCGCAATTTGTGACACAAATTACATGTTTGATAATATTAATTTAATGCATAGAAGTATGAAATCACATAAAAACTACTTCCTGCAAACATTTCGACAAAAGAAGTTGGCACTGAGCTTAGAAAAACAAAATTCTAGTATATTGGATTTTAACATTTTATCAAAAAATGAATGTTGCTACAAGAGATACAGCCATTCAAATTTACGGGCACCATAACATTTTCCCTTCCTGAGTAAATGAGCTGCTTCTTGTAGTTTCAACATCACAGTAGCCTTTTTCTTGAATGTTCTGAATATAAATCTTCACACAGACTTCTTGAGGAGGAGAGTGATACGAATATCTGATTGTAAACCACTACCTATTACCTTAGACCTTTTTGACTGTACTGAACAGGATTTCCGCGTATTCCGTAATTTATATTTATACAGTTAACAGGCAATGCAATTTATAACCAACTATTGACTGCCAATTTCGCTTCATTTTTCCTGGAAGTCTCACAACTTGTTTCTCCCTGTTGGTTTATGCCAAGTTCGGAGTAAACATGGTTCTATATGACGGTGATAGAAAATAGAATTTATCTTTAGCATTTTTCGGTGTGTGACATTCACTTACACATTCCGTATTTCATACATTTATTAGATGTATTTGTAATTCGAATACAGCGAAATCGTTTTGGGGTCTCGAATAAACGCATCAAGTATGTAAAATACTCATTGACTTATTATTAACGTTTTTTAATTGAAGGTTTAAGGTTACGTCTCCTATTAAAAAGCATAGTAGCTATTTTTAAAGAGATGGAAGTTGCGTGATAGTGGGGTTAACTACATAGCGGTCAATTACATGAACGTATCTGTAGTAGCAGAGAATGTCTTATGTCTTAATAACTCTCCAAACAGTATCACTGTTAAAATACCGTTTTGTTTTCAGGAGGAACACTCAACGAATTAATAAAAAGGTAAAGCAGTCAACAATCCGCAGATTGGTTTGAACACCACAGAGCTTTACTAGGCATGGTCCTGTTTGGGGGTGGTATGCCGTTGCCTTCCTCCGACCTTCGAACTGACTTACCCAGCCAATTATAGGGGGACCTACAGTTTAACGTGGGTTCCGAACCACGGTGCTACTCAGTATTTTTGAGCAATACTGCCAGAGGTGAAAGAAGTGGAAAGTGACAGATAAATATCCTAGGACCTGGCGGGGATCGAACCCGCGACCTTTGGATTTGTAGTCTGGCACTCTACCACTGTGCAACCGAGGCGCACACGAATTAATATAGCCGGCCGCGGTGGCCGAGGAGACTAAGGCGCTCCAGTCACGGTCTACACGGTCACTACGGTCGGGGGTTCGAATCCCCCCTCGGGCATGGATATTTGTGCCGTCCTTAGTTGTAAGTAGTTCATAAGTAGTTTGTAAGTTTAGGGACTGATAACCCCGTAGTTAAGTCCCATAGACTCTACAAACATTTGAACATTTTTGAACGAATTAATATGTAGTTAGAACAAGTTTCGTGTTACGTTGACAGTGCTAGACTTCTTGGTGTGCCTGTACCCAGGAAAAGCTATTAGCCGCACCAAGGACCCCGGGTTCCCCGCAAGTGTTCCAACCCCGTCTGCCTGCTACCCTTAAAGCACGGCTCGGCACCTACCAGGGCAGTGCCTGAGCGCGCGGTGACCGCAGGTGCGGTGCGAGGTGAGGTGTCGCTAAGGAACGGCCGGCCCGCGGCAGTCTGCGGTGAAGTGCGCGCCCTCAATAATGCACGCGGCTGAGCAACAGGTCGCGGCCCACGGCGGCCCTCTTCAGTCCCAGGACCCCTCACACACACACACAGCCCCTGGGAATGGCGAGCGGCGGCCAGCTAATTTTCCTCAGCTTGCCTGTGCGGTCTCCATGCACAAGAGTACGCCGCTCTGGTTGACTACTTCAAAACCAGCGAGCACAGAAAAACACACACACACACACACACACACACATATATATATATATATATATATATATATATATATATATATATATATATATATATATATATATATGTGTGTGTGTGTGTGTGTGTGTGTGTGTGTGTGTGTGTGTGTGTGTGTTGTTCTTACCATAAGTTAAAGTAGTTTGTAAATGTAGGAACCGATGACTCCAGCATTTGCTCCCTTAGGTTTACAAATATCTGAACATTTTTCATCACTTTGCTACCTACGAATACAGGGCAAATAGCTTAGAAGGGGAGAGAGGAATATCCTAGTGAGTGGTGTAATGGATTTAGCCTTGGGGAAACCGTGTCTTAATTAAGGAACGATTCGATATCGTTTATGTCCATGTATGTGAAAGTAGAAGGTCCACTTACGTATAGTTATTTTCTGTAACCATAGGCTGCAGGTGCTCAGATACCATAATTTTTTGTATGCCACAATTACTCAAACACGCCTCTATCTGTCAGTACTTTATTTTCCTCGAAATTTCCCGCAAATATAGATAATAATACAGCAGTTAACCAGATTAAGTTTCACAATATTAATGGAAAAAGCCTTTCGAACAGCATTGTTCAGAACTAAATATCTTTTGACATTCTTCTTGACTATTCTTTCCCAAATTCCTTATGTTTAATTACAGTTTATAAAAATCTTGCAATAATGGTTAACATTGTTGTCTTGAAACATGATGAAATTGCTCGTATTACTACAAAATTACAATTACTAACACTTCCTGAAGTTATGTAATGTATTCTTAACAGTTTATAACGAAACTATATTGATGTTTAATTATTTAACGACTTCAATTATATAAATAAAACAAGACTGGTTTAATCATATTTTGAATAAATGGCACGTATATAAATTTATCCAATGTATAATTGTGTTGATTTATCTGATGAATATATAATTAGTGAAAAAATCTCTAATTTAATTAGGAAATATAAATCAGACATGTTATTGTATCAACTTTATTCTGGATCTCTCTAGAACCACTCACTATCCATAAATACGAATACGACGCATCAGAGTCAGCTTTTGGTTCGGCTCAGTCTCAGTTTCGATTGTAGCACCGTCATATAATTTTTTTGTTTGTTTTATACAGATGCATTTAAGTTTTCGGAAGATAACAGAAAGACAAACGTGCACTGCACTTCCATTTAATAATTGGAGAATAACATTGGTTACTACGAAGCAGTTGAGCAACACAGCAGTTTTGTCTCCATCAGCGAAGCAGGTGGTGAAATTTAAAACATTATAACTATTAAGAACTCTACTTTCCAAACTTCACAGAAGTTCTCTTGCGAATCTTGCATTCTGCTGATGAGAGCCATTTCGAAGTTAGTGTCTGCCTGCTAGATTATACAGTTCAGTGCTACAAAATTTCTGTTTTGAAGTATTCTGCACACTCTGCAATATCTGACTAATAAATTCCATAATGCCAAGATATAGAGATAGCTCTAAACTTCGCGAGAAGTTATCCACAAACTGCTTCTTTTGGTTTGCATGATATCGTTAGCAGCTCAAGCAGCAAGCGCATGAAGCAGCTAGGTGGGGGAACGTCTCCTCCACCTGCATGCGCAGAGCACGCCGCTCAGCGATCACTGGGAGCGGACGAACTAAAAGAACGAACTAGTTCGCGGCAGAGCCGCGTACTACAGTGAGCGCTCCTGATCGCGAACTGTTATGCGCAAGTCTATTAGCGACACTCCAAACAACAGATTTAAACAGGAATTCGTAAAAGATTTGACTGATAAACCTTCTTGGGATCAAACGCGTTTAGGCGTCAATCATAGACGGGCAGGGCCATAAACGGGCTATTGAGTGCGTCTGCTGAGTTACCTGCTCTCGCTCATACGCGGCTGCGGCAGTAACCGTCACTCACTGCGCGGGCCGCTCGGCAGGGTATTCGCCAACACAAGCGCTGCAGGCCGCCTCGCTCGTCAAGAGGATTTTACGATGCGAGAAGATAACCACCTGGAGTGTTCCCTATTGTCCGGCTCCTGACTAGTATTCGTCACTCTCTTTATTTCGTTTATTTTAGCTCGTCTGTCACTCTTGGACAGACAAGAAACCTGTATCTTCATTTTATTTCTCGTTTTCTGCCATTTTTCATATTCACTTCTGGCAAATGACAGAATGGTACCTTCAGCACGGCGTGTTTAAGCGGAGCGAAAGCCATGTTGATGGCATTGAAGTCAACACACGTAGACTAGGGTGTCCATTCGTCCCGTTTTTTTCCGGGACAGCCCTGTTTTTTTTCCCATAATGTTCCGCTGTCCCGAAAGTTTTTGTGGGGACGCTCAAATGTCCCGTTTTTTGTGGTTCCGTCTGTAAAGTATTTTATTCTATCAGATGTTTAATGTTCAATTAATCGTGTTAATATTTACTCTAGGAAGAGCTGGTACAAATCGTTAACATACTTGGTTTATTTTCTTCTACTTTCCACAATTAATTAAAGGTATGACGACTTTCAGCACTATATTTACTAGTTACCTACAAAGAATTCAGAGGACAATACAACAAGCAAAGCACTGTTGATTTTACTGTCAGTGCAAACTAAGTTGACACTCAGCTCGGTAGCGGATTGGAAGCAATCATAAAGGAATTTCTCGAAGTGCTTTAATTTCTCATTTAAGATGGCTCCCATCAGTCAACGCTTCGAGTATCGAGTTATTTCGCATGAATAGAATCGATTGATGTTAAGTTTTACTTTCGAATGGTTGTGGTAAGCAGTCTGAAGATGTTGTAGTAGATACGTGAAAGTTGTAAATCTGTGCAGTCACTGTTTCATCGTGCCAAAACGAAACTGTAATTTTAATAGCAGTATAAAAGGTGAGTTTCCTTTTATCACTGGTAACGGAGAAACTGTAGAGTGCAAATCAAAATTTGCTATATGGCATGGTGGAATCACACATTAAGACGAAGAAAGGTCGCATAAGCGTTCGAACGAAAAGCGCAAACAAAAGTATGATTATTTCTCAATGGTAAAAAAACATCAATATGAAAAACATGATTCATTTGGTGGAGTTTTGTCTCTGGCAATTCCTGTGGCAAATGCTGCTGTGGAACGTGTGTTTTCTTTGGTGAACTCCTTGTGGTAAGATGGGGGAAAAAAACAATGAAAGTTGAAACAGTGAATACCTTACTTATTGTCAAAACACCCTTTAATGGTATAATGGTTGACTTTCATGACACAGTGTCAAAAGAAAATGCACTTCTTGATAAAATACGTAAAAGTAAAAAGTATGGTAACAGTGCCACAGAAGAAATGTAAACATTCATTTGAGTGTACGATGAAAGGGTAAACGTCAGTATCTATTAAATTGTGTCAATACAAATTATGTCCCGTTTTCTTCCTTAATTGTCCCAGGTTTATTCCTAATTTTTTTAAATGTCCCCATATCTAATAACTAATAAAAATGAAATGGACACCCTAACATAGACTCGTCATTTAACCGTAGTAGCAGCTGTGACCCATAAGTGTGCCCGGAGCAAGGGACCACTGAATTGCACACACAACTTATAGATTTATACGAGGATTGTTCCGAAAGTAACACCTCCAACTTTTGTGGTGACTTTGGATACGTAGCTTACGTTTACTACAAGGGGAGCTGCACAGGATTAGCATATCAGCGCAGACGCACATCGTTAACTATATATATATATATATATATATATATATATATATATATATATATATATATATATATGTTGCCCAATAGAATGTAATCAGAATAATCGCCGGAGCCCACCCAGGATCATCCTGCGAACAATTATTTAACGAGTATTCAAACAACTTACGGCTATGCTACCGGGTGACTCCGTCGACAACCGCCGATATGTCGACAGGATCACACCCTGCCGTTCTCAAGGCACAGCTGCACTATAGGAAGCAATGTGTGAGCGAATTTAATACCTCGGTTTGCAAAGGGTAAACAAGGAAGATAGGACACACAGTATAAGGTCACTACAGAATCAACACAACCGAAGATGACCAAATATAAAAAATGTCGATAGTGACAATCAGTCAACAGGTGAGGCATCATTAAATCTGTCCCTCTGTTTTTCGACGAGAGACAGTGCCGGATTCCAAGCAGAATTTAAACAAAAACCACCATCTCTGTTTATAAGGTCATTTGCTAGTTTAATTTCAACAGATTCCTTAATAACACTACCCCAATAGGTGGATGTGCATGCGAGAATGTCTGTGTTGTATTCCAAAGAATGATCGGTGCAAAGACAGTGTTCTGCAACAGCTGCTTTGTTTGGCTGTTGTAAGCATATGAAACGTTGGTGTTCAATACACCGATCTTCCAAAGTTCTGATTGTCTGCCCAATATGTGACATGCCACAACTGCAAGGAATACGATAGACACCAACCTTACGCAAACCAAGATTGTCCTTTAAGGACCCCAACAGGGCCTTTATCTTAAAACATGACCCAAAAACACGTTTCACATCATATTTCCGCAGAATACGACCAATCTTGTTGGAAATGCTTCCTGCGTAAGGGAAAAAGGTCATAGATTCAGGTGGCACTTCGTTACTATCGTCACTAACCCGCTGCACACGTTTTATCTGCCTCTCACTCTAACCATTCTGACGATAGGTGATCTCGAGATGGGACAACTTAGCTGACAAAATTTCAGGGACTGAAATGACATGGGCCCTGTGAACCAAGGTACGAAGTACTCCTTCACGCTGAGCTGGATGGTGACAACTATAAGCTCGCATTTGCAAATTAGTGTGACTAGGCTTCCTATAAAGAACTTATCCTAATGAACCATCAACCGTCCTTCTGACCAATACATCGAGAAAGGAAAGGCAGCCACTCTTTTCCACCTCCGTAGTGAACTGAACATTCGGGTGGATTGAATTTAGGTGATCCAAAAAACCGTTTAAATTCTGACTAACATGAGGTCAAACGACAAAAGTGTTGTCTACATATCTGAAGAAACATGCAGGTTTCAGGTCGCTGACTCTAAAGCACGTTCCTCGAAATCCTCCATAAACAATTTGGCCACAATAGGTGACGACAGACTTCCCATTGCAGCCCTATCAGTTAGTTCGTAGTATTGACCATTGAATAAAAAGTAAGTGTATCGGTGTGTAAGGTTTCATAATTATTTAACGATCTAGGGATCTTCACAGTAGCTTCGTCGGACCACGGTGGTCTTTGGATAAGGCGCTCGACTGGAAACATAAGGGTCGCGGGATCAAAACCCGTTCGGAACTCGGAATTTTTCAGTCTGCTCTTTAACCAATCCTTCACCTCTCAACGATGTGAAGAGTCGCCAGAAACGACACGTGGTTCGGATTCCACGTTAAGCTGTAGGTCCCCTTTCCCCGGTTGAATAACTGGGGTACGTTAGGGACACGCAAGTCGCCAAAGTGGCGTCCAGTTGAAAGACTTGCACCAGGCCAATGACCCACACGAAATTAATTACTATTATTACAGTAGCTATATATATGAAATTTGTTATTACTATCCCAATCGAGTTGACAAGTAATAGCAGTGTGCATAGCTACAACACAAGTAGGAAGGATTATATTCACTATTCAAAGTTGAATTTAACTTTAGCATGTAAAGGTATGAATTATGCTTCCACAAAACTCTTTGATCACTTAGCAAATAACATAAAAAGCCTGAATGATAGCTTACCAACATTTAAAGAGTAATTAAGAAAATTGAGTGACAATGATTCTGCTCAGTAGATGACTTATTAGATACAAATTGGTAACTTTTAAAATAAAAAAAAATATGTTATGTAATGATTCCTTTGATTAGACGGATTCGATCAACATCATTATGAGACAAGTATTAATCTAATTTAGTCTCGTGAACTGGCTTGGCGATTTTATGTAACTTTTCATTAACTGCAATCGAATTCTGGAGGAGAATGGTTCAAATCCAACTCCGGCCTTCCAGATTTAGGTTTTCCTTGATTTCCCTGAATCTCTCTGGGACAATTCTTGTGCATGGTGCCTTTGGAAAGGCACGGCCGTTTCCTTTTTCCTTCCTTACCCAAACAAACCGAGAGTGAACTCCGTATCTAACGACAAGACAGTCGGCGGGACATTAAACCGTAAGCTTCTTTCTTCCATTCTTCTTAAACTGTCATTTGTGAAACACGACTGGAAGTGCAAATCAAATGTTTGTAAATCTATGGAACGTTTGCATACGTAAGCTTCATTTCATGAGGACGGTCGCCGTAAGTGTAACGATCACGCACTACACATTGTTCACGAGATATGACGTCATAAACAATGAGGTTCGAGAAAAAAATGCTGCTTCAATCGAAAATGCTGCTTATTTCTTCCTAAACCACTGGGCCGATTTCAACTAAATTTGGTACACACATTCCTTACCGGGAGGTAGCAATTGCTGTAGGGATAAGACCCACATACGACGCATGGGTCAGGAGATATAACGTCATAAACAATAGGAGTTGCAAGAAAATGCCACATAATGCGACGAGACTTTACAAATACACTATATGAGGATGACAGTACTTAGGGTCTTGCAACAAACTTTAAACATAATCAAACCTTTAATCAATTTTTATCACTGACAACCACAGATTAGATTAGATTAATACTTGTTCCATAGATCATATATACGACATTTCGTAATGATGTGGAACGTATCAGTTTAGTAAATGTTGTCTATACTTGACAATCAATATATTAATTTTTTTTAATTTTTTTATCTATAAATTCATCTACATTGTATAAGGAGTTGCCATTCAGAAATTCCTTTAATTTCTTTTTAAATGCTAGGTGGCTATCTGTCAGACTTTTGATGCTACTTGGTAAGTGACCAAAGACTTTTGTGGCAGCATAATTCACCCCTTTCTGAGCCAAAGTTAGATTTAACCTTGAATAGTGAATATCATCCTTTCTCCTAGTGTTGTAGCTATGCACACTGCTATTACTTTTTAATTGGGTCGGATTGTTAATAACAAATTTCATGAGTGAATATGTATATTGTGAAGCTACAGTGAGTATCCCTAGATCCCTAAATAAATGTCTGCAGGATGCTCTTGGGTGGGCTCCAGCAAATATTCTGATTACACGCTTTTGTGCAATGAATACTTTTTTACTCAATGTTGAATTGCCCCAGAATATGATCCCATATGAAAGCAGTGAATGAAAATAGGCGTAGTAAGCTAATTTACTGAGATGTATATCACCAAATTTTGCAATGACTCTGATAGCATAAGTACCTGAACTGAGACGTTTCACGAGATCTTCAATGTTTCTTCCAATTCAGTCCCTCCTCAATGCAAACACCTAAAAATTTTGAATATTCTACCTTAGCTACAGATTTATGTTCAAAGTCTAAATTTATTAATGGTGTCATTTACTGTATGAAACTGTATATACTGGGTTTTATCAAAGTTTAATGAGAGTCCACTTGTAGAGAACCACTTAATAACTTTCTGGAAGATATCATTTACAATTTCATCAGTTAATTCCTGTTTGTCAGGTGTGATAGCTATACTTGTATCATCAGCAAAAAGTACTAGCTTAGCATCTTCGTGAATGTAGAATGGCAAGTCATTAATATATATTAAGAACAGCAAAGGACCCAAGACCGAACCTTGTGGGACCCCATTTTTGATAACTCCCCAGTTAGAAGAAGTAATTGTCTCATCTACATCATGTGAACTGCTTATTTCAACTTTCTGCACTTTTCCAGTTAAGTATGATTTAAACCATTTGTGCACTGTCCCACTCATCCCACAATACTTAAGCTTATCTAGAAGAATCCCATGATTTACACAATCAAAAGCCTTTGAGAGATCACAAAAAATCCCGACTGGTGATGTTCGGTTATTCAAAGCATTTAATATTTCATCAGTGAAAGTATATATAGCATTTTCAGTTGAAAAGCTTTTTTGAAAACCAAACTGACATTTTGTTAGAACATCAAAATAATGAAAGTAAACAAGTTTCTCGCTTGCTACTTTTCCACTGCTCATGGAGCAAAACTACGGCATTTGGTACGATGTTACAGGTGTGCAAATTGCAGTCGCAAGAAATTTTACATGTGGTGTACACACATACAGCTGAATGTGATTTCGAAATTGCATCACAGTACGACACATAGTTCATGAGATATGCGCACATAAACAGCAACGTCCATGGGAAACCACCACATCACGCATCAAGTTTTAATTGTTACTTGTTTACAACTAATTCTGTTCGCAACGGATTTTATCGAGATACAGCACTTATACAAATGAATATATAACTGCAAAGTTATACAGCTGTAGAACACATAATTCAATAAATATGAGATCATATATACTGCAATGGGTAAAATATGTCACCACGTACTAATATATTTACGTATTTACCACAAAGACACTCCTGTATTCCAGTCAGCGTAAGGAAATTCCTGAAAGCTGATTGCCCATGACAAACTTACAACCAACTCTTAACTGTGAAGCGCACACGGCAGCAGGCGAAAGCAATAGACTTCTATAGAGCTGCAAGAAAAGAAAGAGAGTGAGAGTACAGCCGACGAATATACCCATTATTTCCGACAGATCTAGTTTTTAACTTCCAGAGACTGCAGTTTCCAGTGAGACTTGCATTTTCTATTACGATTAATAAATCACAGAGCAATCTACTCAATACTGTGGAGTGGATTTGACATGACCATGTTTCTCACACGAACAACTATATGTCACTTACTCAGTGGTGGGCTCACCTAAGAAGTTATGCTGGACACGTCACAAGAAATATTGTTTATAGTAAAGTAGTGAATTAAATGAATGTATGAATGTTACATATAATTTGTATTTTGATTACTGTCTTCCTTCGTTTGGATATTGTACTTAAATATTATGTACTTGTATATTATGCAAGACAGCCTTATTTCTAATATATTCTCTGATAAATATAACATGTTATTAGAAAAAAGGAGATAGACAGAGAGAGAGAAAGGACAGAAGTACTAACTCAAGGCTTGAATAAATAAATTAATACCGGGGCAATGCCGGGTCTTCAGCTAGTTTATTTATATTAGTGATACCAGTCATAAATCAATATTGTAAAAATACCTAATTTGTATCCTTTCGCAGCAACTGAATGAAACCATGTCATTTTAACCATCAACGATGACAGTTGGGGCTTAAAAGCAATACTTTATCTGTAGCAACAACCGTCTTTATGAAAAATAAAGGAATCGATAGAAGGGGAAAGCGTAATGTTACCGGAGGAAAGCAAGGATATATCATCCTTTGTAGCAGGATATCCAGGGACGGCTATGAGGAGGCAGTTAGTATTAATTACTCGCACTCGAAATGCGGCAGCGGGTGTTTCAACAGTTGTGGCTTCCGTAACTGCCGACAAATTAAGGAAAACAGCAAAAAAAGTATGGGGTGGAGGAGGTTGCATCAAACTTGCGTGCTACAAAATAATGAGCGTCGTTCCTGTAAATGCAAAGAGATAACGCCGAACTTGTAATTGAAGGCGTAACATTATTTGGGCATTTGCGTGCGTAACCGCTGTAATCATTTGAAAGGTGCACGATGGACGCAGCCTCCGTAATTCGTTTATAACGAGCACTGTGTCCACAGGACGTTAAACTGGATAATGGCGTGGAGAAAGGAAACTCGTTGGCGGCTAGCAGAGAAATCTTTCAGGCGTAAAAGTAGTTTCGGGCGGACCCCAACAGATTGCCGCCGCTGTTGTTGCTGTTGTTGTTTTTGTTGTCGCGGCGGTGGTCAGTCCGAATACAGGTTCGACAAAGCTCTTCGCGCTACTGAATTCCTTTTCATCTTCGAATCGGAGAAGAGTGTTTTGCAAGACCGTTGTTGTTCACAATATACAGGGCCACCCGAAATCCACAGACAAAGTTTCTGAAGTTCTTCAGGAACATTTTACTGGGTCTTGTCCTCCAGCGAGTCATTACAGGGTAATGTAAAGCACGTGTAATTTTAATGCTCGTGTCGAAAGGTTTCGTACTAATAATTAGTAAGAAGTTGATGAAACAGTAAAAAATAACTTCATGAGATTGGACCTTGTACGAAATCTCACCAAGAATCTTTACTCCTGTTCGCCATTCGCGACTAGAACACTAAAAAGTGAACTGTCAGAGGTACAAGAAGAACCCTCCATTACCCACCGTCAAATGGCTGGTGAAGTACAGATGTCGATGAAGAAATATAATTCTCAACGGAGAGGAATTTTTCCTTATGCAAGGCACCTTTTTGTATTTCTTCACCGAGCGAGGTGGCGCAGTGGTAAAACCCTGGACTCGCATTCGGAAGGATGGTGGTTCAAATCCACCTCCGGCCATCCAGATTTAGGTTTTCCGTGATTTCTCTAAATCACTCCAGGCAAATGCCGGGATGGTTCCTTTCAAAGGGCACGGCCGATTTCCTTCCACATCCTTCCCCAAACACTCCGAGCGTAAGCTCCGTCTCTAATAACCACGCTGTCGACGGGACGTTAAACTCCAAGCTTCCTTCCTTGTATTTCTTCACCGAAACATGTTTCTGCATTTGTGTACTATCTTCAGTGGGTTTTTGCCTTTAATTTCTTGCCTGAAGTTAATGGCAGAATCTCATTATTGCATATAGTAAATATAGTATGCAGCATTGTTCGTTTTTTAATTGTTTTTCCAGATCGATTTCGACCACATAATGATTATCTTCAATGCACCATTACGATGACTGGTGCATTGAAGATGATCATTATGTAACCGAAATCGATCTGCAAAAACAATAAAAAACGACCAATGCTGCATACTATATTTACTATATTCATTATTTTTTGGTCGCTGAGAACACCGTTCTAAAAATGGAATCAAACTTCTCTTTATTGCTTTAAGTGACCAATTATATGCTTTACAGTTGGCATTTTCTTGTTCTGTGGTGTTAGCGACAGTTGTTCCCTGATGGTCTAAAGCCCATTCTACACGGGAAGTGAGACCTTACAAGATTAGCCGTGATGCATCGGTTACGCCTGCCGCGTACCGTGTAGACGCGTCCATTGCACAAGATGCACGCATACGATCGCTATTAGATGGAATAGGATAGATCCTATTCTCACGCGTATGGAAGTTCTTCGCGCATGCGCAGACGACCGAGTGGGGAGCCAAGTTGACAAATGGAGCCAAGTCGCGAATTTGTTTGAGAATGTGTACTTGTCTCCTGCTCAGGGAAACGTAGTTGTTCGACTCATATATATACAGGCTGTCTCAAGATCAGTCGTAAATATTTTAGGAGGTGGTCCTATAGACGAATTGCAATAAAAATTCCATACATGTGTACAGTTTTATTGAGAACAAAGATATAGTTCTTAACATGAAATCCAAACAAAGAACAAATGTAAATGCAGGCATTTTCTTGGTAGAACAACATCATACCGAATTTAGAGTACAATTTTGTTTATGTTCAACAAGTGCATTTCCACTTATACAAGTTTCCAGCCAAGATCGCGTTTTTTTATTTATGGATGACCGGTTTCGACGTTCACAGACGTCATCTTCTGATCTCCTGTATTTTACAATGTCATATCTTATATGGTTTTACCTGTATCCTTTCATTACATTTGTTATGGAGTAGTTGTATACAAACATTGATGGTGAAGTTGGATCTGCAGTAGACATCTCCACACTGCTTGCAGAAGAGTCACTTAGTGACTCTTCTGCAACCAGTGTGGACAAACTATCAAAGCAAGACACGAGATGATATTTTAACGAAAAAAATATAATGAACATATGAGGGAGATAATAAATTAACGGTTTAAAGTTTAAAAAGAAGAGTACGTTTGTCAAAGCTAAACTCAAATATCAAATAATTTGAACTGTTTGTTCAAATACAGGCAGAATTACGTACACAGATATTATCACAATAGTAGAGTCGTAATCGTATAGTATTTTTATTGCTTATATTTTTATTGTATTTGTCTGAAACGTTTGTGAAAAATCATAATGCTACAGAAAAACCTTAGGTGGGTCGCGAAACACGTCAGTTTTTTCATATATAGCGAGAAGGTCGATACAGACATGGGTAGCAGGAGTTATATAGAGACAGGCAGAATCAGATGGCTAGAGAAAGTGGGAACGAACAGGTGAACGTAAGGGAGGATGGAAGAAGAGGTCTATTGAAGATTCGTATAAATACATAATGTGCGAAATGTTACTATGAATTACGCGTACCATTGCTTATATCAGAAGTAAGGGAGTAGGAGAGGTAAAGAAACAAGGAGGATGTTGGAGGAGGAGGAGGAAGAGAAGATGGAGGAAGATAGTGGGGGAGGAGGAGATGTGGGAACAGCGGAGGAAGGAGGACTTGGAGTAACTGAAGGTTATGAAAATCAGTTTCTGTGTGTATATGAAAGATCATCACTTCGGAACAGCTTGACCGATTTGGCTGATTTTGTTGTTGGTGTTGTTGTTGTGGTGTTCGTGATAGGTATGTATTAAAGTACATTTTTGAAAATACACCCTCAAAGTGGGAAATTTTGATGGTAAATTTGTATGAAAATTTCAATAATAGAAATGTGACGATCGGTTTGGGAATTGCACCTTCACCCATTAAGAAAGAAAAAAATGGTTTAGTTTGTCAGTTCTGCTGTCGCATGTTTTCATATCAGTAACAAAATCCGCATTTAATATTTATATTCTGAGAAAAAGGATACAATTTCCAGTAATATCTCAAGTGTGTTTTCAGTAGTGATCACATTTTTGGTGAGTTCCAAAGATTAAATTGATGTCAGTTTCCGGCAGTTTTCTGTGTTGCAAACTTTCAATTGATTTTATATCGTAGTTCATTTCTTGCTCAGAGAAAGAGGGGAAGTGGGGGAGGGGGAGGAGAGGAGGAGATAAGGTGTATATCCAATTCTCAAACGTATTATCTGGCGAAGAATTGCCAGGACGCAAGTTCATAACATTTACCGTATATACTCAAGTAACCCGCGCACATTTTTTCCCGAATTTATGAACGAAAAACTGGGGTGCGCGGATTACTCCAATTTATTTTGGCATTACTCCTTCTGCAACAATAAAACACACCAGGCGGGGATTACTCCACTTTAAAAAAATACCTTTAGGCCGGTATTACACGATAATATTTTCGATGAAATCTTTGACAAAGAAATATTATCAAATATTCGTAATATTTCTTAGACATAAATCTCCATCGTGGTGTTAAAAGCGATAGTATTGTCGTCATATTTCAAGATAGTGGATAATTGAAGTACTTCATCCATTTCAGCAACTGTTCGGGTTATAAATTAATAAAATTCAGCAACCAGTTGCTTGTTATTATTTATTTTAGACGACAGGTTTCGGACGATTGAGTGCCCTTCTTCTAGTCTCTATACAGACAAACAAGTGGATTGGTATACAGTAAATGCTATAAACGTACAAAAGTCGATTACAGAAATTTGAAGCAGTTTGGAACCAAATCGAATGTAATAAGATATGTTCATATAATGGGATAAAATTAACACATCTTAGTATTGTTGCTTAATGAATGTAGCTACATGCTATTAGGAAGCCGGCCGCGGTGGCCGAGGGGACTGGAGCGCTTCAGTCACGGTCTGCACGGCCACTGGGGTCGGGGGTTCGAATCCCCCCTCGGGCATGGATATTTGTGCAGTCCTTAGTATTAGCTAGTTCATAAGTAGTTTGTAAGTTTAGGGACTGATGACCCCGTAGTTAAGTCCCATAGACTCTACAAATATTTGAACATTTTGATTTTGCTATTAGGAGAATCAACACTGAGTGCGGATATTATGCAATGAATGACAATCAGCTGCTAACAAAGTATCTATCGATGAGCCTCTTAGTGAAAGAGTAAAAATAAATAAGGAAAAAGGCTATGGGAAAACAGTAATAGTCGATGTGTTGAAAAGAAAAGCGTGAAGAGAGAAGTAAAATGATAAGTGGCGCCATAGGCGGAATATTTCGGAACTAGCAGCTTACACAGTAGTAGGATGCTTAGAATGTCTCGGAACTAGATAGTGGATAATAATAACTTTTTATTGTGCGCTGCCTTAGCCGGTCACAAACGTTGCGGAGTAGCATATCTTGCCGGTAGCTTCTTTGCCAGCGCGGCTGGCACGTACGAAGAGTTGCATTTTTGATGTAAGAAAGAGTAGTTGATGGTACCATATTTCTGAGTAATAAAGTGTTTTCTACTTAAGTTAGGTATTATTCGGTTCGCCGGCCGCGGTGGCCGAGGGGACTGAGGCGCTCCAGTCACGGTCAGCACGGCCACTACGGTCGGGGGTTAGAATCCCCCCTCGGGTATGGATATTTGTGCCGTCCTTAGTATTAGCTAATTCATAAGTAGTTTGTAAGTTTAGGGACTGATGACCCCTTAGTTAAGTCCCATAAGAAATATATATATTATTCGGTTCAGTACCACCATATTACCCACATCGGTATCGGGACGTGACAACGACTATATCTGGAGAAAACAGGGTTTCAGCGATTTCTTGCTACTGTGTTGAAACGCTAATTGTGGCGGGGCGTTACAGTTATGTTCAAATGCGCACACACACACACACGTCGATTAGCAGCAGCGATGCCAGCGCTCAGAGCGGTACATTTGCAGTGGAGAGACGACAAGCAACTTTTGCAAGCGAATATACGGCCAGGCGCTACATTTGATTTGATGAAAAATAAATGTATGTTGAAGCACCTTATTACACTATCAAATATCTTTGATGCAAATACATGACATATAAGACTTTTACAAAAGTATATGACCGTGTAATACGAGTCTCAGCTCCATTTATTTAACGGTTCAGATTCTATAAATGTTCATTTTAGTGTGTTACTGTGAGTACGGTTTCACAGTAATACGATACAAATGAAACATTTTTTCCGAGCGGTCTAAAGCGTCTCGCTGCGGAGCGCGCGGTTGCTCGCCGTAGAGGTTCGAATCCTCTCTGGGGCATGGGTGTGTGTGTTGCCCTTAGGTTAGTTTACCTAGGTTTAAGTAGTTTGTAAGCTACGGACTGATGACCACGCAATTTTGGTCCGATAGATTTACAAACTTTTTTTTAAATATTTTCCAGTTTGTATGATAACGATTAGTAGGTAAAATACGGTAATTTTATGGGGTTGGTGCGAGATTCGCACGCTCTGGATATGACAACATTACGCGCCTCTCTCTCTTTCAATCAGTGCGGCGTCAATTCTTTTGTTATTTACGTGTCGTTTTGAAATTTAATAGACGTGACATCCCAAATGGCTGCCCTCACGTACTTGTTCAGATCCGACGGGTGGTATCCTGATCTACACAAATACACTTAGTTTGCTCTTTTTTTTTTTTTTTTTTTTTTTTTTTTCTCGTGAAAATTTAAGGTGCGCGGATTACTCGAGGGCGCAGATTACTCAATTATATATGGTATTTCTGCCTAAAAGTCCAAAATCCAACATTCAGATTATTTTTTTTTTCAAAAATCTTACGAGTAATCCTCCAATCTGGCAACCATATGCCCATCCCTACCCCACCGATATCTCCCCCCTGCCCCTCCCCCATCTCCCTCTCTCTCTCTCTCTCTCTCTCTCTCTCTCTCTCTCTCTCTCTCTCTCTCTCCTCCTCCTCTCTGTGCACGTCATCGGCCCTGTCACAGTGTGTTTCTGCGGCGACGTAAAGCGCCGATAACCGTCAGCGTAACCAGCACTGGAGGGGCGGGCCGATCGTCGGCAAGTGCAGTCGCCCCCCCAGCGCTCGGTGACGTCCCCCCCCCTCAGACCCCCACTGATCCCCCCTCGTCTCTCGCCTGCAGTAATTTTCTCCCCTTCGCGCAGAATTAACTTCGACAAAGACAGCGGGACCGTTTCCCGTCAAGTGTTTCCCAGGCGTCAGCCCCTCAGCCTTGAGGGCTCGTTTCTGAAAAGGCGTCGTGTGAATGCGGGGCGGACAGCTAGACGGGGAGGGGGGATGTGGGCACCCTCCTGCTCGCGACCGCCAACAAAAGCCCGCCACGCCTAACCAGCCCAGCCTCGGCACTCGCTCTATTTCGGGCTGTGCTCGGCTGGGGCGGCTCTCCGCGCTGTTACACGCAGATGGGGAAACTCGACCCCACAAACAACGCCAGGGCACGTAACGCGGCAGCAACATCGAGCGACCGAGCAACCGCCTGAAGACCGTTTTGACCCCAGCAACGTGCCTCGCGAAACCGCAACAGGGTTAGCGGGCTGGGCGATTGCCCTACCTGGCCTTGCAGCAAAAGCTAACGTGACTTTGCATTATTATCAGAAATTAATAAAAGAATTAGCAGTGGACGAAAGGTCATTGGGATGCTCGACTCAGCCCTATGGAGCAGAAAAAATGTAATGAACAGAACAAAAAACAAAAAAAATCATATATAAATCTATATTTGAGAGTGTAGTTCTGTACGGAGCGGAAAACTGGACCATTAACCAGAAGCACACTAAGAAACTAAGAGCTTTAGAGATGGATTTTGGATTTCTGGAGAAGATCGGCCAGAATTTCCAGGAAAGAAAAAAGAAGAAACGCCGAAGTAACAGTGGCGGCTCGTACAAAATTTGAGCAGTGTGCTACAATATCACAAAAATAAACAGGAAACAAAATATACTAAAATAAAAAATCAACCTTTGTACGATTGCCATTAATTAAATATCAATTAATACAGTAAGACCTTCAGGGGAATCTATAACAGCGCTGCGTTTAAAAAATATTAATTTTATTTACAGAAATTAAAAATTTAGACTCAGAGGTATTTGAATACGAGCCTCACACGGCAATTGGGAGACAACGCGCAAGACGCCTGAGCCAGGGCGCTATTTGACTCTGTAAGCCGCAATATTCGTCATATACTATTCTTCCGCAGCCGTCACCCGCAGCGCGAAGAGAAATACTGATGTGGTGCTGCAGTCGGTCTCAGCACACATGAGTCGCCAGGCCTGACGTCACGTCTGCGCATGCGCACTAGCGTACAGACGACTGCGCCGCCCCTCTGGGCACGTACCAGCGCGGCTGAATGCCACTTCAGCACACGGAGCTGGTTTCCAGCTATCGCGGCGAGAGCGCTCCAAAAATGCGTTTTCATCCTTATTACTAGCATTCTAATACGCATTGGTCGGGAATTTGCATAATTTTATTGTGATATCTGGCTCGTATTCCAAGAGAAAGGATGTAATTTTACAGTGATTTCTCGCTTGCATGAGAAATGGCATAATTTTAGTAATATATTACAGTCTGCTGCAGCACATTAGCACATTATCACCAGCCGCCACTGCGAAACAATAAAGAGGATGGAAATAAAAGAAAGAATAGATGAGGTGATGGATGGAAGGAAATTACGATGGTAAGGACATGTACGAAGAATGGAGGACACCAGAATACCGAAACTGGTACTGGAGTGGCAACCTCAGGGGAGAAGAAGAAGAAGAAGACGACGACCTGCGACCACCTGGATCGAAAATGTATAGCTCACAATGAATAGACTGGGTGCAGAAGAAGAGAACACACAAGATAGAGACACTTGGAGAAATATACTGAATAATTAGTGTAAAACCTTATGTACTAGGTGTACTCATTTCTGGACTAATTATTATGTTGGAGGTAAACTTCTGTAATGAGGAAACTCTCAATAATAAAAATAAATTATTATTATTATTATTCATTCATTCGGCATTTACAAGGCAAAATATTTAAAACGGATTACAATTACCATTACATAATACAAATTTTTTGTACAGTAAGACTTACTGTTTTAACCCTTTAATGCATGACGTTTCATTTGAAGAGAACTACCGCAAGAATAATAATTGTTTTCAGTGATATTTCTACTTCATTAAGGAAATACTTATTACTTATTATATTTCAGTTTTTTACATCTACATCTACATGGGATACTCTGCAAATCATATTTAAGTGTCTGGCAGAGGGTTCATCGAACCACCGTTATACTATTTTATCTCCCATTCCATTCTCGAATAGTGCGTGGGAAGAAAGAACACCTGAATCTCTCCGTTCGGGCTCTCATTTCTCGTATTTTATTCTGATCATCATTTCTACTTATATATATTTAACAATATATATTTAACAATATATTTTCGCATTCGGAGGAGAATGGTGGCGATTGGAGTTTCGTAAGTTGCCCACGGCGTAGTGATAAACGCCGATGTTGTAATGATCCCCATCCCCATTTCCGTAACGCTGTCTCCCCTGTATCGTGTGGACTCTTTCGATGTCCTCCGTTAAACCCACTTGATGAGGATCCCACACTGGACAGCAATACTCCATAACAGGACGGACAAGCGTAGTGTATGCAGTTTCTTTAGTAGTTCCGTTGCATCTTTTAAGGACTGATAACAGCAACAGTTAACTTTTTTAGATTTACAAACTTTTGAACATTTGGACCTACTGTACCCTCCAAAGGCAACCTACCATACATCACTCTTCTTTTTACTTATTTATTTTAGTTTTGTGTAAAAACGGGAGAGCGCATACGCAGCCCCGACTAGTAAACTTTTTAAGTCATGAAGCATCTTTACAAAATGTAACTATAGGCTATACAGGACTTCATCTTTATCCTGAGGATGATAGGAAAATTATACAACCCATCCCAGTGCTGCATAAATAAAATGGGTTGGAAGCGTTGTCAGGATGGAAGGCGGAGCGGTGAAGGCTTGTGGGCGCCCTAGGAAAGGGTGGCTGAATGGCAAATAAAAGATAGAATTCAAGTTAATATTTGGTATATTCTGAAATACGGGATACATGGCGGGACTCGCCCTGGGGTCGAATGCAATGAATGAATGCCAGTCTAAACGGATTAGAAAACGGAAAAGGTAATGGTTACGGTTCACATAGTTGGTGGCTGATAACCGAACAGCCGCTAGGCGTGAGCGGACGGCATGCGGCCGTTCGCCCCGCACAGAGGCTGAGCCTCTAGAGTGCGTCTGTTCTGTACGAGAGCTCAAACTGAAGAGAGCGAAGGAACTGATTCTCGCACCTCTGCGTCCTGCAGCAGCAGCACACGTGATCAAACGTGGGTGTCTGCTATTGGCTCCACGGTAGCATGGAAACGTCAGTAGTTTCAGCACAGAACGCCAGAAGGGTGGCGTGATTCTAGAATCAGCATTCAATACTGGTTCTGGCCGGCTCTGTCCTGCAAGGTGGACAGCCTTGGTCACGTTGTCAAGGCACTTGTAAAACTTAGCGAAGTTTTGAAATAAATAAAATTTTTGAATTTTTTTCCTAACCTGTTTTAGACTGGCTGGTCATCCTGTACAAGGCGGAACATTAAATTTTTCTTCGCAGATACCGGGTGATCAAAAAGTCAATATACATTTGAAAACTTAATAAATCACGGAATAATGTAGATAGACAAGTAATAATTGGCTCACATGCTTGGAATGACATGGGTTTCTTTTTTTTTTTTTTAGAAAAAAGAAGTTCAATAAATGTCAGACAGATGGCGCTTCATCTGATCAGAAAACCAATAATTAATTAGCACAACAAATTAAGACAAAGCAAAGATGATTTTCTTTACAGGAAATGCTCAATATCTTCACCATCATTCCTCAACAATAGCTGTAGTCCAGGAATAATGTTGTGAACAGCACTGTAAAGCATGTCCGGAGTTATGGTGAGGCATTGGCGTCGGATATTGTCTTTCAACATCCTAAAGATATCGGTCGATCACGATACACTTGCGACTTCAGTTAACCCAAAAGCCAATAATCGCACGGACTGAGGTCTGGGGACCTGGGAGGCCAAGCATGACGAAAGTGGCGGCTGAGCACATTATCATCACCAAACGACGCGCGCAAGATTTCTTCCTCGCGTCTAGCAATACTTTTTCTTTCTTTCTTTTCTTTTTCTTGTTCTAATAAAACCCCATGTCATTTCAAGCATGTGTGTCAATTTGTGCCTCTATATCTACATTATTCCGTGATTTATTAAGTTTTCAAATCTATACTGACTTTTTGATCACCCGATATATACAGCAGTTGGTAAATCAGTGACAGATTGATGTAGCAAGTTAATATCACAATTTAAGCACACAAGACATTTAACCACTGTAAAAGTTTATTTTATCCACAATTTCACATTACACAGAACTTTACGCACGTACAAAGAATAGTTACAAAATATTTGCGAATAAACTCAGGTGACAAGTATTGTAGATCCACAATTTTTACACATACAGATAAATAGTTGTTTAAAGACATAGTTACAAGCTTTCCTTGGTTTGGGAAAAATACAAGGATGTCAATAAGAAAGATGAGACTGTTTCAATTTGCACAATGAGACTACATCTGCTTGAACACTGGACAGTTGCAACCGAATGTCTTGCTCTGCATTGAGACGGGATCTGTATTTTGTTTTAGTTGAAACATATGCAGAAAACACCGATTCGCATAAATATGTGGTTGAGAAAGGCATAAGAAGTTTGGCTTTATCTGTTAAGTTTTTAAACTCGTCCTTTAGCGTACATAAAAATTCCGAGACTGATTGCTTAGTTTGAAACTTTGCGGTGATCTCGAAATCTGATGGCAAATCAAGCAAGCATTCATACTGCTGCGACGTCAAAAAGGCTGGCTTTTTTATACAGAATACGGATTTACAACCGAAACATTTTCGTTAATGTTCTCCTGCAACCTGTCTGGAAAATATGAGTTCAAAGAATCAAGCAAACATAACAGGTGAACCTCGAACTCATTTACGATATCCTCAGTTTATATTCGAGTTCACCTCTGAAGACTTTTGTCATTGTAAAACTACCCATACTTCCATTTTGGAGTGATTCTGCCCAAACCTTTAGATACTTGTTTAAATCTTTCGGCATTAGATTTAGCATCAAAAATAGTCACTGCTTTTCCTTAGATGGACTGACATAAATCATTAAGTTTTGCAAAATGTCGGCTAAATACGACAATTTCATTAGCCAACGATCGTCACACAACTTCTCTCCCAAAGCGAAGTCATTTTCAGTCACTTCATTTCTCAGTTGAAAGAAGCGTATTATACTTTTACCACGGGAAAGCCACCTTATTTCTGTGTGAAGAATTAAAGACGTATACATATCACCAATTTCATCTCAAGTTTTGAACAGTCTACTATTTTTAGGTCGTGATTTTATGAAATTTATTTTTGTAACTGTTTTGTCCAAAACTATTTTCATAAAAAGTGGCATTTCTTCATTCCAAGAGCATGACGGTGAAGTATGCAGTGACTACTGCTGCACCCCTTGGCTTTTTCTTTTATTTTTCGACGGACGTGACCTGTTGAGTTACACGTTGCACACGCTCTTGGGTGGTCCTTACACATTACCTATGCTCTGTACCCGCAATCGGTAATAGATGGCGGAATTTGCTTCTGCAATTCAACTTTCAGTTGGCTCACCCCATATAATACAGGAAATTTATGCGCACTGGAGCATCTTTTTGCAGTGTTGCTCAGGTTTTCCACATGGAGATACAACTGCATTAATCTGATCCATTGTGACTTCAGATCGGCTTTCAAACATTCGGATAGTTCTCATGCAAAGATCGACATGAGAATAGAGACATCTCCAACAATTATAACGCGGTGCTTGAAATTCATTGTTCCACCACTAGATTGAACTATTTTTTACATAATTCGGGCTCGCAAGTTTTACAAAATTAACGCTGCTGATAATCGGTAAGTGGATTCCGATAATACCTTCAAATCCTATCTTTACCCGTTCTTTAATTAACCATTGTTCAACCTCAAATGACGCACGATGGACAAAGTTACGGTCGAATGTAAATTCCAGGGAATTTTTTTTCGTCGACTAAGATATCACTGTATCGTATTCATTTCTAAACAACTACAATAAACACAAGTAAACGCTGCAGCTAATGCAAAGTATGGCGCAGCACTCAGTATGCCGCGGCGGAGCGGCCGAGCGGATTGAGGCGCCATGCTCCGATGCACGAGGCCGCTCCCCGTCGGCGATTTGAATCCCCCCTCGGGCATGAAGTTTGTGCTGTCTGTAGTATAAGGTAGTTTCATATGTAGTTTGTAAGTTTACGGACTGATGACCCCGCTGTTACGTCCCATAAGCTTGACAAACATTTGAACTTTTTTTTTAGCACTCAGGGCGGAACTTCCCACCTCCAGCACGTCCACCGAAACACTGAAACATGTAACATTCAGCCAAGAAAGCAGACACATGGATGAGGCTGAATATTATTAACTACTTTAATCGATACTTCTCTACATGCCACTCAAGGGTACAAAAATCACTAGATCGAAATCTTTGTCCCATATATATGTACTAATCACTAGATCACTAATCACTTCTTGTACCCTTGAGTGGCGTGTAGAGGAGTATCGATTTGTTACAAAAAGGTACGGCCAAAATTTCAGGTAACTTTCCTCACACACAAAAAAAGAAAATATGTTATGTGGACATGTGTCAGGAAAGGCTTAATTTCCATGTTAGAGCTCATTTCATTACTTCTCTTCTAATCACATTAATTATGGAATGGAAACACACAGCAACAGAACGTACCAGTGTGACTTCAAACACTTTGTTACAGGAAATATTCAAAATGTCCTCCGTTAGCGAGGATACATGCATCCACCCTCCGTCGCATGGAATCCCTGAGGCGCTGATGCAGCCCTGGAGAACGGCGTATTGTATCACAGCCGTCCACAATTCGAGCACGAAGAGTCTCTACATTTGGTACCGGGGTAGCATAGACAAGAGCTTTCAAATGCCCCACAAATGAAAGTCAAGAGGGTTGAGGTCAGGAGAGCGTGGAGGCCACGGAATTGGTCCGCCTCTACCAATCCATCGGTCACCGAATCTGTTGTTGAGATGCGTACGAACACGTCAACTGAAATGTGCAGGAGCTCCATCGTGCATGAACCACACGTTGTGTCGTACTTGTAAAGCCACATGTTCTAGCAACACAGGTAGAGTATCCCGTATGAAATCATGATAACGTGCTGCAGTGTGCGTAGGTAGAAGAACATGAGGCCCAGTCAAGACATCAACAATTCCTGCCCAAACGTTCACAGAATATCTGTGTTGATGACGTTATTGCACAATTGAGAGGAAGTACAGTACATACTAACGAAACAATTGGGTATTTTGACAATTGTCTGCACGAATTATTTCAATTTACATTTAAAGAGAAATACTGAAATGAGCTCTAACATGGAACTCATGCGTTACCGGGCGCATGTCCACATCACATATTTTCTTTCTTTGTGTGTGAGGGATATTTCCTGAAAGTTTGGCCGTACCTTTTCGTAACACCCTGTATAACCTTACCTTTTCTCGGAGCACCTGGAGTTCTTTCACGGAGCACCAAGTATTCCGCGTAGCACAGTTTGAGAAACTCTGCATTAAAGGGTTAAGCTATTCAGTGGCATTGTCCGTGTGTAATGTATATCCTGGAGAGCACCATTAAGGGTAGTGGTACTGCCCAAAATGACAAAATTTCACAATTTTTACTTCTATGCAAATTATGAAGATATGGATGTTTACGCTTAATTTGGGGTTGGTTTTATTGAAATATAAGATTTACTATTTTAAGGTTCCAAAAAGGATCATGCCAAGATCGCTACTATATAATTTTATTCCGACGACCCGTTTCGATGGTGTCTGCCATCATCTTCTGGTCTATAAATGTTTTCAAAGCCGTCGTCTGTTGACAAGGACATGACGGAATTTAAAACGTGGCTGTCATTATTACAAAACGAGTAGATACATCAATTACATTGATAAGCGAGAGATCGCTTACATTTAGGAAAGAGATATACCTTGCGATGTCAACAGTTGTTGTTTAAAATAATTAATATTGTATAGTTTCATGTAAAGGGAAATTGGGAAGGGGTCATGGGAGAATATATATTGTGATTGCAAAGATTACAAAAGAAATAGAAAGAATTTGAATGCAAATCTATGATATCTAAGCTCATGTCGTATTTACAATAATGGTATGTACATAACATGAAATTTATCTGTATAAAATAAGACAGTAAATTATAATACTATACACCGCAGTGGCTAACATTTAGTGGTCACACACCAGAGCAGTGCATCTTGACATCAAAATGAACGTCTGCAAAACAATTAAAAGAGATTATAAATAATATATATATATATATATATATATATATATATATATATATATATATATTGTATACATTTACAATAAGATAAAAAAAGGTAAAAATGATTGGTTTGAACACCACAGTTCTTTACTAGGCGTTTACATGTAAATATGCAAATATGAAAGATGCCTTGCGTATGGGTGTATTATAAAAATGAAAACCCTTCACTTGCAGTAACAAAAGGCGTTTACTTAAAAAATACTACAGTGAAAATACATAGAAGACATTGTATGTAAACGAGCGAAAGTACTGCGTGAGCGCGTCACCGTTTCCGGCGACACGATTTCAGAAGATGAAAATCGGATATCGGAAACCGATTTTCGCTGCCGTATTTACATATCAGATTCCACACGGTTTTGCTAGCCAGCTCAAACATTGTGCTTCCGAGTGCCACTTTTTTTACACTAACTGGCGGTGTGAGTCAGCTCTTCAAGTATTGTCAGCACGATAAATGAGATTATCAGCATCACGTAACATCTGTACATGTTATAACATAAATGTGTGGGTGTATTATCAATATCTCCTAAACTACTGGACTGATTTCAGCAAAAATTCGTGTCACATATTTCTTTCTACCAGACCACAATCGATGTGGGGTTAAGAACCACTTGCGATATATAGTATACGAGATTTAGAGGTCATAAAGAATGAAATTCACGGTAAACTATCACATCGTGCGACAACGAAAATTCATTGAAATATTCTTAAACGTAAGAAAGCCATATTTTTGGGGATAAAAGCAGATGCTACTGGGCATACGACATCTTTTAAATAATGATAGTCATAAAAAAAAACTGTTGCATCATGTGACACGTGAATAACGAGACTTCATTCATCCACTAATTGAAAACGAAAGTGCTCAGTGTCTTATAGAAAATCTTTACACATTATTTCAAATCTTCAAGAAACTTTTTATTGGTGCTAATCCCAACTAAATTATATAAAGGAAGAAGTTTATTGCTTACGACGTTTCCGCTCTTCATGCAGGAAAACGCCATTTGGCATGGCATTATAATTTATTAGTTCTACAGTACTAATAATAGTTCTGAGTATACACACATACCACCGAAAGGACCTTCGACATTATACAGGGTGAAGCGAAATTCGCGCACTCGGGTTTCGCAGCGCGATTCCTCATATGCCAGCGGTAAAAAAGGTTTTTCACAAAACTTCGTCCTGCGCATATTTTCGGCAGTAAATTGACGTCGAGGACTGAGATGGGTCTGTGTGTTCCATACTTCATTGTGTTCCATACTTCATTGTGTTCCATACTTAATTCTGTTCCGGAATGAAACAATTGCATAAAGAAACTTCTAGGGAATATAGAAGGCATCTTGAGGAACATAAGGAGCGTCGAAGTTTCTGGAGGGAATGTCTAGCGGCAGGCCCTGGTGCCCGTGACTTGGACTCTTTGTAGCGTCGTTGAATGGCGCTTCTGGAAAATTTCTCCCCGTAGTCATTTTCTGTCTCAAGGCGCCTTCTACATTCCCTAGACGTTTGTTAGAGTAATTCTAAAATACACTGACGTATGAAACACACAAACTCAGTGTTCGACGGCCATTTACTGACGGAAATATGCGCAGGACGAAATTTACTGAGAGACGTTTTGGCCCATTTTAGGTTACGGTAGTAACACTAAAAGTGGGCCTTTGCGCAGATGTTGCAGGTCTTGCTCCAGAGCTGACAACTTTGTTAAGTCACGCGGGGGACGTGACAACGCCATTTCAGTCTTGAGGCGCAGATTTCGCAAGCGCGCGCCGTAAATTTGGAAGCTAAAGCGGCGCTCGCCCCTGGTGACGCCTTTTACGGGACTGTACTTTTTGCCGTCGCGCTTGTCAGCTGTTGTCACTCGAGCCTAATGCAGCGGCGGCGACAGCGCGATCTTTAGCGCAGAGTGCGTCACAGCGGGACGCCTGCCCGCTCCTTTTTCGCAGTTCGGAGGTGACGGAGAGCCCCTGCAATCCCGTAAGCGGCCGACCGCGAACAGCGGGCAAATTGAAGAGGCCTCGGCGGCCATTATGGTGGCAAACTTCCGCGTAAACTGTAAATGTGCGTAAGTCTCTTTTGATTTAAGGATGTATTCATTCGAGTTACGTCGCGAAAAATATGTCTCATTTAAATAAATAACTACAAAACAGCTTTAGACTTGAGGTTTGAAAAGCTCTTAAATCTCCGTGTTTGCTTACAAATAAATTTGCTTTTTAGGTATGGTCCGCCTTGAGCAAACACAATTGTTTTTAGTTTCTCCCAAACATGTTTCGCTGGCGTTGCAGCGTCAACAGTGGGATACTTATTTCACACTGTCTTAATACCACATGTAGTTGTGTTTGTGGTTCTTTAACTCACAAAACATCAAATCAAATGTTTGTATAGTCTATGGGACTTAACTACGGCGTCATCAGTCCCTAAACTTACAAACTACTTATGAACTACTTACGAACTAGGACGGCACAAATATCCATGCCCGAGGGGGGGGGGGGGGGGGGGATTCGAACCCGTAGTGGCCGTGCAGACCGTGACTGGAGCGCCTTAGTCTCCTCGGCCACCGCGGCCGGCTGTCATTTTGGTGAATTTGCGGTGTTTTCACATTGTGAACGAGCACGTGGCGCTTTCACTTCACTCAATAAACATTGAGTGAAGTGAAAATTCACCAAAACGACAAACTGTCAAAAATACACTGTGTTGTTTTGTGAGTTAAAGAACCACAAACACAAATACATGTGGCATTGAGACAGTATAAAATAAATATCCCACTGATGATGCTGCAACGCCAGCGAAACATGTTTGGGAGAAACTAAAAACAATTGTGTTTGCTGAATATACAGCAACTATTGGTTGTGCGTAAATTTATTGCACATACGCTGCAGAAATCGGCCAACAGCGTTTCTTCTTCCTAACTAAACCGAATTATAACATTCAGTTTTTTAGAGTTCTAAGTGCAGCATATGAACGCAATTTAGAGTCAGACACGATTTTCTGGCACTTTCTCAATATATCCTACGATCGTGAAACTTTCATACAAACATTAATTTCGGAAGAGTTTCCAACACTATACATACCAGACGATCAAAAAGGCAGTATAAATTTAAAAACTTAATAAATCACGGAATAATGTAGATAGAGAGGTAAAAATTGTCACACGAGCTTGGAATGACATGGGGTTTTATTAGAACCACATCAACCGTTATTGGGCCTTGTTTCTTCGAGGAACTGCGTTATTCTGTTTTTTTAACTACTACCGTGATGGGTGAGAGGTACGCCGATATGTTACAGAATCGCATCATCCCCAGCCTGGCTGATAAACACCTGCTAGAACGAACGACTTTTATGCAGGATGGCTCTCCACCCCATATAGCTAGACGCGTAAAAGATCTCTTGCGCACGTCGTTTGGTGATGATATGTGCTCAGCCGCCACTTTCGTCATGCTTGGCCTCCCAGGCCCCCAGACCTTAGTCCGTGCAGTTATTGGCTTTGGAGTTACCTGAAGTCGCAACTGTATCGTGATCAACCGACATCTCAAGCGATGCTGAAAGACAACATCCGACGCTAATGCCTCACCACAACTCCAGACATGGTTTACAGTGCTGTTCACAAGATTATTCCTCGACTACAGATATTGTTGACGAATGATGGTGAACATATTGAGCATTTCCTCTAAAGAACATCATCTTTGCTTTGTCTTAATTTGTTATCCTAATTATTCCTTTTCTGATCAGATGAAGCGCCATCTGTCGGACATTGTTGTTTCTTTTTTTCTAATAAAACCCCCTGTCATTCCAAGCATGTTTGTCAATTTTTACCTCTCTATCTACATTATTCCATGATTTATTAAGTTTTGAAATTTATACTGACTTTTTGATCACCCGGTACGTCTTTGCTTGAGTGCCTGGTGTATGCTCCAATATTTGGATATTTTATAGCCTCAAAAGAAAAGGAAAGAAACAGGGCTGCCTGAAACATCAGATACATAACTGTAAAATAACGTCTTACCTTGTGAATACAGGAACCAGTCACTACCAAATTCTTTTAAGAACACGAAGTATGCGATAACCTTTTCTTAACTAAGTGTATCTAAGATTATTTTTAGGGTATCTAGCACAAATATCAGCATTCTTAATGCTGTAAGCGAAATATCTTACAGTCACGTGAACTGCTCAAAAGTCAGCATCTGTCGATATTGGTACAACTACACGATGTGCATCCAGTGTGGCTATGTGTCATTCATATATCGAACTATACACAGTTCTGCAAAAGCCTTTCAGTTGTGATACGTATTTGTAAAGACGATGACCTTTAAATTCTGTGTTACAAGTAGCTAGTATTAATTTTATAAACAAAAATTCGAACTGCAGTGAAACAACAGATCTCGTTCCCCCAATATTTATTTTATACTATTATAAAATGAAATCTTTTGAACTTCCTGTGCACCAGTACTGCCTAAAATAGCTCGTTTTGAAGAGTTACCACTATTGTAAAAGCCTGTTATTTATTTCATTCAATCCTATTTTGTATTGACTAACAACCTCTTAAGCAAGAGCAACATTCTCTGAACACAACTTGTACGTCTGCTTGTATTCCTGACAAATATAAATGGCGAGATAGTATACGTTCTTTTTATTCCTTTCTTAAAACGATTTGTGCAGTTAAACGCTAAGCACCTCTTCAACGTCGTGTTGAATGTATATTGCAATAATCAAACAGTACAGAAGTGACTACCAGCTGAGTATACAGGGAGTTTCACTAAGTGTGTGTTGCCTCTGTAACTTATAAAATAATAGGTGACGGGAAATTTTAATGCGGTAGGTCAACACAAGAAATGTTACACTTTCTGCGGAGCTATGAACATAGTTTATTGTATCTTTTCCAAAGAGTTACACCACAAAGATATAATTTTTTAAATGGAACAATAGTTTTTCTATAGTGTATTGGATTCGTTTAAACCAGCTGCGTCCAAATCAATTTAAACTACATTCCTATCACTATTAGTTTGGGAGCTACAACCCTTGAAAGTTCCGGCGATAGCGTGACTGGCCGAGTGGCTATCCCGTTGGGTACGGCCCAGTATCTCATGACCACCAGCCAGTCAGCTACGCTTTCGTAGCCTCCGCCCCCTAAACTTTGAAGGGTTGTAGCTCCCAAACTAACAGTGATAGGAATGTAGTTGAAATTGATTTGGACGCAGCTAGTTTCAACGAATCCAATGCACGATAGAAAAAACTATTGTTCCATTTAAAAAATTATATCTTTGTGCTGTAACTCTTTGTAAAATGATACAATAAACTATGTTCATAGCTCCGCAGAAAGTGTAACATTTCTTGTGTTGACCTACCGCATTAAAATTTCCCGTCACCTATTATTTTATAAGTTACAGAGGCAAACACACTGAGTGAAACACCCTGTATATATCGCAGTAGCTGTGTAATACACAATTTATCTCGCAACAACGCTTGTATTTATGTTATGCTTGCCACTATCATATCGGCCGGCGGAAGGTTCAAATTATTCCGCGACAGCAGCGCCGCTAGAGAGTCTAGTTCATTTTACAAGTCCTTTTGGTGACGGACACGTACAAAGGCGGGGATGTCGTACGCTTAAACACAAAAGGCGTGCAGTCGACTGTCTCAAATCGTCGCGACAAAAGGGTAAAGCTTTACTTATTCGTGTCAGAAGCTTCAGAATCGATATATACTAAGAAATTGAAACTTAAATAGTGGCAACACTGCAGTGAAGACACTATGCAATAGAATACACTATTGTCACTGAAACACACGTTCTTGACATTCCTACATAACCTCCGAGCAAATGGACTCGCCCGTCCCACGTCACCGGCATTCGCACAATCGAGAGAAACACAGTCACTTCATAAACACAACTAGTTCTTTATTCACACGAAGCGACGATTGCTATCGACAAAGGTTCGCAAATCGATTCCGTATTTCTTGATTTCCAGAAGGCTTTTGACACCGTACCTCACAAACGGCTTTTAATGAAATTGCGTGGTTATGGTATATCGCCCCAAATTTGCGATTGGATAGGGGATTTCTTGTCAGAGAGGACACAGTTCGTAGTAATCGATGGTAAGGCATCGACTAAAACAGAAGTGATATCGGGCGTTCCACAGGGTAGTGTTATTGGTCGTCTGCTGTTCCTTATTTACATAAACGATTTAGGGGAAAATCTAATTAGCTCTCTTAGGTTGTTTGCAGATGACGCCGTCATTTACCGTCTAGTAAAATCATCTGAAGATCAAAATCAACTGCAGAACGATCTGAATAAGATATCAGTATGGTGTAAAAATTGGCAATTGACTATAAATAATGAGAAGTGTGAAGTTTTGTATCCCATCCTCGTCGCCACTTTTGTGTCCCAGCCTCGTCGCCGCTTTTGTGTCTCGTTTCCGTCGTAGATGTCGGTGGCCGAGTAGGAAGACCGACACAGGAATAAAGGTAGCCGGCCGCGGTGGCCGAAGGGACTGAGGCGCTCCAGTCGCGGTCTGCACAGGCAATACGGTCGGGGGTTCGAATCCCCCCTCGGGCATGGATATTTGTGCCGTCCTTAGTCTTAGTTAGTTCATAAGTAGTTTGTAAGTTTAGGGACTGATGACCCCGTAGTTACGTCCCATAAGCTATACAAACCTTTTAACCTATGAATAAAGGTAGCACGCTTGTGCAGGTACGGAGGTGAGCAGCCAGTGGGACAGCAGAAACTAGAAACACTAGAGTAAATTAGAACGAGATATATATTGCACAGAATTTATACAGTACTTAACTTTTACATAGTTCAATACTGCAGAGTGCTGATACATAGCTGAGCTAGAGGCCTGCCTAGTGCCTATCCGATAGCCAAGTCTTCACTGGTGCCTATCTGATTCCGAAGTTTTAACTGGTTCCTATCTCAGTCCCAAGTGAACGATGTCGTTCAGTGGTGGCCACGAGTGGAGTTGTAGCAGAGGGCGCTCGTGGCTGTCGTCGTAAGAACGCCGCGCCGTGCGTGCAAGGCGGCGCGCAGCGAAAGTAGGTGGCGCGCCCTTTGGACTTGTGCGACACCACATGAAGTCATCCACATGAGTACGAAAAGAAATCCGTTAAACTTTGTTTACAAGATAAATCATTCAAATGTGAAGGCCGTAAACTCCACAAAATACCTAGGAATTACTATTACTTCAGACTTAAATTGGTAAGAACACGTAGATAATATCGTGGGAAAGGCGTACCAGAGACTGCGTTTTATTGGCAGAACCCTTAAAACATGCAACAGAACTACAAAAGACACTGCATACACTACGCTTGTCCGTCCATTTTTGGAGTATTGCAGCCCAGTGAGGGATCCTTATCAGGTGAGTTTGACGGAGGACATCGAAAGAGTCCAAAGAAGGGCAGCTCTTTTCGTATTGTGACGATACAGGGGAGACAGCGTTACGGAAATGATACAGGATCTGGGATGGGAATCATTACAACAACGGCGCTTATCGCTGCGGCGTGGGCTACTTGCGAAACTCCAATCGCCATCATTCTCCTCCGAATGCGAAAATATATTGTTGACTCCCACTTACATAGGTAGAAATGATCATCAGAATAAAATACGAGAAATCAGAGCTCGAACAGAGAGATTCAGATGTTCATTCTTCCCACGCGCTATTCGAGAATGGAATGGGAGATAAATAGTATAAAGGTGGTTCGATAAATCCTCTGCCAGGCACTTACATGTGATTTGCAGAGTATCGCATGTAGATGTAGACTTAGATGCACTCGTGAGCGAGCGGACTAACGTATCGGTGTCACTATGTTTTCGACACAGGAACAACGGATGTGGGTCAAGATTGGATGTTGGAACTGTGTTTCTATATTTCATAGTTTGTAAGCAGTACGTGTGTGGAGTCGGTGCAATCTTTCTAAATATTCGCTCGTTTCGCGGAGTGGGCGGAGGCTGGCCGGCGCTGGTGACGCAGACATCGCCGGCGAGGCGCGGCGCGGCGCACAAATCACGTTTAAGCACCGCGAGCAGCGCTCCTGGCGGCCGCATTGAGATTTACTGCCGGGCTGGCTGGCCGGTGGCCCCGGAGACGGATGGCTTTTAATAACTGCCCTTTCTTCTCTCTTACTCTTCTTTCCTGGCTCACTGGAGCAGCCAAGGAGAGTTTCCGGGCGCTTGCAACGTCAGACATTCGCGCTTTTACTCACTTTGGAAGTTCGGGCACCCTTGTCTCCTCCTCCTCCTCCTACCGCCTCCCCCCCCCCTCTCCTACCCACCAACGCGCCCCTGAAAAGAATGGGCCCCCGAAACATCGTTGTATACATACAGGGTGCTACAGAAGGTACAGCCAACCTTTCAGGAAACATTCCTCACACACAAAGAAATAAAATATGTTATGTAGACATGTGTCCGGAAACGCTTAATTTCCATGTTAGAGCTCATTTTATTACTTCTCTTCGAATCACATAATCATGGAATGGAAACACACAGCAACAGAACGTACCAGCGTGACTTCAAAAACTTTGTTACAGGAAATGTTCAAAATGTCCTCCGTTAGCGAGGATACATGCATCCACCCTCTGTCACATGGAATCCTTGATGCGCTGATGCAGCCCTGGAGCATGGCGTATTGTATCACAGCCGTCCACAATACGAGCACGAAGAGTCTCTACATTTGGTACCGGGGTTGCGTAGACAAGAGCTTTGATATGCCCCCATAAATGAAAATCAAGAGGGTTGAGGTCAGGAAAGCGTGGAAGCCATGGAATTGGTACGCCTCTACCAATCCATCCGTTACCGAATCTGTTGTTGAGAAGCGTACGAACACGTCGACTGAAATGTGCAGGAGCTCCATCGTGCATGAACCACATGTTGTGTCGTAATTGTAAAGGCACATGTTCTAGCAGCACAGGCAGAGTATCCCGTATGAAATCATGATAGCCGGCCGCGGTGGCCGATGGGACTGAGGCGCTCCAGTCACGGTCTGCACGGCCACTACGGTCGGGGGTTCGAATCCCCCCTCCGGCAGGGATATTTGTGCCGTCCTTAGTATTAGCTAGTTAATCAGTAGTTTGTAACTTTAGGGACTGATGACCCCGTAGTTAAGTCCCATAGGCTGAACAAACACTTGAACATTTTGAAATCATGATAACGTGCTCCAGTGAGCGTAGGTGGAAGGACATGAGGCCCAATCAAGACATCACCAACAATTCCTGCCCAAACGTTCACAGAAAAACTTTGTTGATGACGTGATTTCACAATTGCGTGCGGATTTTCGCAAGCCCACACATGTTGATTGTGAAAATTTACATTTTGTCACGTTGGAATGAAGCCTCATCCGTACTAAAATGAGCTCTAACATGGAAATTAAGCGTTTCAGGACTCATGTCCACATAACAGATTTTCTTTCTTTGAGTGTGGGGAATGACTCCTGAAAGTTTGTTCAAAATGTTCAAATGTTTGTATAGTCTGTGGGACATAACTCCCTCACTCCCTCCCCCCACCCGATCTCTCTCTCTCTCTCTCTCTCTCTATATATATATATATATATATATATATATATATATATATATATATATATATATATATCCTCTCTAGCGTTCATTGAGTATTGAACACAGGTTGAAACAATGTTCAAATGTTTGTAGAGTCTATGGGACATAACTACGGGGTCATCAGTCCCTAAGCTTACAAACTACTTATGAACTAACTAAGACTAAGGACGGCACAAATATTCATGCCCGAGGGGGGATTCGAACCCCCGACCGTAGTGGCCGTGCAGACCGTGACTGAAGCGCCTCGGCCACCGCGGCTGGCCTGAAAGTTTGGCCGTACCTTTTTGTAACACCCTGTATAGTACAGTTGTACATAGTCTCTGGAATAGGCTGCTTCTATCACAACCATAGATCTCGATACGGACTTGAATATTTTCTAAAAACAAATACAATAAAATTAACTGTAGTGCCAACGCGATATCAACTGGAAGGACAGAAGGGGCAGTCTCCCACACTTCCATTTAAACTCTTGGGGGGGGGGGGGGGAGGGGGGGCAGAAACGAGATTAGGTTTCTGTCCACCATATTCACTTGGATTTGTTTGATCTTTGACAGAGTCAGTAAATAAATTATGCTGTTGTCAGTATTTTTGTTATCAGTATTTTTGCCTTTGTGCGAAGCATCTTGTAACATTTACTACTCTCTGTCCTTTCCTTTCGTCCCATTTTTCAACCTGTGACTCCTAATGGGGGACAACGTCTGTACGCATAAGTAACAAATTATGTACAGTAGTTTAGAGTGAAGGGTGCGCTCAAAGCCAGCTGTGAAGCAAGGGCGACCATGCCTGGGATCTACATCTACAACCATACTCCGCAAGCCACCTGACTGTGTGTGGCGGAGGGTACCTTGAGTACCACTATCGATTTTCCCTCCTATTCCAGTCACGTATTGTTCGCGGAAAGAAGGATTGTCGGTATGCCTCTGTGTGGGCTCTAATCTCTCTGATTTGATCCTCACGGTCTCTTCGTGAGATATACGTAGGAGGGAGCAATATACTGCTAGACTTCCCGTTAAAGGTATGTTCTCGAAACTTCGACAAAAGCCCGTACCGAGCGACAGAGCGTCTCTCCTGCAGAGTCTTCCACTGGAGTTTATCGATCATCTCCGTAACGCTTTCACGATTACCAAATGATCCTGTAACTAAGCGCGCTGCTCTCTGTTGGATCTTTTCTACCTCCTCTATCACTCCCACCTGGTACGGATCCCACACCGGTGAGCAGTATTCAAGCTGCGGGCGAACAAGTGTACTGTAACCTACTTCCTTTGTTTTCGGACTGCATTTCCTTAGTATTCTTCCAATGAATCTAAGTCTAGCATCTGATTTACCAACGATTTATTTTATATGGTCGTTCCATTTTAAATCCCTCCTAATGACTACTCCCAGATATTTTATGGAAATAACTGCTTCCGGTTGCTGACCTGCTGTAGTGTAGCTAAATGATAAAGCATCTTTCTTTCTGTGTATTCGCAGCACATTACACTTGTCAGCGGAGAGCCGTCACCCCCCCCCCCCCCAAATCTCTTCATCGTCTCGGCTTTGACGATAGTTCATTCCTCAGAGTTACATTACTTCCGTATTGCTATACACATTATTAATCTGAGAGCCGTGGTGGAGTAGCAGAGCAGTCTAAAGCGTCTCGCTGCGGAGCGCGCGGTTGCTCGCCGTGGAGGTTCGAGTCCTCCCTGGGACATGTGTGTGTGTGTGTGTGTGTGTGTGTGTGTGTGTGTGTGTGTGTTGTCCTTAGGTTAGTTTACCTAGGTTTAAGTAGTTTGTAAGCCACGGACTGATGACCATGAAGGTTTGGTCCGATAGATTTACAAACATTTGAACATTTGAATTAATCCGAGCCACAGCACCTTCTTCATTGTGCTCTCCTGTAAAGTTAGCGAAATGTCACAGCAGTTTATCTCTGACTTTCGCCACTTACATGTGATGCACAGTGTTTATAAAATGATAATAACAACAGAAGGTTTAACCGTAGCCAACTGAAATCACAGTCTACACTAAATATAATCTCCCTTCCATAAATGGTCTCGAAACAAAGTTCCCCTGGTAAATGGCGTCTTTTTAGAAATTAAAGCACGAAAGTTTATTTCACGAGCACGACGTAGAGTTGTTTCTCTCTGTGCGACAAGATAGAGCTGATTAGCTAACACAGCTTCCCACACTATTGGTATACTTTTATCCTTAACGGTTGCTGCTGAAAGACCAGTGCGAATCCAGCCCCCCCCCCCCCCCCATCCCCAGATCTGACTCTAGCCACTCCGAGAGCGTGACCTACTACTCTTTATTATTGCTACCATTTTTTTTTTTCATTTTTACACAACTGGCCATTAAAATTGCTACACCAAGAAGAAATGCAGATGATAAATAGATATTCATTGGACAAATATATTATACTAGAACTGACATGTGATTACATTTTCACGCAATTTGGGTGTATAGAGCCTGATAAATCAGTACCCAGAAGAGCCACATCGCACCGTAATAACGGCCTTGATACGCCTGGGCATTGAGTCAAACAGAGCTTGGATGGCGTGTACAGGTACAGATGCCCATACAGCTTCAAAAAAAATGTTCAAATGTTTGTATGGTTTATGGGACTTAACTACTGGGTCATCAGTCCCTAAACTTACAAACTACTTATGAACTACTTACGAACTAGGACGGCACAAATATCCATGCCCGAGGGGGGATTCGAACCCCCGACCGTAGTGGCCGTGCAGACCGTGACTGGAGCGCCTCAGTCTCCTCGGCCACCGCGGCCGGCCCATACAGCTTCAACACGAACCACAGTTCATCAATAGTAGTGACTGGCGTATTGTGACGAGCCAGTTGGTGCCCCATCATTGACCAGACGTTTTCAGCTGGTGAGAGATCTGGAGAATGTGCAGGCCAGGGCAGCAGTCGAACATTTTCCGTATCCAGAAAGGCCCATAAAGGACCTGCAACATGCGGTCGTGCATTATCCTGCTTACTAGGCAGACGCTTTAACCACTTAGCAAAAATTTTAATTCGACGCCTCTCTTTATATTCAATATCTTTAGTATATCTATAACTATAAATGTGAATGTCTGTTCGGTGTACGTTTATCACGTCTGAACCGCAAGACATAAAGAGCTAAAAATTTGTACAGTTACTAATGTCTACCCGAGGAAGGTTTTAGGCACGGTTTTATAGCGATCTGATAGATATTTAGTAATTAGAAGAAATGCGGAACAATAATTACTCTTTGAAAATTATATTTACTCTTTGAAAATGGTTTTATTGGTTGGAGTGTTGCTTGAGGGTTGATAATGATAAAAGTGTGGAGTATATTTGGATGGAAAGTTATCGGTGTATATAAAATTCTACATGTGTGTTAATATTTCGCTCTGCAGCGAAAACTACAAAACGCAAACGAATGATTTGTGTGTAATTGTTGTCCGAAGTCTCCCGTTGTACATCATAGCAGTTCCATGCCGATAGCTACAAGAGAGTGGAAGATATGGTGGTTGAAAGTCGTCAAATTATAAAAAAAATTCTGACTGAAGCCCCGCGGTTACGTTTGCAACTCTATAGCAAGGAGGTTACATACAGCGTAACTTGATGCTACAGACCATAGGTTTGTATTTCATTTCATCCTTCAAAACCAGTCTCATAGCCCACTACTGAAAGGTAGCTTATCTATCATAATCAACCAAAACGCCGGCCGCGGTGGCCGAGGGGACTGAGGCGCTCCAGTCACGGTCTGCACGGCCACTACGGTCGGGAGTTCGAATCCCCCCTCGGGTATGGATATTTGTGCCGTCCTTAGTCTTAGCTAGTTCATAAGTAGTTTGTATGCTTAGGGACTGTTGACCCCGTAGTTAAGTCCCATAAGTTCTACAAACATTTTTGAATTATCTGCTGCCATTCATTCAATATATTCTTGGACTAAATTAAAAAGTAGCGGGGACAAGGCATCACCCTGCTTAAGTCCGTTCTTTATTTCGAATTTACTCAACTTTTTGTTTCATTTAAAACTTCCGGGCTCATAAGCCGTGGTCGATTTGTAAAACTTTCCCCTGACGTTTCATCTTCGGCTGCTTAAGACATCTTCAGAGGTAGAGTAGCGAATGCGGTGATAACTTGAAGGAGCGCCGTATATTTAGGCGATGCAGAGGGCACCACATCACGTGACGTCGGCTACGACTCTATCTCTGGTATTGCCAACATTCTTAGCAGAGAAGAATAGATTTTCATTCCGCTGGTGTAAAGCAGAAGTCCAAATTCTGTCTAATTTAACAGCTTCCTCTTTCCTGTTAAAATTATTACGATTTTATAGATCTCAATTGCTTGTGTATATGATAGTGCAAAGTTTTTGAGATGACACTAGTCTCATTAAATTTAGGGACTGATGACCCCGTAGTTAAGTCCCATAGACTATACAAACATTTGAACATTTGAACATTCAACCAAAACGCGAGCGGAGCCGCGAGTTTAAGATCGTTATTTTATAAATGGAAAAGAGTGTCTATAGACCCGCTTGCGGAGCAGCATTCAGGGAAGCGTTTTAACCACAACATTATTTTCCTCGTTTTTAGAAATTTTTTGCAGCAGCCGGTATTCGCCCGGAAACACTTAATGGAGAAGCGGTGCGGCATGTTCCTTCTCCGTACAGAGTTTAGAAACTTCCCAGTAAAGCCGACTTTATCGTAACCTCATTATACCTGCCGCCGGGGCTATCAAAAGTTGACGGGCAACTGACGCGCCGAGTTTCCAACGTAAATATTTACGCTCGCTTCTCTGCGGCGGTGGATAAAAAAAAGGAGGAATAAAAAGTGCCCGAAACAAAAGGTGGGCTTGCGTTAACTTTGGGCGGCTGTACCGTGCGCAGATAATCGGCGCAGCTGCACAATGGCGTCTGCTGGGAGCGTACTTGAGGGAGCGGCCTCGCTGGTGATAAGGCGGCATTCAGCCGCCGACTCCTGCCTGCACGCCTTTGTATTGTCAACGGCCAGTGGGACATCTCGAGCTGGCGCGCCAGCCTCTGACAAGGGGAACACCAAGTATGACACCAACGGAATTTGATGGGTCGCAGGTATGTTGTGAGGGAATTCCTCCAGACCATCACCCTAAAAGGATTTATTCCAATAGGCCTTGATTTCTAAGAAAATCGAGATCAAATTCGCTGCAAATTACCACGTGTAACGTGTCTACTTATTACACGTATACACACGCTTAGCGAGGCAGCGTGGTGTAATCGGCAAGGTGCTAGGCTCCCATGCAGGAGATCCGGTTTTGATACCTAGCGGCAGAACAATTTTTAAAAATTGTAATTGCTACTTTTTATATTTAAAAAAAAAATAAAAAATAATTAAGCAGAAAAAAAGGATATAAAGAAAGACAAACAAAAGTAATGGAAAGTCCAACGATTAAAAAATAACCAAGAACATAAAAAAAAATCGTCCCCTTCGGGTAATTTATTTTTCACTTTTCTTCATTTCTCTTCCTTTATTGTGCATAATTATATGCCTTCATACCCACTCCTATGTTACAGCTTGAGTAAACAGTCAGGATAATAGCAAATACCACAGTAGAAACTGATTATTTTACTTATTGCGCAGTGTTATTTACTCACTGTCGCCATTATCACTATCTTTTTTATTTTTATTTTTTTTTTATTTTTTAGCTTAAGGGACCGAACTACGGGGTCATCAGTCCCTAAACTTACAAACTACTTATGAACTACTTACGAACTAGGACGGCACAAATATCCATGCCCGAGGGGGGATTCGAACCCCCGACCGTACTGGCTGTGCAGACCGTGACTGGAGCGCCTCAGTCCCGTCGGCCACCGCGGCCGGCATCGCAAATTCGCACGCGCCATTTACAAACATACACCGGGAAAGTCTACGCAACCACAACGATGTGTGTCTAATTATTTTATATTATACCAGCTGAAAACGCGGCGTCGCTCGGGTAGTTATTTATTCCAAACTTCAATTGGTACATCTTTTCTTTCTCTCTCTGATCTGTTTTCATCTCTCACTTCCTCTCTCTTTTGAACTCCTCATCTCCCCTCTATATGTTCACCTGGTCCCTCCCCACCCCCATCTCGTCCCGTCCCTTTCTCTGTACATTTCCTCTTCCCATCCCTCTGTTCATCTCCTTTCACCGTCTGTCACCATCTCCCCTCTCTCATTCTCCTCCTCTCCACTCTCTCTCTCCGTCTCCTCCTCTACCCTCTGCATGTCCGTCTCCTCCTCCACAACTCCTCTCCCTCCTACACAGGGTGAATCACCTAACACTTGCACCGCAAATATTTCGGAAACGGAAAGTGCGACTGATGTGCGGTTTTCACAATATGGATTGGTAGTCAAGGACTCGTATTGTTAGCCAATAAACAGATTGCAAACATACAGTTTTTCAAATGGGACAATGGTTGTTTCTATCATGCACTGGAATTTCTGACACCAGCTGTGTACGAAGAATTTTGAATGACATTTTTACCACGTTCAGTTTCACAGCTAAACCCATTCAAACATTTTGGCGGCGGAGGCTACCACAGCGTAGCTGACTGGCTGGTGGTCATGAGACAGTGGGCCGTACCCCAGAGCTAGCCACTCGGCCAGTCAAGTACGCTATCGCAGCCTCCTCCCCCGAAACTTTGAACGGTTATAGCTGCCAAACTAAACGTGATAAAAATGTCATTCAAAATTCTTTGTACACAGCTGGTGTCAAAAATTCCAGTGCATGATAGAAACATTGTTCCATTTAAAAAACTGCATGTTCGCATAAAAAATACACTTTCTAAGTAATATTACAATCTGTTTGTTGGTTAAAACTATGAGCCCCTGACTACCGATCCATTCTGTAAAAACCGCACATCAGTCGCACTTTCCGTTTACGAAATATTTTCGGTGCAAAACTGCTAGGTGATTCACCCTGTATATGAAAATATACATATGTGCGCCAAGTATATGCTGACTAGTCAGACTGTGAACCCTACACCGTGCTAAATTCACTGGCTTGCACATAAATAACTTGGATGTTTGTTGTAACGTACCCTCCGCCATGCACTCTACGAAGGTTACGACAGGAAGTCGATGTATTAATTCGGGGTGTAAGCTGTCTTCTTTCCACATTTCATTCAATTCTGTCCAGCTGTTTCAGCTTGAAGAGTAAGTAACGTATTAATCCACTGTAAGGTACCCTCAGCCATGCACCGTACGGTGGCTTATGAAAGGTAGCCTATGCATTAATCCACGGTATAAGTTATCTCCATTTCAAACTTCATTCCAATCTGTCCATCTATGAAGGAGTAGGAAACATATTAATACATTTTGAAGTCCCACCGCCCCTCACTGTATGGTGGCTTACGAGAGATAGCCCATGTATTAATCAGGGTATAAGCTACCTCTGTTCCAAATTTCGTTCATATCCGACCAGCCATTTCAGGTAAGAAACGAATTATCTAATTGTAAGCATCCTCCGCCATGCAACATATGAAGTTAATTTTAGTATGCCTATAACATTCACGCGAGTGCATGTAATGAGTTGTCAAAGATTTATCGCAATCGGATGCATGATATGGCAGTGCATAAAATACGAACAAACACAAACAAGCAAACATTAATTTCTATATATTAGATTTATGTATTCATTTTCATATTCGTGTTAAAACCATGCGTTAGTAACAACAAATTACTACTGTTGGTGATTTTCACCTCAATGATTCGGTACGAACTGAATAGTTCGATCATGTTTAAAAATTTAATCAGGATCGGAATACAACTGTAGAATCTGACGAAGTCCATATTTAAAGTATCCTCCGTCATGCACCATCCACAATTTTATCTGACAGTGACCTTCCTCTTGTTTTGAAGATTTTAAGATGAATAAAATTTCCTTATTCCCATGTCGCAAGATGCCACAGGTTTTCAACCATATAATTGTTTATGGCGTCATATCTCCTGAACTATATTTATTAAGCAGTTCTTACCCCTACGTCAATTGTTACCTCATGGAAGAAATATGAGTACCAAATTTGGTTGAAATCGGTACAGTTGTTTAGAAGCAGACGTCGCATGATGCAGCACTTTTACGTTCATTTCATTGTTTATTACGTCATATCTCTTGAACTATATGTCGTACAGTCATTTAATGGTGCCTATGACCATCGCGAAGCTGCAAGCAATATGTTGACAAAGTTTCATCACAATCGGTTGAGCGGTACGGCCGCGTAAAAGTTCGAACACACAAACAAAAAAATCAAATGTTTCAAGTGTTTGTGTAGCTTATGGGACTTAACTACGGGATCATCAGTCAATGTTCAAATGTTTGTTAAGCTTATGGGACTTAACTACGGTGTCATCAGTCCCTAGGATCATCAGTCCCTAAACTTACAAACTACTTAAGAACTAACTAATACTAAGTACGGCACAAATATCCATGCCCGAGGGGAGATTCGAACCCCCGTCCGTAGTGGCCGTGCAGACAGTGACTGGAGCGCCTCAGTCCCCTCGGCCACCGCGGCCGGCAACACACAAACATTCATTTTTATATATTAGAAGATTATTATTCGAATGGCACTATTACAGATTTGAATTAAAAAATTGTCTATCCAATTGGAAAGTATTAAATGTTCATTCCCCGCGCACATTGTTCGAGAGTAGAACGATACATAAAACTGTATGAATATGGTTCTAAGAACCGCCTGCCAGGCTGTTATCGGTGATTTGCAGCGTAGCCATATAGCTGCAGTATTTCTTACATTTTATTTTCTATTTCTTTATTGTGGCACAAGACTAGGCTAAAAGTGTTGTGCCCCTGGTAGAGTGATCCGGTATTCGCCTTCGTCGCCCAGGCTGATGTCCTGGTTAGTGAGACAGCCTGCCTCGATGTTGACCCACACAAGGCGCATTCACGACGTAACCTACGTCGGCTTAAGACTTGTGAAATGCGTTGCGCATTAGGTTTGAATATGCCAATGCAGTGGTTTGACTGTCGAGCATAGGTATGTACGTCATTTTGCGGTCAGCGAAAGAAAATTTCCGGCCGCATGTTATGGGCAAACTGCTCATTGCGTCGCAGGTATTTCCCGCTTGCTGCGGGGCCTCACAAAGGAAGGCGTGGGCACAGCGACACAGCACGTAGCATGGGTCAGCGAAAACCAGACTGTGCGCTACATCTTCATCTACACCGGTATTGCGCAAGCCACCTAACGGTGCGTGGCGGACCGTCAGGCGTGCTAGGGTAGCACAGTCGGCAGGGCGCTTGCCCGCGAAAGGCAAAGGTCCCAGCCAATGGCGTAGCTATGTCACCAAGGGCCCCGGGGCAAAAATGACATTGGGGCCCTCTTTGAACTGAAACTATGCAAAACTACTTCATCATCAGTTCCTTACCGCCTGCTGGAAAACATAATAAGGCAAACCTAATACTATTAAGTAAATTATTATGTGTCAGACAGCAGACAAGCAAAGGACCTTGTTATGTTTATATTCTGGAGTGCGAATAATTTTTGGATTTCACTTCGTGCGTTTGAGTTTTGTTGGTCAGGGTTCAAAAAGTTCAAAGTCGGAAAACCTTCATTCATCTAATTTCTTATATACAGTTGAACTTCGATTGTTGTTGTTGTTGTGGTCTTCACTCCGGAGACTGGTTTGATGCAGCTCTCCACAATACCTTATCCTGAGCAAGCCTCTTCATCTCCACATAAGAACGGCAACCTACATCTGTCTGAATCTGCTTACTGTATCCATATCTTGGTTTTCCCCTGCGATTTTTTCCCCATACACTTCCCTCCAACGCTAAATTCACAATTCCTTGATGTCTACGAATGTGCCCTACCAATCTATCCCTTCTTTTAGTCAAGGTATGCCAGAAATTTCTTTTCTCCCCAATTCTGTTCAGTACCTCCTCATTAGTTACGCAATCCACCCACCTAATCTTCAGCATTCTTCTGTAGCACCACATTTCAAAAGCCTCAATCCTCTTCCTGCCAACACTGTTCATCGTCCATGTTTCACTCCTATACAAGGCAACACTCCATACTAATGCCTTCAGAAAGGACTTCCTTAGGCTTAAATCAATATTCGATGTTAACAAATTTCTCTTTTTCAAGAACGCTTTTCTACCCATTGCCATTCTGCATTTTATATCCTCTGTACTGCGACCATCATTTGTTATTTTACTGCCCATGTAACGAAACTCATCTACCTCCTTTATTGTTTTGTTACCTAATCTAATTCCTTCAGCACCACCTGATTTTCTTAGACTGTACTCCATTACCCTAGTTTTGCTCTTCTTAATGTTCATATTATACGCGCCTTTCAGCACACTGCCCATTCCGTTCAATTGCTCTTCCAGGTCCTTTGCTGTATCTGACATAATTACTATGTCGTCGGCAAAACGCAATGTTTTTAATTCTTCCCCCTGAAGTTTAATTACTTCACCAAATTTCACCTTGCTTTCCTTTATAGCATGTTCAATGTACAAATTGAATAACATTGGAGAAAGGCTACAACCCTGTCTTACTTCCTTTCCAACCACTGCATCACTTTCATGCCCTTCAACTCTGACAACCGCTGTCTGGTTTTTGTACAAGTTGTAAATAACCTTACGCTCCCTATATTTTACTCCTGCTTGCTTCAGAACTCGAAAGAGGTTATTCCAATCAACATTGTCAAAAGCCTTCTCCAAATCTACAAAAGCTAGAAATGTAGGTTTGCCTTTTCTTAATCTATCTTCTAGGATAAGCCGTAAAGTGAGTATTGCCTCCCGAGTTCCTACATTTCTCCTGAACCCAGACTGATCTTCCCCGAGGTCGGGCTCTACCAGCTTTTCCATCCTTCTGTAAATAATTCGTGTTAATATTTTGCAACCATGACTTATTAAACTGATGGTTCTGTAGTTTTCACACCTGACTGCACCTGCTTTCTTTGTAATGGGGATTATAACATTTTTCTTAAAGTCTGAGGGTACTTCACCTGTCTCATACATCTTACACACCAGGTGAAACAATTTTGTCATAGCTGGTTCTCCCAGAGACTTCAGTAGCTCTGAGGGAATACCATCTACTCCAGGGGCCTTGTTTCGACTTAGGTCCTTCAGTGCTCTGTTAAATTCATCTCTCAGTATAGTATCTTCTACTTCATCCTCATCCACTTCTTCTCCCCTTTCTACTATATTGCCGCTAAGTTCATTTCCTTTATAGTGCCCCTGTATATACTCTTTCCACCTTTCAGCTTTCCCTTCTTTGTTGAGAACTGGTTTTCCATCAGAGTCCTTGATATTCATAGAGCTGTTTTTCTTATCTCCAAATATATCTTTTATTTTCTTGTAGGCTGTATCTATTTTTCCCCTATTTATATATTCTTCTACATCCTTCCATTTGCCTTCTAGCCACTCCTGCTTAGCCATTTTGCACTTCCTGTCAATCTCATTTCTTAGTCGTCTGTATTCCATTTTGCCTGATTCATTTACTGCATTTTTATATTTTATCCTTTTCTCCTTTCATCGATTAAATTTAGTATCTCCTGGGATATCCAAGGATTTTTTGTAGGTCTTGCCTTCCTACCTATTTTGTCCTCTGCTGCCTTCACTATTTCATCTCTTAATGCTACCCATTCCTCCTCTACTTCGATTATCCGAAGTAATTGGCGGACATGAAAGTGTTCAAGGATCTACGGTAACTTTTTTAGAACGTCGCTCACGTAGGCGGAGGGGCCCCTTGAGCTCGGGGGCCCCGGGGCACTTCCCCGCCTAGCCCTATGATAGCTACGCCACTGGACTCCCAGCTTCGATTCCCGGTCCAGCGCACAGTTTTAATCTCCCAGAAAGTTTCTTATCAGCGCACACTCCGCTACTCAGTTACAATACGACTGTGCGCAGAGTTGCGTATGAAACGGAAAAAATTATTAGACATTAAAGCTAAGACATATCTTTGTTTTTGCAACATAATGTCCAGGTACATTGAGACATCTGTCAAACTGCTTTATAAGCTTCAAAAAGCAGTCCAAGAAAAAACAGGGCGCTGCATACGGAAGAAGCGATGAACGGCTATGGGCGAAAGACGACACAGCAGGTGAACGCACACGTACAAGACACCAAAACACCATTGGGTACAGGTTGACCATGAATGTGGAAATGACTTTCTGTTTCGGATTGTGACGGGGGATAAAACGTACGTTCACAATTACACGCCCGAATCGAAGGCCGCATCCATGGAGTGGAAACATCCGTCGTCACCTGTCTGAAAGAAATTCAAAAGCACCCCGTCTGCAGGTAAAGTTACCCACCTTTTCTGGAGCGCAATGCTTCTTCCGTATACAGCGCCGTGACTTTTTTCTTGGAAGGCTTTTTGAAGTTTATAAAGCGGTATAACATTCTACTTGGAAATTATGTAGAAAAATAAAGATACGACTTATATTTAACGTCTCATTCTACATTTTTCCTTTCACACGCGACTCTGACCACAGTCGAAAGGAGACACTTATTTTCCAACACCCCCTCGTATCATTCTGAAAAACATCCTATAGGCTGTAGCTAAGCTATGTCTTGCAAGGTTCCCAGGAGAACTTCTGTGAAGTTTGGAAAGTAGGAGACGAGGTACTGGCGGTTTTATCTAGTTGGATGCGGAAACAGCCTAAAAACCTCTCACCTCCCGGAAACTGTGTGTGCTGGATCTAAACGCTGATACTCATGTGGTTCCTAGGCTTCCTCGTGGCGATAAGTGGTTAGGGAACTTCAGGTGCATTCTGTTGAGCTGTTGTCTCCATGTTGTTGTTGTGGTCTTCAGTCCGGAGACTCGTTTGATGCAGCTCTCCACAATACCCTATCCTGAGTAAGCCTCTTCATCTCTACATAACAACGGCAACCTATATCTGTCTGAATTTGCTTACTGTATCCATCTCTTGATCTTCTTCTGCGGTTTTTACCCCAAACACTTCCCTCCAATGCTAAATTCACGATTCCTCAATGTCTAAGAATGTGTCCTACCAATCGATCCCTTCTTTTAGTCAAGGTATGCCAGAAATTCCTTTTCTCCCAATTCTGTTCAGTACCTCCTCATTACTTACGCGATCCACCCATCTAATCTTCAGCAGGCTTCTGTAGCACTACATTTCAAAAGCCTCAATCCTCTTCCTGTCCGCACTGTTTATCGTCCATGTTTCACTCCCATACAAGGCAACACTCCACACAAATGCCTTCAAAAAGGTCTTCCTTAGGCTTAAATCAATATTCGATGTTAACAAATCTCTCTTTTTCAAGAACGCTTTTCTACCCATTGCCATTCTGCATTTTATATCCTCTGTACTGCGACCATCATTTGTTATTTTACTGCCCAAGTAACAAAACTCATCTACCTCCTTTATTGTTTCGTCACCTAATCTAATTCCTTCAGCATCACCTGATTTTCTTAGACTGCACTCCATTGCCCTTGTTTTGCTCTTGTTAATGTTCATCTTATATGCACCTTTCAGCACACTGCCCATTCCGTTTAACTGCTCTTCCAGGTCCTTTGCTGTCTCTGACAGAATTACTATGTCGTCGGCAAAACGCGATGTTTTTAATTCTTCACCCTAAACTTTAATTCCTTCTCCAAACTTCTCCTTGCTTTCCTTTATAGCTTGCTCGATGTACACATTGAATAACATTGGACAAAGACTACAACCCAGTCTTACTCCCTTCCCAACCACTGCATCCCTTTCATGCCCTTCAACTCTGACAACTGCTGTCTGTCTTTTGTACAAGTTATAAATGACCCTACGCTCCCTATATTTTACTCCTGCTTGCTTCAGAACTTGAAAGAGTTTATTCCAATCAACATTGTCAAAAGCCTTCTCCAAATCTACAAAAGCTAGAAATGCAGGTTTGCCTTTTCTTAATCTATCTTCTAGGATAAGCCGTAAAGTGAGTATTGCCTCCCGAGTTCCTACATTTCTCCTGAACCCAAACTGATCTTCCCCGAGGTCGGCTTCTACCAGCTTTTTCATCTTTCTGTATATAATTCGCGTTAATATTTTGCAACCATGACTTATTAAACTGATGGTTCTGTAGTTTTCACACCTGACTGCACCTGCTTTCTTTGGAATGGGGATTATTACATTTTTCTTAGTCTGAGGGTACTTCGCCTGCCTCATACATCTTACACACCAGGTGAAACAGTTTCGTCATGGCTGGTTCTCCCAGAGACTTCCGTAGCTCTGAGGGGATGTCTTCGACTCGAGGGGCCTTGTTTAGACTTAGTTCTTTTAGGGCTCTGTCAAATTCATGTCTCAGTATAGTATCTCCTACTTCATTCTCATCTATTTCTTCTCCCCTTCCTAAAATATAGCCTCCAAGTTCGTTTCCTTCGTAGAGCCTCTCTATACACTCTTTCTAACTTTCAGCTTTCCCTTCTTTGCTGAGAACTGGTTTTCCATCTGTGTTCTTGATATTCATAGAGCTGTTTTTCTTATCTCCAAATATCACTTTTAGTTTTCTGTAGGCTGTATCTATTTTTCCCTTACTTATACATTCCCCATAACCTACCATAATATTTGGACGACCTACCCAGCTGCCAGTTTTGCTGTCGTGTGCACTTTCTGCGTGTACTCCATGTATCTCGATACTACCTGGATGTTGAACTACAGATTCCTGTGCGTGCCAGCCAAAGATGCTCATATTCTGTTTCTTGACTAAATACAACATGGCTGCTATGAAGTATTACAAGAAATCGAAAAGGAAATATGTTTTGATTCCGTACTCATGCGAGTCTGTTACTTCGCATATTGACAGAAATTTCAAATCCAGGTGTAATCTAGCAATTATTTACCACGTATTAACTGATGGAAATTCGTCTGACTAACTACAATGACGAATAATGCCAATCGTGTACAAAACATATGAATGTGCAGGCACGCTACAGATTATGATCAGATACCAGAGTTAAACGAGGGTTATTTGAAAAGTCCGTGCAAAAATAAGAACTACTAACGTGTTGGGGATAACTATTTTTATTTTTCAGCATAGTCTCCTTTTAGACTTGTACACTTCGTCCAACGCTGTTCTAATTTGTTGATCCCTTCCGAATAATAGGAATTGTCCAAGCCTGCAAAATAGTTTCTGCAACCACCTCCTCGTTTGAATGAACTCTTCGTCCCGCCAGCCGTTTCTTCAGATTGGGGGACAAATAGTAATCCGTGGGAGACAAGTCTAGAGAACAGGGGGGATGTGAAACGAGTTGGAATCCTATTTCCAATCATTTTGCCACCGTAACTGCTGAGGTGTGTGCTGGTGCATTGTCGTGATGGAAAAGGACTTTTTTGTGGGCCAATCGCCGACGTTTTGTTGCAGCTCGATTTTGAGATGGTCCAATAAAGATGAATAATATGCACCTGTAATAGTTTTACCAGTTCCAGATAGTCGATGAGGATTATCCAAAAAAAATGTTCAAATGTTTGTATAGCTTAAGGGACTTAACTGAACTTACAAACTACTTATGAACTAGCTACTACTAAGGACGGCACAAATATCTATTCCCGAGGGGGGATTCGAACCACTGACCGTAGTGGCCGTGCAGACCGTGACTGGAGCGCCTCAGTCCCCTCGGTCACCGCGGCCGGCGAGAATTATCCAGCCGCGGTGGAGTAGCCAAGCGGTCTAAGGCGCTTCGCTGCGGAGCGCACGGTTGCTCGGCGTAGGAGGTTCGAGTCCTCCCTGGGGCATGGGTGTGTGTGTTGACCTAGGTTTGTTTACCTTATTTTAAGTAGTTTGTAAGCTATGGACTGATGATCACGCATTTTGGCCTCATAGATTTACAAACATTTGAATTTGAGGATTATCCATTGCGAATCCCAAAAGACCGTCGCCATAATCTTTCCAGCCGGAGTACCGGTCTTCGCCTTTTTTTGGTGCAGATTCTCCCTTGGAAACCCATGGGTTTAGATTGTTCTTTGATCTCAGGAGTATAGTAATGTATCTATGTTTCATCTAAAGTGACTAAACGACGATTAATGACCTGCAGATTCTTCCTGAACAGCTGCAAACCTTCCTTGCAGCACTTGACACGATTCCGTTTTTGGTCAAACGCGAGCAATAGCGGCACCCATCTCAAGGACAGTTTCTCAGGTCCAAATGTGTATGCAAAATATTATGTACCCATTCAGTCAAATGCCCACATCACTAACAATGTCACGCACCTTAACTCTTCTGTCGTCCATCACCATACCGTGGATTTTATTAATGATTTCTGGAGTCGTAACCTCCACATGGCGTCCAGAACATTCAGCGTCGCCGGCCGCGGTGGCCGAGGGGACTGAGGTGCTCCAGTCACGGTCTGCACGGCCACTACGGTCGGGGGTTCGAATCCCCCGTCGGGCATGGATATTTGTGCCGTCCTTAGTCTTAGCTAGTTCATAAGTAGTTTGTAAGCTTAGGGACTGATGACCCCGTAGTTAAGTCCCATAAGTTCTACAAACATTTGAACATTCAGCGTCGCTTGTGCGCATATGGCCACTCTGAAAATTTTGAAACCACTTATAAACTTTTCTAACGGAAGGTTCAGAGTCACCATAATGTTTATCAAGCTTATCTTTAGTCTCCTGAGGCGTTTTATCTTTCATGAAGTAATGTTTAACCACCACATGAAAGTCTTTTTCGTCCATTCTTTGACAATCACTCGAATTTCTTGATTCACACCAACGACTACCACACAAAAATAGAGCAATATGTCTGAATCTTGGTGTGCGTTCTTTCCAAAAATGATACTGACTAAGCATGGCCTCGATATGCGCCGGTGGTGCCATCTTTCGGACTTCGCACTGACTTTTCAAATGCCCCTGGTACATCCAGGTTACATAGAGATCACTGCTGGACCCCAACCACCAGTCACTGAGCTATTGTTCCTGTTCCGCCTATGTTTACAGGGGCGGATCCAAGACAAGACACCCCACACCCAATTAAACAAACCTGTCGGAGTCTTGAAGACTCGGTGCAGTGGCTGCACATAATGTAAGCATTACAAAAAAAAAAAAAAAAATATATATATATATATATATATATATATATATATATATATATTACAACTGCTAAGAAGACCTGCCGGGGGTGGGGGGGAGGGCGAACGACCCTTCCCCCCCCCCCTTGGATCCGTCTATGGCTGTTAAACACCCTAGTTCGATTCCCGACGTCTTTGATGCTGTTTTGTTCTTCAGAGCTCGCATTGCACCGATACTCCGTGAAACGCAGACTACCTCAGTGCTCTCCAGCTCTGACTGATGCGGTGGCCGGCGAGATTTTAATATATTGAGTGTCGGAACCCAAGCGTTATTTAAACTCAAGCCACCGTCCATATTTATTAGGTATTCTGACGTCTTTATTAGAATACACTCCTTAATTATGCTGTCCCAGAAATGAAGATGCCAGAAAACCTAATAAATATCGACGGGGCACCCAGTTTAAATAGCGCTTGGGGCCTACCACTCAATTAATAAATCTCAACGGCCGCCGCATCCATCAGCGTTTGGAAGCGCTGAGAGAGATTGCGTTTCACGGGGCATCAGTGCAAGATCTGAAAAACAAAGGGAAGCGAGTATACGTAACTTAAAAACACGCAGCACCTGAAGAAGACGGCCGCGTCTGGTGACGAAACGTTGTGCAAGAAACAGAAACAACACCTCGTCACTACACCTTGAAGTGTACTATTAAGCTAATAGACGTGACAAGCTGAAGTTCAAATTAAAGTGCATATTTTTCCCCTCGTGCTACGCATACGTGATTTCATTAAAGTTCTACAAATAATACAATGAACAAATGTGACGATTTAGGGCAACATTAAAATGCGTAACTTTACTCTCTAGTGTAAAGTATTGGTATGTGAAGTCTATGATACAGTACAGTTTTTCTTTCTGTAAACTGTCAATTTAAAACATGGTTACTTTTTTATTAAACTCATGTCATGGACAATAAGCTATAAAAAAAGAATTAGACTACTTTTCTCCAATGTTGTTCAATCTGTACATTGAGCAAGCTGTGAAGGAATGCAAGGAGAAATTAAGAGAAAGAATTAAAGTCGAGGGAGAGGGAATAAAAACGTTGCGGTTTGCTTATGACATAGTAATTCTGTCAGAGACAGGAAATGAACTGGATGAGCAATTAAATGGAATGGACAGTGTCTTGATAGGAAGGTATAAGATGAACATTAACAAGAGTAAAACGAGGGTAATGGAATGTAGTGTCAGAAAATCAGGCGATGCTGAAGGATCGAACCCGGTTCCGCCACACAATTTTAATCTGCCAGGAAGTTTCAAGATATAGTCAGTAATGTTGAAACTTCGAAACAAAACAATTACTTCTTTGCAAATTGACTGTACAGTAGGACTTTGGTTAGCAAGGATAATCCTACTCTACTTCTTCCCTGCAGTGTGTAACACTCGTTATGCAACGAATATTTTTCTGGCGAAATAAATATGAAATTAGGATTATACGTTCCATTCTGGAAAATAAACAAAACAAAAATCATCCAATAATATATAATACTGCACTCTTTTTCTTACGAGAATGTTATATCAATACAAGCGAAATTAATTTGTTGCGTTTGCGTTCACAGACATACCTGTGACGGATAAAATAGAAATAATTTTAAAAATTATAAAAAAAACTTAAGCACAAAACTTTGACTTTACCAAAAATCTATGAATTCATGGATTTGTTGACACTAATACTGTCACATCATTAGTTTTCTTTTAATAATCAAATGTACCAGCAGAAAAATGGCCAGCCATGAGCAGCTGTCTTGCAACTTTGCTTGCTAACATATTCATCAACAACCTAAAATGTAATTTTTTTAAATGAAAATCCCAAAACTGTAAATAATACGGGGAGAAGTAAATTTATGAAAACAAACTAATTACGCCAACTGAAAGTAGGTGAAAACCCGAAACGCGTCTTGGCTAAAAAAAAAAAAAAGAAAAAAAAATATTATGAAGTGGCTGGTAGCTGAATTTATTAAAATAATAAATTACACATTGTTGTTTTGCGGTTCGGAGAAGGGGTTCGTCGGAATATTTTTACTTGAAAGGCTGAAAAACACTGCCCTAACGGAACACAAAAACTCGGGGGCTTGCTGTGTAGCACACTTCTCTTTCTTCGTTTTGCTTCACGTGTTCGACTCGTACTGCTCGCCACGCTGATGATAACTGAGGGCGAAATGAAAAGAATAAACAGTAACAAAAGCAAACAGCGAGCGAACCAGGAACTACAACACGAATTAAGGGAAGCGAAACGATAGCACCAGTCAGAGGCGACGAACGCACTGCTGCATCAACACACGGGTCGGGTTTTGTTTGGCAGCGTAGCTGATGCCGCCTGCGTGCTCCGTCCCTCACTGTCTGGGCACCGGCCGTCGCTAGGCAACCAAACGACGCTACTCAGCTGTCGATACCAGTGATTCGTCTCCAGGGCTATAATATGTCACAGGACGGGAAATTTGAGGAATATTATTAGTTTTTAAATTTTTTTTATAAACATTTAAACCAGTTACTGCTGTCCGCTTACTGCTGATGACTAAAATAACCGGAAGCAATCGACACCAAACAAATACCGTCAAACCCGATTATTCAGAAATAAACTACCGGTATCGGTTTTCAAATGTTGAAATTTTTATAGTTCTAAGGGACTTAACTACGGTGCCCATGTTCATATGTTTGTAAAGTTTAAGGGACTTAGGTGCGGGGTTAATCTAAGGACAACACATACATCCATGCCCGAAGGGGTTAAGGATTCCAACTTCCGACGCGGGATGCCGGGCGATCTGCAACGTGGCGCTCCAGATCGCTCGTCTAGTCCCGCGCGGCACGATGGTCATGTCCCTAGGCTGTCAAACTATTTAAGAGGATATTGAATCGCCTTTCCCCGCAATGTTAAAACTTGCCAACTACAGGTAACATTTTCTCACAAGCTACCGGAGATGGAGAGAGAAAATTTTTACTGTATGTGTATTGACATGTTATACCAATACTGACACAATTGTTTATTGTCAAAGTATTTATTTCAAAGTAAATTTTTCCATCACTTTTTACTTGATAATCACCCCTAAGTATTTTGTAAATCAAATAATTAAAAAATAAAAAATGTTCAAATGTTTGTAAATCTATCGGACCAAAGTGGTCGGTCACCAGTCCGTACTGACAATCTACTTAAACTAAGGTAAACTAACCTAATGACAAAACAATGACAAAACACACATACACACACACACACACACATGCCCTAGAGAGTACTCGAACCTCCGACGGCGAGCAACCGCGCGCTCCCCAGCGAGGCACCTTAGACCGCTCGGCTACTCCACTCTGGCTTAAAAAATCGTTGTTTTAGTATGTAAAAGAAACCCATGACTATAAGTCATAAAAATTTCAGACTTGTAGGTTCACCAGTACCTGACATAATGTTCCTAGAAGAAGTAAAATGTAAACTTACGGGAAACGGACGAAGAAGATTAAAACATTCCTGGTCCATAATCAATACCCCCTTCACAATTTTCATAATCATCTTCTTTTGGTAGTCCCCTGCACCTGTCTTACGTTTTTCGATAATGTACCGAGCGAGGTGGCGTAGTGGTAACGCACTAGACTCGAAGTCACCATAGCATGTACTGTGCGGGAACCAACACACAAATGTTCAAATGTTTGTTAAGCTTATGGGACTTAACCACGGGGTCATCAGTCCCTAAACAGTCCCTAATCTTACAAACTACTTACGAACTACCTAACACTAAGGACGGCACAAATATCCATGCCCGTGGGGGGATTCGAACCCCCGACCGTAGTGGCCGTGCAGACCGTGACTGGAGCGCCTCAGTCCCCGCGGACCAACACACAAACCCAAATGTTTGAGGACCTGGTACTTATTTATACTCCAAAGCTTGATGGTTGCCACAACATCATACACACCAAAATGTAGAGTATTATATCTGACAAATACTGTTTCTTGGAGACGATGCCATATCACACTAACCAAGCACTCTGGGTTATGTTTTTCTTGAAGACATTTCATCAGGAGACTTCTGTCAGCCAGATTTCTGAAAATAGGCTTTATTTCTTCCACGATGGCTAATGGTAGAGTGTGGTGGTGAATGTACTACGGTGAGTCAGTAAATAAGTCACAAACTAAGATAGACACGCCAGTACTGCACGCTGTGTAGGGGTGTTTCTCCACCATAACGACACGTCCGTGTTGTGGGCTGCATCAGTTTAAGGAACCAAATAAAGTTACAGCTCAAGAGCGTCACTTATATGATGCAAACGCTGCCACAAAAATTCAAAGCTCCAGGCTTTTAAATCCTAATCGGAAGATGGGACGAATGTTTGAATTGACGGGTGGAGTCAGCTGAAAAGTAAAGCAATTTTGAGGCTTGTAAACGCAGTATTGCCGTGTCTACCTCAGTTTGCCACTTATTTACTGAGTCGCCCTCGTATTTCTCTCCAGTTGTTAGTCACCTATTGTAATTACTCCAGGACTTTTTAACTTTGGGGCACAAACCATGTTCTGGATGCCCACACAGCTTTTCTCATTTCTTCAAGATTGCCTGTATTTCGCCTGTAAGAAGGGCCACAGCAATTCTGAATGTGGTCTAGCATGGAACCAGTCATTCTTACTTTACCATCCAAAGTTTTCCCATCATCTAGTTTTTTCCCTTTCATCACAAAGTGAAAGAGTAACTTGATGAAATCACAGAGAAACATTTTCGGACAAAGAGTCGCTAGAAAGCGGGATATTTATAATTGTCATATAGAAATGTACTGCCAAAACGCACTCGGTTAGCCGCGTAGTCTAACGCACGGTCTGCACGGCCACTACGGTCGGGGGTTCGAATCCCCCCTCGGGTATGGATATTTGTGCCGTCCTTAGTATAAGGTAGTTCGTAAGTAGTGTGTAAGTTTAGGGACTGATGACCCAGTAGTTAAGTCCGATAAGCTTAACAAACATCTGAACATTTGGTCTAACGCACCACTTTCCGAAATGTTCAAATGTTTGTTAAGCTTACGGGACTTAACTACGGGGTCGTCAGTCCGTAAACTTACAAACTACTTATCAACTAACTTATACTAAAGACAGCACAAACATCCATGCCCGAGGGGGGATTCGAACCCCCGACGGGGAACAGCCTCGCGCATTGGAGCATAGCGCCTCAATATGCGCTCGGATACTCCGCCGCGGCCCGCTTTCCGAGACGGGGAGGTATTACCAGCCCCGGTTTGAATACGTCCGGTGGATTAACGAAGCGGGCTCGGAGTGCGGGCTAGTCTTGATGTGGTTTTTAGGCGGTTATCCACTTTCTCCTAGGGTGAATACCGGGCTTTTCAACAAGTCCCGCCTCAGTTACAAATTCGCAAAATATTTCGTAACACTTCACACTTTCACACCTGTAACATACGCATACATTTGGGGTACACATTTCCTCCCGGGGGGCATGAGGTAGCTACAGTAAGGGCATTAAAAAAAAACTTATCTCTTTTCATTCTCCACTCCGAGGAGTGGAGCGGGCTGTTTGAGATCCGGCCCATAAAGAGTCGCGGTTCTATTCAGCCAATATCAGACAAGCTGATAGTGGGGCATAGGGGAATCCCAATTGGGAATAAGTGGGAGGGGCTTACCAGCTCCGGCATACGCCTTACAACCAAGGAAAACCTCCCGAAAACCTTGGTCGGAGCCGGGGGATTGGGACCAATTTAATTTATCTCCGGGACTTGCCCCGGACAAAAATGGATTATCGAGAGAACACGAATGCACTCACGACAATCAAGGATCGGACGCACGAGTTACTCTCGTAATCTCGTAGAGATCAGCTCGACCAACAGTGGACAAGCATCTCCCTACAGGAACCGCACCCGTGGGCACGGTATCCTGTGCGTCGATGAGTAAGGGCATCCGGCCACCCCGTAAATATTAACACGCCAGATCCAAATTAACAAGCCGAACCTGCATGTGCGGGAACATGGCTAAAGAGAAACAAAGAAGAAATGTACTGCCAAAACGTTTATGGTCAGCCAATAGAGATGTGTATAACTAAAGCGCAATACCCGATCTCACAAATCTATAAAGGTAAAATAGTTATAACTCTAGTGGAGCAAAGTATAATACGTCATTTTAAAGAGGGAACTTGGCGGAATATCTAATATATATAAAGCAGAGTGTCCGTATGTTTGTACGTGTTGCATACAAATCTACAGTTTTGTTCCATCCTTATGAAATTTTGTACACCTAAGCTTCAATCCACGAGGACGGTCGCCGTAAGTGTAAGAATCACGTACGATACATAGTTCACGAGATATGACGTCATAAACAATGAGATGCGCGAAAAACTGCTGCATTTTGCGTCAATGCTGCTCATTTTCTTCTACCTACTGGGCCGATTTCAACGAAATTTGGTACACCCATTCCTTACCGTGAGGTAACAATTGCTACATGGTTACGAATCACATAGTTCAGAAGATATGACGTCATAAACAATAGGAATAGCAAAAAAACCGCCACATAATGCGGCGAGACTTTATAAATACGCTATATGAGATTGAGAGTACTTAGCGACTTGCAACAAACTTTAATCAAATTTCAAACCTTTATTAAACTATTTCTCGCTGACAACTACAGCAAAATGATGAAAGGAAAAAGTTTCTCGCTTACTACTTTTCCGCTGTTTATGGAGTCAAACTACGGCGTTCGGTATGACGTTACAATTTACTATTTCTACACTACAAATTGTAGCCGCAGGAAATTTTGCAGACACTATACACGCATATAATTGAGTTTAACTTCTAAACTGTGTCACAGAACGACATATAGTTCATAAGATATGAGCACATAAACAGTAACGTTCATGGAAAACCGCTCCATCACGCACCAAGTTTTAATCCATTACTTCTTTACTACTAATTGTATTCCCAAGAGATTTTACAATGATACAGCTCTTATAAAAGTGAATGTATACCTTAAAATGGCAGGGTTTTCAGCTAGTTAGCTAATGAAACGAAAATCGATTTTTTAATCCATAATCCGATTCTGCATCCCCGTAAACTAACTAAAAGTACCGGAATGAAACTTTCACTCTGCAGCGGAGTGTGCGCTGCTATAAAGCTTCCTGGCAGATTAAAATTGTCCAGTTCCCAGGTTCGAGTCCCGGTTCCGGCACACAATTTTAATCTGCCAGTAAGTTTCATATTAGCGCACACTCCGCTGCAGAGTGAATGTTTTATTCTGGAAACATCCCTTAGGCTGTGGCTAAGCCATGTCTCCACCATATTCTTTCTTCCAGGAGTGCTAGTCTTGCATGTTTCGCAGGAGAGCTTCTGTGAAGTTTGGGACGTAGGAGCGAGGTACTGGCGGAAGTTGTGAGGCGGCATCGTGAGTCGTGTCGGGATAGCTCAATGGTTAAAGCGCTTGCCCCCGAAAGGCAAAGGTCCCAGGTTCGAGTCCCGGTTCCAGCACACAGTTTTAATCTGCTAGGAAGTTTCATAACTTAAAGTGACTTATGCTAAGGACAACACAAACACCTTAGCCGGAGCTAAGACTCCGCAGCAAGGCGAGCAACAGCGCACTGCGTAGAAGGCGCCTTAGAACGCTCGGCGACTCCACCGCGGCATATCAGTTTTTCTCATTGCTGCTGTATAGGTGGGCTCTCTAGGTGTCGAGGCCGGCCGCAGTGGCCGAGGAGACTGAGGCACTTCAGTCACGGTCTGCACGGCCACTACGGTCGGGGGTTCGAATCCCCCCTCGGGCATGGATATTTGTGCTGTCTTTAGTATAAGGTAGTTGATAAGTAGTTTGTAAGTTAAGGGACTGATGACCCCGTAGTTAAGTTGCATAAGCTTAACAAACATTTGAACATTTTTCTCTAGGTGTCGATGTGTGTGTGCGCGGTGGTGTACAGCAGAGGGCCGTGGCGACTGCATGGCCGCCGCCGGCAGCTGACAGGCGCTTTGTGGCTCGCTGGAACGTAAATACGACAGCTGCCGCCTGCGCCGTCCACCCGCTACAGCGCCAGCGCCAGACTGCCAAACACCGCGACACTGACACCTCTGACATATCCCAAGAAAGATAGCCTGCCAGCGGCCTAGATAATTTATTCTACCGGGGAGACGGGGGCAGTGGATGGTCTGTTGTCTTCTGGGGAAGCTCAGGTCCCGACTAAAACAACTTCGCTTCAAAATACGAGGGTGAGTCAGTAAACAAGTCACAAACCAGTGGCAGCGCGTCCCGTGTGTTCACTGGTTCAGTGAACCCCCGGAAAAACTCGTCGTGAGAAAAATCAAAGAAATGAAAGAAATAACAAGTGTTTTTAACCTATCATTCTTCATTTCGTTCTTCTATTAGATCGCACGGGAAACGTTCTACGGCGTGTAGACTGCACGTGTACGAGTCGTAGCGCGGCCGCTTAATATAAGCGGCAGTGGCCGCAGCGTTGCAATACGCATGCGTGGCTGAGATTCAAATTCTCTTCCGCACCCCATGGAGGCAGTATATGATAGTTTCCGAAGCAGGAAGGAACAAGGGGAAACGCCGCTTTTAACATTGTCGTTGGAGCTGGTGGAGACTCCAGCTCCTGGCTACTCGAGCTCTGGCAGTTACGCACGAATGGTCCCGAACAAAAGGCAATGTAGCTACTGCGCGCCTGGGTAAATCCTCCATGAAGGCAACATCCCCCTTCATATTTGCTTTTGGCTCATTGAAAATTTATAAAAAAAAACACGTCATAATTGGTAAAATATCTTACAACTATAAATTAAAGACGCATCAACTGTAAAAGCATTCAAAAGATCTGATCATGACTAATAAAGAAGTCATTGCTCTCCATTTACCAAGAATAATCGTGTGGTTACCGGCCTCGCGCAGCGGTGCCAGAGGCAGTGCGTTTGAGCCTGACTACAAGCAATTTTTTTTAACCCAATCCTTTTTTTTTTTTTTTTTTTTTTTTTTTTTGCAGATACGGGAACAACAATGACATTTGTATTGTTACTTGACAAATATCTTTGGACGTTTTTTGCGAATGTGTCGCGATTTTAAGGGTAAATGTTCCTCCAAATTCTCTCTTTGAACGACAAGCGTGGGAAATATCGTAATTTCGGAAATATCGTAGATCAGGCACTGAAAGAAGTGAACCTCAGTCATCTGAAGCAGTGGCCGCCACTATCGCAGACTGAGGCAGACACGCCAGTACTGCGTTTGCAAGCATGATAACTGCTTTACTTTTCAGCTCACTCCACCTGTAAATTTGTACACTCGTCCCATCGTTCAAGCAGGCTTTAAAAGCCTGGAGCTTGGAATTTTTGTGGCAGCGTTTGCATCATGTAAGTAACGCTCTTGAACTGTAACTGTATTTGGTTCCTTACACTGCTACAACCCACAAGACGGCTGTGTCGCAGTGGTAGAGAAATACCGCTACACAGCGCGCAGTACTGGCGTGTCTACCTCAGTCTGCGACTTATTTACTGACCCACCCTCGTAAAAATGGTCAAATGTTTGTAAAGCTTATGGAACCGATTATGAGCTATTCCCGTTACTCCATAATGTTCCAATTTCTGGTACAATATTTTGTTCAACACAATCAAACGTTTTTGTTTAATGAAACTATATGCCTTGCGTTCGCAGTTGTTTATGCAACTTGAGATCTGATTTTTAACGTTGAAATAGCTTGACGGTTTAGCTGGGTACACGAGGGTGGGCCACGTGGAAGTAGCCGAGCGGTATGTTTGTTTGTATAGCTTATGGGACTTAACTACGGGGTCATCAGTTCCTAAACTTACAAACTACTTATGAACTATCTAATTCTAAGGACGGCACAAATATCCATGCCCGAGGGGGGATTCGAACCCCCGACCGTAGTGGCCGTGCAGACGGCGATTGGAGCGCTTCAGTCCCCGCGGCCACCGCGGCCGGCTCCAATGTTAGATGCTGCGGTTACATGTTAAGCTTGAAGCAATTTTGCTAAGCCCTTCAATGGGAGTTTCCGAGAGTTTAATTCTTCCCGCGGTGGCAGAGGAGACTGAGGCGCTCCAGTCACGGTGGTCTGCACGGCCACTACGAAAAAAAAATGTTCAAATGTTTGTTAAGCTTATGGGACTTAACTACGGGGTCATCAGTCCCTAAACTTACAAACTACTTATGAACTACTTACGAACTAGGACGACACAAATATCCATGCCCGAGGGGGGATTCGAACCCCCGACCATAGTGGCCGTGCAGACCGTGACTGGAGCGCCTCAGTCCCCTCGGCCACCGCGGCCGGCGCCGAGCGGTATGGGGCGCCACGTTGCGGATCGAGCTGCCTCCCGCGTTGGAGGTTCGATTCTTCCCTCGGAAATGCATGTTTGTGTTGTCTTTAGAATTAGTTAGTTCATAAGTAGTCGGGGGTTCGAATCCCCCCTCGGGCATGGATATTTGTGTCGTCCTAGTTCGTAAGTAGTTCATAAGTAGTTTGTAAGTTTAGGGACTGATGACCCCGTAGTTAAGTCCCATAAGCTTAACAAACATTTGAACTTTTTTTTTTTTCGTAGTGGCCGTGCAGACCGTGACTGGAGCGCCTCAGTCTCCTCTGCCACCGCGGGAAGAATTAAACTCTCGGAAACTCCCATTGAAGGGCTTAGCAAAATTGCTTCAAGCTTAACATGTAACCGCAGCATCTAACATTGGAGCCGGCCGCGGTGGCCGCGGGGACTGAAGCGCTCCAATCGCCGTCTGCACGGCCACTACGGTCGGGGGTTCGAATCCCCCCTCGGGCATGGATATTTGTGCCGTCCTTAGAATTAGATAGTTCATAAGTAGTTTGTAAGTTTAGGAACTGATGACCCCGTAGTTAAGTCCCATAAGCTATACAAACAAACATACCGCTCGGCTACTTCCACGTGGCCCACCCTCGTGTACCCAGCTAAACCGTCAAGCTATTTCAACGTTAAAAATCAGATCTCAAGTTGCATAAACAACTGCGAACGCAAGGCATATAGTTTCATTAAACATAAACGTTTGATTGTGTTTAACAAAATATTGTACCAGAAATTGGAACATTATGGAGTAAAGGGAATAGCTCATAATCGGTTCACCTAATAATAGATCAGAAAAGACTAGGTCCCGTTTATAATCTCGAAATCGCATTCTTCAATTGTAGACACTACATTTGAAGTTACTCGTTGGAATTCAGTGTTTCGTAAACAGCTTTATTTGCACTTTTAATACTAACAGTGCTTGTATCTTCATTTCGTTAACTTGTTTTGCATATTTAAACAATGCGACAAAAACTGGTTGTTTGAATGGCAACATGTGGTTCTTTTTCATTCTGGAAGTTTCGAAATTACTATAAATCATAAAATAAAAAGAGACCACTTGAGCAATTATCAGTGGTAGATTCTGGAACTTTCACCGTTCTCACATTACGTCAGTCCCTGTCGTTTCGATCTCTTTGTCATATTGAAGGAACCTCTGCGAGGGATCCAATACAGCACTAGAGACGTCATTACCCATGTGAGAGGACGGATGAAACTGTTATTATTTGCTCAAAAGTTATTATTTGCTGACGATATTGTGGTGTGGCGAACAACCAGTAAGGAGGTACAACAACAAATACATGTCCTGAATGATAAGATCAAGATTTATGGAATAAAATGTAGTGTGGAGAAAAGCAAAACCATTGTGGTAACCAGAGGGGAAAGAGGGGGCAAGGGACAAATTGATATTGAGGGTCGGGATACTGAAATAGTGGACAACTTTAAATATCGAAGCAGAAATAAGTAAAAAAATAAAATAAATAAAAGTAGATATACGAGGCGCGTCCAGGAAGTAAGTTCCGTTTGGTAATAAAATGAAATTGTACACGGATACAGATGACATTTTTATTGCACAAAATTCTAAAACTCTTAAACTACTTTTCCACATAACTGCCGAAATTTTGTAGGCACTTGTCATAGCGTGCCACAAGTTTTTGCATGCATCCTTCACAGAAGGTTGCCACCTGTGTATTCAACCATGTGGTAACAGCTCTTTATCATCGTTGAAGTGTTGACCACTAAGGGCAGATTTTAGGTGTAAGAAGAGATGAAAGTCGCTAGGAGAGAGGTCCGAGCTGTATGGAGTATGATCAAACAGGTCCCATTGAAATTTCCGTAAGAATTGTTTGGTCACATTCGGTGTGTGAGGTCAGGCATTATCGTGAAAGAAAAAAAATCTTTTGACAGTAATCATCTTCTTACACCTAAAATCTGTCCTTGGTGGACAACACTTCAACGATGATGACGAGCTGAAAGAACATGTTACCACATGGTTGAATACACATTCTATGAAAAAGGCACACAAAACCTTGTGCCATGCTATGACAATTGCCTACAAAATTTCGGAAGCTATGTAGAAAAGTAGTTCAACAGTTGTAGATTTTTGTACAATCAATATTTTTTCTGTATCTCTACCCGTTCGTTTGATATAACCAAACGGAACTTACCTTCTGGACGCGCCTTGTACTACAAGGCAGTGCATTTTATCAGTATGTCAGAGGTTTAGTTTGCGGCAACGAGGTGTCAATTACGTTCAAGTAGGTTCCATATAAGACCTACTTCACACGCATAGTAACATAAGAATCAGACACTCGGACAACAACATGTAGTTAAAAGTATCCGCACTACTGGCTGAAAATGACTTATAAGTTCTAGGCGCCCCCCATCGGTAATGTTGGAATTCAATATGGTGTTCGCCCACCTTTAGCCTTGATGACCGTTTCCACTCTCACAGGCATACGGTCAATCAGGTGCTGGAAGGTTTCTTGGGGTATGGAAGCACATTCTTCACGGAGTGCTCCACCGAAAAGAGATACCAATGAACGTAGGTCAGGCCTGGCACGAAGTCGGAGTTCCAAAACATCCCAAAAGTGCTTTATAGGATTAAAGTGAGGACTTCTGTGCAGGCCGGATGTTAAAGTCGTGTAACCACTGCGCCACAAGTCGTGCATTAACAGCTGTTCGCCGGCCGCGGTGGCCGAGGGGACTGAGGCGCTCCAGTCACGGTCTGCACGGCCACTACGGTCGGGGGTTCGAATCCCCCCTCGGGCATGGATATTTGTGCCGTCCTTAGTGTTAGGTAGTTCGTAAGTAGATTGTAAGATTAGGGACTGTTTAGGGACTGATGACCCCGTGGTTAAGTCCCATAAAAAAAGAAAAATAATAATAATAAAGGGCTGTTCGATCGCTTTTAAAGAAACAATCGCCATCCAATTGCTTTTCAATAGTAAGAAGGTGCTTAAAACATCAATGTAGGCCTATGCTGTCATAGTGCCACGCAACACAACGTGTGCAAGCCCCCTCCATGAAAAACACGAACACACCATAACACCATCGCCTCGGAATTTTACTGTTGCACTACACACGCCGGGATATGACTTTCGGCGGACATTCGCCATACCCACACTCCACCATCGGATGGCCACATTTTGTACCGTTATTCGTCATTACACACAATGTTTCTCCACTGTTCAATCGTCCAATGTTTACGCGCCTTACACCAAGGGAGGCATCGTTTGGCACTGACCTGAGTGATGTGTGGCTTACAGGCAGCCACTCGACCATGAAATCTAAATTTTCTCACCTCCAACCTACCTGTCATAGTACTTGGAGTGGATCCTGATGCAGTTTTAAATTTCTGTGTGATTGTCTGGACAGACCCTATTGCACTGTACGATCCTCTTCAACTGTCGACGGTCAGTCAACAGACGAGGTCGACCTGCACACTTTCGTGCTGTTCGTGTCCCTCCACGATTCCACTTAACTATCACATCAGAAACAATGTACCTAGGGATATTCAGGAGTGTGGAAGTATCGCGTACAGACTTCTGACACAAGTGCCACCCAGTCACCTGACCACGTTCGAAGTCCGTGAGTTCCGCGTAGCACCCATTTCTGCTCTCTCACGATGTGCAATGACTACTGAGGTCGCTGATATGGAGTACCTGGCAGTAGGTGGCAGCACAATGCATTTAATATGAAACACGTATATTTTGGGGGTGTACGGATACTTTTGATCATATAGTGTAGGACTAGAAGATAGGAGATACTAGAGACTAGAAGAGCCTGGGATACAACCCAGTGAAATGAGATTTCTGAGAAGTATTTTAGAGAAGACGAGGACAGACAGAGTGAAAAATGATGTTAGGAACGAAAGTTGAATGAGATAATGGAAAAGGATAGTGGTTTGGGCGTGTGAAGAGGATGGGAGAGGAAATAATACGAATAATAATGGAGTTCGAGTCTGAGGGCAAGTGGAAGACAGAACAAGATGGATCTACACAAGAAATACAAGTTTAAGGAGGAGAAACCTGGCATGGAACCAAATAGTGGAAGAATAATAATGGAAATACCGAGGAAAGGAAACGAAGACGACGACAGGCGGTGAATACGGGGCAGATAAAGACACTCAGATCGTATACGGCGCTTCCGGACATTTGGAGGAAGGCCATAAATAACTGAAGATGTGTAACTATAAGTCGAGTTGCTGGCTGCTTCCAGTAAAGAATAACGTCAACATTTAATGGCACTGTAAGTGCACTGTACAATAATGGCTCACCAAGTTAAAAGAATAAGAAGAAGGTGAAAACAAACAAAAAAACTTGACCATTGTAGCTGCTTTACAGTTAGGAGAAACGCCTCTCGTTCGAATAAGAATTATTACAGTCGCAAAAGACGATAGTTATCCTTTATAATTTGTAAAACTGAGATGCGGATAAAGAAGACATAAAAAAGAAAGTAACGCGATCATGTCATTGCTCAAAGTGGTGTGCCAGTTACCCATTTTCTTACCGGGAAGACCACTTCACCACCCTCGGTCGGATCTTTGCACTGGTCACTTGTATAGCCTACACTACGACCATCTAATCGAAACCAAAGATTTGGTTATAGGTCTTGAAAATGATGAAAATCGCATCTCCAATACTGACTTCGTTCCAGTGATAGTCCCATCGGCAAGGGCGGTCCATTTATCTTATCACGCAGTAGGCCGCACAATACGTCCATTTTCTGGGCTATCTCGCACTTTTTCCCCGATATAGTACGCGACATCAGTGAACGTGAAATGCGGACGTTATGCTTATTCACTGCTCCTGAACCTACACACTTATTATTAAGGGTCAATTGCCAATTTTTGCACTATGCAGATATCTTATCTAAATCAATTTTGCTGTTGCTTTCGATCTTTGTGGTGACTTTGTTGTTGTTGTTGTGGTCTTCAGTCCGGAGACTGGTTTGATGCAGCTCTCCACAATACCCTATCCTGAGCAAGCCTCTTCATCTCCACATAAGAACGGCAACCTACATCTGTCTGAATCTGCTTACTGTGTCCATCTCTTGGTCTTCCTCTGCGATTTTTTCCCCACGCACTTCCCTCCAACGCTAAATTCACAATTCCTTGATGTCTAAGAATGTGCCCTACCAATCTATCCCTTCTTATAGTCAAGGTATGCCAGAAATTTCTTTTCTCCCCAATTCTGTTCAGCACCTCCTCATTAGTTACGCGATCCACCCACCTAATCTTCAGCATTCTTCTGTAACACCATATTTCAAAAGCCTCAATCCTCTTCCTGTCCGCACTGTTTATCGTCCATGTCTCACTCCCATACAAGGCAACACTCCATACAAATGCCTTCAGAAAGGACTTCCTTAGGCTTAAATCAATATTCGATGTTAACAAATTTCTCTTTTTCAAGAACGCTTTTCTACCCATTGCCATTCTGCATTTTATATCCTCTGTACTGCGACAATCATTTGTTATTTTACTGCCCAAGTAACAAAACTCATCTACCTCCTTTATTGCTTCGTTTCCCAATCTAATTCCTTCAGCATCACCTGATTTCCTTACACTGCACTCCATTACCCTAGTTTTGCTCTTGTTAATGTTCATCTTATATGCACCTTTCAGCACACTGTCCATTCCCTTCAACTGCTCTTCCAGGTCTTTTGCTGTCTCTGAGATTATTACAATGTCGTCGGCAAAAAGCAATGTTTTTAATTCTTCACCCTGAACTTTAATTCCTTTTCCAAAGTTCTCCTTGCTTTCCTTTATAGCTTGCTCAATGTACAAATTGAATAGCATTGGAGAAAGGCTACAACCCTGTCTTACTCTCTTTCCAAACTCTGCATCCCTTTCATGCCCTTCAACTCTGATAACCGCTGTCTGGTTTTTGTACAAGTTGTAAATAACCTTACGCTCCCTATATTTTACTCCTGCTTGCTTCAGAACTTGAAACAGTTTATTCCAATCAACATTGTCAAAAGCCTTCTCCAAATCTATAAAAGCTAGAAATGTAGGTTTGCCTTTTCTTTATCTATCTTCTAGGATAAGCCGTAAAGTGAGTATTGCCTCCCGAGTTCCTACATTTCTCCTGAACCCAGACTGATCTTCCCCGAGGTCGGGCTCTACCAGCTTTTCCATCCTTCTGTAAATAATTCGTGTTAATATTTTGCAACCATGACTTATTAAACTGATGGTTCTGTAGTTTTCACACCTGACTGCACCCGCTTTCTTTGTAATGGGGATTATAACATTTTTCTTAAAGTCTGAGGATACTTCACCTGTCTCATACATCTTACACACCAGGTGAAACAATTTTGTCATAGCTGGTTCTCCCAGAGACTTCAGTAGCTCTGAGGGAATACCATCTACTCCAGGGGCCTTGTTTCGACTTAGGTCCTTCAGTGCTCTGTTAAATTCATCTCTCAGTATAGTATCTTCTATTTCATCCTCATCCACTTCTTCTCCCCTTTCTACAATATTGCCGCTAAGTTCATTTCCTTTATAGTGCCCCTCTATATACTCTTTCCACCTTTCAGCTTTCCCTTCTTTGCTGAGAACTGGTTTTCCCATCAGTGTCCTTGATATTCATAGAGCTGTTTGTCTTATCTCCAAATGTTTCTCTTTACTATCGATAAATGACAGAACCATCCGCGAACAACGACAGCTGTTTGCATTGTCTCCTAAATCGTTTATAAAAAGAAGGAACAGTAGGGCCCTATAACACTTCCATGGAGAACGCCAGCTATAACTTCTATTTTACTCCATGACGTTCCGTCAATTACTACGTACTGTGTCCTTTCTGACAGAAAATCAAGAAACAAGGCGCACAACTGTGACGATATTCCATACGCATGTAATTTGTTTAGAAGACGCTTGTGAGGTACAATGTCAAAAGCCTTCCGGAAATCGAGAAATACGTAATCGATGTGAGACCCCTTGTCGATAGCACTCATCACTTCATGTGAGTTAAGCGTCAGCTCTGTCCCTCTGCATTATGTGTCAATAGGGCCTTCTTTTTGAGATAGTTCACAAAGTTTGAGGAAAGTATATGTTCTAAAATTCTTCTGCAAACCGACGTCAGTGATATAGGCCTATAATTTTGGTGACTGCTCGTGTTGACTTTCTTGAATATTGAAGTGACCTGTACAACTTTCCTGTCTTTGAGTACTGATCATTCCTTGACCGAGCTAGGTACGGGGCTATTGCACGAGCATGCTCGTAACGCAGATAGCGCGGAATTATTTTTGGTTTAATATTTTTTTTCTGAGAAGCTATTAATTACCTTCATATGGCTGCACAAGATCGCTATGAGTGATTTTCCCCCACAATCACGCCATTAGCTTTGCAGTACTGCCCTTCTTTCTCATATGACGTCAAAATGAATGTTTTATAATTTTAATCTGATGAATCACTATTATTAAAATAACATTTAAGATAAAATATATATTCACATAAATGGTTCAAAAACTGAAGAAAGTTAAAAATGTAAACCCAACTAGGAGGAAGTCTTCAGTACCTTCTGTATGAACCTCAACTTTCAAGCTGTATCCAACCACTTTGCAATCGACAATGCAAGCTAAAACTGATCTGCAATGGGAGCATGCGATTTAAAAAAAAAAAAAAAAAAAAAAAAAAAAAAAAAAAAAAAAAAACAGAATATGACACTGCACGAACTCGTATAGACAAAATTAAATAAAGTAAGCTGCCGTCTAGTCCTTCTGGAAGGATGTCAGCGCTATCTGGGTTAAATGAACGTAATTGGTCTATAATATAGACCGAGAGACTTGCTTTATTTAGTGATCTAAGCTGCTTTAAAATTTCACGGATCTCTACTTCTAAATTACACATGCTGGAAGCTCAAAATGTCCAAATGTTTGTTAAGCTTAAGGGACTTAACTGCGGGGTCATCAGTCCCTAAACTTACAAACTACTTCTGAACTATCTTATACTAAATACGACACAAATATCCATGCCCGAAGGGGGATTCGAACCCCCGACCGTGGCGGCCGTGCAGACTGTGACTGGCGCGCCGTAGACCGCTCGGCCACTGCGGCCGGCATGCTGGAATCTGTTCTTATATCTCGGTTGTCGTAATGTTGTTGTCTGCACTCAGCAGAACCTTCGAACCATTTTAGTTCATTCTGCCGACGACAGAATGCTGAAGCCATAGCTCCTTACGTAACAGCCATATACAACCGCGCTCTCAAAGAAGGATCTGTACCAAAAGACTGAAAAGTTACACAGGTTGTAGCGTAGGGAATGGTGGTTGAAACTGTATCTGTGGCTGAATAAAGAAAAGATGGGGAAATTACCCTTCAAAGAGCGTCCGACTATCACTGTTCCTTGGCAGGCAAGTCACCTGCATATCTTCTATCCCAGGCGGTCTCTTACAGCAGGGATTTCAGCGCCTGGAAATGGAAATGTTTGTTAAGCTTAAGGGACTTAGCTGCGGGGTCATCAGTCCCTAACCTTAAAACTACTTATGAACTACCTTATACTAAAGACGACACAAACGTCCAAGCCCGAGGGGGATTCAAACCCCCGACCGTAGCGGCCGTGCAGACTGTGACTGGCGTGCCACAGACCGCTCGGCCACTGCGGCGTCAGCGCCTGGTAGAAGGTTTAAAAAAAGAGAGTAAGGGAAGCTACAGAAAAATGAAAGTCGGGATAGCAAGTCGAAACATATACTAACAACAAGCACATAGAAGCGAAGTAGCCCTGTCACAAATTTCCATAAGCCCTCACACACTGAATGCAGCCACTGTGCGTGTAATAGACTTGTTGTTGGCCAAGTCGCAAAATACATACAAGAGTGAGAATATGAATAAGAACCAGTCCTCAGAGAGAGTTTGAGACGAAAGGTAAGAAACTAGCCATGCGTTCGCGCACGATTGTCACAACAGGGGTCGAAGTTAGGCATCGAACATTCTACATACCGGAATAGCAGTTCCCGAAAAGACGGCGCAATTGCAGAAATAAGGCGATTGCATCCACGGATGATGCTAAGTATGACGTATCGGTGATCATGTCGAGTCCGGCGTGGAAGTCTAGGACAGGCTGCTTGCTCCCAAGGTAATGGGAATCACGTGTCACTAAACGACGGTAACTGCCGCACGTTGATCAGCTGATGTCCACACCTCCAGGAACTGCAACGGAATGAGGCTTAGGAACTGCTCTCCAGACTATTTAAAGATGTGACCAACACATTCGTGTGCCCCTCCGCTGTTGGCGAAGAGATCCCTGTAGCCAACCTAACAGAGGACGGAGAACTCACCGTTACCTATCTTGTGGCCGCCGGCTGTGGCGGAGTCCCAATCGTCACGTTGGGTGGCCTGAACCGGCGCATATTCGCACAACGAGAAAACTCGTCTCCCCTCGTCTCGTCACCACGTGCTACAGCGACGGCCGAAGGGAAACTAAACAAGATTTCGCCATCTTGGCCATTTTCTGTAGTAATTAAATGTGGAGTGCCAAAATTATGCTGCTCCCTCCAATCGATGCTCCTCTATGCACAAAATACATCATTAGTATCTATGGGTCTGGGAAAACTAGTTTTATGCCTATAATCGTGCGATGAAATTTTAATGATTATTAATTAACAAATTAAACGGTCTGTGTGTGTCGCCAATAAACTCGGAATTTCATCAGAATTCACAAACTGGACGCGGTGGAGTGGCCAAGCGCATTGAGGCGCTATGTCCCGATGCGCGAGGCCGTTCCCCGTCGGGGCTTTGAATCCCCCCTTCGGGCATACATGTTTGTCTTTAGTATAAGGTATTTCATAAGTAGTTTGTAAGTTTAGGGACTGACGACCTAGCAGTTAAGTCCGTTAAGCTTAACAAACAATTGAACATTGGATTCAGAAACTGTAATTTGACGTATTATTTTTTTAAATGACTCTTCCTTTGTCTGAGGACTGGCTTGACAGATTGTGTGGCTTTGCCACGTATCTTCTAGCGTTACTGGAATTCAGTGCGTTACAAGCTCACATCTATATACAAGAAAGACAGTAGGAGTAACCCACAAAAATACAGGTCTATTTCATTGACGTCAGTTTGCAGTAGGGTTGTGGAATATATCCTGTATTGAAATATTATGAATTATTTCGAACAGAATGATCTATTGACCCGAGGTCAACATGGATTTAGAAAATATCGTTCATGCGAAACACAACTAGCTCTTTACTCACACAAAGTGATGAGTGCTATCGATTATAGTTCTCAAATTGACTCCATATTCCTTGATTTCCAGAAGGCTTTGCACACCGTACCTCACAAACGGCTTTTAATCAAATTGCTTGGTTATGGTATATCGCCCCAAATTTGCGACTGGATAGGGGATTTCCTGTCAGAGAGGAAACATTTTGTAGTAATGGATGGTAAGGCATCGACTAAAACAGAGGTGATATCGGGCGTTCCACAGGGTAGTGTTATTGGTCCTCTGCTGTTCCTTATGTAAATAAACGATTTGGGAGAAAATGTAGGTAGTTCTCTTAGGTTGTTTGCAGATGGCGCCGTGTTTTACCGTCTAGTATAATCATCTGAAGATCAAAACCAACTGCAGAATGATCTAAATAAGATACCACTAAGGTGCTAATATTGGCAATTGACTTTAAATAAGGAGAAGTGTGAAGTCGTCCACATGAGTACGAAAAGAAATCCGTTAAACTTTGTTTACAAGGTAAATCAATCAAAAGTGAAGGCTGTAAACTCCACAAAATACTTAGGAATTACTATTACTTCAGACTTAAACTGGAAAGGACACGTAGATAATGTCGTGGGAAAGGCGAACCAGAGACTGTGTTTTATTGGCAGAATCCTTACTTTTAAGAGACTGCATACACTACGCTTCTCCGTCCTTTTGAGTATTGCTGACCACTGTGGGATTCTTATCAGGTGGATTTGACGGAGAACATCGAAAGAATCCAAAGAAGGGCGGCTCGTTTTGTTTTGTCATCATACAGGGGAGACAGAGTTACGGATCTGGGATGGGGATCATTACAACAACGGCGTTTATCGTTACGCCGTGGGCTACTTACGAAACTCCAATCGCCAGCATTCTCCTCAAAATGCGAAAATATATTGTTGAGTGCCACTTATATAAGTAGAAAAGATCATCAGAATAAAATACGAGAAATCAGAGCTCGAACGGAGAGATTCAGATGTTATTTCTTCACGCGCGCTATTCGAGAATGGAATGGGAGATAAAATAGTATAACGGTGGTTCGATGAACTCTCTGCCAGGCACTTAAATGTGATTTGCTGAGTATCGCATGTAGATGTAGTTGTAGACAGTACTTCAGAACCTAGATATCTGAACTGATGCCCTAATTGTTTTGACCAGTGTAAACTCTGATTCTAGCGCGGTAGTTGTGCAGTCGAAACGACAGTTTTGTTTCCCAGCCTCGTCGCCGCTTTTGTGTCTCGTTTCCGTCGTAGGTGTCGGTGGCCAAGTAGAAAAGTACCGACACAAGAATAAAGGATGCACGCTTGTGCAGGTAGGAGGTGACCAGCCAGTGGGACAGCAGAAACTAGAAACACTAGAGTAAATTAGAACGAGATATATATTTCATAGAGACTTAGTAATAGTTAACTTTTACATAGCTTAGTACTGCAGAATGCTGATACATAGTTGAGCTAGAGGCCTGCCTAGTGCCTGTCCGATAGCCAAGTGTTCACTGGTGCATATCTGATTCCGAAGTGTTAACCGGTTCCTATCTCAGTCCCAAGTGAGCGATGTCGTTCAGTAGTGGCCACGAGCTGGATAGCAGCAGATGGCGCTCGTGGCTGACGTCGTAAGAACGCCGCGCCGTGCGTGCATGGCGGCGCGTGGCGAAAGTAGGTGGCGCGCACTTTAGACTTGCGCGACACCAAAATGTTCAAATGTTTGTAAAGCTTATGGGACTTAACTACGGGGTCATCAGTCCCTAAACTTACAAACTACTTACGAACTAGGACGGCACAAATATCCATGCCCGAGGGGGGATTCGAACCCCCGACCGTAGTGGCCGTGCAGACCGTGACTGAAGCGCCTCAGTCCTCTCGGCCACCGCGGTGTGCGACACTACAGACAGGACTGCACCATTACAGTCTAAACGTCCGCTTTGTTGGGTATGATGACGTTAACCGCAGCAGATGGGTTCAAATATTCAAATGTTTGTTAAGCTTAAGGGACTTAACTACGGGGTTATCAGCCCCTAAACTTACAAACAACTTATGAACTAGCTAATCCTAAGGACGGCACAAATACCCATGCCCGAGGGGGGATTCGAACCCCCGACCGTAGTGGCCGTGCAGACCGTGACTGAAGCGCCTCAGTCCCCGCGGCCACCGCGGCCGGCAGCAGATGGGTGGCTTCGTGACTGCTGCCTGCCGGGCCCGTACTAGTTGATTTGAGGCGCCCGTCTTTCGCCTCTCGCGTGTTGTGACAGTACGCCCGGGCCGGGGGAACAAAACAAACAAATTGAAATCAGAGACAGGTGGCGCGCCTGTTCTGTGCGCCAGCTGCCAGTGGACTAGCGAGTGACGAATGGCGGCTGCCTCAGTGCGCGCCTCTGGTACCCTAATAGCGGTCTCGCTCAAAACAGTGTGCCTCGCCTCGCAGTCCAGGGTAGGGATGGCGGTTATAGCTGAAACAACCGGTTTTTGGTTATACCGGTTCTTTTCATCTCCAGTTTAACCGCACCGTAAAAATTGCTCAAGATAACCGTTTTTTTTTTTAAACGGTTTTCGGTTTTTCTTGCTATTATTTCTAGTAGAGTTCGAACGAAACATATTTTGTGGTTCTTCTAGTTTCGACCGAAACCGAAAGTTACGATATTTAGTTAATATTTAGGTAAATTTACGTTATACAACAAATCACCAGTCTTTCCATATTTTGCAAGATCCCCTCCCAATAATACGCCTTCTTGAGTGTGTGTAAGCCTAGCCACGAGTCCGTAGAAGACGATATAAGAAGCATACAGATTTACTGGCCTAGTATTTCCATCCGGCAGTTGCGAATATTGAGTCAACCAGTCCGTAAGTTGGACTTGTGAGCCAGCGCAAAGGAATATCTCGTTATACACACAACATATATAAGTTACAGTCAGTAAATAAACTTCAATCAGTGCTGCTGAAGTATTTCGAAAAGTAAAGTCACAGTTTCGACTAACAGTATGATTGTTGTCAGTGTAAATTTACGCAAATTGAACTAGGAAATCTCTGAACCACAAGACCAAAGAATGTTGGAATGGGTGTGAGTTCTTATGAGACCTAAATGCTTAGGTCATCGGTCCCTAGACTTACAAACTACTTAATCTAACTTAAAGTAACTTACGCTAAGGACAACATATACATCCATGACCGAGGGAGGAGGGAGGACTCGAACCTCCGACTGGAGCAGCCGCGCAGTCCGTGACATGGAGCCTCAGACCGCACGGCTACCTTGCGACGCACCACATGATCAATGTTACCTAAACCCATATTCGTTATTAAAAAAGCCCCTCGATTTCAAGGAATCACATTAATAAAACTTGTTAGAATAACAATATCATAATATATTAAAAGTTATTATTCCAAGCTTACAAAATAGGTATATGAATCGAATTTACCTTCTCTACAAGAAACATTTTCGATGCTTTCTCCTTAAATGACACAGCATGTTTGTAGTACCTCCACCCGTTTTCAGCTTTTTAAACCAAATGGAACATTGTACCTCACTGCTACCGTACTTCGTGAAGTACTCCCACACTCGTGATGGTGCCATTTAAGACACAACCGATGTCTGGCGACGACAGCAAGGAACTGCCGCATGACCAGACGGAGGCAAGTCTTGCACACTGCCGGTGCAAGCGCGTCGTCTAATAGGCCGCGCCACATGGCAACAGGTGCATCGATGCCTCAATAGCTCCACCAGTTCTTAAGTTCTTCTTCCACGCGTTTGTTGCGCGTTTCTGACTGCCGGGATTGTTCTTAAATTAACACTGATCACTTTTCTTAGTTTCTGCAATGACCTAATTAATATTTCACAGCAGTGGAAATTTTAGGAATAGCCCTAAATATTAGGACCTACTAGTTTTAATTTTTTTAAATTATTTACAAAAAACACATTTTGAACCACTACTACAGGAAGTAGTCGTACCGGTTTTTTTACCCGGTTCATGGCAATAACTAAAAGAAACCGGTTACAATCGACATCAAATAAATACCGAAAAAAAACTGTTATTCAAAACTAAAATACCGGTATCGGTTTTAACCGGTCGGTTTTTCCCATCCCTAGTCCAGGGGGCCACCGAACAGTGACCGCTACGCTGGCCAGTTAGCGATCGCAGACGCGCCCGCGCTCGCGGTCGTTGCACTCACACGGAGAGGACGCCTACTCGTCATCACCGAGTTCGTCCAAATTTAATGCACATGTAGGGCTACACTTCCTGAGGATTTTTCCTGTGACTCTCAGTCTGGCATTTGCCTTACCCGCGACTTATTTTGTACGGTCGTTTCATTTCAAATCGCTCCTTATGTATAGGAAGCAACTGTTTCCAATGCTTGTCTTGCTATAGCCTAGGATGTTTGAAAAAGAACTCCCTAGTTGTAAGTATAAATTTAATGGAAGAAATTAATGAAAAATTACATAAATGAGTAAATATCGAGAAAGAGAATTCCTTCACGTTTTGTCTAACGTTACTAGACTTCAACGTCCTCACTACCGCGGCGATTCTTTCTGATTGATGTCTATCATCTGTTCACTGTACATAAAATTTTTATGTGGGGTTGAGTCTGGGCTTTATGGTGGCCAAGGTATTGGAGCAGCTCTGCGTATCCACCTTCTTGGAAAGAGAGTGTCAAGAGCGCATGCACATGATTGCTGCAATGGGGTGGGGCCCCATCTTGTTGGAAAAACACAAGTGCCTCTCCGTCTCAATATCGTCCATTTGGAGAAGACACTCTGTCAACATGTCTCCTGAAACTTTGAAGGGTTGTAGCTCCCAAACTAACAATGATAGGAATGTAGGTTAAATTGATTTGGACGGCAGCTGGTTTCAACGATTCCAATGCACGATAGAAAAAACTATTGTTCCATTTAAAAAATTATATCTTTGTGCAGTAACTCTGTGGAAAATGATACAATAAACTATGTTCATAGCTCCGCAGAAAATGTAACATTTCTTGTGTTGACCTACCGCATTAAAATTTCCCGTCACCTATTATTTTATAACTTACAGAGGCAAACACACTTAGTGAAACACCCTGTATATATCCCACTCAACTGTATCACCCCATATATCTCTGGAACTACAATAGATACTGAAAAAAGACTTTCACGACGATGAACGTACGGCAGGGGCTTATGAAATAGGTACTATGAGACAGTGGGACATTGTAAAACGTAAAGAAATATTATTTACACATAAACGTATGTTTTTTAATGAATACCCTATATTATTCCGTAAGCCATCAATAATATGAAAAATCACAAAAAGAATGTCGTTCGTTGCATTGCGATGCGTCAGTTACATCCGGAGAAACTGCGAAGCGAAGTTGACCTGTGAAGCACATGAAGCGCGCTGCTAGCGCGTGTCCGAGACTCAACCGTCAGTCTCGTTTGATTCTCGGGACGCTTTAGCTGTGCGCTTCATGTGTTTCAAACGTCGCTTGGCAGTTTCTCCGAATGTAACCGACGCATCGCGATGCATACAACACCATTCTTTTTGTGATTTTTAATGCTATTGTTTGCTTAAGAAATAGTACAGGGTATTCATTAAAAAAACATACGTTTATGTGAAAATAATATTTCTTTACGTTTTACACTGTCCCACTGTCTCATAGTACCTACTTTCATAAGTCCCTGCTGTCCGTTCATCATCGTGAAATTTGTTTTTCAATATCTATTGTGGTTCCAGAGATATCTGGTGTGAAACAGTTGAGTGGGACACCCTGTATATATATATATATATATATATATATATGGGGTTGCAAAATTTTTTACAACAAGATATCCGGCCACACTACAAAAAATATAGTAAACCACTGATCTAGGGGCAGCCAGGGTATGCCTCGGCTGAGTGGCCGAGCGGATTGATGCGCTATGCTCCGATGCCTGAGGCCGCTCCCCGTCGGAGGTTAGAATCCCCCCTCGGGCATGGATGTTTGTGTCGTGTTTAGAATAAGGTAGTTCATAAGTAGTTTGTAAGTTTAGAGACTGAAGTCCCTTAAGCTCTACAAACATTTGAACAAAGTACTTGTTGTTGTTGTTGTGGTCTTCAGTTCGGAGACTGGTTTGATGCAGCTCTCCACAATACCCTATCCTGAGCAAGCCTCTTCAACTCCACATAAGAACGGCAACCTACATCTGTACCCCGCAGTTAAGTCCCATAAGCTTTACGAACAGTTGAACATTTTGAACCGGTGTAAATGTTCAAATGTTTGTAGAGTGTATGGGACTTAACTACGGGGTCATCAGTCCCTAAGCTTACAAACTACTTACGAGCTAGCAAACATTAAGGACGGCATAAATATCCATGCCCGAGGGGGGATTCGAACCCCCGGCCGTAGTAACCGTGCAGACCGTGACTGGAGCGCCGCAGTCCCCTCGGCCACCGCGGCCGGCTGAACCGGTGTATCCACCACGGCGCGGCCGTTGCCATTTATCAATTACCAAACCCTAATACTCTTTTTCCTTTCGGAAATCAAGAATATCGACAACAGCAGACAGTGGACCCTGCCCAGTTGTTGGAGCACACCAGCTGACCCTGCCGCCCCTCCGGCCCGCCACCCTGCCTGGCATCTCTGCCTGGACGCGCTGCCACTGCTGGAGCGTGGACGCGCCGGCCGCGGTGGCCGAGGAGACTGAGGCGCTCCTGTCACTGTCTGCACGGCCACTACGGTCGGGGGTTCGAATCCCCCCTCGGGCATGGATATTTGTGCCGTCCTTAGTTGTAAGTAGTTGATAAGTAGTTTGTAAGTTTAGGGACTGATGACCCCGTAGTTAAGTCCCATAGACTATACAAACAATTGAACATTTTTGAGCGTGGACGCGCCGCCCTCCAGCGGTCTGCAGCAGCTCCAGAGCGCCCCGTGTCCTCCTCCAGGCCGCCGTACGTCTCTGGCGGCACGGCGCGTGACGTGCTCGAGACGAGCTGCCGGTGTTTTTGGGCGCCCATATATCTCTGCCCGCAGTGCTCGGCGGCAGCGGCGGCGCATCACACAGGCCGCCCTCATAAGCTCTGCCGTCTGCCCTGCCCTGCCCTCCTCTTCTTTTCTTTTCCTCGCTTCCAGCCCGACAGAAACGCGCGCGCCGCCCAAACACTTTACGACGTCCCAAGTCACGCGCTGCTCGTCACCCCAGCAAGTGACAGCCGTGGGCGGCACAGTTTTGCGGCTCTGCCATTCGTATTGCCACGTGGGAGCGATGGGAGGCGCTGTTACCATCAATGGGGTTTAGCACTTTAATGCACAGTGTAGCTGATTACCTTCATGTTTCATTTTTCCATTATCGCTCAAAATAATCAATATTTTGCCAGAAATTAATTTGTAGCTGCTTGTATACATATAGTCGGCGTCACGTACGAAGGCGGCCCAGTTGTCAGCCGTTCTGCGCACCCCCCTCCATTACCGCACTGGCAGCCAATAATGTTGTCACTCTAGGCGCGTGGCTGGCCGCAATGATTTTCCTGCAGGCTCAACTGCTGGTGCTCGGCCATAGCTCCTTCCCTCAACGCTTCACCTGTCGTTCCGCCTCTATGCGCTGAAGCGCCTTCCTACGTGATGCCCACTATAGTGCTGCACATGTTAGTGGCAGGTTTTAGAAATTGTTGTTGTTGTGGTCTTCAGTTCGGAGACTGGTTTGATGCTGCTCTCCACCTAACTCTATCTATCTCCTCATAATAAAGTAACCCACATCCATTTGAATCTGCTTACTATATTCGTCTCTTCTTCTCCCTCTGCGATTTTTTCCCCACACACTTCTCTCCAAAGCTAAATTTACGATTCCTCGATTTCTAAGAATGTGTCCTACCAAGTGATCTCTTCTTTTACTCCACTACGGTCGGGGGTTCGAATCCCTCCTTGGGCATGGATGTTTGTGTCGTCTTTAGTATAAGGTAGTTCATAAGTAGTTTCTAAGTTTAGGGACTGATAACCCCGCAGTTAAGTCTCTTAAGCTTAACAAACATTTGATATGAATTGTTCTTCTTTTATTCAAGGTATACCAAAAACTCCTTTTCTCACCAATTCTGTTCAGTACCTCTTCATTAGTTATGCGATCTACCCACCTAATCTTCAGCATTCTTCTGTAGCACCACATTTCAAAAGCCTCTATTCTCTTCCTGTCCGCACTGCTTATCGTCCATGTTTCACTCCCGTAAAAGGCAACCCTCCACACAAATGCCTTCAGAAAAGACTATCTTACACTTTAATTAATATTCGATATTAACAAATTTCTCTTTTTCAAAAACGCTTTTCTTCGCATTCCCATTCTGCACTTTATATCCTCTGTACTGCGACCGTCATTTGTTATTTTACTACCCAAGTAACAAACCTCTTCTACCACCTTTATTGTTTCTTTACCTAATCTAATTCCTTCAGAACCGCCTGATTTTCTTAGACTGCAACTTTCAACACACTGTCAATTCCATTCAACTGCTCTTCCAGGTCCCTTGCTGTCTCTGACAGAATTGCAATGTCATCAGCGAAACGCAATGTTTTCATTTCTTCACCCTGAACTTTAATCCCCACTCCAAATTTTTCCTTGATCTCCTTCACAGCTTGCTCTATGTACAAATTGAATAATATTAGACAGAGGCTACAACTTTGTCTTACTCGCTTCCCAAGCAATGTTTCCCTTTGATGCTCTTTGACTCCAATAACTGCGGTCTTGCTTTTCTTCAAGTTGTAAATAACCCTCCTTTCCCTGTATTTCACCCCTACTAATTCCAGAATCTGAAAGAGTGTATGCCAATCAACATTGTCAAAAGCTTTCTCCAAATCTAGAAAAGCTACAAGTTGTAAAGTGCGTATTGCCTCCCATGTTCCTACGTTCCTCCTAAATCCATACTGATCTTCTCCGAGGTCAGCTTCCACCAGCTTTTCTATTCTTTAGTAAACAATTCTGTTAAATTTTGCAACCGTTACTTATCATATTGATATTCACACTTGCCTGCGCCTGATTTCTTTGAAATGGCGATTATTACATTTTTCTTAAAGTCTGAGGATATTTCGCCTGTCTCATTCATCTTACACACCAGGTGAAATAATTTTGTCATAGCTAGCTCTCCCAAAGACTTCGGTAGCTCTGAAGTAGAAATTATAAATACCAAAGTGCTACTGATAGCTGCACTGAGTTCTGCTAACATGTGCGTTTGTTTACTTAAGTTTTTCGTCTTTGCTCAAAATCAAATGTTCAAATGTTACTAAAACTTATGCGACTTAACTGAGGGGTCATCAGTCTGTAAACTTACAAACTACTTGTGAACTAATTTACATTAAAGACAGCACAAACATCCATGCCCGAAGGAGGATTCGAACCTCCGACGCGGGAGGCAGCGCGATCCGTAACGTGGCGCTCCAAACCGCTCGGATACTCCCTCGCGGCGAAGCACTATATAGCTGACCAGCTATGAATAGTTTGTTGTTAACAATGCGTAATAATTTTAAGGATTTTTTCCAGTATTTTTCTCATTATATATGCACTATACATTAATCATGGTAATTTTTCTAGCTTAAAATAAAATGTCATGCATTAAAGGGTTAAAAACGGAGTTGTCATGACGTCGACATTCGTCATATTAGTTGCCCCAAACATTAGCTTCTTGTGCAAGTTTTTTTGGTCAAAAATATCAGCTTGCGTCAATTATGGGTGTAATAATAACTCTGATTATGGTGTAGAGCAGTGTTTTTAAACCTTTTTGAACCCGCGACTCACTTTCCGAGTAAAAATGTTCGTCGACCCCCCCCCCCCCCACCCCCCAGCTCCGTAATAAAGCTGTCAGTGATTCCAAAGGCAGAGTATTTAATTTTCTTTCTTAGATTTATGTAAGTTTTGCGCAGCCATTGAAATCTGGTGAAAGTTGCAGTTGCGGAAAGCTATAGAAATTGAAAAAAAAAAAAAAAGACCTTTATGACTACGAGTATTTGATGTACGTTTTGCTTTCCTAATTAATGAATTTTCAGGTTGAAAAACACTTGTTTAGAATCATACTTGGTCGTTCGGTCTGAACGACTGTGCATACAGAATACCTAGAGCACAGGCAAAGCTGTTGCATCATTTCTTAATATTTCAATCATAACTTTTGATTTCTTCGAAAGGATAGACAAACCCTTAACCAACAGAAAACTACTATGTTCCAGTAAGAAACTGATATTGTTATTAGTTGATTAAAAATAATATTACATTGAAAACTCGTTACCACCTGCAAACTACTACGATCCATTTCTAAAAGAGTATTGGTATGCACCGATTAATATTATTATTAAGTTAGTGATTATTTGTTTTTCTGTCATAACAATATTTGAACATGTAACAAAGTCATACAAGAGGATTGCGACCATTGTAAATAACTGTAGTGGTGCTACACAAATGCTGTTAATTTCGTTAAGTAAAAAGCCATCGTGAGGTGGATAAATGACTTCATTCTTTCGCCTTTTGCTTGGCCCGTCCTCAGAAATCAAAGGTGCCATAGGTACACCTTATACCATGACACTTTTGGTATGTGATTAAAGACCGCCCAAAACTTGTCACGCCGCGGCGGAGCTGTTGAGCGCATTGAGGCGCTATGCAACGATACGCGAGGCCGTTTCCCGTCGGGGGTTCGAATCCCCCCTCGGGCATGGATGTTTGCATCGTCTTTAGTGTAAGCTAGTTCATAAGTAATTTCTAACTTTAGGGACTGATGACCGCGCAGTTAAGTCCCACAAGCTTTACAAGCATTTGAACATTTTTTGAAAACTTGTCACAACAAAGCGAATTTTCCGTCTACAAATGACGTGTTAATTAAGCGACTTTCATGAATCGATGTCACTTCGGTGTACCACTTCTGCCATAGTAGATGAACGTCACGATACGTAGATTTGTTGTTGAACACGCTGTTACTGCATCCTCCTGCGACCGCGATCTCCCGAAAAGATTTTGCCACTCCCCAGGGGGTAATAATAATAATAATAATAATAATAATGTGGTTTTCTCTTCTGCAGGACCCAATTGAGGAGTAAGACTCCATGGTCATGGAACAAGTCAATACATGAAGTTTAACACAAGAATGGTAATAGAAAATTTTAAGTAGTCCTATACACACGACAATCTTAAACAAAGTGAAAAGAATCAATAAAGAAAAAAAAATGAATTAGCTTAATTGTTCAAATTTTCTAGGAGTTCCTCGACAGAATAAAAGGAGTGAGCCATGAGGTAACTCTTCAATTTAGATTGGAAAGCGTGCGGGTTGGTGCTAAGATTCTTTAGTTCTTGTGGCAGCTTATTGAAAAATGGATTCTGCAAAATACTGCACACCTTTCTGCACTCGTGTCAAGATGGTGTGATGCAAATGTAGATTCGACTTCTGCCTAGTATTCGCCGAGTGAAAGCTACTAATTCCTGGAAATAAGCTGATATTATTAACAGCAAACGACATTAAAGAAAAAAACCTATTGTGACGCCAGTGTCAAAATTCCCAGACTATTGAAAAGGGGTCGACACGACGCTCGTGAACTGACTCCACATATTGCTCGGAACGCCAATTTCTGAGCCAAAAATATCTTTTTTGTTTGAGTCGAGTTACCCGAAAAAAGAACGCCGTACGTCATATGTGAGTGAAAGTAAGCGTAGTAAACTACTTTTCGTGTTGAAAATCTCTTATTCCAGATATTGTTCTAATGGTAAATATAGCAGAATTTAGTTTTGGAACAAGATCATGAACATGGGCTTTCCACGACAGCTTACTGTCTATCTGAACACCTAGAAATTTGAACCATTCATTCTCACTAATCATATACCCATTATGTGTAATCAAAATGTCAGCTTTCGTCAAATTATGTGTTAGAAATTGTAAAAACTGAGTTTTACTGTGATTTAACATCAACTTGTTTTCTACAAGCCATGAACTTATCTCTTGAACTGCATTATTTGATACTGCGTCAATATTACGAACAACATCCTCACTACCAAGCAGGTATCACCAGCAAACAAAAATATTTTACAATCACCTTTTGTACTCGAAGGCATATCATTTATATAAACCAGAAAGAGCAACGGTCCCAAAACAGACCCCTGGGGCACCCCACACTTAATTGTGCCCCATTGCGATTGGACGTCATAGCTATTTTCTACACTGCGGGGATTACCTTCTGTTGTCTATTATTAAAGTGGCGATCAACAGGTTGAAAAACACTGGTGTAAGGGAATCACATTTAGAATTTACCTGGGGATTTTTAGTCTCAACGCTGGTAGGTGTTGTAAGCATAGAACATGGACGTATGAAATTTTATGCCATGGCTGTAATTCGAACCCGGTTCCTCCTGCTTAGTTCGCAGTTGCGTTGAACCCCTTTCGCCAACCTCAGGCATATGGGCCTAACACGCCTGCGCGGATCACAAAAACCTGCACATCTGCTCCTACTTTTTACCATTGTACAACGTGGCTGGCACCTCGAGCTGTACTGCCGCATCCACACTGAAACAAGTAACAATCCTCGACCTCGACACGGAGACTTACAATTAAGAAATGTGACGTCTCTCATTTCCGATATACCCGAAAGAATAGGGAGCGGAATTCTTACGTGGGATCAAGATGCACTAGTTTAAGTGATTTTTGTACATGAATTGAAAAGCGCGGCGTAAGAACCAATCGGCTCCACTTTTTGACGACTTTCGTCTCTTTTTGTTATAAGCCATCGCTCCATCAGTGTAAAACGATCTGCCGGGGTCGATACAACTGTTTCTGCCGGCCCATGAAAGCAGACACCTCCTGTAGTTAACAATACAGCCTAACATTCACAGTCACGACACTCTGCTGTGAAAGTTGTTAACAAATGACAGTTACAACGACACTAGCATTACTAGTGGTGGGCAAGGAGCCGTTAGAGTCATGTTTGTTTATAATTACTTTTCTACGTAATTAACCAAAGAGATTATGTAATTTTTGCTTTTCAAGCGTTAGTAAACTAACGAGAGACATAAATAACCGTGAAATAAGTGTACAAACAGCCCAATTTCCCTGATTCGATGATATAAACAACAACTTATTCACGAAGAAATACTTACGAATATGTGTATAATTTGCAACCTACTCCGCTGAAAGTAAGAGAATAAAAACAGAAGAAAACCATTAATTCCTGTTGTAGTTTGTTCTCATAAGACAGACACTTTTTTGACACGTAAAAATTCGATATGCAGTCCAATGATTCGAACATTTTTTCCATTTCATTCGTCTTCGTTATAAACGCAAGTATGATTTCTTTTCCTTATAAAACTAAAGTCTGGAGAATATTTATGTCGAAAAGTAATCAAGCGTAGCTCTAATACCGGATAAAATCGACGTTATGCATGCAACTGTAGAATAAAGCTGGATAACGTCGTGGTTAAAGGGGTTTTCACACGTTCTGATTGCTCTGCGCATAACATTTGTATCTTTTACGATGTAATAACACACTTCGGTGTGGCTCACTAACACAGTCGTAGAGTGACAGACTGTGAACGCAAAGCTCACGGGTTCGATCTCCACCAAGTCCCAGAATTTTTATCTCTGTTATCGTTTCTGTGAAAATTGTCGAGTATATCCATCGTTCGGAATCCACATTAAACTGTAGGTCTTCCAATAATTGACTGGGTAAGTCAGTTCGAAGGTCGGAGGAAGGCAACGGCATACTACCTCCAAACAGAAACAAGCACAGTGAGTTCAAACCAATTTTCGGATTGTTGACTGCTTTTCAAAACACTATCTGAACGTATGTGCAGTTTTATTCAGTCTTGAATTCATCAGTCAACAGTATGGAGGCTATGTCCAAACTGAGTAAATTTGGTTTTAAAGCTAATCTGCTGCCTACAACTATTATTTCGTAAGTTGATAAACAGGACACGTCGTAAAAAGTGGACGAAAGTCTGGCTTCTACAACGTGTCACTCTCACGTGTTACTCTCTTTAAGGAGCTAAAATTTGAAAAAGATGAATGGTGCAACTGTTTAAGAATGGACAAAAAACGTTTTCAATGTTTTTGCAACATAAAAGGCATGATAACATAATGAGAAAATTTTCCATGTGGTTGATAACGACCTGCAAAGTACTATAAATTCTATTCCAAACTCTGTGGTGTAAATTCACGGATCTTGAAAACCTCCAGAAAATTCTATTTATCACAATACCGTCGCAACAGCGGCACGTTACTCGCCAAAGTGACAATGAACTGAGCGACTGTTCTGAGGTACTGTTTACTCGGACAGGCTTGTCTGTGTACCGTCTGCGTGATATCAAACGTTGAAACTCTTCGCTCATGTCGACACCGACCAACAGCGCAGGCAAAAGTTTCCGTCCACGAATAATTTATGCGCAACAACTTTCCTGCGCAAACAAGGTCTGTAGAAACAGATCTGAGTATGGCCGTACATCGACGTTTGTAAAAGGACTGTATCGTGTGTAAAATAACTCTTTATTTATTTATTTATTTTATTTTTTTATTTTTTATTTATTTATTATTATTATTTTTTATTTTTATTTTTATTTTTTATTTTTTTTTTCATGGAGCGCCTCGGTTGCACAGTGGTAGAGTGCCAGACTACAAATCCAAAGGTCGCGGGTTCGTTCCCCGCGAGTCCTAGGATTTTTATCTGTCACTTTCCACTTCTTTCACCTCTGCCAGTATTGCTCATGTGAAAAATACCGAGTACTGGCTGAGTAAGTTAGTTCGAAGGACGATGCCTAGTAAAGCACTGTGGTGTTCAAACCAATCTTCCGATTATTGACTGCTTCACCTTTTTTACCGTAGGTCAAGGGAGGATTGAATAAAAAATCGAAAACAGGATACGAGCCCCTTTTTTGTAAACTACCGCCGGGTTCATAAATGCATGGCAGTATTGTAAAGTTAGTTGCCAGTCACTAATCGTTTTCATTCTCGAACACATGATTAATAAATCCTGGGTATTTCCGCGTCGTCGGCTATTTGTCATTTACACTGTCACCACTTCTATCATTTCAGAAACGTGGATAGCAAAAAACCGTTGTCCATCGAAAATGCAACTTTGATTAAAATTTAAAGTAAGTCGAACAACTGCTTTTAGAGTGTTGTGAAAAAAAAGAATGCAGGTTTCATCTCTATGTTTAAAGATGTGTTTACTCCATGATTCTAACTCTCCGTTTTTCTATCTTTCCAGGTAACGTCGCGCGCCAGTAGCATGAAACGTAAGTAGACATTGATGTAATCTGTTATTAAATTATTTTCCTGTCGACACTAAAACCTGCAAACTGCTCAGAACTGATTAACTTTGATATAGTTAACCATTCTATCTAAATATGACGACTTTCCTATATTGTTTCGGTTAAACAGTTGTAATTTTGCAACTGACGGTTTCCGGCCTTCTTTGGCACATCATATGCGCAATTAACGTCTTACTCATTACTTAAAGCTTCCGGGCAGAGATGCCGTGGTCCATACATAAAACTTTCACCTTACTCGCGCTCTCGTTGCAGTACGCCGCTTTACCTCCGAGGATGCCTTCCGCAGACGAGGGCGAAACGTCAGGGGAAAGTTTCATATATGGACCACGGCATCTCAGCCCGGAAGCTGACGATACCTGCCGTGAAAGCCTTCATTCTATAATGTCTTACTCTTAATCTAATACTTATCCAACATAAATCCTTCGTACGAGGGTCATTGAATAATTAAAGAGACTAATATTGGTCCGGGGAAAAAACTGTTGGTACGGAAAGTTTGGTGCTTTAATGGCTTTAAGTTGGCATCACTGGGGTGAGTCCTCATCAGCTGATGTATCGCTATTGTTTTGGTGATAATCTTAAAAATACATTTCATCATGGCGAGTCCGCTTGAAAGTTCCACATTATTTGCTGAAGGCGAGAAACCAGTGAATGTGTACTGTAGAATGTGTACATTTATGGTGAAGGTTGTATGAATCGTGAAGATTTTTACAAGTTGGTGGAGCAGTTAAAATGGCCGCGACTCAGTGACTGACGAACACCGTTCTGGCCGAGCGCTTGAAGTTTCAGCTGCTTCACTTGAAAGTCGAATTGATGACATTATGCGTGCCGAACTCTGTGTGACTGTGGACATGATAGTTGATAAGGTTCAAGTTAGTACTAATACATTTCTTAACATATGTGTAACAAGCTGAAGTGTCGCAAAACCTGTGCAAGATGGGTACCAAAGGAGTAGAGAGTGTACATAAAGCTAAAGGTACGTTATGAAAGAGAAGGTGAGTACTTCCTCAACAAAATTTTAAGTTCTGATGCAACTTGTGTTCACTATCATCAAAAAGGCAAGGAATGGAGTGGAAGCATACCAACTCAGCTGTCAAGAAAAAATTTCAAAACCCAAGCATCAGCAGGAAATGACATTTTGACGCTGAAGGTCCAGGTTTTTGTGATTATCTGGAAGAGTAGCGTACAATGAACTCGGATTTGGTAACATATAGAAAACATTTCCACACTTTACAGGTATAACACCAATACGCAGACAGCAGGGAACACTCATTTTCTCCCGTTGGGTGTGGGGCAAAGAGATGGCGGCAGAAAGGCCGTACTACCATTCTAGCCGCGCGGGAGTAGCCGCGTGGTCTAAGGCAACATGCTACCGACTGGGCGGGCGCTCCCACCGGAGGTTCGATTCCTCCCTCGGATATGGGTATTTATGTTGTCCGTAGTGTAAGTATGTTTAAGTAGTTCGTAAATCTAGGCACTGATGAGCATAGCAGTTTGGTCCAATAGGTTTACAAACACTTGAACACTTTTGATCACCACTTAAAAATAACAATGTCAAAACCGAATTAACCCTGCTCGTGCGGCACATATGCGAAAGGAAAAGAAGAAGGAAAATATTCTTGTTAACAGGAGTTGTCGATGCTCTATAGCAGGGGTGATACACTCGCGACCCGTTACAGGGAGGGCCCTGACAAAATAACTGTATTGTCGCAGGCGAATAAAACTTGACCAGTAGTGAATACGTATTTTAATAGCTGACTTCTACATTATAGACGCCACGAATATGAAAACTCAGGTGATATGCAAATTCCTCACATCAGAACAACGTGGTTGCCCGTGGATGGCCGCGCGGTCTGAAACGCCTTGTATGAGGCGCCAGAGTTTCGATTCTTCCGTCGGCCATGGGTGCGTACTTTATTCTTAGTTTGCTGCTTTATTACGACAAGCTTAATGTAGCTGGCACCCCTAAAACTATAATGCATTATCAGTTTACTAGCTGACGGTACCCGGCTTTGCCCGGGTTTAAAATAAGATTTTCCAACAAATGCGTCTTATATGTATAGAGATTGTAAGTAAAGTACTCCCCCCCATGCACCGAACGAAATTTTATGTAGACAGTAACCTTCATCTTGTTTTCAAGGTCAAGTGTACAAAATTTCATCAAAATCGGAGCAAAACTGTGGATTTTGGCGAAATCCATAAGTACCCTCCACCATGTACTGAACAAAATATTATGTAGATATTGCCCTTTCTCTTTTTTTGAAGGACAATGGTGAAAAATTTCATGAAGATTAGTGCGAAGTTATACACTTACACGGACACACTGAAAACGCACTTTCACTTTTTCTCAAGTTTTCCCGTCGGTTTTCCAAAAAATGGAATAAAACCTCTTTAAGAACCTTCCCCATGTAATTTTGTGTACGTGTACCAAATTTCACGTTATTTTGTTGTCTGGATGTTAAAAGAGTTATAAGAGAACAGACAACAAATGCGTCTTGTAAGTATAGAGATATCAGAGTTCACAGAACCTCACTTAAGATATACAGCCGCGGCGGAGTGGCCGAGTGCATTGAGGCGCTATGGTCCGATGCGCGAGACCGTCCCCCGTCGAGGGTTCGAATCCTTCATTGGGCAAGGATGTTTCTGCTGTCTTTAGTATAAGTTAGTTTATAAGTTGTTTGTAAGTTTAGGGACTGATGACTCCGCAATTAAGTCCCATAAGCTTAAGAAACATTTGACTATAATGACCACGATGTAGACGGGATGTTAAGCCGTTAACTTACGATCCTTTATTTCATATTACACTGGGTTCAACTCATTACTTGTTCAGTGTGCTATATTTTTTTCTAAATAAATTTACATTATTACGAAAACTGAATTTTTATTTTTCTTCAGACCGCTAAAATACGAAACAGTTTTTATTCGTCTCATTTCACCTCCCGGTGTTTACGCCCTTGCAGTAGCTATTCCGCCGTTTTACTATTATTATTTTCTCTTTTTCAGAAAAAACGGACAAAACAAAGTGTTGCAGTACTTGCGGTGAGTGTATCCGTCGGATCTATATGTGTACCATCACACGGTATCAAAATTCACCCATGCCTGTATTCATTTGTTTGCCTTGTCTCTACAAGGCATGCAGACCGCAACACACAAGTCACGAATATATCCGTTCAGTTCAGCACGACTGAAATAGAAGAATACAGTGTGTGTGTCGTGAAAGAAGTCCTGCAGGGGTAACAACGGCGTAGGTCCCATTCGAGTGGGACTGCATTGTAGCCGAGGACGCATAGAAACTATACATAGAGGAGGACAAAAAATATTCAAATGTATGTAAAGCTGATGGGACTTAACTTCAGGATCATCAGTCCCTAAACTTAAAAATACTTATGGACTAGCTTATACTAAAGACAGCACAAACATCTACGCCCGAGGGAGGATTCGAAGAAGGAAGCTTAGGGTTTTACGTCCCGTCGACAGCGTGGTCATTAGAGACGGAGCTTACGCTCGGATTGTCGGGGTAGGAGGTGGGAGGAACGGCCGTGCCCTTTGAAAGGAATTATCGCAGCATTTGCCTGGAGTGATTTAGGAAAATCACGGAAAACCTAAATCTGGATGGCCGGAGGTGGATTTGAACCACCATCCTTCCGAATACGAGTCCAGCGTCTTACCACTGCGCCACCTCGCTCCGTGGAGGATTCGAACCCCCTACGGGGAACGGCCTCGCGCATCGGAGCATAGCGCCTCAACGCGCTCGGTCACTCCGACGCGGCGAGAGATGACAGAGAAGATGGACAAATAGTCGGAGGAGGAGGAGGGGCTAAGTGGTGGAGGCGGGAGAAGACAGAAAGGCGTAGCGGGCCGATGGAAAAGATAGAGTAGCCTGGCGGATTTATGGTGTCTGTGAGGCACACGCTGAAAGTGTTAAGTGCACTTCGTCTATTACTTGTACTGCATTGGGAGAATTATGAAATACATTTCTGGACGTTTTTCCCAACCAAAGATCATGCCACAAATCTGTATATCAGAGATAAATTTGTCATCCTCACTGGTGTTGCGTGGTGTAAAACAGCATAAAATCAGTTACACGTAGTACAGTTAATAAGTTCTGAGACTGCCTGCATGACGGAACCTTGATGCACTATAGCGCATAAGTGGTGCCGTGGTATGCTACCATTTCAGTCAGTCTCTCGTCTCTGCAAGAGAAAGTGTTGTTGCATGTACTCGAAGCAGTCGTGCCGTCGTTGTTGTGGCGGTCAGTTGATTGCGTCAGTCTGACCTTGACATGTCACAGTTTGACCACTGGGGAAACATCAAGTTCTGTCATATATTAGCCAAATCCGCTGCTGAAAGCTTTGAAATAATGCAATAGGTGTACGATGAGGTCGCATCGAATCACGGTGTTGTGTTTAGCTGGTATCGACGTTTTGTGCAAAGACGGAGCAGTTTGGATGGCGATGTGCGTACTGATCGACCACGAACAGATTGAACGGTCTGCAACATTCAGAAAGTTGCAATGTTGGTGCCTGTCTATCAATAGCTAGACACTCTTGCAGCAGCAGTAGTCGCCGGCCATGGTAGTTGCCATAAAAATCTGACGGATGACCTTAATATGTGTCCTATTACCCAGCACAGAGTGCCACGAATTCTATTGCAGGACCAACATGATGATCGCATGACAAATTGTCGTAACCTCAGAACTTACACTCCTGGCCATTAAAATTTCTGCACAACGAAGATGACGTCCTACAGACGAGGAATTTAACCGACAGAAAGAAGATGCAGTGATATGCAAATGATTAGCTTTTCATAGCATTCACACAAGGTTGGCGCCGATGGCGATACCTACGACGTGCTGTCATGAGGAAAGTTTCCAGCCGATTTCTCATACACAAACAACAGTTGACCGCCGTTGCCTGGTGAAACGTTGTTGTGATGCCTCGTGTAAGGAGGAGATACGCGTACCATCACGTTTCCGACTTTGATAAAGGTCGGATTATAGCCTATCGTGATTGCGGTTCATCGTATCGCGATATTGCTGCTCGTGTTAGTTGCGATTCAATGACTGTTAGCAAAACATGGAATCGGTGGGTTCAGGAGGGCAATACGGAACGCCGCGCTCGATCCCAAAGGCCTCGCATCACTAGCAGTCAAGATGACTGGCATCTTATCCGCATGGCTGTCACGGATCGTGCAGCCACGCCTCGATTTCCGAGTCAACAGATGGGGACGTTTGCAAGACAACAACCATCTGCACAAACAGTTCGACCACGTTTGCAGCAGCATCGACTGTCACCTTGGAGACCATGGCTGCGGTTACCCTTGACGCTGCATCACAGTCAGGAGCGCCTGTGATGGTGTACGCAACGACGAACCTGTGTGCACGAATGGCAAAACGTGGTTTTTTCGGATGAATCCAGGTTCTGTTTACAGCATCATGATGGTCGCATCCGTGTTTGGCGACATCGCGGTGAACGCACATTGTAAAGGTGGTATTCGTCATCGACATACTGACGTATCACCCGGCGTGATGGTATGGGGTGCCATTGGTTTTACATCTCGGTCACCTCTTGTTCGCATCGACGGCACTCTGAACAGTAGCCGTTACATTTCAGATGTGTTACGACCCGTGGCTCTACCCTTCATTCGATCCCTGCGAAAGCCTACACTTCAGCAGGATAATACACGACCGCATGTTGCAGGTCCTGTATCCATTCTGGATACGGAAAATGTTCGAAAGCTGCCCTGGCCAGCACATTATCCAGATCTCTCACTAATTGAAAACGTCTTGTCAATGGTGGCCGAGCAACTAGCTCTTTATAATACGCCAGTCACTACTCTTGATGAACTGTAATATAGTGTTGAAGCAGCATGGGCATCTGTACCTGTACACGCCATCCAAGCTTCATTTAACTCAATGCCCAGGTGTATCAAGGCCGTTATTACGGCCAGAGGTGGTTGTTCTGGGCACTGATTTTTCAGTATCTATGCACCCAAATTGCGTGAAAATGTAATCACATGTTAGTTCTAATATAATATATTTGTCCAATGAGAACCCGTTTATCATCTGCATTTCTTTTTGGTGTAGCAATTTTAATGGCCAGTAGTGTATAATCGTACATATGAGAAATAAAAGGACATACGCTTATGCTGCCGTTAAGTTCTCAGTGATCGAAGTGTTTGAGACAGTCGTCCACGCCTGATTGATCACTTCATGGGGAACATGATTCTCCTGTCCAGGGACGGCGAGGTTTGACCCAACTAGCAGGATACACTACTGAGGTGTGAAGCTTTTTACTTAAGTGATTTTCAACATAAAGGGCATAATGATTGCCTCTAGGCGGAGGAAGATATTGTAGAATCGAAATTGGAATTCAAATTTGCTTGGTCTAGCGCGGTTTACGCAAAGCATATGCCTGAATGATAGGCAACACTCGTTGCATACTAACGCTGCAAAGGGCCTACTTCACACCGCCTCTCAGTCCTCAAGGGCGTAACTATTCTTCAACGATACTTAGCGTTTTTGGAAAGCATCAGAGAATATATAGTTTAGCGGTGTTTATTAACAAGGACAGCAAAACGCGAGGATCATATAGTACCCCAACAGCAACTCAGTAACACTGGTTTATGATATATCACTTGCAGATCTCTGTAACAAATATTTTGAATTGTCCCTCTATACAAAACTGAGGTGACAAAAGTCCTGGTAAACCTGCAAATATCGTTCGGACCTCCTTTTGGCTGGTGAAAGACATCAAACTACCGGAGGTGAATGAAGTGGAAAGTGACAGATAAACAGTGGTGGCGCTAGACGAAAACTGCGCGTCGGCGAATTCGTCTTTGAGAGACACCTTTCATTTTTTCAGTAAGGAGGAAAATGTTCAATAAAGTGAGCTGAATTACACATCAATAACCATTATACTAAAATTTTATTAGTATAATATACAAGAATTATTGCGAAGACAAAAATTACAATAAACAAAGACAAATTACAATAGAGAAACTTTTCGGCTTTTCGCCACACTGATTTTTTAAAATCACATCTTCATTAATACTAGCCGATATTTCGGCTTCAATTAATAGTACTGACGACGCAGATAGATTTCCTTTGCTCATTGTATTTCTCAAGTAAGTCTTAATCAATTTTAACTTTGTGAAGCTTCTCTCGGCCGAATCTGTATTGACTGGAACTGTGAGCATGATTCTGATTGATAGATAAAATTGTTTTCTAAAATGTACTGAAGAAGTTGTTTCGCAAGTATTTAACTAAAAATTGCATGACTGCTGCACTCATACGGAAATAAATACGGACAACTAAATAGCTACCAGCCGGAAATGGCCGAGCGCACTAAGGCATCATACCACGGTGAGCGAGATCGCTTTCGTCGGGGGTCGAATCCCACCCTTGGATACGGATGTTGTGTTCGTCCATTGGTTAAGCTAGTGTAAGACGTCGCTACATAACCTAGCAGTTGAAAAGCGCCGTTACACAACAAATATAAAAAAAAAAAAGAAAACAAGTTTTAACAATGTTTTGCGAGGCCTCCCACAAGCGCGAGGCCGTCGGCGGTTGCCGACGTCGCCGACGCCTAGCGCCGCCACTGCAGATAAAAATCCTAGGACCTGCCGGGGATCAACCCGTGATCTTGGATTTGTAGTCTGTCACTCTACCACTGTGTTATCGAGCCGCAGTCGTTCATGCTTCAGAAAGTGTTGCCGGAGCAGGAATTTGTTCGCCAACTGACCTCTCGACACGTCCAAAGTATGTTCGGTGGGATTCGTGTAGGCTGATCCGTGGGATTCACGTCGCTTTAATTGGACGATGTTATGTTTCTAATGACCAACTCCAAAACTGGGTTTCGACAACGCGAAAGTGTTTATATAAAAATTCAGTGACTACACGTAATCTAGGTTTTGACGCAGCAAAGTAATGGACGTGAATTAAATTTACATGCTCAAAATCCGAATATCATATAAGATGTAGCAAAATTCAGCATGTACACGTAAACAGCGCTTGGTCATGTGATGCTTTTATATTTCAGTTTCATTTCTGCGTTTCGCATCAACTGATTGCAAGCTGAAACTCAAGTGATACTTGTTAGAGGAGGATGTAGTGTCATTATTGTTTCACAAAATTTGGCATGATTGTAGTAGTTCTGCCTATATTTCACGCGGAAAATAGTATTGCTATTCGATGTTTATGCTTTGTATTGAGCTATTTATTGAGGTAATACCTTCGTACATAACTTGAAGTAAAGTGCTCCGTATATATTCAGAAAAGAATTTATTCTTTCTAATTCAATTAACATCGAATTTCTTGAAATAAAACATTATGACAGTAAATGATCAATTATAAGGTGCCTAAAGATATAAATGTACGAGAGTGAGTTAGTAAAAAATACTCAAATGTTTTTTGAGCTTATCGGACTGCGGGGTCATCAGTCCAATTTCGTATGAACTACATTATACTAAAGACAACACAAACATCCATGCCCGAGGGAGGATTCGAACCCCCGACGGGGAACGGCCTCGCGCATCAGAGCATAACGCCTCAATGCGCTCGGCCACTCCGCCGCGGTGGTTAGTTAGTAAATAAGTGGCAAACTGAGGCAGACACGCCAATACTGCGTTTACAAGCCTGATAATTGCTTAACTTTTCAACTGACTCCACCTTTAAATGTAAACACTCGTCCCATCGTTCAAGAAGGCTTTAAAAGCCTGGAGCTTGGAATTTTTGTGGCAGCGTTTGCATCCTATAAGTGACGCTCTTGAGCTGTGATTTTATTTGGCTCCTTAAACTGCTGCAACCCATTAGACGGATGTGTCGTAGTGGCGGAGAAACACCGCTACACAGCACGCAGTACTGGCGTGTCTACCTCAGCTTGCGACTGACTTACTGACTCACCCTCGCACATACGAACATAGACAATAACATTCTTTCCGAACAGTTACATATTTTGTATATCAACACTTGAAACCTATAACACTGACAAAATTATTGCATTCAGGAGATATTTTTTTGCCAACAGTAAAATCAAGTTTCGAACATTCAACCACATCTACGTCATCTTCGAAATCAGGGTGGCTGAAGAGTTTGTGGGCATGCGGGGTGAAGCCACGTGGTGTAAGGCATCATGCTGCGGACTGTGCGGCCGCTCTTGCCGGAGGTTCGAGTCCTCCCTCGGAAGTGTGTGTGTGTGTGTGTGTGTGTGTGTGTGTGTGTGTGTGTGTGTGTGTGTGTGTTGTCCTTAGTGTTTTTTAGTTAAGTATTTTTCAAGTCCATGGTCTGATAACCACAACAGTTTGGTCGAATAGGTTTACATTCATTTGAATGTTTTGAAGCGTTATCGGAAAGTGTATTGTGCGTCCTTCGCAAAAAAGTTTCAATGACGTTTAGCTTGGCTTCAGAAATTGGCTTTCCATTGGCCATATTGGATTCTGGTCACAATGATATAAATTAATACTGAACAAAAATTAGATCTACCCTGAATGAAGTAGCCTCGAATTCTTGGGAAATCGGAAAAAAAGTCTAACCGAGTATGGTTCAACCAGATATGTGAAAGGAAAATTGAAGAAGAGCTAGAAAGGAATGGTTATAAAACATGAACAATGCTCAGTTAAAGGAGAACTTTACTCGAATAGGGAAAGAAACGTCAACAGTTCTTAGACAAGAGAAAAGAAAATATTATAATGACATACTTAGCGATGCGAAGGATGATCTCACTAACCATACGACTAGACAAATGTATCAAAATGTAAAGAAAGGCACCAAAAATGTAGAGAAAGGACAGTGTATTAAGGATCAGCAGGGAAGAATACTAGTGAATTAAAAAGAAATAAGGCAAAGATGGGCGGAATATTTCTCCCAGCTCTTGATTTGTTAAGACCCATAGAAATTCTCCCTTTTGAGTTCCCACAAAATGTAGATACAGATGTGACTACTTCTACGGAATACGAAGTAATACGAATACTCAAAACGTTAAAAAAAAAGCAGCTGGAGAAGATTAAATTGTTGCAGAGCTAATAAAAAATGGAGGACCTGCCCTTGTAAGATGCATGACAAGCCTCAAGGTCTTGGAGCAAGAAAGTCTCTCAGAAGATTAGAAAACGGCTATCATCTGCCCATTGCTGAAAAAGCATAACCCTCTGGTATGCGAAAACTATAGGGGAATGTCTCTGCTACATGTCAGGTATAAAATACTGTCTCTGTGCCTCCTAAATAGAATACTACACTGGCTGGAGGAGTCATAGGAAACTATCAGTCGGACATAACCAACCGACAGTGGATCACTTATTTGCCCTATGGCAAACAACTGAGAAATGGTGGGAGTATCATACAGACATGCATATTCTCTTCATTGACTTTAAAAAAAGCCTATGACAGCGTACACAGGGGTACCGTAATCAGAGTACTAAAATAACTTCAGTTTCCATCTAAAATAATCCGCTTGGTGGCAATGTGTCTAGAACAAACATTCTCTACAGTGTGAACAAATTCTAGTCTATCAGAACAATTTGAAGTCAAAATTGTGGTGTCGCACAAGTCTAAAGTGCGCGCCACCTACTTTCGCCGCGCGCCGCCATGCACGCACGGCGCAGCGTTCTTACGACGTCAGCCACGAGCGCCCTCTGCTACGATCCCTCTCGCTCACTTGGGACTCAGATAGGAACCAGTTAACACTTCGGAATCAGATAGGCACCAGTGAAGACTTGGCTATCGGATAGGCACTAGGCAGGCCTCTAGCTCAACTATGTATCAGCATTCTGCAGTACTGAGCTTTGTAAAAGTTAAGTGTTACTAAGTCTCTATGAGATACATATCTCGTTCTAATTTACTCTTGTGTTTCTAGTTTCTGCTGTCCCACTGGCTGGTCACCTCCTACCTGCACAAGCGTGCATCCTTTATTCCTGTGTCGGTCTTTCGACTCGGCCACCGACACCTACGACGGAAACGGGACACAAAAGCGGCGACGAGGCTGAGACACAAAAAAAAAAAAAAAAAAAAAAAATAGCTTCAGATATGGCTATTTTATAGCCTATATTATTCAACCTTGTGTTTATGAAAACTGACCCTATTGGATTACTATATGTTTTTGAACGGAAAATCCTACGAAAAACTATGGCCCTGCGATGGACACACAAACAGGAGAATGAAAACTTCGGAACAACAAGGAATTAAGAGCTTTATGCACAGCCTGTCATTATACAAATGATGAAGAGGAGAAGGCTGACTTGGACTGGACATGTAACCAGGGTGGATGAAGGGAGGACACCCCATGATGAGTTTTGGGAGATGTAGATTGAAGAAGGGGCCAGGTACGACCCTGGACAAGGTGGAAGGACAACATCGACAAAGATACTAAGGACATGGGACTAGCAGTAGGCAAATGGTGGCGGGACGCTCTCAACCGGGAGTGATGGAGGAGAAGTGTAGCGTAGGCATATGGTCATTAACACCCAAGCCACGGATACGTAAAACATTTGGTCATAGCGGCGTTGACAGGCCATGAAAGTTACTTTTAATCCGGATTTGAGGAGGATTTCTTTCTAATGTCAACTTCAAATGGTTCACCATTAAAATCAGTTTTGAACACTACGTTGAATCGTTTGTCTTTAAACAGGTCTATCTGTCGGCCGCGGTGGCCGAGGGGACTGAGGCGCTTCAGTCACGGTCTGCACGGCCACTATGGTCGGGGTTCGAATCCTCCCTCGGGCATGGATATTTGTAACATCCTTAGTCTTAGCTAGTTCATAAGTAGTTTGTAGGCTTAGGGACTGATGACCCCGTAGTTAAGTCCCATAAGTTCTACAAACATTTGAACATTTTTGAACAGGTCTATCTCTGTCACCTTAAGTCAATATATTTTTTTCATTACTGGATTTGGTTTTGTCATGTATCATGTTATTTTCTATATTTGGCGCACTCTTGAAATCTTCAATTCCGCAGAACGTTGTGTTCTTCCTCAACTCGCCAAACTGCACTTCGTCTTCTCCTGAAGTTACAAGTAAAGAGCTGTTCCATTTTTTGATGTGTCAATCAGCAGAACGTGCCCTCCAGCCTGCTGACTCGAGTACCGGCCGGCCCCTCAGCCTACTCACAGTTTTACAGTTGTGAATAAAGCGTGACGGCTGGAAGTGCTGTCGCTCCAGTGGACTCCAGTTTTTGGAAGGCGGCGTTGGAGAGCCCTCGCAGCTCCTGGAAGTCCTCTTTCCGGGCCGCGTCTTCATCGCTCGCCGCCCCCTGGGACGGCGCTCTCTATCATCCACAAAAGGTGGACGGCGGGTAGGGGGGCAGGGGACTCACCTTTTTCCCGGTTCCCCCGCTTTATTCAAGCCCACCAGTGAATTATAATACCGCCCGAGGCGGCGCGCACAATTTATGCTCTCCGCTTCCGCTACAGCCTCGCCGCAGTCCCCCTCTCCGATTGCGGACTCGTTATTTGCGAAATATCTATTGGACAGAGGGGACGACTACTGCCGTGACAGTCCATCAGTTTTACGATCGAGGAAGCGCTGGAGTGCATTATCGGGTGTGGGTACGGCTCTCAGCAGTTAGATGGGTGTTGTCAGTAGAATTTAGTATGTGCCGGTATCCCACACATATCGAATTTTCCACGTGCGCTGCTCCCCTAGCCTGCTGCTCCGTCCGGTGGGTGGTCCGTTAAGCCGTCGTCACACGCAGCGTGTGTGGTGTCGCACAAGTATGAAGTGCGCGCCACCTACTTACGCCGCGCGCCGCCATGCACGCACGGCGCGGCGTTCTTACGACGTCAGCCACGAGCGCCCTCTGCTGCAACTCCGCTCCTGGTCACGACTGAACGGAATCGGCCACTTCGGGATTAGATAGGCACCAGTTAAGACTTGGCTATTGGATAGGCACTAGGAATCATCAGTAGGCAGGCCTCTATCTAAACTATGTCTAGGAGAACACAAAAGGAACTGCCGCCTCGGACATTCTGATAAATCGGCTGTAGCGGAACACGTGTTTCAAGAAGGTGACCACGAAATAAAATTTAACGAGACGTCCGTCATAGTAAAGACGTCGCATTATTATGCGCGTTTGTACAGAGAGGGCATTGAGATTTTTAAACATCGAAATAATTTTAACAAAAAAGAAGAAGGCCTCAAACTTGATAAGATATGGATGTCAACACTGCAGCAACAGCATGACAATCGATTAATTTCAATCGAGGAGGTTGGCAATTGCAGAGACCACAGCACAGCCGACGCCACGTGACTGACAGCAGCGCCCTCTGTTTTGCCTATATATACGGCGCTTACTCGCGCTCTCGTTGCAGTACGCCGCTTTACCTCCGAGGATGCCTTCCGCAGACGAGCTTTAAGTAATGATTCTGTATCAGCATTCTGTAGTCTTGAACTTTGTAAAAGATAAGTATTATCTTATTTCTACGAAATATACAACTTGTTCTGATTTAGCCTAGTGTTTGTAGTTTCTGCTGTCCCACTGGCTGGTCACCTCCGTACCTGCACCCGCGTGCATCCTATTTCCCTGTGTCGGTCTCTCTCTACTCGGCCACCGACACCCAGGACAACCGGCGGAAACGAGACACAAAAGTGGCGACGAGGCTGGGATACAAAAGCGTGTATCTGAACGAGTCTGGCCAACGTGGCGAGTTTCTGACGTCACAACGTGCGAACCGCACGTTGGCGAGGCTTTCCCGACGTGTCGGGTAATATCAGGTAAACCAGATATTCTCAACGTGCGTCTGAACGATCACCAATAAGGTCGGAGAACGCCACTGACGTCACACCACGTGGCTATCCGGGAAAGGGAGGGGGGAGCTTCTTTTCGGGCTAAAGTCTCGATCAGTGGCATGGGTAACGTCGCGGTGCATCCGTAGCAGTGTTCGGTTGGCAACGTAGTACATTTCGAGTAGCCTATGACGTGTACGATAATTCAGTTACTCAAAAATGTCCAAATGTTTGTATAGCTTATGGGACTTAACTACGGGGTCATCAGTCCCTAAACTTACAAACTACTTATGAACTGTCCAATCGATTTCGGGAATGCAGCCGCGTAAAATTCACTTCTTCTGCTGATATTTCGGCCGCGTACCTTCCGGCCATCTTCAGAGTGAGTCGAAGACTGTCGACGAGGTGCCGGGCGCGGCCTTATAAGCCTGATCGCGGTAGCAATGCGTGTGCGCGTCACAGATGCTGGTTTACACAGCGTGCGCCCCCCGTGGCGGAAGCGCTCCGGTGTTCACTTATCGATATATGCTCGGCGCCGGCAACACCTTCACGTCTTCTCTGTGATTTCAATACTCCAAGTGCAAGGTTCCAAGCTTTGTCTAAATTAAAACCTTTATCTCTGTTTAATAAGTTGTTGGCCAGTCTAATTTCAACAGCTTCCTTAAATATAGCATCCCAAAACGAAGATATGGGTGTCAAAATCTTCACATCGCTATAGTTCATTGAATGACCAGTTTCTATGCAATGTTCAGCCACAGCTGACTTGTCTGGCTGCAATAGGCGGGCATATCTTCTGTGTTCAACGCATCTCTCGTGGACAGTGCGTATTGTCTGGCCTATATATGAACTATCACAACTTCCGCAAGGGATCTGGTACACACCTGACTTGCGAAGCAACAAATCATCCTTCACTGACCCTAGTAAGGCTGCAATCTTCACTGGTGGCCGGAAGATAACCTTAACACGATGTTTGTCGAGAATGTGGCTTATCTTTGACGAAAGAGCGCCCACGTAAGGTAAGAAGGCTCTTGATCTATAACTATTATTTTCGTCTTCTTCTTCCACGTCTCGTGCTTGCATTCTTGGACTCACATCGAATGCTCTGCAAATCTGTTGCTGCGAATATCCATTTGCTTTGAAAATGCTCTTCAGGTGTGTGAGCTCTTCCTGCAATTTGTCATCGTCTGATATACAATGTGCTCCACGCTAATATCAAATTTACTATGGAAATGGAAAAAGATGGCTGCCTCCCTTTTTTGGATGTACTTGTTCGTCGAAAAGCTGATGGTACATTAGGACATGCAGTATATCGGAAATCAACCCACACGAATCTGTATTTACATGCCAGTAGCTGCCATCATCCCTCACAAACCGCAGGGGTCCTTAAGACATTGGTGCACAGAGCACATTGTATATCAGACGATAGCTACTTCATAAGTAGTTTGTAAGTTTAGGGACTGATGACCCCGTAGTTAAGTCCCACAAGCTATACAAACATTTGAACATAATATTCGATGCCATGTCATCGTAAGTGCTCATTCTCTGAGAAGTGAGTTTGTTGGATTCGTTTAACGAACAGGACAGTGTGCACCTTACTTACAATAAAATACACACTTTATTGTTTGAAGTATTGCATTTTACGCGTTCTTAACATTCTTCTCCTTCTCCTTTTACCGTGCAAGAATGACCTTCAAGTTTTACTAAAAAGCGAAGTTGTTGCAATAACGTTTGCCTTATGTGAAGGCCTTTTCTAATTTTATATCGCAAAGTTTGTCATGAAACTTTTATAATTAGCTGAACTTACTGACATAACATGCAACTTTTATAAGAGCCTAATGTTCATAGATATTTTGTTGTTACTTATGTAGGCCTATATCACAGAACATATCGAACATCTTCACAAGCCGGCCGCGGTGGCCGCGGGGCTCCAGTCACGGTCTGCATGGCCACTACGGTCGGGGGTTCGAATCCCCCCTCTTGCATGGATATTTGTGCCGTCCTTAGTCTTACCTAGTTTATAAGTATTTTGTAAGCTTAGGGACTCAAAATGTTCAAATTTTGTAGAACTTATGGGACTTAACTACGGGGTCATCAGTCCCTAAGCTTACAAACTACTTTACGAACTAGCTAAGACTAAGGACGGCACAAATATCCCTGCCCGAGGGGGGATTCGAACCTCCGACCGTAGTGGCCGTGCAGACCGTGATTGGAGCGCCTCAGTCTCCTCGGCCACCACTGCCAGGCACTTAGGGACTGATAAACCCGTAGTTAAGTCCCATAAGTTCTACAAACATTTGAACATATGCACAAACGCGGAAATAAGCGATTTAATGAAGGTGAAGGAGGAATTCCACTTTTTGACTTCGTAAACAGTGGGTAACGAGGACGGGTAGGTGTGTCGTGGAGAATTGACGGACGTGGCCAGCGATAAATACGGGTCTGAGCGCAGGCGAATGCGCTGTCACCATAGTGGATGCCGAGAGCGCCAGACGTGACGTCATTATGACTTGTGCACACGGTTTCGAGGAGGAAAGAGGCGTTCTGCGCAGCAGACCAGCATGTGACTGACTGACAAGGGGAGGACGGCTACACGTCATCACCGAATTCAAAATTTATGGTACCAGGGGGTGTTCAAATGATAAGGTACGAAACGTCTTAACAACCAAACCGTTTGAAATTTTGAATATGCTGCTTTGGCATCTAGGGACGCGTAGCATACCTCGTCACCACTCCCTAAAAATTTCAAGGCTGTGTCCTCGGCTGGCTAGGTGATGCTCCCCGCATTTTTTTTTTTCTTTTTTCCGTCTGAGATCCGTTGTTCTTCGAATTTCTCCAGAAAAACCATTGACGTGTACTGTGAGACAACCCGTAGCCTACTCACGTCCATCAAGAGCAAACGGCCTGGGCTGCTCACGGAGGGAGTGATTCTGCTACGTGATAACGCACGTTCACACGTCTCCAGGGTCACACAAAGTGCATTGGCAAATTCAAGTGGGATCAGCTTGAGCATCTGCTGCCTTACAGCCCGGACATGTCGCCCTGTGCCTTCCGACTGCTTGGTCCGCAAAAAATTAAAAAAAAAATTTATTTAAAAAATTAAAAAAATTAAAGAATTTTTAAAAGAAATTGTGGCGGACTGAAGGACACAGTAGAACGATGCGATGGAGTGGCCGAGCGCTCTAAGTCTCCATGTTGCGGAGCACGCATTTTCCTTCCTTGGGAAGTTCTGGTCCTCCCTCTGGCATGGCTATGTGTATTGTCTTTAACATAATTTACTTTAAGTATTTTGTAAGCCTAGGGACTGACAACCGCAGTAGTTAATTCCCTTAGATTTTTAACATTTGAGCACAGTAGAAGACTGGCTCTTGTCACAGCCGCAGGAATTACGGTAACAGGGAATCCTTCGGCTCATTAAACAGTGCTCAAGCCTCTCCTGATTACTTCTAAATAAAGACTTCAGTTATACCCACAATGTAGCTTCGTACCTTTTCAATCTCAACACCACTCGTATATGTAGGGAATGGTGAGACACGAAAGTGACCAAAGTGGGAACTGCAAATGGCAACGCGTTTGGGAAATAAAAGGAATTTTCATAGCGATCTACCACCATATGTACCTTATCAATTATCCCTATGAGAGTCTTTAGGAAGCGGTGTTTGTCTCAGCGGTAAGAGATCAGATTGCTATTGAAAGCGCCGCGGGTTTGACCCCACCCACGGCATATAATTTTGTGCCCCTTGGCAATGCGTACACTACTGACGTTAAAATTAACCGCTACAACAAATAGGTTATTTTGTTAATTGATATAAGAATAAAAACTATAGGCAGAGGATGAAATTCGGGATTGCAAACATTTAAAAAGGGATTGTAGTTAACGTGTACACTGGAAACTCGCGTATGCAAATAGATTCTTCCATTCTTCCCGATTAATCAGTTACAGGTACCGGGTGATACTCATCGGGAAAAAAAGGGTTATCAATAATTTTGACCGCATCTTGCGCACGTTATATACGGCACCTTTTTGCAGTGATATGGTTTTTTTAATCTCCCCACGGAAAAACAAAGTTGACTGGCCTTTCTGAAAATAGCTTCTTTCATCGCACAGTCCAGCAGCGAAATTCGCGTATCGGAAAAAGTCGCTCAATACTGGGGAGTCGCGGCGGAGTGGCCGAGCGCATTGAGGCGCTATGCTACGATGCTCGAGGTCGTTTCCCGTCGGGGGCTCGACGGCAAACATCCATGCCCCTCGGGCATGGATGTTTGTGCCGTCTTTAGTATAACGTATTTCATAAGTAGTTTGTAAATTTAGGGACTGATAACTCCGCAGTTAAGTCCTATAAGCTTTACAAATATTTGAAGATTTTTGAATACTCGGGAAGATAGTTGGTGGTGTGTAATAGAATGTAGTTTGATGCAAGCTTCTCGGAAAGTGTTTCTTCTACTTTCTCGATGAGATAAGTGTAGGTTTTAATGTTTTTAGTTAAATTTTTACCTGGCGATAAAAATATACATCGCAGGTTTGCATCAGTGGTGTATATTTGGCAGGAATACGTCCGTTGTCAATCCGTCTACATCCAAATGATTTCCAATCCATGGTGTACAACAGCAATCAGTTAGAATAACTATTCCTTCAAACCGTCTTGATTGAAAATTTTTTATTAGTTAATGACGCGTTTCGCCCTTTAGCAGGGCATCTTCAGATTATCTGCGTGACAGAATTTACACAAAATTACAAGGCGGAATTACAAACGGTTATAATGGTGCATGGGCTTATTTTGTACTAAGAAGACAGTATAAATGGTAAACAAAGCTTACAATGCGCTCTCCGTGGTGTGACACCGTAGGTTGTTATTGCGTGTTTCTATTTTCCTGGAATGTTTTTGGGTTTCCTTGTCGCCCTACAAATGTTCGGGTAACAACGAATTACACTTGGAACATACTCGGTAAAGATGTGAGAAACATAAAACCTATTTTTAAGATTACCTTAATCGAAGCGGTGGTCTCTGATGACACAAGATAAGCCCATGTTTGCAATTGCGCTCACGGGCGGTGGGCGGGCGTGGTGTGCTGCTCCGCCGACTTGTGCAGACTAAGGGAATGTGGGTAGGGAGTGACATAGGAAGCCGATGTATAAGACGGGACGGGTGAAATCTAGCTATCTGAATACAAATTTAACGAAAGGGAGGTTATTAGGCAGGACAGAAGTTTATAATTTATGTTGGTATTTGTAAATGAGAGGAATTTTATTTGAACAGAGACATCGTAATATCTAGGAATGTTTGATCATTGCATGCCAACTGATGGTTTAGGTGGTGTGGGTGTCCAAACATTCCTAGATATTATGATGTCTCTGTTCAAATAAAATTCCTCTCATTTACAAATACCAACATAAATTATAAACTTCTGTCCTGCTTAATAACATCCCTTTCGTTAAATTTGTATTCAGATAGCTAGATTTCACCCGTCCCGTCTTATACATCGGCTTCCTATGTCACTCCCTACCCACATTCCCTTAGTCTGTACAAGTCGGCGGAGCAGCACACCACGCCCGCCCACCGCCCGTGAGCGCAATTGTAAACATGGGCTTATCTTGTGTCATCAGAGACCACCGCTTCGATTAAGGTAATCTTAAAAATCGGTTTTATGTTTCTCACCTCTTTACCGAGTATGTTCCAATTGTAATTCTTTGTTACCCGAACATTTGTAGGGCCACAAGGAAACCAAAAACACTCCAGGAAAATAGAAACTCCGCAATAACAACTTACGGTGTGACACCACGGAGAGCGCATTGTAAGCTTTGTTTACCATTTATACTGTCTTCTTAGCACAAAATAAGCCCATGCACCATTATAACCGTTTGTAATTCCGCCTTGTAATTTTGCGTAAATTCTGTCACGCAGATAATCTGAAGATGCCCTGCTAAAGGACGAAACGCGTCATTAACTAATAAAAAATTTGCAACCAAGACGGTTTGAAGAAATATTCTGTCTACATCCTGGAACAGTTCGTCGTATATCTGTGGATTTGTTTACCCTCCCCAAGAGTAAATCAACAGAAGTTTATCTCTTGCACAAAACTATCTGCCGACAGCCGGAGTCGAATCTGCGACTCTTCCAATAAGAAACCGATCTGTTACCTCGAAGCCAAATACCACTTCCTTAACCCTGCGTTACTAACATCTGATTTTAACACCCGTCTTACAGGGGGTTTTGAACTTTTGTTAGTAACGCCCGTCATTCGACCCATGTACACTTGTTCATCAATTGTTCCGCAAAAAGTCACAGCTCACTGACAATTTGAACGTAACCGTTCTTTCGACGGATGCTACTAAACTAGGGTTAACACACATTTGCATATGGTGATAGAACCGTAGCAAAATTACTTTTTTATTTCCTAAACGCATGGCCATCTGGAGTTTCCACTTGCGGCACTTTAATGTTTCACCATATCCTCCTCTCCTTGTCTGACATTTGTGGATACAGGTCCTCTTTCGTCTTCTATGGTGCGCGCATAAGACATAATGACGTCACGTCTGTCGCTATTGTGACCCACTCTGCAGACGGCGCATTCGCCTTCGCTCCGGCCTGTACTTATCGTCGGCCACGTTGAGAAGTGGTGACGTCAGAGAGACTGCCGGTTTGGAGTGCAGCAGCTCGGGTCGGATACGCTCCGTTGCTGCGAGACGGGAGAGGGAAACAGAGCGTGCCCGAGGGACGACTCCAGCTGTTACAGAGAACTCCTGGATAGCGACGAACAGTGAGGAACACGCTACTGTTTCGTGCGTACCCTCTTAAGTTGGGAAAGGATTATTAAGTGATCCGTACCCGAGAAGGGGTGCCGGCTGTCGTTATTCCAAGGAACCGCCATTGTACATAAATCAATATGTGTTTGCCGGACGAGGTCAACATTTGGAAATCAGACTTCTTCCTCACACGACGTCAAATCAACGAATCAAACTTGCGTTATCATTTAAATGGAGGTTGAATCCTACAAAATTGGTATACCAGGAGTCTTGCTAGCAGGTCTTGGTGACTTTCTGTTATTTTAAGATACTGACTATTATAGTCAAGACATTAGTAAAAAGGAAGAGAATTTTCCATAGGTCAAGTTTAATTGCTTGTATGTACAGTATTTAGTTGCTGTGTGTTATGTATTTCCGCGTGAAAACTGCCACGATAGTGACACAATGAAGAAAAACAAATAGAACAAGCTTTCGGAACACAATTCCTTCTTCAGGTGGGAGAGAAGAGAAAAAAAAAAAGGATGGGAACGGAAGGCGAAGGTACTTCACGATCTAGATCATGAGGATGGTGTTTGAGGAGTGTGGAAGTCAGAGATACTGTATGACAGTCAGAGATCATGTGCAAGTCAGAGATACTGTCATACACTATCTCTAACTGTCATACAGTATCTCTGACTTCCACACTCCTCAAACGCCATCCTCATGACCTAGGTCTTAAATTACCTTCCCCTTCCGTTCCCATCCTTTCTTCTTTCCTTCTCTCCCACCTGAAGAAGGAATTGTGTTCCGAAAGCTTATCCTTTTAGTTTTTTCTTCATTGTGTCATTATCGGCGGTACAGCACAAAGGTAAGCACTGGCCAGCCAACCTATCTCCATGAAGAAAAAATTTATCATTTCTGACGAGAATTTCCATCATTAATCAAACTACTTATTAACTACCTTATACTAAAGACGACACAAACATCCATGCCGGAGAGAGGATTACAACCCACGACGGGGAACGGCCTCGCGCATCGGAGTATAGCGCATCAATGCGCTCGGCCGCTCCGCCGCGGTGGAAAATAGTGGTGGAGAATATTTCGAAGGTAACAGTAGAAAAATTTTGTTGTCAAAGTCCCTGACCTCGTATTGGCAACGTCTTTGAGAGTGTCCGTACTTTTTTGGAGTATTCTGCCCAGTGTGGGATCCTTATCAGGTGGGTTTGACGGAGGACATCGAAAGAGTCCAAATGTTCAAAATGTTCAAATGTTTGTATAGTTTATGGGACTTAACTACGGGGTCATCAGTCCCTAAACTTACAAACTACTTACGAACTAGGACGGCACAAATATCCATGCCCGAGGGGGGATTCGAACCCCCGACCGTAGTGGTCGTGCAGACCGTGACTGGAGCGCCTTAGTCTCCTCGGCCACCGCGGCCGGCTCGAAAGAGTCCAAAGAAGGGCAGCTCGTTTAGTAGTGTCACGATACAGGGGAGACAGCGTTACGGAAATGATACAGGATCTGGGATGGGAATCATTACAACAACGGCGTTTATCGCTGCAGCGTGGGCTACTTACGAAACTACAATCGCCAACATTCTGCTCCGAATGCGAAAATATATTGTTAACTCCCACTTACATAGGTAGAAATGACCATCAGAATAAAAAAATCGCATGATGTGTTTTACGGCCCACTTTGGATTTGTAGTTTCATAAGTTTTTGCAAACATTTTGGACCAAAATAATAATCTAAATAATAAAGAAAATTAATTAATAAGAGTGTCTGAAACCCTCTTAGGGAAAAAGAATTTTAGGCAGTGCCGGGTTCCGAAGCAGTGACCTTCTGCGTAACAGTGGAACGCGTTGCTCATACGCTACAGCTAGTAGTTAGGAGCTGCTTTTATTAATCTCATACTATTGTTGGCCGTTCTTAACTAATGCTTATATTGCATTTTAGACACTGGATTATCATTTGTCGTACGAAGAACGACGTCTTTTCGTTAATTCTTCTGTGCACCATTGCTTTGAAATGACAACGTGTAACAATAAGAAAATCATCAAATACGCAACGCAAAATGGCATATGCCAGAGAGAGTTCTGGACGAGGAATGTCAAGTGACATCTGCGAACGGCTGGTTTTCGTTAATTCAATGGGGGGGGGGGGGGGGGTGTCAAAACTCGTTATTTTTGCAAATATCTCTCAAACGATACGAGATATGAAAAAAACATAAGGGAACAAAGTTGTAGAGAATTTTCTCCCCCACAAATTAGGTTATTCAATTTTCGCGGCAGATGAACGGTTTATTTGCAATTAAAATTACATTACAAAAGGCTTTTTTGTATTACTACCGTATTTTTTGTCCGAAAATTTTGTAAAGGGGAGGTTCTAGTCTCTGGAGGCTTACAAGTATGTCTGTAAAATTTGGTGCTGTTCGGTTGAACGGTTCGTCTTAAAAACAGGGAACACGTTACGAACAGACAGACAGACATCCCAAAATCGCCGTTATTTTTGCAAATATCTCTGAAACGATACAAGATATGAAAAAAACGTAAGAGAGCAAAGTTGTAGAGACTTTTCTCCTCTACAAATTAGGTTATTAAATTTTCGTGTCAGATGAATGGTTAAGCCGTTATTTTTATTTAAATTTCGAGCTGTCAAAAGACGATCGCAAAGGTCCACTTTTAGTGTTACAACCGTAACCTAAAGTGGGGCAATACGAGAAATCAGAGCTCGAACGGTGAGATTCAGGTGTTCGTTCTTTTGCGCGCTATTCGAGAATGTAATGGAAGATAAATAGTTCAAATAAATGTTCAAATGTTTGTTAAGCTTATGGGACTTAACTACGGGGTCCATCAGTCCCTAAACTTACAAACTACTTACGAACTACCTTATACTAAGGACGGCACAAATATCCATGCCGGAGGGGGGATTCAAACCCCCGACCGTAGTGGCCGTGCAGACCGTGACTGGAGCGTCTCAGGCGTGTTCAAATGTTTGTATAGTCTATGGGACTTAACTACGGGGTCATCAGTCCCTAAACTTGCAAACTACTTATGAACTACTTACGAATTAGGACGGCACAAATATCCATGCCCGAGGGGGGATTCGATCCCCCGACCGTAGTGGCCATGCAGACCGTGACTGTAGCGCATTAGTCCCCTCGGCCACCGCGGCCGGCGAGCGTCTCAGTCCCCGCGGCCACCGTGGCCGGCGGAGATAAATAGTGTAACGGTGGTTCGATGAACCCTCTGCCAGGCACTTAAATGTGATCTGCAGAATATCCCATGTAGATGCAGATTACCGAAACAGCTCGGAATTGGCACGTCGCCTTGTGACTGTCCTTTTGATTGGTATTCCTCCGGACACGGCCATCTCCAGGGGACAGCTTGCGACTCGGCAATGCCCGGCGCTGAATGGCTCTGTCACGATGCACCGCGGCCGCCGCCGTCCTACGCTTCTCGCGTATCGCTTGTGACGCAGCCGGCGCGTGCGGCGCATGCGCAAACACCGCTCATTGTTATTTCCGGTGTTGCGTGTTTGCTGAACACTGCACCGTCTGGGAGGAGGGGGGGGGGGGAGAATGATGCTTCGCAGCTGGATTGTTTGACGAGCCTTCTGTCGGCTTAAGGCGCCTAGCTCTGTGCACCAGTTACGTACGCCCAGAGCCGACTGGTACGGCTTCGCGGAAAGTCCTCTGTTGTTTGCAATGGTAAACGCCTATTTCTGAATCGCGACGTCGGCCGCATGTACTCAGCCATTCTGTCGACTGTATCGCTCAATTGGAATCGACAATCCCTCGATTTCAACTTGACTGATCTACTTAGTTATAATCGTGTTCGTAGATTAATTTTAATTTATTTATTTATTTTTGTAGGAGTAATCATAAAATTCTTTCACCTCAGCAAATTTAAATTACATCTACATAAATACTGTGCACGTCATATTGAAGTGCATGGCAGAGGGTACATCGAATCTACATCAACATACATACCCCGCAATCCACCGTACGGTGCGTGGCGGAGGGTACACTGTACCACTACTAGCCATTGCCTTTCCTATTCCACTCCCAAATAGAACGAGGAAAAAAGAATGCCCATATGCCTCCGTACGAGCCCTAATTTCTCTTATCTTGTCTTTGTGATCACTACGCGAAATGTAAGTAGGCGGCAGCAAGATCGTACTACACTCAGCCTCAAATTCAGGCCCTCTAAATTTACTCAACAGAAATTCACGAAAAGAACGTCGTCTTTCCTCCAGCGATACCCAATTGACTTGCCGGAGCATTTCCGTGACACTCGCACATTGGTCGAACCTACCGGTAACAAACCTAGCTGCTCGCCTCTGAACCGCCTCTATGTCTTCCTTTAAACTGATATGCTGCGGGTCCCAAACACTTGTGCAATACTCAAGACGTGGTCGTACAAGCGTTTTATACGCGGTCTCCTTTACAGGTGAAGTACATTTTCCCAAAATTCTCCCAATAAACCGAAGTCGGCTGTCCGCCTTACTCACAACTGTCCTTACATGTTCGTTCCATTTCATATCGCTCTGTTATGTTACGTCTAGATATTTTAACGACGCGACAGCATCAAGAAGCTCACTACTAATGCTGTATTCGAACATTATGGGATCGTTTTTCCTACTCATGCGCACCACCTTACATTTTTTCTACATTGAGAGATAGCCATTCTTCGCACCTACTAAAGTTTTTGTCTAAGTCATCCAGTATGCTATTGCAGCCAATTAAAGACCACGCCCCTCATACACCACAGCATCAGCAAACAGCCGCGAATTGCGAGCTTCTCTGTCCATCAGATCATTTATATAGATAGAAAATAATAGCGGTCCTATCACACTCCCCTGGGGCACGCCTGACGATACCCTCGTCTCTTATGAACACTCGCCGTCGAGAACAACGTACTGCGTTGTATTACTAAGGAAGTCTTCCAGCCAGTCACAAATCTGTGAACCTATTCCATAAGCTCCCATCTTCGTTAGCAGTCTGCAGTGTGGCACCGGGTCGAACGCCTTTTTGAAGTCGAGAAAAACACAATCCGCCTGTTGCCCTTCATCCATGGCTCGCAAGATGTCATGTGAGAAAAGGGCAAGCTGAGTTTCACATCAGCCATGTTTCCTAAACCCGTGCTGATTCATAGAAAGAAGCTTTTCCGTTTCAGACTAATCGCTTTTATTATATTTCTCTTTAGTCCCATTCTCTAATAGCTCGCGGAAAAAAGGAACACCTAAATCTTTCCGTTTCCAATCTGATCTCTCTTATTTTATTTTGATGATCATGTCTTCTTATGTAGGAGCGTACTTAGAAAATCTGTTCGCATTCGGAAGAGAGAGTAGGTGCAAGAAATTTCGCAAGTAGATCTCGTCGCAACGAATAACGCCTTTCTTTTAATGTTTTCCACCCGAACCCGTGCATCATTTCCTTGACACTCTCTCCCCTATATCGCGATAATACAAAACGAGCTGCCCTTCTCTGTACTTTCTCTAAATCGTCTGTCAATCCCACTTGGTGGGAATCCCAAAATGCGCAACAATACTCCAAAATAGGACGCACAAGTGTGGTGTAGGCAGTACAGCTGCTGTATCTTCAAAGTGTTCTGCCAACGAAACGTAGTCTTTGGTTTGCTTTCCCTACAAAATTTTCTGTGTTCTTTCCAATTTGAGTTGTTTGTAATTGTTACTCCTAGGTATTTAGTTGAATTTACGGTATGTACTTGTGACTGATTTATCGTGTAAATGAAGTTTAACGGAATTCTTTTAGTGATCATATGGATGACATCGCACGTCTCATTATTAAGGGTGTATTGCCATTTTTTCCACCAAGCAGGTATCTTATCTAAATCATTTTGCAGTAGATTTTGATCTTCTGGTGACTTCACTAACCGATAAGTGACAGCATTATCCGCTAACAGTCCAACGGAGCTACTCAGATTGTCTCCTAAATCATTTATAAAAATATGGAATATTAGAGTCTCTATAACACGCAATTACTTTTTCTTTGTTTGAAGCTATATGACAACAGTCTTGGCAAGTACCAGAGTGCTGCAGAGGTGATACGATTTAATGTACACCAACTTACTAACTGACTGGTAATAGGCCGCGGTAGCCGAGCGGTCTACGGCGCGCCAATCACGTTCTGCATTGCGACTGCGGTTGGGGGTTCGAATTCCCCCTCGGGCAAGGAGATTTGTGCAGTCCTTAGTATAAGCTAGTTCATAAGTAGTTTGTAAGTTTAGGGACTGATGACCCCGTAGTTAAGTCCCATTAGCTCTACGAACATTTGATTTGATTTTGATTTTGACTGGTAATACTGGAAAGTCCATTACCCATGGTCAAGTCAGGCCGGTCTGTGGCCTTTATTTGGTCCCGTGGCCATATTGGCATCAGAGGGAATGAACGTGTTGTAACATTACCGCCCAATATAAATACTGGTAATTAATAGCATTTGATAATTAAACAGTATGAAGTTCACTGCAAACATTGACCATGCCAATGCACTAAATGTAACACAATTTTAATCTTATTAATTATGGTAGCAATGTATGTACGCAGTTGGGTGAGAACATTTATAGTTTGGCCAAAGGTAGAAATTCTCCACGTTGAGATTTGCTGTGTGCTTGTAGCTGACGGGAGGTCAGCGAGCAGGCCGACGTTGGTGGCTTGTTCCAGCTTAGAATTTTCCAGTTTTCATTTCCGATGAGGGGAGAGAGGGACAATGGCGAGTGCCAGGTGCAGTGCAGTGCACAGCGTGAAATAAAATATTCTAATACTACTCACATTTGAAGTAATACGATGCAGTTAGGAACCTTTAAGGCCCTCATTACAAAATAGCTGTTGACAAATAAACAATACATTAGCTGATATAGTCACATCTGACGTAATATGTTTAATTGACAATGAAAAGTAATAAATTACCAATGAATACAAGACAGTTACACAACTAGCATCGCAATGTTTGTTTATAAAAATAATATATTAACTGTTTCTCATTTTATTTTCAATTAATCTTGTATATTTTACCTTGAAATAGTCAGTTAAATCACTTATCTGTGATATAAGAAATTGCACGATTATAAAAATAGTACAAAGGATGTTTATACTAATATCAAAACGTAAGAAAATATTTGTTTAATGTGTAGTGTAATTATTTTGATTTTAAGTGAAGTTTTAGAAATGTATTGGCTGAGCGCTGTACATTGGCAAATCGGTTAGAACAGCTCACATGGGGAAGTTGATGACGTAGGGGAAAAAACCCCGGCAGTTGAGCTTTTGCCGCGCGCGATTGCAGGAAGTGACGCGTCGGGAGCACGTGGGGTAGCTGGCCGCGTCGCTCGGCATCAGTCAGCATGTGTAGCTCCAGGTGGAGACTTTAGATTTTTGGTGTGGCAATTGCCAAGTGTGGTTGCTCGTCGTAGACTGCACCAAGTTGAATCGAGTGCTACTATGTGTTGTGAATATTTAGCCGGTGGAACAAGGTGTGCATCGCACTAAAAGTGACTGTGTTTTGTTAATGTAACACGTGTCGTCGTATAGGCATGAACATAAACGGTGTTTGAGACAGGCACATTGTGTGAAAACAATTTGCGACAAATATTAATTTTGTCTGGGGGCTCACAAGCTATATTTTTTTTTTTTTTTTTATGAATGTGTCGACGTACAGACGTATCAGCCACAGGGTTCTAATATTGTGAAATAAACAACATAAAGTGAACTTTCACGTGTTTTCAAAAATAGTAGTTAGTACACCCTTTTCTCTCATGAACTTGACTTTATTATGAATTGTTTTGTTAATCATATGCAGGGAAAGAAAGCTGCGAACATGTGATATCATCCCCTAGAAAACGAGTCAATCAGTCACACAGTTCCAGTGTTTTTGCATGTTTAGGAATTTGGTTTGCAGTTGGTGGTTGTGAGTTTTAAAAATTAATCTTTCCCAATTTTAAACTCTCACCCCGACCTTCACTCTCGCAGTGTTGATCAGTTGGCCAAGCAGGCCACCACTTCTCGGCCTCTGCAGATCGGCCTCCAGGACAAGGATCTCCGGCGGAAGTTGAACTGCAAGGCCCTAAGGCTTTGGAACGCTGAATGGGCTGACTTGTATGTACCAAATAAGCTCCGCGCAGTTAAACCCTCCACAGGCGCTTGGAAGTCCTCCTTGACGGCTTCTCGTCATGAATCTGTTGCTCTTTGTCGACTGCGTATCGGTCATACATGGTTAACCCATGGCCACCTCCTTCGCCGAGAGGACCCACCAAAGTGCCGTTGTGGTACTTTGCTGACAGTGGACCACATTTTAAGGGACTGCCCGCTTTTAGTTGCTTTGAGGCACTCCTTTAATCTTCTAACTGCGCTTCCACCAATTTTAGCTGACGATGCCTCGATGGCTGACCGTGTTTTAGGTTTTATTCGCGCCGTCGGCAGCAGCGATCTGAAAATGGTGTACGTGTCTTCTCCTTGAGACAGCGTAATTGTCGCGCATTCTGGGACTCTGCGATCGTAACGCTGCCGCGGATAGAAATAGAAACGGAACTTGTCGACCGCTGTATATTTCTTGGAACCTGTTGGTGAGGTTCCAGAAATGGAGCTCAGCAAAATTGCCTTAATATTTGCGTATCGTGTTTCCGGCTCCGTATTTCTCCAAACTTGTGATCAGTTTGAGTGGGGCTGTTAAATGGAAACGAGAGCGCGTTTATCTAATCGCGAACAGCGCTTCGCCGGCTGGCCGTTATCTGCCTCGCTGCTTTCGACCGTCGCGCCAGCGGCCGCTACATCCAGTCTGGACACGTTCCACAGGCGTGACGTGACACACGCAGCCAGCGCATCGGTTGCGCCGAAGCAACTACTCCACAACTGCATATCCAACGCGCCTGCTATCTCTGATTCAGACACAGGAATGACTGTGTGGCAAAGGCCCATCTGTTCAGTCGCTCAGCGACCGTACTGGAAGCTCTTCCTATTTCATTGGTGAAGATCGTCAACGCGAATCTTCCTTTTCAGTCGACGCAAGAAGACCGGAATAGCATATGCCAGCTGGTTAACTTCTCGAAATTCCTTCGGCGACAAGACTCTGAGAAATTATCACTGATACGGGGCCTTATCAACACTACTTCTTCCCTTTCGCCAAGCAAAGGTATATCGCGCAAATCTAATCACGCTTTAACAAAAATTTGATCTGGTGTTTTGCAGTCTCAGGTAGAGATAGGTGTTGTAAGCATGAATACGGACTTATGACAATTTGTACTAGCGTGGGATTCGAACCCGTACCTGTACCATAACAAACTTCTGTGAAGTTTGTAAAGTAGGACGCCAGGTACTGGCGGAAGTAAAGTTGTGAGGACGAACCGTGAGAAGCGTGCCGAGATAGTAAGTCGGTAGAGCGCTTGCCCGCGAAAGGTAAAAGTCCCAGGCTGGAATTCCGGTTCCGGCACACAGTTTTAATCTGCCAGGAAGTTTCAAAATAATTATTGCTTAAAGTTCAAATAAAATGTTTTTTAGACTTAATGAACTCGGTCTCTATATTTACAAACTACTTAAACTACGGTAACCTACACTAAGAACGACTAGCACACGTACATACACACACGCTCATTCTCTAGGGTGGACTTGAACCTCCGGCGGAAGTGATCGCTCAGTCCGTAACAAAGTGCCTTAGACCACGCGCGCCGGCCGCGTTGGCCGAGGGGCCTGAGGCGCTTCAGTCACGGTCCGCACGGCCGCTACGGTCGGGGGTTCGAATCTCCCCTCGGGCATGGATATTTGTGCCGTCCTTAGGGTTAGCTAGCTCATAAGTAGTTTGTAAGTTTAGGGACTGATGACTCCGTAGTTAAGTCCCATAAGCTTTACAAACATTTTTAGACCACGCGGCCATTCCCAAGCGGCGACTACTTACAGTCAAATGACGTATGTTTTCTTAAAAAGTTTAAAATAAAGAAACACAAGATGTGACAATGTTTCCATAAGTAGCACACATTCTATAGTTGTCTGTAGCAAGCAGTTGTTTACACAGTTTCTCGGAACGGTTACTGTACCCGAGGGAATGTTATCTGGCGATTAACGGCGTGACGGAACGAGAAGTTTCTGGTGCAGGTCGTGTGTTCGGGAGCTACGTAACGCGAGTAAAAGTGGAGCCATTATCAACAAGTTCCACCCACACTCGACACTTAAAACGTGAGTCGCTGAGTGAGAAGAAAGCCGCTTCGGCGAACGCAACCTGTGACGCGCCGAGAAGCCCGCGGTAGGCGCTTCTGCTGAAACTACTCTGTAGTCAGGCGCGTAAGCCATCCGCGTGGGTAGCCGCTCCCTGCTTTCCAGTCTACTGGGTATTGTGCGTTTGTTTCAAGGGTCTACTTTATATAGCGCTTGTGACACAAAGAAGTGCAAAGTGATCTTACCAAATTTTCAGATATACAGTGACGACGCTTCCAATGTGCTTAGTGTTTCAGTATAGCCCCGCAAAAACATTGAGTATGCAAATTTATATTTCCGAAAGGCAGTGGCATTTTCGACAACACTGCTCAAAAAAATTAGAGGGATCAGGTTGGTGTTTTTTTTTCCATGAACAACAGAAACTTCATTAAATATGGCTTAAATGTTATATACATACTCCGTAAGGCACAGTGCATTGATAATTTACAATTTATGTAAAGAAAAGGCACCCAGTTACTTGTTTTTAATGCAGAGAATTACGCGTTTCGAGAATTTATTCCCATCTTTAGATGCTTTTTGTTGTTGCTGTTGTGGTCTTCAGTCCGGAGATTGGTTTGATGCAGCTCTCCACCATACCCAATCCTGAGCAAGCCTCTTCATCTCCACATAAGAACAGCAACCTACATCTGTCTGAATCTGCTTACTGTATCCATCTCTTGGTCTCCCTCTGCAATTTTTACCCCACATACTTCCCTCCAATGCTAAATTCACAATTCCTTGATGTCTAACAATGTGTCCTACCAATCTGTCCCTTCTTTTAGTCAAGGTACGCCAATTCCGTTCAGTACCTCCTCATTAGTTACGCGATCCACCCACCTAATCTTCAGCATGCTTCTGTAGCACCACATTTCAAAAGCCTCAATCCACTTCCTGTCCGCACTGTTTATCGTCCATGTCTCACTCCCACACAAGGCAACACTCCATACTAATGCCTTCAGAAAGGACTTCCTTAGGCATATACAGTGACGACGCTTCCAATGTGTTAAGTGTTTCAGTGTAGCCCCGCAAAAACATTGAGTGTACAAATTTATATTTCCGAGAGGCAGTGGCATTTTCAACTACACTGCTCAAACAAGTTAGAGGGATCAGGTGAGATGTGACTCAAAATATAGATATCATAAGGTATTTTATTCAGATATTGGTTACAACTGTAATTCGTGTCTGATGCAGCACGATCTTTTGCGTTTCTATACTGTTTACTTGAAGTTAACAAGCGTTTACTTAGAGCGAAGCACCATGGGACTACCATAATAGTAAAAACTCATTCTCGTCGCCCTGTAACAGTGTGTGTGATAACCTCTCAAGGCCAGTACAGTTCCACAGCTGCGTGGCACGGACAGTATGAGGTTATCAACCAGCTGTTGAGGGATATTTGGCCGTTTTTCCTTAAGTGCAATATACAGCTCTGTAACAGTTGTGGGAGGTGCTGGTCTGGCTGCAATGCGTCTGCCATGTTAAGGAGACAATCTGAATAGCTCTCTTAGACTGTTCTCGGATGATGCTGTCGTTTATATGTTACTGAAGTCAACAGAGGATCAAAAGCAACTACACAGCGTTTTAGAAAAAAAATCTACAGGGTGCGAAAATTGGCAATTAACACTAAATAATGAAAAGTGTGAAGTAATACACATGACCACTAAAAGAAATCCGCCGAACTTCAATTACACGATAAATCAGTCAAACAAATGTTCAAATGTTTGTTAAGCTAGAGGGACTTAACTACGGGGTCATCAGTCCCTAAACTTACAAACTACTTATTTATAACCTTATGCTAAAGACGACACAAACATTAATACCCGAGGGAAGATTCGGACCCCGACGGGGAGCGGCCTCGCGCATTGTAGCATAGTGCCTCAATGCGCTTGGCCATTCCGCCGCGGCAAATCAGTCAAACCTTAAGGTCGTAAATTCTGCCAAATATCTAGGAGTTAAAATTACGAACAACTGAGACTGGAGGGAACATACAGAAAGGCGAACCAAAGGTTACGTTTCATTGTCAGGACGCTTCGAAGATGCAACATCTCCACAAAGAGACTGCCTACATCACACTTGTGCGTCTTCTCCTGGAGTACTGTTGCCCAGTGTGGGATCCTCACCAGGTGGGACTGACGGAAGACATTGATAAGGTTCAGAGAAGGGCAGATCGTTGTGTTTTATCACGTTACAGGAGGAAAGCGTCACGGAAATGTTGCACGATTTGAGATGCAAATCATTAAAAGAACGACGTTATTGGTTGCGGCGAAATCTATTTGCGAAATTTCAATCACCGACTTTTGCTTCGGAAAGTTAAAATATTTTGCTAGCACCCACGAACATTGGGAGACATGACCATTCCAATAAAATAAGAGAAAGCAGATCGAAAACGGAACGATTTAGGTGTTGTTTCTTCCCGCGCGCTATTAGGCAATGGGGCGGTAGAAAAAGGTTATAAGAGTGGTTAATGAACCCTCTGCCAGGCACTTCAACGTGATTTGCAGAGTATCTGTAGATGTAGGTAAGCAGGACTGTGCCGAGTTCCACGTTCTCTCCAGATGAGGGAACCACGATTGGCCGACTGAACAGAATATCTTGGGTCATCTGTGAACAGAACCTGGCGTCATTCGTTACGACTCCAGTCCTGATGTTCCTTCACCGAGTTTCTACGAGCCAAACGGTGTCGTGGTTTTAATGGGACGCACATCATGGGCCTCCGTGCGTATAGGCCCATTCCCGAAGGCGATTTGAGACATTTTATCTTGATATTGCGCGTCCTGTTGCTGCCTGGCGGGTGCTCTATTGCTCATGTTGCCCGTTGACGACTTGAGCCTTACCTATCCTCCAGGCGTCAAGTCTCAGAACTTACTGACTGTACCATATACAGGGTGTTACAAAAAGATATGGCCAAACTTCCTCACACACAAAGAAAGAAAATATGTTATGTGGACATGTGTCCGGAAACGCTTAATTTCCATGTTAGAGCTCATTTTAGTATTTCTCTTTAAATGTAAATTGAAATAATTCGTGCAGACAATTGTCAAAATATCCCATTGTTTCGTTAGTATGTATTGTACTTCCTCGATTCACCGCCAGTTGGCCCAATTGAAGGAAGGTAATGTTGACTTCAGTGCTTGTGTTGACATGCGACTCATTGCTCTATAGTAGTAGCATCAAGCACATCAATAAGTAGCGTCAACTGGTTAGTGTTCATCACAAACGTGGTTTTGCAGTCAGTGCAATGTTTACAAATGCGGAGTTGGCAGATGCGCATTTGATGTATGGATTAGCACGGGGCAGTAGCCGTGACGCGGTACGTTTGTATCTTGATTGGGCCTCATGTTCTTCCACCTACGCTCACTGGAGTACGTTATCATCATTTCATACGGGATACTCTACCTGTGCTGCTAGAACATGTGCCTTTACGACACAACATGTGGTTCATGCACGATGGAGCTCCTCCACATTTCAGTCGACGTGTTCGTACGCTTCTCAACAACAGATTCGGTGACCGATGTATTGGTAGAGGCGGACCAATTCCATGGCCTCCACGCTCTCCTGACCTCAACCCTCTTGACTTTCATTTATGGGGGCATTTGAAAGCTCTTGTCTACGCAACCCCGGTACCAAATGTAGAGACTCTTCGTGCTCGTATTGTGCACGGCTGTGATACAATACGCCATTCTCCAGGGCTGCATCAGCGCATCAGGGATTCCGTGCGACGGAGGGTGGATGCATGTATCCTCGCTAACGGAGGACATTTTGAACATTTCCTGTAACAAAGTATTTGAAATCACGCTGGTACGTTCTGTTGCTGTGTGTTTCCATTCCATGATTAATGTGATTTGAAGAGAAGTAATAAAATGAGCTCTAACATGGAAATTAAGCGTTACATGTCCATATAACATATTTTCTTTCTTTGTGTGTGAGGAATGTTTCCTGAAAGTATGGCCGTACCTTTTTGTAACACCCTGTATACAAGGTGTATCAAAAATAATGGAGCAAACTTACACCGTTGAAAGTACAGAGTTGAAAGTACACGATAATAGAAGCAAAAATGTCCCAGTTCAAATGTTTGTATAGTCTATGGGACTTAACTACGAGGTCATCAGTCCCTAAACTTACAAACTACTTATGAACTACTTACGAACTAGGACGGCACAAATATCCATGGCCGAGGGGGGATTCGAACCCCCGACCGTAGTGGCCGTGTAGACCGTGACTGGAGCGCCTTAGTCCCCTCGGCCACCGCGGCCGGCCAAAAATGTCCCAGTAAACATGGATCCGCAAACGAGCCGTTTGCGAGATAGTTACAAATGTATGGCTTTAAGCCGCCAATGGCGGCATTGTTTGTAGCATCGTACGGTGTACCCCTTTCGCACTTGGGGTCGTCCTATGTTCATTGTTTACACAACGGAACATTGCCGAGAGGTAGAGTTGGAATCACAACATACACGTAGATCGTACAGGAAGCATACAGTACACACTCTCAAAGAGTATCGGTCGCGTTTGAGGAGTGCTATTTGTGCTGTTTGTAGTTACAATGAAACCTTACAGTAGCGAAGAGTATGCGGATATGCATTTCATGTACAGCAGGGCTAATGTAAAGCGGCCAACTTTTTCAAATCCCAATGCGGGACGTTTCGTGGATGTGTATGGGTACTATGAACACGCGACTCAGTGTCAGGAATCTAATGCAGGCAAAAGTGCAAGCCATCGTGTTTTCCTATATCCCAGGATTCTTTTGTATTGCATTTCTGTGTTCGCAAAAATTTTGAGACCTTCTACACGCACCCTGTAAACGTACGAATAAATCTTCGTAACAATATATTCCACGTCCACTGGTAACAAATCTGCAGATGTTTGTGTAGAGCTGTGTGCAATATGTGCTGCCCAGCCTACGCCAACTCTTTTTCTCCCTCATGAAGTTTGAAGATAGCTTTGCATTGTCATTCACGTTGAACTACGCCAAAATTTCTATTGGCACTATATGCACGAATTACCATGACTTTCTCTTTCCTCCATTGATTTTCCAGTATGTCCGTTGAAGAATGATATATAATAACTGCACTTTCACCAGAGAAATTCAGGATATCAAATAGTTTTAAAGTAATTCCAGTCTTTGGATGAAAGTACCGCACTAATATTGGATATATTTTGAGGTCTTTGTGTTTTTAAATGTCTGTACAGATACTGATAAATGGGAAGTCTTTTGTTCTGAATTTCAGTCTGAAGGTTAGCCAAAGAAAAAGAAGCTTTCACATTCTTTATTACTGCTTCGCACTTAGTTTTCCCGCAACGAAACTTCTTTTGAAACACTTTTTGAATCAATTCCATCGATATAAAAATCTGATAGTTACTTATATTGTGGAAAGCCCACAAACCTTCGGTTCTTACAAGTTCTTCTTAGTCAGAGAAGTTTTCCTGACAGAAATAAATTGAGAGTGATGATGTATCTGCGGCGATCTAAGCCCTTTTATTTTTGTCAGATGTTAAATTACATGTTGTTAACTGCCGTAAGCAACTGAGGACACCTCATTACACGTTTTGCACCGCACTTCTGAAGGTGGTGTACACTTATGTAAAAATAGTAATTCCTTTTGCAAGTCCTTGGTCAGTTAATTATTTTTTATTTATTTATTTATTTTTTATTTATTTATTTATTTATTTATTTATTTATTTATTTATTTATTTATTTATTTATTTATTTTTTTTTATTTTTTTTTTTTTTTTCACGGAACCCGGCGAAGCACGCAAACACAAATCAACAATGTCGAGTCTCCGCGCGGACTAACTTGCAACCTAAAAACCGTCCGTTGTACTTCGGCATCTCCCGGAACTTTTCGTCTGGAACCTATTAATATTGAGATCTTTATAAATCTCAGAAAATTAAGAGTAGTCACTCCGCGCTAACAGCTAAGGATTTTTCACCTGTTGTTGTTGTGGTCTTCAGTCGGGAGACTGGTTTGATGCAGCTCTCCACAATACCCTATCCTGAGCAAGCCTCTTCATCTCCACATAAAATCGGCAACCTACATCTGTCTGAATCTGCTTACTGTATCCATCTCTTGATCTTCCTCTGCGATTTTTTCCCCACACACTTCCCTCCAATGCTAAATTCACAATTCCTTGATGTCTAAGAATGTGTCCTACCAATCTATCCCTTCTTTTAGTCAAGGTATGCCAGAAATTCCTTTTCTCCCCAATTCTGTTCAGTACCTCCTCATTAGTTAAGCGATCCACCCACCTAATCTTCAGCATTCTTCTGTAGCACCATATTTCAAAAGCCTCAATCCTCTTCCTATCCGCACTGTTTATCGTCCATGTCTCACTCCCATACAAGGCAAAACTCCATACAAATGCCTTCAGAAAGGACTTCCTTTGGCTTATATCAATATTCGATGTTAACAAATTTCTCTTTCTCAAGAACGCTTTTCTACCCATTGCCATTCTGCGTTTTATATCCTCTGTACTGCGACCATCATTTGTTAGTTTACTGCCCAAGTAATAAAACTCATCTACCTCCTTTATTGCTTCGTTTCCCAATCTAATTCCTTCAGCATCACCTGATTTTCTTACACTGCACTCCATTACCCTAGTTTTGCTCTTGTTAATGTTCATCTTATATGCACCTTTCAGCACACTGTCCATTCCGTTCAATTGCTATTCCAGGTCCTTTGCTGTATCTGCCAGAATTACTATGTCATCGGCAAAACGCAATGTTTTTAATTCTTCACCCTGAACTTTAATTCCTTCTCCAAATGTCTCCTTGCTTTCCTTTATAGTTTGCTCAATGTACAAATTGAACAACAATGGAGAAAGACTACAACCCTGTCTTACTTACTCCCTTTCCAACCACTGCATCACCTGGTCGTACTAAATATTTATTTCTTTTCTAGGCAACAAAAGTACTGCACATAATCACTGTCATAAATCTTCATATCCTGATTCGTAATCTCACGATACGTGGGAATAATCTGCAGTCGGTGAAATGTGAAAATTTATCGGGATGCGGGACTTGCGGGACAAATTAGGCATTTTGCGGGACACTTTTATGAAGTTTTCCAATGCGGGACGGTACGTCAGAATGCGGGACGGACCCGCAGAATCCGGGACGATTGGCCGCCTTAGGCTAATGGGACGCTGCACGCTTACAACAAGAAACATATCCCGATCGAAAACACCCCGACAGTCGTACATTTCCAAGGGTCCATTAGCGCCTGAGAGAACATGGGGTTTTGCTCATGGCTGAGCAGGAGGTAGGCATGCTCGCTTTACTCTTGGGATTGTGGATACGGTGTTGGAAGCAGTACAGCTCTCTCCAGGAAACTCGACTAGAAGAATTGCCACGTAAGCGCCTGATATAAGCCACAGTATTGTACGGATAATTTACTGTAACCCTACCACCTCCACCGAGTTCAGTGTCTCAATGATGCAGAGTGATGTTTTGTCAGAGGATGCAACAGCAGGCTGTAGTCAACCCCCGTTTCGCATGTTACATTTTATTTACAGACGGAGCAGGAGTCACACGCGATAGTGTTTTTAAATATCATAATACAAATTTGTGGTGTGAAATAAACCCACATGCTGTTCAAGACTCACCACACCAGCAGAGTTTCTCACTGAATGTGTGGTTAGAGGTACTAGGTGATCAATTCATTGGGCCACACATTCTTCCACCAGAACTTAATGGACGGAGGTACCTGACGTTTCTGATGCGTTATCTTCGAGGATTGCTTGAGAATGTTCCCTTTCAGCAACGTACGTGGTACAGTCATGATGGAGCTCCGGCACATTTTGTTCTATAGCCTTTTGTTAAGTCAATTTATGACGTAATAAAAAGTCTATATAGAAGAGAACCCTCTGCCAGGCACCTAAATGTGATCTGCAGAATAAATATGTAGATGTACGATAAGATTTTTTTTCCAACAAGAACCGTGCCTCTTAATTACGGATTTCAATATGCAAGTATTTACTGGAACACTCCGTGAACTCAGATGACACGAAGTTCCGCGACAGATTTTAGAGAGCCGGCCGCGGTGGCCGAGGGGACTGAGGCGCTCCAGTCACGGTCTGCACGGCCACTACGGTCGGGGAGTTCGAATCCCCCCTCGGGCATGGATATTTGTACCGTCCTTAGCATTAGCATAAGTAGTTTGTAAGTTTAGGGACTGATGACCCCGTAGTTAAGTCCCATAAGCTACACAAACATTTGATTTTTGAGATTTTAGAGCGATCCTACTATCACAAACTTGCAGTACATTCCCGGTGAATACCACAAATACAAGGGACGGAAAAGTACGGAGGCATGTAGCCAGTCGTTTATCTCTCGCGTTATTTACTACTATAACTGGAAAGGGGATGAATAACAATGGGGCATGGTACCCACAACCATTCAACGTACTTAATTTCATTCATCATAACGATGTTTTTTAAAAACCTGAAACTGTGTCATTCACAATTTATATAAAGAAGACGTTCTAATTACTTATTTTTAATGCTCAGCATTAAGTGTTTCGCCGCGCGGTATTAACCGAGCGGTCTGGAGCGCCACGTTGCGGATCGCGCGGCCTCCCGCGTCGGTGGTTCAAATCCTCCCTTGGGCATAGATGTTTCTTCTGCCTTTAGTATAAGTTAGTTCATAAGTAGTTTGTAAGTTTAGGAACTGATGACCCCGCAGTTAAGTTCCATAAACTTTACAAACATTTGAACATTGCGCGTTTCCAGAATTTATTCACATCTTCGGATGCTTTTTTGTTCCATTTTGTATTCACTATGATGTCTCTGTTTGTGGCGTTCTGTTTCTCCTGTCATATGGTTTAGACATGATACTGCATTAGAAGAATAGTTTGAATAATATATACAGTAGAATCCCTTTAATCCGTCACCCGCGGGACCAGGACCATGGAACGAAAAGAGGTCGGATTATCCGAAAAACCTAATATTTATCGCAAAAAAAAGACATTTAGTACAAAATATTAAACGATTTAAGAATTAAAAGACGTCTACAGTAATATAAAAAATGTTTTCACAGTGTTAAACAATATATTAACTAAAAAACGTCTACACATATTATAGTATGTATTGGTTTTAAAAGGAAAAACGACAAATTACAGTATTGTATTGTACTTAAAAACGTATAAACGATATATAAACGAAAAAATGTTTATAGCACTGTATATAAAAAAGAAATTTTTTACAAAGAAATAAACTACTGAATGCCCTTGGCTTCTTAGATTTGCCAATGACGAACAAGGGGAACTTGAGGGTACCATCTGCCTTGGTACAAGGAGTGACTGTTATTGTATCTTTTATAAGTCTCGTTCCTACCACGGATTCATTTGAAGCTGCGAGCGTTTTTATTGGCAACATTTTAAAGTTCAGCCCTGTCTCGTCTATGTTATACACTGAGCAAGGTAACAGTTCATTTTCTTCTACAATTTCTTGAAACTTAACAGAAAACTCCTTAGCAGCTGAGGCATCGGCAGATAGTTTTTAACCGGAAATAGAAAAAATCGGACACCATGACTAGAGTTACCAGATGTCAGCGCTCAAAAAAGAGGACGTTTCTAGAGTTATACAAAAATGAGCGTAAGATTATAATTTGAAATTGTTAAAAGTTGAGTTATCTTGCATTTTTACATGTATAATTCCTTTATCTGGCCACCTCGCAACTTGTATTACACGCTAATTACATCCATAATTATTTCAAATTCTTTGAAATCGTAAGTTGGGATCGATGCAGGGGCAATATCTGAAGATGATAATCTGGGAAAAAATATTACAGTGTTGAAAAACAATCTAAATTTTATAGAGTATGCATTTATCAGAGTTAGAAAAAGTGTATTTTTGCACTTATAAATTGAAGCAATTGTTTAACTTTTAAAAAAGAGGACATTTCCCAATTTTGCTAAAAGTCTGCCCGGGCCATTTTTAGGGTCCAAAAGAGAGGACATGTCCGGGTGAAAGAGGACGTCTGGTAACCCTAACCATGACGAGTTTTCCAACGATCAGTCCAGCCTTCACTGGCAGCAAATTTACTTTCGGCTTCCAATTTTTTGCGCAAAACTATAGCTTTTTCTTTGAGAATTGGCCCGGATATTGGAGTTCCTTGCCTTATTTCTGGACAAAATCACATCCACGATGCGTTATCAAGCAGTTCAAGTTTAGGCTTCTTCAAGAGTGTTTTCACCATACTGTATAGGTTTCAATGTCTTTCCGGATTCTCCCTCCAATCCTTAATTGTTCTAACACTTGAATTCAGTTCCTTTGCAATTTTTTGGAGCAATTCTCTTTTGTCTAGTCTTTGTACCACTGCTAATTTTTCATTTAGTGAAAGAGTTTACGTGTGGTATCCAGACATGTTGAAACATAGACAACTGTACACACAATGAATCTAATAAGTCGTGTAGAGAACAGGGAATAAAGCAAACAACGACGTTTTTTAATCCCAACAAAGGATAAAACTGCACAGTAACGTACAGTATAACAATATGCACAGGGAGAGACACCGCAACAATGACCCGACAGCATTATCGGACTAACCGGAGTGACGGACCATCCAAGGTCGGATTAGGGGTGGTTCTACTGTATTATGATGTTATTTCTACACTATTTTTATAAACGGCGTTTTTTAGCTGCTAGTTACAGGTACTGTGCCTTATTCATTGTATAGACTCTCACACACTACACTGGATAGTGAATCGACTAATTTCTTTAAAAACTTCTCATGTCTTACATAAATAGCAATGTAAGTTTATTTAATTCCTCACAATAACTGTAAATAATATGACACAAAAAATGTAACATCTTTGAATATATACCAACTCTGTGCTAAAAGTAACATCGCCGGCCGCGGTGGCCGAGGAGACTAAGGCGCTCCAGTCACGGTCTGCACGGCCACTACGGTCGGGGGTTCGAATCCCCCCTCGGGCATGGATATTTGTTCCGTCCTAGTTCGTAAGTAGTTCATAAGTAGTTTGTAAGTTTAGGGACTGATGACCCCGTAGTTAAGTCCCATAGACTATACAAACATTTGAAACATTTTTAAAAGTAACATCATTGAATGTAACATGTTTGTTTCCAAGAATAGTGCAGTGATGTTCTCTATATGTGTGAGAATCTGTACAATGAAGGCACAATACCTGTAAGTAGAAGCTTAAAAACACCTTTTATAAAAATAATGTAGAAATGACATCCTAATATATATTATTCAAACTATTCTCCAATTGCAGTATCATGTCTAAATCACATGAAAGGATAAACAGAACACCACAAATGGAGACATAACAATAAATACAAGTATATTCAGTACCGGCGGAAGGGCCGGGCGAGCCGGGCGCCGCGGTGGAGTAGCCGAGCGGTCTAGAGCGTCTCGCTGCGGAGCGCGCGGTTGCTCGCCGTGGAGGTTCGAGTCCTCCCTGGGGCATGGGTGTGTGTGTTTGTCCTTAGGTTAGTTTACCTAGGTTCAACTAGTTTGTAAGCTACGGACTGATGACCACGCTGTTTGGTCCGATAGATTTACAGACATTTGAACATTTGATTTGTGCGAGCCGGGCGATCGCCCGGGATGCCAAATTTTAGGGGAGTTTTGGGGGGCGCCAAAATCCTCGCTAAATTTATATTACTGTAAACAGTGAACTAAAAATTAACTTTTTCATAAACTGTGTAGCAACATTGGTTACTACCTCATGCCATTGTCCTCACTCTTTATAGCAACCCCAGTTTCTTCTCGAATCTCCTATAAAGGAAATCCCTTCACCTTATTTGTCTATAAAAAAATCTCCGCTGACAAAGCTAAAGGCTATTCTTGAGAGTTGGGAGGTTTGATCAACAATAACACGCTCTAACCGCCGCGGTGCCGACAATTGCACTCCTTGCGACAAAGCTATGTCGGCCGCTCTTACAACACACGCAAACAATATTGAGTTATCGGCAACCAAAGAGAAGTTAGTCATGTTTGTACCGTCAAATGTCTCGTGAAAGAAAATTATAAATCAGAAGTCATGTACATGTAGTGCACGCTTCATGGTGTGCGCGTTCTTCCTTTGTCTCCTGAATTTCGACTCTTAGTAGAAGAATCGTTGCGTTAATGTGTTCTTTATCAACACGTCGAAAAAAAGAAGCCTTCTGAAAATGTATGCAGAGAAAGAAGAGCACAATTAGAGGCTGAAAATGAGAAACAGGCAGCAGCATTAAAGAAATTATTTCCTACTCCTGAAACAGACAATAATGGAAATGAAAACGTAGAACCAGAGAATGAGGAAACCAGCAAGAAATCAACAAATATTCCAGAAGATAACAACACAGTACAGGTAGGCAGGCCTACATTACGTAACGTATTTTCGTTTTATTACGGTTAATAGAGAAGAGGTGTTTACACACGTAGCGTCTTAACAGGCTGGGTGGCGGCCTCTCAGATAGGCGGCGAACTTGAGGCTGAATGAAAGTTCTTTCCCCATTGATATAAGTAGCAATAATTACATTCTAAATCAACACTAATGCTCGATACATGTAGCAAAGCGATAAGACTTATACTCGTTACATGTGTATTAACCAACTTTAATTAAAGACTTTGCAGAGAAAAAGGCACGAAAAGCTAACTTAGCATTGTAAACAACTCAAAGGATAATTTGCGTTAAAACTGTAAAAAGATATAAAATTATATTACTGGTTGTATTATTTGTATTACGAAATCTTTCTAATGCTGTTCGACATATATTTGTATATTCTTTTGTTCATATATGTGTTCTTTTTCGCAGTTAACAAGGTTGTTTATGTATATATGCGTAAATAAGTGATGTATCGCATCATCAATCTTAATTTCATAAAAATCGTCGTTTCTGGAATCATTCTGTGAATTTCTAATCAGTCACGTAGAATATTCTGCATGCTCATGTGTAAATAATTGTTTCATATATCGTTAACCAAAAATTACTCGGTGTATTTAAGTGACAAAAGTTAAGATCTTACTCAGTTTGATAATTGATTCTTATAGTTATAGTTTTAGAGTTCAACGAGTTATCCTTTAAAAGCAGCTAATCTGTAAGGTAGCATAGCAAATTTAAAGTCAGTAATACCAATGGGTTTGTAAGGGGGCGCCATATGGATTCTTTGCCCGGGTGATATTTTCCCCTTCCGCCGGCCCTGAGTATACAACAAAAAGGATCTAAAGATGGGAATAAATTCTCGAAACGCGTAATTCTCTGCATTAAAAACAAGTGACTGGGTACCTTTTCTTTACATATATTGTTAATCATCAACGCACGGTGCCTTGCGGAGTATGTAATATAACATTTAAGCCACATTTAATGAAGTTTTTGTTGTACACGAAAAAAAAAAAAATAAATAAATAAATAAAAATAAAAAAAAACAACCCACACACTTGAAACTGCTACGTAAATTCACAGTACCAGTACCCATGTTCACAAGTTCCGGACACGTTATTTAGTGTATAACAGAGAACGCAATATGTAAATTATGTTCATTACTTGTATGAAACAAGTGAGTTATGAGGATTACGACGAATAAAAATATTCGCAGTCGGTAGGACTCGAACCTACGCTCCCAGAGGGAATCTGATTTCTAGTCAGACGCCTTAACCACTCGGCCACGACTGCCTGACGTGTGGGGAGCTCTCAAACCAGTTATCTGTCTGTTGCATAATCTACGTAGTGGCTACAGTGAAAGAAGAAAGAGCTTGCTCGCGCAGGCGGACCCTGTGTAGCGACCAGGCTAGGGCGCTTTGTTGGCGTTGGCGGGGAGTCGGTGGAAGGGGGGAGAGAGAGAGAGAGAGAGAGAGAGAGAAACAGAGTGAGAGAGAGAGAGAGTGAGAGAGAGAGAGAGAGAGAGAGAGAGGGAGGGAGGGGAAGTGAGCGGCTCAGCTGAGCGGGGACCGTTGTCTGCTCTGGCGGCGGTGGTGGGGGCGGGCGGGGAAGGGAAGGGAGGGGAGCGAGCGAGGCCGCCGCTAGCTGTGGCGTGCGTGCAGTTGGCAGGCGTGCGCCCCACGCCGGCGTTAAATATTTTGACCGCTGCGGTGTCTGCTGCGGCGGCGGCAGTCCGCCTCTGACGCTGCGCGGGCGAGGAGCATCACGTGGCGCGCACGTGCCCGACGAACCGCGCCGGCCGCGAACAAAAAGGCCCGCTCCTAGCGGATAGCGGAGGAAGTGCTCGCTTCCGGCGGCGGGGAGCGTCCGTCTGCCTTCGCGACTCGCTTCGCTTTCGCCAGTGCTCCGCGAGCCCCCTACTGTGCGCCAGGGGCGCCAACTCTGCGGCGGAAAAAAGTGCTCGCAAACCGCAGAAGCCGACTCCGTGGGAGGTGGATTAGGCAAGTTTGCAGGTACCTGCTGTGCGACCTTTCCGTGCTGTGGTGTTCTCGCGTGTTGGTGCTCCGTTGACAAAGAGACTCGTTCCGTCTCGGGTCCCGCCATCGCGGTACGCACGTGTGTGTGGTGTGTGTTGCTGAATTTTGTGTCGTTACTCAATTTGAAGACCAGTGAGATCGAAAGTGTGGGAGTTGGCAAAGAGTTTCTGCGGCGATCTACAGTGGATACTCTGCTACGAATAGCTTCAATCAGTTCAACGCCAGCGTCTATATCCAGTTACCGATACAGTGAGTAAAGCGTTATTTATTTTGTTTTAACGAGTGAATGAATTGATAGAGTATGGCTTATCTAGCGCTTCTAGAAGTTTTTAAGAACCCGCGTAGAACCTGATAACAATACTTGTCCTTGACAGTTGTAGCTGATCTACAGTCCCATTTGTAGGACTGATACTGCTTGTTTATATTATCACTATTGAAATTACGACGCCACAGTTTATTGTAGGCGTACTAAATGTTCTCATACACATGTAACCTTATATCTCCAGACATCTCTTCATGTAGAATTACCGCACAAGTGTACGCTTACCGAGAGGTTCAATGCAACAAATTCGTGGCGGAAGCCTTCTTGCTTATACAGTGGCTTTATGGTTTTTAAACTATTGGACCACTTCCAAGACACTGCAGACTGAATTGCAGATGTTGGCTTTTTAGGATCACATTATATATTACTCCGCTGCGGCAGTATTGCGGTGAAATTGATTTTATTTACGTGAATCCTGTTGACTTATGCATGTAAGCAATACAGAGGGATTTTATTTTATTACTTACGCGTCCTATAATCCCGGAAGTTTGATATTTTTTAAGATTACATATGAAGAACTTTAAGAAGAATAACTTTACAGCAGTATGAAATATGGCTATAGCTCCTAGACGGGGTCTTCTTAACAACCTGCGCACACAAACAACCACACACGCACAACTGTTAAAAAATAAATACCATTTCACGCGCTAAGAGTCAACAGCTTTGAGAAAATGAATAGAAACTTCACGTGACGAAATTTGAAATATTGACTTCATTTGTTAGAAAAGTCTCCAGCATTAGGCTCTCACTGGTTCCAGTTTCAATACAATGTGCTACAACAGTAGTGTCAAAGGAGCGATAAGTGACACGCACAGAAGAGAATGTTTACCACCCGACATACTTGCCACGAAGTTCAATCGTTTGTATATCTAAGGCACTTAACTACGTTGGTCAGTAGTTCCTAGGCTTACAAGCTACTTAAATTAGCTTACGCTAAGGACAACACAAACACCCATGCCCCAGTGAGGACTCGAACCCCCGACGGCAAGAAACAGCGCGCCCGCAGCAAGGCACCTTAGAACGCCCGGCCATTCCACCGCGGCTGCCACGAAGTCACCTGATTTTTTTTTTGGTATGTTAATGATTGTAATTTTTCGCCCTTTCACGTATATTCGTTTGTAACAGTAGTAGTTATACGTCCTTAATATTACTAGTAAATAAATGTATAAAAAGAAACCTTACAGTTCCGATCTTAACGCAAAACATAGGCAATCAGCGTTACGATGTACACTTCGCGCGACAGTTCCCGCATGATATTGATGAGATGTTCATTCCACGCCTGCTCCTGCTCTACTGATTTGATGACAGTCCTAGTTTCGTCGTTTGAAATGGACTTAATAAAAAAATTGAAAAACTGTTGGTCGTCGATTGATGTGTGTCCACCGAGAAAGGAAGGAACTGAGTTGGACTTTTGACATCTGTCGGAAGTAATCATTTCGAAGGTTATGTTCAGGCTCATGTTTCCATCTATAGTTAAGTGACCCTGATAGGTTCGGTGTTGTTAATTCGTCACAGAACACGAGTACAGAAATTGGCTATGTCTCCGGGAACGTGGTATTCCGTCGGTAACGTGCATGTCGGTGTACGAACACCAGCGGCGCGGGCGGATTGGAAAGTGACGTCATCGGCCATAACAGTAAGTGTGCCAAGCAGCGGTGGGCTGCTGCGTTTGGCGGTGCTGGCGGCTTGACGTAACCGTCGCCTGTGCGATTGGAATACACATGACGCCGAGACCTTCGCTGTACGTCGTCCCATGTACCTTTTGGGGGTTTAGTGCGCTGTGTCTTAATTTGACAACTGGTTGCGTTCTTTCTGATATAGAATGGTCAGCCCAAATACTGTTTTTGTTTTTCGATAGAGTAGGGAAAGCTACTTCGAGTTTTATTCTCTTCAATTATCCGAAATCGGCGAGATGCGTGTGGCGTGATGGTTTTCCGACTTCTGCATCCAAGGTCAGCCCCCAAACGTACACTATACCACTCAGTGGCGGACTAAGGCTGTTGGAGGCCCGGGTCGGCGGCGAAACGAAAGGAATTCCCCCACCCCCCCGTCCACTTGCAAATACATGTATTACTATAAAAAAGAATTGGAAGCCCCTTCCAGGACGAGAGGCACAGGACAGTTTCAAAAAAATAGCTTACGAGATCTAGAGGATCCAGCAGAACGAGATACCAAGTGCGCTAAAAAAAAAAAAAAAAAAAAAAAAAAAAAAAAAAAAACCTTTCCAAGTATTTGGAGCGATCCCCCCCCCCCCCCCCCCCCGAGACCGGAGGCCCGGGGCGGTCCGCCACCGATACTACTGTAACGAGGCGATATTGATTGTTGTTCATTTCTTTTATTTCTCATTTAAAAGCCGTGCTGCTTGTTACCATATAAAAGGATGTAAATTCTACGATTTTACCTTCCATATGCTATATAATACACTTTAGTTTTTCAAAAATGTTTGTAAATCTATCAGACCCAACTGCTTCGTTATTACTCCGTAGTTTATAAACTACTTAAACTAAGATAAACTAACCTAAGGACAACAAACACCCATACCCAAGAGGGGGCTTGAACCCCTGACGGCACGTACCACAGCACGGCGTCCCAGTGCGCACGGCTAATCCCCTGCGGCTTCAGTTTATCACTATTACATGTTTTGTGCGTTTAGAAGTGCATAGAAATGAAAAAAATCATATATACAATTTGTATATACAGTATTTGGTGCTAAGAAAGCTAATGGCTATAAATGACATAGATCTTGCGCGTGTTCATTGCATTCTTTCTTTTTTATATATCGAATAGAAGGATAAACTCATAGTGAGGTAATAAATTTGGAATAGATCCGTTATGACCTTCAAATGTTTGTTAAGTTAAGGGACTTAACTGCGGGGTCATCAGTCCCTAAACTTATGAACTACCTTACACTAAAGACGACACAAACATCCATGCCCAAGGGGGATTCGAACCCCCGACCGTAGCGGCCGTGCAGACTGTGACTGGCACGCCGCAGACCACTCGGCCAGCGTTGAGACCTTTCCCCTGTAGATTATGTTAGATGTAATTTTCGTTCGAGTTGATCCACATTGAGCAGACCCTTTGTATGCAGAACATGTCAGAAAACAACATACACAATAAATAGTTACAAAATTAGATGTGACAATGTACCTTCCACAGATCGCAAATGCCTCTTGTGGATGGGAATCGGTCAGAAAAAAATCTTCAGTATATTTATATTTTAAAGGACATAACTACATACTAAATGTTGAACACACTAGATGCATATTACTATATAGTCCTCACCATATTAAAGTAACTGATCGATTTCGTTACATTATTTTGCTGCTTATAGGTAATAGTTTGATTAGGTACAGACAGAACAGTCGAGAGGGCTAGGTAACCCTTCGAGAATAGGTTCACAGATTTGCGACTGGCTGGAAGACTTTCTAAGTAATAGAACACTGTACGTTGTTCTCGACGACGAGTGTTCAACAGAGACGAGTGTATCGTCAGGCGTGCCCCAGGGGAGTGTGATAGGACCGCTATTATTTTCTATCTATATAAATGATCTGATGGACAGAGTAAGTTGTAATTTGCGGCTGTTTGCTGATAATGCTGCAGTGTGAGGGGAGGGTGTCGTCTTTGACTGACTGTAATAGCATACAGGATGACTTAGACAAAATATCTAGTTGGTGTGAAGAATGGCAGCTACCTCTAAATGTAGAAAAATGTAAGGTGAATCAAATGGATAGGAAAAAGAATCCCATAATGTTCGAATACAGCATTAGTAATAGCGAGCTTCTTGATGCAGAGGCGTCGTTCAAATATCTAGGTGTAACATTGCAGAGCTATATGAAATCTTCGGTTTATTGGGATAATTTTGGGTAGATATACTTCATCTGTAAAGAAGCCCACGTATAAAACACTCGTAAAACGTCTTCGGTATTGCTCAAGTGTTTGGGGCCCCCAGCACATCAGGGAAACATGGAAGCAGTTCAGAGGCGAGTAGCTAGGTTCGTTGGTAGTAGATTAGAACAATGCGCGAGTGTCACGGTTATGCTACGGGAACTGAAATGGGGATCGCTGGAGGAAAAACGACGTTCTTTTCGAGAAACTGTGTTGAGGACATTTAGAGGACCGTAATTTGAAGCTGAGTGTAGAACGATCTTCCTGCCGCCTACTTACATTTCGCGTAAAGGTACCAAAGACAAGAGAAGAGAATTTAGGGCTTGTACAGAGGCATATAGACATTTCCCCCCTCGTTCTATTTGGGTGTGGAATAGATAAGAAAATACCTAGTAGTGGTACAATGTACCAACCGCCACGCACCTTTCGGTGGATTGCAGAGTATAGATTTAGATGTAGAATGTCGTATCAGATGCAGCAAAATGTCTAACATATTATCTAATGGTGGAACAATAACGCTACTTTTAAGCAAAATACCGACTTCAGTGCGAAACAGTCTTGTCTTACAATGTTTTATTTAATAATCAACTACATAGATAATTAGAGGTTCAGTTTCATTCGATTTAGTTTAGGAGGACCTGGAATAACTTTCATTTTATTTGTATGTTTATCGCGTCTTCGCCTTTATGTGTTTGGTATATGTTTGTATCTGTGTCGTATTGCTATGTAGTGCTGATGAGTCTGTTGTGGAATGTCTTGTTCTAGCGCACGCTGTATCCTGTTTGTATGCTGATAGGAGTAGTCGGAAAACTTCGTCTGCAGTGTTGTTTACAGAGTTTAAGTCATTAATTCCACAGAGTCAGATCGCACAATCGCGTAAGCATTCGCCTCCGCAGCTGCTGCAAAGACCGCTGGCCATCTTGAGGACACAAGAGTTGCTCCTGCTTGTCCACAACCATTTACGTTAATCGTGGCTATGTTTATCGATGAAGCACGCATGCCACCCAACCGCGTCAACCTTCGTGCTTCGTAAACAAGTCTGCGTTCATTTATGAACATTACACATGGTGTTCCAAAAAGAATGACTCGATTTTAACTTGTAATAACGTTGAGACAAATGTCACTGGTAACTGAAACAGCGCTAGATGTAAACGGCCTGGTCTAGAGTTTCAGTATGAAACCGAAGGTGAATGGTTTTTGTGCTGTTTTGCAAAGTGAGGTTTATGGACCCTACTTCTTTGAGGAAGAAACCGTGACAGGACAATCATATCTTGCAATGCTACGGAACTGGTTATTCCCACAACTTGACTCTGACAAATTCATCTACCAGCAAGATGGCGCACCACCGTACTGTCACAACAACGTGCGCAGCTTCCTCAGTGCCAGCGTGCCTCAGCGTCGGATAGAGCCTACAGGACCAAAGACCAGGCTTTACACTCTTGGCCTCCTAGGTCCCCTGACATAACACCATGTGATTTCTTCCTGTGGGGGTATGTTAAACAATGTGCTTACGTTCCACCCCTACCTCGTGACATTGGTGAACCAAAAACCAGAATATCAGCTGCTGTGGCTTCAGTGACAGAGGACACCTTACCCTCAGTTTGGGATGAATTAGGCAATCGGCTAGATGTCGTTCGTGCATCCAATGAAGGACATACTGAACATTTATGATGGATTTTTATAAACTTCTATCTTTTGCGAGTAATTTAGTGCGCAATTTATGCCATTTCATTTGTATGCACAGTATAACAGTCCAGTGGTCTCGTGTCTCAGTTATAGGATTTTGTTTGGCCAAGCATATGTGTGCTACTAACCCTATCGGTTTTCGTACTGGACTCGCATTCGGGAGGTCATTGGTTCAAATCCGCCTCCGACCGTCCACATTTAAGTTTTCCGTCATTTTCCCAAATCACTCCAAACAAAAGTCGGAATGGTTCCTTTGTAAGGACACGGCCGATTTCCTTCCTCATCCGAAACTCTGAGCGTGAGCTCCGTCTCAAATGTCCAAGCTGTCGACGGAACGTTAAACCCTAAGCTTCCTATCAGGTTTCGCCTACAGTTCTCTCCGTTTCTTCCTTCAAGCGCTTGCTGTTTTGTTTGTCTTCTCCAGAAGCTTCTTGTTAACGCTGAGTCTTCCTCTCATGGCGTCTCTTGTTATTGATTTAGGACTGCTATCGGCCGTTTGTAGCGGTTCTGTATGCAGTGCTTTTCTCCTCCTGGATGATTAGTGGGTTTGGAAATGATACATTGTTGAAAAATAATGTGGGCTGCCAGTGTAAACTGCCAGAGACTAGTGAATCTTCCACTGCAGCCTGAAGATACTTTGCCGGCAGATCTCTCTGAACGTGGAATATTCTGTCAGACCATCATGTTCTGTAGTGTCTACAGCCTCTCTGTGTGGAGATTGGCTGCGTTTCCCCAGAGAACGGATGCATAAGCCATTACTGGTCTTACGCAACCTCTGTAGAGTCGTGTGCCAGCAGCAGCTGTGGTCAGCAGTGATTTCTCACTGGTGGGTGGGTAAAGTTGAGGCGGTCTTTGAGATCATTTGCGCCACATTTACTCAATGCCTTTGTGTTGCTCCCTCGTCAGAGTCGACTCCTGTGTTCATTTATGACTTATATTTTAGGACCATCTTGTATATCAATAGACGTAATTGTCTGATGTGGGACCGGAATCGAAAAGTATTTCTTATCGTGTTAGGGTAAAAAATTTGTATTAGTAGTGTTTTAGATTAACAGGAAATGAAATACAAACTTTTATGGCTGACACGGAGAGACAGCTTGCATAGAGATCACCGCAAGTACTGGCTGGGTTTTGTCGGCTTTAAAGCCCTTCAAGTAAACTTCTGTGGAGCAATTCAGGCCATCTGTTTCTGGAGCTGGGAACTGTGTCGTGGGCATATATGGCTCTTCATATCTACAACGTAAAGTAATTCACAAATAGGCTGTAGACGATGAGGCTGTTCAATGAGGCATGCCTCTTGCCTGTTTCCACTCCTCTGGTATGGCTACCCTTGTCTTAGAGTAATGGCGTACTGGTATTGATGTGTAGCTGTAACTGTTTGTTATCAATAAGCCGCAGTGAAGTGGTCGAGCGTTCCAAGGCGTCTAGCTGCGGAGCCTTACGCTGCTAGCCGTCGTAAGTTCCAGTCCTCTTTCGGGCATGGGTGTATTTGTTGTTCTTAGCATTAGTTCAAGTAGTCTGTAAGCCTAGTGACTGATGACCAGAGTTGTTAAGTCCCATAGACTTATAAACATTTGAATATTTTGTGATCAATAACAAAACAATTGCAGACATTAGCCGTGTGTGAACAAGGCACATAGTAATGAAGAAACTTGAAGATTTTGGCCAAACCAGGGTTCAAGTCCAGGTATCTTCCTTACTAGGCAATTATGCTGTCTATAACATCATCCAGGCATGTTTTCACAACTGCGCTCGTTGGCCTTATATGTAAGTGGTACAGTCAATACGTTCTGAGACTTGACGCCTGGAGGATAGGCATCCACACGATCCTGTGTGTTGTACACGCTGCCGCTTTCACGAGGCTGATAGTCCTTTCAGATGCGGATCCTAAAGGAAACACCATGTTTCATCTCCAGTTATCTGGTTGAGACACTTTGGAGCCGCGGTGGAGTAAACGAGTGCTCTAAGTCGCCTTGGTGCGTACCACGCCGATGCTCGCCATCGAAGGTTCGAATCCTACATCTACATACATACTCCGCAATTCACCGTAAGGTGCGTGGCGGAGGGTACTCTGTACCACTACTAGGCATTTCCTTTCCTATTCCACTCCCAAATTGAACGAGGAAAAAAAGAATGCCTATATGCCTCCGTACGAGCCCTAATTTCTCTTATCTTGTCTTTGTGATCTTTACGCGAAATGTAAGTAGGCGGCAGCAAGATCGTACTACACTCAGCTTCAAATTCCGGCCCTCTAAATTTACTTAACAGAAATTCACGAAAAGAACGTCGTCTTTCCTCCAGCGATCCACAATTAAATTGTCGGAGCATTTCCGTGACACTCGCGCACTGGTAGAACCTACCGGTAACAAATCTAGCTGCTCGCCTCTGAACCGCCTCTATTTCTTCCTTTAAACTGATCTGCTGCGGGTCCCAAACACTTGTGCAATACTCAAGACGTGGTCGTACAAGCGTTTTATACGCGGTCTCCTTTACAGGTGAAGTACATCTTCCCAAAATTCTCCCAATAAACCGAAGTCGGCTGTCCGCCTTACTCACAACTGTCCATACATGCTCGTTCCATTTCATATCGCTCTGCAATGTTACGCCTAGATATTTGAACGACGCGACAGCATCAAGAAGCTCACTACTAATGCTGTATTCGAACATTATGGGATTGTTTTTTCTACTCATGCGCATCACCTTACATTTTTCTACATTGAGAGCTAGCTGCCAATCTTCGCACCAACTAGAAATTTTGTCTAAGTCATCCTGTATGCTATTACAGTCAGTAACAGACGACACCCTCCCATACACCACAGCATCATCAGCAAACAGCCGCAAATTACAACTTACTCTGTCCATCAGATCATTTATATAGATAGAAAATAATAGCGGTCCTATCACACTTCCCTGGGGGCACGGCTGACGATACACTCGTCTCTGATGAACACTCGCCGTCGAGAACAACGTACTGCATTCTATTACTTAGAAAGTCTTCCAGCCAGTCACAAATCTGTGAACCTATTCCATAAGCTCGTATCTTCGTTACCATTCTGCAGTGTGGCACCGCGTCGAAAGCCTTTTTCAAGTCGAGAAAAACACAATCGGCCTGTTCCCCTTCATCCATGGCTCGCAAGATGTCATGTGAGAAAAGGGCAAGCTGAGTTTCACATGAACGATGTTTCCTAAACCCGTGCTGATTCATAGAAAGAAGCTTTTCCGTTTCAAGGAAATTTACTATATTCGAACTGAGAATATGCTCTAAAATACTACATGAAACTGATGTCAACGGTATTGGCCTGTAATTGTGTGGGTCAGTTCTCTTTCCTTTCTTATAAACGTTAAAGTCAACCATTGGTGCACATGGAAATCTCTTGAAACTCGCTGTGCACGAAGATACAAATAAAAACTGTCAGTCACGAGTAATCTGTTTATTGTCTCTTTTGCGTGCGGCAGCCGATATGCGTATCAAAATTTAAAATTTTGTGGAATACCTTTTCCTGAAGCCACAGTTAATATAGAGGCTTTGTTAAATTCTACCCAGGAGCTAACATCGCTCTCACTCTGCTGGAGAGGGAGTAATCAGCTAAGAGTGGACAGCGAACGCGCGCTATCGCGAATGGAGAGGCGAGGGACATGCTGGAACTGTGCGGCAGCCGCTACGCCGTTCACCGCATCAATAGCGATCGACGAGTCCCCCCGGATCGCTTTTTGCCTGGGTACGTCGCAGTCAGTCACTGTCTCCAGCGGAGACAGTAATTTCATCCGGCCACTGTCACTATTTTCTATCGTCTGTTACCTGGCGAATTAAAACTGTGTTCCGGAGCTGCACTCAGGTTTTATCTGCCAGAACGTTCCAAATGCGACCCCCCAGCGTTGCGGAAGATATTAGTTGGCGATGAAAAATTTCCGTTAGAAGCCCGGACATCTACATGGGATACTCTGAAAATCACATTTAAGTGCCTGGCAGACGGTTCTTCGAACCACCGTTATATTATTTATCTCCCAATCCATTCTCTAATAGCGCACGGGAAAAAAGAACACAGAATCTCTCTGTTCGAGCTCTGATTTCTCGTATTTTATTCTGATTATCATATCTGCCTATGGAAGTGGGAGTCAACCATATTCGGAGGAGAATGTTGGCGACTGGAGTTTCCTAAGTAGCCCACACCGCAGCGATAAGCGCCGTTGATGTAATGATTACCATCCCAGACCCTCTATCATTTCCGTAACGCGGTCTCCTTTGTATCGTGACAATACGAAACGATCTGCCATTCTTTGGGCTCTTTCGATGTCCTCCTTCAACCTTTAAACATAGCAAATTAAGAGGAAATCAATGTACACTGGGCAGCAATAGTCCAAAAATGGACGGACAAGCGTAGTGTATGCAGTTTCTTTTGTAGTTCTGTTGCATCTTTTAAGGGTTCTGTCAATAAAACGCAGTCTCTGGTTCGCCTTTCCCACGACATTATCTACGTGTTCTTTCCAGTTTGTCTGAAGTAACAGTAATACCTAGGTATTTACTGCAGTATACGGCCTTCGTCGAAGATTGATTTATCTTGTAAAAAAAGTTTAACGGATTTTTTTTTTTTTTTTTCGTACTCGTGTGGACTACTTTACACGTCTCATTATTTAGAGTCAATTGCCAATTTTTACACCATAGTGATATTCAAATCGTTCTGTAGTTGGTTTTGATCTGCAGATGATTTTACTAGACGGTAAATGACGGCGTCATCTGCAAACAACCTAAGAGAGCTACTTAGATTTTCCCTTAAATAGATTATGTAAATAAGGAACAGCAGAGGACCAATAACACTACCCTGTGGAACGCCCGATATCACCTCTGTTTTAGTCGATGCCTTACCATCGATTACTACGAAATGTGTCCGTACATCCGAGAATGGATACGGCAATCAGCCAAAATTGACGTGTTTAAGATGCACTGGTCCCAAGTCCGCACCAGGTTGGAGATATCCGTTTGGTATGAAACCGCGTCCTACTGGATGAATGAGTCCGTAACTAGCAGATGCACATTCTCGTTCGACAGGACTCGTCCACCCTTCAGAGACTTTTCGGGCTGTGAGTGCGAGATAATCGCACGGAGAGAGATAGGGTGGATGATGGAGTGTCCCCAACTTGCGGTGGCGTGGCTTCTGCGATTGATATTTGCGTTATGCAGTTGTGGCAGCACATTCTGGGGTTTCCCTGGTACCTTAAACCGCCGGAAGGTACATGAACGTGCAAAGCAAGTATCGTATATTTAAACTATCTCGCGTGAGATAATTTTATTTGCATTATTTAGTAGTTTGGCAACACTTTGTGGGATTAGTTTATGAACTAGTATAATTTCAGAAATAACGCTATTTCGGACCCTTTTAGCATCAGTTGGTACAAATAGTATAATGTACACAAACAATGATATGGAGCCTATATATTAACTTCAGTACTGCGGGTGCGTAAACTTGTAGTTAAGTTGCGATTTGGCATACCACTGTTCTTAGTTATATAATATGCCGATGACGGGTAGTGATTCTTTCTTCTGTGTGGAGGCACTGCTGTTCACTTAATCTTACGGGAATCAGTTTTCAGAGCTAAAAGTTTGAGTGGCACAATGCGGTCAAAGAGCTTGACGTCCTCCGTAATAAAAAGACTGGGCCGAGTACTCAGTGAACAACCCAGAACGAACATGAACAAACGATCGCAAAGCATCGATCTATCTGGAAAAAAGTGGGGTAGTGGTCAGCGGAATCGCGTAAAAACCAGGAGACTCGGGTTCGAATCCCCGCTGGGTACACACTTTCGGGTTGCCCATTCCCAAGTAGTGTCATACATTCCGTGAATATGAGTACTAATGTCCCTTATGTTATGTCATTAGCGAGTGAAAATCAGTCATTAAGTAGCACTAGAGTCTCGCACTTTTATAATCTGTTTTAGACATACGCAAACGAATGTAAAGTCAAAAGTTCAATGTAATTGTTTCTTCTAAAATCACGTATACTCTGCCAAGAATGTATTTACTTTTTAGTAGGCGTCTTCTCGTGGCTTATCAATTATTTTTAAACTCTACAGTTAAGCATTAAATACATTTTTACGATCAATTTTTGAAATAAATTGCGGGGCAAGGGCCTGGTTCACCCCACCTCCTCCCCCATTACGGACAGCTTCCTTTCAAACTTGGCTTCTCTGTACATACCATACCGTTGCCCTCATGCTGTTGACGATCAGATTCTCTTCCCAACTTTCTGAGTCAGCCTGTGGGTGATCTCTCAGCAGGGAGGGGCGAGGGGCAAAGTCGTTCTAGTAACATGCATGTTCGCGCTGGGTGAAGGCACCAACTACTGCGCTACTCGGATTCTAACGGAAACATGCTAATTGACCCGAACGCAAGAGACTGTAGCTCTTTCCACCACCTTACCTTGCGCATATGCAAAGCGTCTATGAACGCAACATCGGCGCCTCACTTTAGTTTTCGGCGCATTTACCAAAAACTCGTCACATTTGGCAACACTGATTATTTCTAAATGTAAACTAGTAACTTCTTCTTCTTCTTCTTCTTCTGGCGCTGCTGCTGCGGCTTATACATTAATGGATATCGACAACCACACGACGCCTTCTTCACCTGTGAACCGCAGTATGTACCAACTGTTTTACACTTCTTATTCCTGTTCACTGCTTTATATTGTCCAGCCAGGATATTATTCTCCGACCTTGTCTTTTCTCATCAGTCTTCTCTTTCACTAGGGTTGAAATTTAAATATTGGCAACACTGCTGTGGAGACACTATGCAATGGAATCTACTATTGTTCTAATAGTAAACGTTGTTGACATACCTGCCTTACCTCCCAGCAAATGGACTCGCCCGTCCCACGTCATCGGCGCGCGCACAATCGCAGGAAACAGTCACTTGTGAGCGAGCGGTCTAACTTACCGGAGTCACTAGGTTTTCGAAACTGGAACAACGAAGTTGGATGAAGAATGAATGTGGCAGAAGTCGTACAGAACGACAGTGTCATGGAGGTGTTCAAGAGGCCAGTATGGTGAAAGTTATGGTGATTCTCGTGTTCTAACGCATTACGTTCCTCCACGGCAGACCGTCAATGCACAGTATTACTATTCGTTTTTGGAGCATCACCTGCGACCAGCTTTGCGAAAGAAGCGACAACACTTTATGCGCAACGCATCATTTTGCACGAAAATGCGCGGGCGCATATAGCGCAAGCTTTGCCTGCTCTGTTCGATTCATGGGACTGGGAAGTACTGTACCATCCACCATACTCCACGGACTTAGATCCTTGTGACTTTGATTTGATTCCGAAGATGAAGGAACCACTTCGTGGCATTCGCTTCAGACTGTTCTAGAGACTTGACATGTAATAGCCTCTCCATTCGCACCATCAACAGAAGTCTCTGCTAACGGCATACTACGCCTTCCACATCCCTGGCCAAGGGTTCTACACAACGCTGGTGACTACTCTGAAGGACAGTAAGAGGTGCAAACATGTAACGCTTTTGTATTAGTTGCGAATAAATAGTTGTCACTATTTATGTTCCAACTCTCAGGATATGTGTTGAGCTTGGCACTTTTCGCCATAGCAATCAACCCAATCATGGATTGTCTTCCAGCTGACGTCTCTGGCTCCCTTTTTTGTGCCGATCTACTGCAGCGTCTAGAGAACGTGTCTCCTGGAACGCTGTCTTCAGCGTTTCTCGACCGTCTTTATTCTTGGAGTGTTGCCAATGGCTTCCGGTTCTTCAGTGAGAAAACAGTCTGCATAAATTTCTGGAGATACAAAGAGTTTCTTCCACCGTCTCTGCATCTTGGCCCCGTTACTCTGCCATTCGTGGAGACGACGAAATTTATAGGGCTAATATTGGATAGGAAACGCTGCTGGTCTCCGCATGTGTCCCATCTGGCTGGCCGGTGTACTCATTCTCTTAACGTCCTCCGTGTTCTTAGCGGTACGTCATGGGGAGCAGATCGAACCGTCCTACTTCGCCTCTACCGGTCCACTGTCCGCTCGAAACTGGATTACGGAAGCTTCGTTTACTCTTCTGCACGGCCGACTATTTTACGCCGCCTAAACTCAATCCACCATCCGGGGTTGCGCCTGGCGATTGGAGCGTTTTACACCAGTTCTGTCGAAAGTCTTTACGTCGAAGCTGTCGAATTACCACTGAACTATCGGCGTGATATACTACTATGTCGGTATGCATGCCGCCTGCTGTCAATGCCCACCCACCCGTCATACCCATAATTCTTCATGACGCACTCGATCGCCACTATGGGCTGTCTGCAACTGCCTTGCTCCGTCCCGTAGTTCGTTTTCGTCGCCTTCTACAGCAACTCGATCTTACTCTCCCTACCACCTTTCGAATGCAGGAAAGCACAACGCCACCGTGGCTCCAGGCTCTGGTTAGAGTTCATGTTGAACTCTGCTCGCTCCCAAAGGAGAGTACTTCGGATTAGGTATATCGCTCGAGGTTTGTTGAACTTCGTTCGCGGCATAATACCGCCATTTATATCTATACAGACGGCTCAAAGACCACTGATGGTGTCGGATCTGCCTTTGTCGTTGAAGACGGCAGGTTTCAATACAGGCTTCCTGTGCCGTGTTCGATTTTCACAACTGAGCTTTTTGCTGTCTATCAAGCTGTTCTGTATATCCGTCGCCACCGCCATCCTTCCTCTGTCATCTACTCTGACTCCGTCAGTGCCATTTAAAATCTAAGATGCATGTATCCGATCCACCATGTCGTACATTGAATTCAACACTCCCTTCAACTGTTGGCGGACGAAGGTTCTCACGTTTGCTTCCTGTGAGTACCTGGCAACGAAGGTGAGCTTGAGAACGAAGCTGCTGATGATGCGGCCAGGGCTGCAACCCTCCTGTCTCGGACAGCTACCCTCTGCGTCCCATCCAGTTATATTAAATTGTCTATTTGCCGAAGCATTTTATGGTCGCCGGCCGCGGTGGCCGAGGGGACTAAGGCGCTCCAGTCACGGTCTGCACGGCCACTACGGTCGGGGGTTCGAATCCCCCCTCAGGCGTGGATATTTGTGCCGTCCTTAGTATTAGCTAGTTCATAAGTAGTTTGTAAGTTTAGGGACTGATGACCTCGTAGTTAAGTCCCATAGACTATACAAACATTTGAACATTTGAAACATTTTATGGTCGTGGCATTGCTTGATTGATTGATTGATTTTTCCAGGGAAGCCAAAACAGCCTTGGTCCAACCCGCCACTGCCCGCACCGAAACTAAGTTTATTGTGCGGTATCGCTCCCTGTATATCTAGTAAAGCCAACCAATGCCCTTGAACAGTGCAAGGAGTCCCTTTACCAGTTCTTTATTAGACACAATTTCTTGGGGTCTGGTTGTCCCAAATATTCTGTGCCTTTTACTCTCCAATGCAATGCATTGGATGATTAGATGTGATGCAGTTTCATCACCGTCATCACAGATCCTACATTTAGGGTCCTCTTCTGTTATTCCCATTGTACGAAGGTGTTTTTTGAAATTCCCATGGCCTGTCAGCAATCCAACCATGAGTCTAATCTCTCTCCTGTTCATACCCAGGATTGCAGAGCTCCTTTTAAAACGTGGCTTTGGCATCATTACCTTGCCATGTTTTTGTTGATGGACATTGGTCCAATATTCTACGTGCTGTCTTCTGAGCCAGTTACGTAGCTCCAATTTGATCATTGCCTTGGTGATTGTCAGGACAGGTTCCGGTCCAATAAATGGAGTCTCTGCCCCCATCCTGGCTAATCTGTCGGCATGTTCGTTGCCACTGATCCCCAGCCAGGGACCCACAATAGGTTTACTCTAATGCTTTCCCCTTGCTCCACCAGAACCCTGTGACATTCTGCAACAATTTTAGACCTTGTTGCAGGAGCTGCCAGTGATCTCATGGTCGTGGCATAGTTTGTGGTCCTCGCTTCATGCCAATAAGTTTCGCACCCTCAAACCAATCCCAACAACTTGGAAGACCTCCTCACGCCCCACTCGACGGGAGGAAGTAATCCCGGCCCGGTTGCGGATCGGTCACTGCCGGTTCAGCCTTCGCCACTTGCTGACATGTGACCCCGCACCATTGTGTTCCTGCGGTCACCCGCTGACGGTGCGCCATGTTTTAATGGCCTGTGCTAATCTTAATCGTGTCCGTATTGCCCTTAATCTGCCGAATACATCAGAGGAAATTTTAGCCGACGACACACGAGCAACTGCTCGGGTCTTGCGGTTTATACATATGACTCATCTCTAAAAAAATTTCAAATGTTTGTATAGTCTATGGGACTTAACTACGGGGTCATCAGTCCCTAAACTTACAAACTACTTATGAACTAGGACGGCACAAGTATCCATGCCCGAGGGGGGATTCGAACCCCCGACCGTAGTGACCGTGCAAACCCCGACTGAAGCGCCTTAGTCCCCTCGGCCATCGCGGCCGGCACTCATCTCTCAAAGGACGTTTAATTCCTCGTCTTGATGTATTTTACCGTACGTTTTGAGCGATATCCTGGTATCGCCCTCTTTGGCAGTTATCTTAACTCTGGTTTATAGTACATTCACGTTTAAGGTCGGGCGCTAATGACCTAAGCAGTTGTGCGCCCTTAAACCTCACAAAGAAAGTTCCAACTCTCGTATTATTAACTGCAGTACCATGTATTTAGTATTTCGTAATACACGTTCTAAGTACGCATTGATTAGTGACACATCTGCTGTAAAAGCCTTCAATAGATCCTAAGGTATTAGATATAATGTTGGTAGTTATATAGTGAGAGAAAGAACGTTTGGTTAAAGCCACCATGTTTTGGAGTAAGAGGAAGAGGTTTCACATCCTGCTACACGTTATATACCAAATTCCGGACATCAGCAATGACTTTTTTGTTGTAACATGCTAGGAATGTCCATCGTCAGAAATATTTAGCAGTCTGACAAGAAATGGGTGAGAGCAGCCTTTCCGCGTGCTTAAGGCGAGGTGCGGTTGCTGATTACAGCGTCAGTTGACGTCCGCAATCCGCCACACCAAAGATAACTATTGATACAGCTTGGCTGTGCTACAGAAGGTGAAAAGAACCTTTCAAAAAACGTGTTCCTGGTGTTAGAACAAATTTGTTTCACGTTCGATACGTAATGTGATAAATTATCCGAGCTCTTTTAAATTGAGGCGCTATGCTAGATGCGCATGGGTGTTCCCCGTCGGGGGTTCGAATCCCCCCTCGGGCATGTATGTTTATGATGTCTTTAGTATAAGCTAATTCATAAGTAGTTTGTAAGTTTAGGGACTAATGACCCTGCAGTTAACTCCCGTAATCTTAACAAACATTTGAACTTTTTCTTTTAAATTCGGAGGCAGGAAGTATGAAATATTATACGTGAAATTATTCGTTCTTTGGTTTTATTATAACTTGTGTTGTTGTTATGGTCTTCAGTCCGGAGGCTGTATTCATCTCTGCGACTTTTACTCCACACACTTTCCTCCAATGCTAAATTTACGATTCCTCGATGTCTAAGAATGTGTCCTACCAAGCGATCCCTTCTTTTAGTCAAGATATGCCAAAAATTCCTTTTCTCACCAATTCTGTTCAGCACCTCTTCATTAGTTATGCGATCTACCCACCTAATCTTCAGTATTCTTCTGTAGCACCACATTTCAAAAGCCTCTATTCTCTTCCTGTCCGCACTGTTTATCGTCCATGTTTCACTCCCATACAAGGCAACACTCCACACACTGCCTTAAGAAAGGACTTCCTTATGCTTAAATTAATATTCGATGTTAACAAATTTCTCTTACTCAGAAACGCTTTTCTTGCCATTGCCAGTCTGCATTTTATATCCTCTGTACTTTTAAGATTCTAAAATCAACTCGTACTCGTGCCTTTGATAAATTCCGAAAATTTTTAATTCGAACGAAATAGTAAATCGTTCAGGACGTATGAGAGAAAATGTTTGATGTTACTTGTAAAGTTTGCTGGCAATCGTCAAGTGCTCTTACTGTCAAATAATGGATGATTATAGACGTGAAAATGTGTATGTTGTGAGTTACGCACCCTCAAGAGAGATCCATACGATCTAAATATGATACTTTTTATACTTTTAATCATATAGCGACCAATTTATATAAAACTACACCTCTTAATGAGCCAGTTGACAGTATTTTCACTCTTCTTTTTTTTTTTTTTTTTTTTTTTACAATTAGTCTTAATAGGAAGTACTGAAAAATCAAATTTTTTATGCTCTTCAAAGACGATATCGTCTTCCTAACTGGTAGCGCACAAGAGATTAGCAATTTACTAACAACTGAAAAGTGCTCCTGTCGCAGCAGAGAAGGAAAAAGGCGAACATGTTCCTTGTTAACAATATACGTGCCCAGATCACTTGTCCAATATTTCATTTTAGATGACCGGTTTCGACAATCTTAGTTGTCATTTTCCGAACTGCAACTCTAAATTTTTACAAAACAACGCCTCATGTGACATAGACATCAAGCACTAAGTTATGAAAGTCACATACATATCTTAAATATACTGTGTTAAGTACATTTAAAATATTTATGTGACTTTTATAACTTACAAGAAGACCACATGGGTAGCGGTTTGTAGAATCTTTACATTCGGAACGGGAAGTTCAGAACTTAAATAACAATCAGCCAAAGTCATTCGACGGAAATCTCGAAAAATTTCGAGAAAATCGGCTTTCAAGTTTTGCAAAGTACACATAAATACAACTAATTAAAATACTTGGCAGCGTCTGTCGGTGTAGCTTAGATGGTAGCGTTCTGGCCTCAAAACCGTAGAATAGATGGTTCAAATCCCAATGTAGCGTATTAGTTTTCGTTTCCCAATTCAGTTACATAAAACATTTTGGGATCTCTAATTCCACGTGTTGTCATTTTTGTTCACGTGTATGTAGACGAGCTGAGAACCTTGTGTCGCGTAAAACGATGATTGAGTAGGTTAGCTGCTTGGAAAGGAATTAGTAGCTATGGATATGACTTTCCAAAATCAAAGTGATCAATCAGACTATCGTCCTCAACTAATAGTGAAACAATACTGTAAGAAATGTAACTTATGTTTTTTTTTTTTAATTGAAACTATCATTATTAAAAACCTCCTATAAAATATAGGTAATTACGAATAAAAAATACGTGCACTTTTCGTAAAAATTACCGTTAGATATTAAAATTGTGTAAATATGATTGGTACTTATGCTTGCATAACTTAAAAGTCGATTTTCCCGAAAATTTTTGAGAGATGTGTCGAATGGCTTAAGCTGACTGTTATTTGAGTTCTGAACTTCACGTACCTAATAAAAGAAATAAAATCCTAAAATCCGATACCCATGTGGTCTCCTTGTTAGACACTAGAGGCGTGACTTTGTAGACGTAAAGATAAATAAGATTTATTATGTTGGTGTGGTATCTGTTCTTTCGGACATGTCCGAAACAACAGACAACACACCAATGTAATAAGTATTTACACGCGAAGACGGCGTTGGCTTCAATAACTTCATCACAGATGCAGTCATACAGCCGGCTGCGGTGGCCGAGCGGTCTGCGGCGCGCCAGTCACGTTCTGAACGACCACTACGGTCGTGGGTTCGAATCCTCCATCGGGCTTTGATATTTGTGCCGTCTTTAGTACTAGCTAGTTCATAAGTAGTTTGTAAGCTTAGGGACTGATGACCCCGTAGTTAAGTCCCATAAGCTCTAAAAATAATTAAACTTTTGCGGTCATACGTTCGACCTCGCACGGAAATCCGTTATGGCGAGTGCAAGAGGGCGTGAACGATAGGGGCGCTATAAACATAGGGTGCGACTTGTGGGAATTTGACACGGACGGGAGGCGAGCGCGGGTAGCCAAGTGGTTAAGGCGACCGCTGGCCCGAAGCGGGAGACCCGGGTTCGATTCCCGGCCCGGCTCACATTTTCACTTGTCGCCATTGTTTCATTTCAATGCCCTAATGCAGCCACTGTCAATGCTTTCTTTCCCAATCCTTCTTCCTTCCCTTCCTTTACCAATTATTTGCAAATAAATAAGATTGTCGAAACCGGTCATCCCAAATAATACGAAGTAAAATAGTCAACAAATGATCTTACGATGTGTATATTTATTAACAAATAATTTAGATCGCTCTCTTGCTTGAAAAAGTCAAACATATGGAATAGAATACGTTGATCTTTAAAAAACACAGACAGAAAAGTGGGGAGGCAACTACATTAGTGTTCATCCCGCCCCCCTCGGCACAAATAAGGGAATTCGTGCCCCTTTAACATAGCAGGTGCAAGGTCCTTACACCCATTGTCTCTTTGTAGTGAAGTCTTTACGCACAGCACCTCCTTCTCACTGCCACAGTCTAAGCATCTTTTCTCTCCCACGGTCTCTTTTTTTTTTCCTCCCATTAGTACTTTCTCCGATATGACTCACCGTCCTAATTGTTTTCGCTCGTCTTCATTACCGTTACTGTCGTCTTCTATCTCTGTGCTGTTGTCTTTGTGCTATTCTACTTCTCTGTCCATTGTACTGTTTCTTCCTTTCTCGCTGTCCATTCACCATTGTGATTTCCCTTAATGCGAAAATAAAGATGGCGGTGGTTTCGCGAACTGAATGTGTTAGAGGGCGGTGCTCTGGTGTGCCCGCCATTTGCACTGCGGTTATTCATCTGCAGAGGCTTACAGTCTGATTGTGACCGCTCGACAGTAATTAAGAAACAGTGGACGCAGATTAGTTGGAACTGGACGCACTGACGTCGATTTGCAGTAGGCTTTTTGACCATATACTTTGTTCGAACATCATCAACTACCTCGAAGAGAACGACCTATTAACCGTCAACACGGATTCAGAAAGTTCCGCTCTTGCGAAACACAGCTTGCCCACTATTCACAAAAAGTGATAAGCGCCTTCGAAAAGGGACCACAAATTGATTCCATATTTCTGGATTTCCGGAAGGCTTTTGACACTGTATCTCAATTGTGGGATTGGATTCACGATTACCGCGGTGGAGTAGCCGAGCGATCTAAAGCGTCTCGCTGCGGAGCGCGCGGTTGCTCGCCGTGGAGATTAGAGTCCTCCCTGGGGCTAGGGTGTCTCTGTATTTCTTCTTAGGTTAGTTTACCTTAGTGTAAGTAGTAGTTTGTAAGCTACGACTGATGACTACGCAGTTTGGTCCGATAGATTTACAAACATTTGAACATATTTGGACTCACGATTTCCTATCAGAAAGGACGCAGTTCGTAGTAGTTGACGGTAAGTCATCGAGTAAACGAGAACTGATATCTGGCGTTCCCCAGAGAAGCGTTATAGGTCCCTTACTCTTCATTGTGTTTATAAACGATTTAGGAGACAATCTGAATAACTCCCTTAGACTCGTCGCGGATGATGCTGTCGTTTATCGGTTAGTGAAGTCAACAGAGGATCAAAAGCAACTGCTAAGCGATTTGGACAAAATTTCTGCATGGCGTGAAAATTGGCAATTAACACTAAATAATGAAAAAAGGGGAGTAATACACATGACCACTAAAAGAAATCCGCTGATCTTCAATTATACGATAAATCAGTCAACCCTTAAGGTCGTAAATTATACCAAATACCTAGGAGTTACAGTTAAGAACAACTTTGACTGTAGAGAACACACAGAAAATATCGTGAGGAAAGCGAACCAAAGGTTACGTTTCATTGGCAGAACGCTTCGAAGATGCAACTGCTCCACCAAAGAGACTGCCTACATCACACTTGTGCGTCCTCTCCTGGAGTACTGTTGCCCAGTGTGGGACCCTCACCAGGTGGGACTGACGGAAGACATTGAGAAAGTCCAGAGAAGGGCAGCTCGTTTTGTGTTATCACGTTACAGGGGGAAAAACGTCACGTAAATGTAGCACGATTTGAGGTGCAAATTATTAAAAGAACGACGTTATTCGTTGCGTCGAGATCTATATGCGAAATTTAATCACCGACTTTTACTTCTGAATGTGAAAATATTTTGCTAGCACCCACCTACATAGGGAGCCATGACCATTCCAATAAAATAAATCAGATCGAAAACGGAATGATTTAAGTGTTTCTTCCTGCGCGCTATTAGATAATGGAAGGGTTATGAAAGTGGTTAATGAACCCTCTGCAAGGCACTGAAATGTGATTTGCAGATTATCGGTGTAGATGTAGGTGGGACATTCAGTCTCGAAAATAATTAGGGAATTCAGTATTCTGAGATCTACAGTGTTAGAGAGTGTGCAGAAAATAACAGATTTCAGGAATTACCTTATGGATAATGCCGTAGTCTAGGTCATGCACGTAATGACTCAGGACTTTACTGCTGTTGTGGAAACAGGAGTGCAGTGTTTGGTGGAACGAAGTCAGAGATGTGATGTGACGTCGACACTTATAAATTTTTACTGTTTCCACCTTGATCAACACTTCCTTCCCTTTTCTGTGCCCTTTCCCTCGATCGAGTTACCTCAACGCACGCGTAGCTGTCGCCATTTGCATTTGCAATGCAGAACACGTGAAGGGCGTAGTTGTCCTCTATCGTGTCAGAATTTAATACAAAAAATAGCTTTTTATAGTATTTTAGTAACCTGATGTCTTCTCAGATGATGTCCTAGCACAGGTGGATGACGGTTAGGTAACTGATCCGTTGACTCGCTGAAAGACTGTAAGACTTAGGTTCTGTAGGCTCTGATATAAACTGATTATGCAATACAGTTTTTAGACACGCCAGCTAATAAAGTAGCAAACTACCAACACGTCCGAAAGAACAGACATCAAACCAATACAATAAGTATTAAAAACGCGAAGACAGCGTTAGCTTCAGTTATTTCACCGTAGATGCGGTCATACGTCTAACCTTGCACGGGAATCCACAATGACGAGTGTAAGAGGGCATGGACGATAGGGGCGCTACAAACATAGCGTGCGACTTGTGGGAATTTGAGATGGACGGGAGGCGAGCACGGGTGGCCAAGTGGTTAAGGCGACCGCTGGCCCAAAGCGGGAGACCCGGGTTCGATTCCCAGTCCGGCTCACATTTTCACTTGTCGTCATTGCTTAATATCAATGCCCAAATGCGGCCACTGCCAATCCTTTCATTCATATCCTCCTTCCTTTATCAATCATTTGGATATACTATTATTGTTGTTAATATTATTACTATTAATACTGTTGCACGCCGGCCGCGGTGGCCGAGGGGACTAAGGCGCTCCAGTCACGGTCTGCACGGCCGCTACGGTCGGGGGTTCAAATGCCCCCTCGGGCATGGATATTTGTGCCGTCCTAGTTCGTAAGTAGTTCGTAAGTAGTTTGTAAGTTTAGGGACTGATGACCCCGTAGTTAAGTCCCATAGACTATACAAACATTTGAACATTTGAACTGTTGCACGAATGATGCAATTGTTTCTTTATTCTTTTGTTCCAATTGTATTTGTTTATTCTATGAAACTACGAATAAACTCCTCAGATTTTCTACTACACGAAAGAAAAGCAAATGCTATAACATCCTAACAGTCTTTTTACATATCACGAACACGTTGTCCCATATAACAACTGTCAACGAACTACTGCAGTAGAAAAGAAAGAAAGGGCTTAAAATCAGGACACTCGCTATAACAAACTAACGCTCTATCAACTTGCCTAAAGGAGTTTGACATATATACTCTCACAGTTACGCTTTTCGTATACTTATTATTATAGTTTATGTACGTTCTCCTGGACGACAGCACATAGCAGGAATTACATCATAGTTGTGGTTGATACTCTATCGATATATGACGTTTTGTACTTTTTAACACGTATTCGTTACATCAGAATGGAAAATCTGGTGGAAGTTGCCCTCGGAGAACACCAATTTCGATTTAGGAGAAATGTAAGAACACGAGTTGCAACAGTGAACTTAAGACTTACCTTAACAGATGGATTAAGGAATGGCAAACCTATATTACTAGCTTTTGTAGATTTGGAGAAAGGTTTTGACGATGGTGATTGGAATACACTCTTTCAAATTCTGAAGTCAGCAGGGGTAAAATATAGGTTACGGACTATTATTTATCACTTGTACAAAAACCGCACAGCAGTTATAAGCGCCGACGGGCATGAGAGGGAACCACTGGTAGGGAATGGAATAAGACAAGGTTGTTGCCTTTCTCCATTGTCATTCTATCTGTATATCGAGGAAGCTGTGAAGGAAACCAAGGAGAAACTTGGACAAGGAGTGAAAGTTCATGGAAAAGAAATAGAAACGTAGCGTTTTGCTGATGACATTGTAATTCTGTGAGAGACAGCAAAGGACCTGGAAGAGCAATTGAATTGAATGGTATGGACAGTGAGATGAAGGGAACAAAACAAGGGTAATGGAGTGCAGTGTTAAAAAATGAGGCAGTGCGGAAGTAATTAGATTAAGTGAAGAAACAATAAAGGTGGTGGATTAGTTTTGTTACTTGGGTGCGAGGCCTCCCGCGTCGGAGGTTCGAATCCTTCCTCGGGCATGGATGTATGTGTTGTCCTTAGATTAGTTTAACTTAGTTTAAGTAGTTTCTAAGTCTAGGGAGTGATGACCAACGTAGTTTGGTCCCACAGAATCACAAACATTTGAACATTTGTTACTTTGGTAGTAAAATAAAACATGTTGCCCGCAGTACAGAGGATACAAATTGCAGAATGGCGATGGGAAGAAGAGCATTTATTGAAAAAACAGAAATTTGCTACTTCGAATATTAAGTGTAAGGAAATCTTGGAGTGTAGCTTAGCGCAGGTGTGAAACATGGGCAATAAATAGTTCAGACAGGAATAGGATAGACACTATTGAAATATGGCACTACAGAACAATGCTTAAGATTACGTGAGTAGATCGTGTAACTAATGAGGGTATACTGAACAGAATTGCGGAGAAAAGGAACTTTTAGCATACTTTGTCTAAAAGGAAGGATCAGTTGGTAAGAGACATTCTGAGACATCAAGGATTCGTGAATTTAGAATTGGAGGGAAGTACGTGGGGTAAAAATCGCTGAGGGAGACCAAAGGACGAATACGGTAAGCAGATTAGATGCGAGTTGCCATTATTTTGAGGAGATGAAGTGGTTTGCTCACGATAAAGATGGAGAGCTGCATCAAACCAGTCTCCGGACCGAAGACAACAACAACAACAATAACAATCTTTTATTACTTATGGTTAAACCTGTAGATAAAAATATAAATGACTAATTTCTCTTATGGTTGCAAGTACGGAACTGACTGTTTCCGACTGCTTCTTCTCGAACTAAACGATTGGCGAAATTTTTGAACTACTCTGAACATTAAAGCTTCTGTGAAGTTTGGAAAGTAGGAGACGAGGTACTAGTGGAAGTAAAGTTGTGAGGCGGCATCGTGAGTCGTGTCGGGATAGCACAGTCGGTAGTGCGCTTGCCCGCGAATGGCAAATGTCCCAGGTTCGAGTCCCGGTTCCAGCACACAATTTTAATCTGCCAGGAAGTTTCATTAAAAATAACGATTGAGAAACGAGGGTGCGACCTTCCTATTTGTTCTCACCAATAAGACTTTGGCAATACATAACTCGGGGTAGTAAAAGTTTATGGCTCGTTGTCTCTATTCATAGCGGTGAGTTATGTATGTCAGCTTCTATGCCCTAAACAGCTACCCAATCTGTTTCAACAAGATGAATAATTAATCTGTAGTTTAGCCAGGTGCGGCTCCGTAGCACAGTGGTAGAGTGCCAGACTTCAAATCCAAAGGTCACGGGTTCGATCCCCGCCAGGTACTAGGATTTTTATCTGTCACTTTCCACTTCTTTCACCTCTGGCGGTGTTGCTGATGTGAAAAATGCGGAGTAGCACCGTGGTTCGGAACCCACGTTAAACTGTAGGTCCCCCTATAACTGGCTGGGTAAGTCAGGTCGGAGGAAGGCAACGGCATACCACCTCCAAACAGGACCATGCCTAGTAAAGCACTGTGGTGTTCAAACCAATCTTCGGATTGTTGACTGTTTGTGCGCCTCGGTTGCACAGTGGTAGAGTGCCAGACTACAAATCCAAAGTTCCCGGGTTCGATCCCCGCCAGGTCCTAGGATTTTTATCTGTCACTTTCCACTTCTTTCACCTCTGGCGGTGTTGCTGATGTGAAAAATACCGAGTAGCACCGTGCTTCGGAACCCACGTTAAACTGTAGGTCCCCCTATAACTGGCTGGGTAAGTCAGTTCGAAGGTCGGAGGAAGGCAACGGCATACCACCTCCAAACAGGACCATGCCTAGTAAAGCACTGTGGTGTTCAAACCAATCTTCGGATTGTTGACTGCTTTACCTTTAGTTTAGCCAGTCTATCAATCTGCATATGATGTCGTGAAAATATATTTAAGCAAACATAAATTAAACTTCTGAATAACCAATAAAATGGATTCTAAGATAAAGAAGTAATTCACTCACGAAGTAATTCTTTATAAATGGAGTTTATTACTCTTATTAGACATGAAATGCGGAGGTGGTCCTACTTTATATATCGGTAAATAACTAAATTTTCCCCAACTATTGTTCATGAGAGACACAATAAGTATCACACGCACTCGAGAGTAAAAGTTCCAAATTATCACTCGTAAGTTAGAGTAGTCCATCGAACTTTGCAGTTCCAAATTAATCCGCGATGAAAGTATTTGTTATGAAACACAGTTTGTCATCACACAAGTACACGGTTGCTGAATTATCACAGTTCCACAGCCCTATTACCGTGCATAGTTTATCACTTTTCAATCAGAGACTAAGTTCTGCAGTCACAGTCCCGTAAATTTTCTAAGTCCACACATGCCTATCTCTTCAAATAACAAGTTCGTAACGCGGCTTCAGACCGCCCAGCGTCACAACCTTTCACCACCGTGTCCAAGTTACGAGTCCCTTCCCAAGCGTTAGAAAGCGTGCTCTACCTGCTCCCAAAATTGTATCCTTCCGCGCATCCTAACGCCTGATCTTTAAAATATAATTTCCCTTGCAAAATGTTATACATCTGCTGCCGATTTGCTTCTTAAATTGTTACTGATAAACACTACGTATCAATAATTGTAAATATAAGACTTACAATAGTATTATTATTATTATTATTATAGTACTGAAATTTATCGGCTTTTTATCTGTAAGGGATATTTAAATTGTAATTACGGCGTTTGATTCTCACAAGTCTCCTGAATCCATTCATATATTTGCCGTATAATCATTCCCTGATTTTATATGGATTTTTAGAATAATTTTTTGTGGCTACATTGTATTTTAGTTGCAATCTGGAATAGCCGTCCTCGCTCAGCCAAGCGTTTCCGGTTTCCGAGCACATTAGAGAAACCCTGACTATCTGTCCATACACTAGGTTCAAACTGGTAGCTGGCCAGCTGGGGAACCCAACAGCCTGACAAAACCAAGTTTGTGACACTTGCGGGGAGTGACACTTGCGGGGAAAGGGAATGTGTAGACGCAGGGAAAAAAATGTTCAAATGTTTGTATAGTCTATGGGACTTAACTACGGGGTCATCAGTCCCTAAACTTACAAACTACTTATGAACTACTTACAACTAAGGACGGCACAAATATCCATGCCCGAGGGGGGATTCGAACCCCCGACCGTAGTGGCCGTGCAGACCGTGACTGGAGCGCCTTAGTCCCCCTTTTTTTTTTTTGTTCTCTGGGTAGTTCTCTTCGTTGCGGACGCTGATCGTTTTTGTTCGAGGTTGTTCGTTGAATGTTTGGCTCAGCTTTTTTATTACAGAGGGCGTGGAGCCCCCTGACCGGGCGCGCTGAGCCACGGCGCCCGGCAAGAGTCCCCTCGGCCACCGCGGCCGGCACACTTGCAGGGAGACCCGGACGCTGCAGGTAGTGAACAGGGCGTTCCAGAAGTAGGGACACACCACCCTTATTCCACGCCCTCCAGCCGCTACCTGTGCCGTATTCAGGGCAAGGCTCACCGGACCGGCCGCGCAATTTGTGACACAAATTACATGTTTGATGATATCAATTTAATGCATAGAAGTATGAAATCACATCAAAACTACTTCATGCAAACATTTCGACAAAAAAAGTTGGCACTGAGTTTAGAAAAACAAAATTCTAGTATATTGGGTTTTAACATTTTATCAAAAAATGAATGTTACTACAAGAGATACAGCCATTCAAACTTACGGGCACCATAAAGTTTTCCCTTCCTGAGTAAATGAGATGCTTCTTGTAGTTTCAACATCACAGTGCCTTTTTCTAGAATGTTCTGAATATAAATCTTCACACAGACTTCTTGAGGAGGAGAGTGATACGGATATCTGATTGTAAACCGCTGCCTATTACCTTAGACCTTTTTGACTGTACTGAACAGGATTTCCACGTATTCCGTAACTTATATTTATACAGTTAACAGGCAATGCAATTTATAACCAACTATTGGCCGCCAATTTCGCTTCATTTTGCCTGGAAGTCTTGCAACTTGTTTCTCCCTGTTGGTTTATGCCGAGTTCGGAGTAAAAATGGTTCTATATGACGGTCATAGAAAATAGAATTTATCTTTGGCATTTTTCGGTGTGTGACATTTCCTTACACATTCTGTATTTCATACATTTTCCGTATGTCATACATTTCTTAGATGTATTTGTAATTCGAATACAGCGAAATCGTTTGGGGTCTCGAATAAACGCATCAAGTATGTAAAATACTCATTGACGTATTATTAACGTTTTTTAATTGAAGGTTTAAGATTGCGTCTCCTATTAAAAAGCATAGTAGCTATTATTAAAGGCCGCGGTGGAGTAGCCGAGCGGTCTAAAGCGTCTTGCTGCGGAGCGCGCGGTTGCTCGCCGTGGAGGTTCGAGTCCTCCCTGGGGCATGGGTGTGTGTATTTGTCCTTAGGTTAGTTTACCTAGGTTTAAGTAGTTTGTAAGCTACGGACTGATGACCACGCAGTTTGCTCCGATAGATTTACAAACATTTGAATTTTATTTTTTATTTTTAAAGAGATGGAAGTTGCGTGATTGTGTGGTTAACTACATAGCGGTCAATTACATCAACGTATCTGTGCAGGATGCCTAATATATTTATTGCTTGCGCAGGTGTCTTGATATGCTTATGTTCTGAATAATATGCTTTTAGGAGGTATGACCGTTGAAAGTCATCGTCTTGTAGTAGCAGAGAATGTCTTAATAACTCTCCAAACATTATCACTGTTAAAATACCGATTTTTTTTTTTTTTCAGGAGGAACACTCAACGAATTAATATGTATTTAGAACAAGTTTCGTGTTACGTTGGCAGTGCTAGACGTCTTGGTGTGCCTGTACCCAGGAAAAGCTATTGGCCGCCCCAAGGGCCCCGGGTTCCCCGCAAGTGTCACTCCCCGCAAGTGTTCCAACCCCGACAAAACCCGCCTTTCACATGGAAACAGCTTTCCCCTGTGTCTGTAATATCACAAGGGGGAGAGGGCGGTCAGAGACAGAATGTTCATGCGTACTTGTCAGTTTTGCAGTTCCTTTTAGGCAGTGTGTGGACTGCTTTAGGGCCCTCTTACCCCCACCGCAATTCAATTACGTAATGCAGGCGGACACGTGGCGCTAGGGTGAAGTAGACCGCGGCTTACTGCCCATTCGGCCGAAATAATTACACTTCGTAAAACCGGAGGCGTGAATTTTTACGCCGTTTCAGCGAGGGTAGAGTAGGGCACATTCAGGTCATTGATTTTTACCCGCCTACTTCCGTAATTGTGTTACATGCGGCCGTAAAAATTGGTGAGACCGAACATTGACTGACGATACCAAGTTTTATTGCTTATAGTGTTATTGGCAGTATTTAGTCCGTGACTGTTCTTTGAAAATTCTTCATCTGCAGTGATTCACGTAGCGGCCAGGTCCCCAGAGAAATCTAGAATAAGTAATAATGTAACAAAAAGGAACCTTTAGAAAATGGGCATTTCTTGATAGAATTATTCAGGTCGCGGTGGAGTAGCCGAGCAGTCTAAGGCGCCTCGCTGCGGAGCGCGCGGTTGTTCACCGTCGGAGGTTCGAGTCCTCACTAGGGCCTGTGTGTGTGTGTGTGTGTGTGTGTGTGTGTGTGTGTGTTGTCGTTAGGTTAGTTTACCTAGGTTTAAGTAGTTTGTAAGCTACGGACTGATGACCACGCAGTTTGGTCCGATAGATTTACAAACATTTGAACATTTTTGAATCATTCAGTCAGGAATCGGTAGGCAGCGCATGTCCAGTTGTCATCTGCGACTCAGATGTGGACACGGGCCGACACGAAATGTGTAGGGAAGACCGGGGCTAGTTGTTACAATGTTTTTTTTTTTTTTTGGAATCTCGTATACCTCGACACAAAACACGTATGTCGATTGGACAGATGCCAAAAGTTGGCAAATTATTTAGTCTTCACAATGAAATTTTTGTCATAAATGTAAGCTCAGATTGTTAAGCTCTATATCAAGGTTTTTGCTAACTTGTATTATGTAACAACCTACCCCACTGTGGGGCATCTTGTTACACTATATGGGATTAGTTGTTACATAATAATTAAGAAAAATACATTTTTGGTTCCATAACACAGATTTATTTAATCATTAGTTTTAATGCAAGAGGTGGTAACAAATCATAAAACTTGAAACACAGTACTAATATTGACATACGGTCATCATTAATCTGATGAAGAAATATCAAGTTCATTATCAGAGCTACAGTTTTTTACAAATAAAGAAACTGTCATGCTTGGCACACCTATCATGTGCCCACTTTTTACACTTTGTGCACTGTAGCCATGTGGTTGGTGTTCTTGACAGAGAGTATGCTTCCATACACTCAATACGCACGAAGTCGTCTTCCTCACCAGAGGATTCTAACACCTCACATTTTCGTTTCCCCTTTTTTGCTTTTTTGTTTTTATTTTTCGGCGCCAACGCCAGTCGTCGTCTTGCAGGTTTCTTTTGTCTATTTGCCTCAGCTGTTAATGCTGCTTTTACTGGTGAATCAGTCAGCATAGCACTCACTCGTTAATTCCTTCTTACTGTTTTCTTGCGGGCAGGAGCTTTCGGGAAAGGCCTCAGTTCTTCAGGTGGCACATGTGTGCAGAACCAACTCTTGAGGTGCAAGGCGACGGACTTGATTCCACACTTGTTCATGTGATGAGAACGCCATCCCCTACTGAGTTCGTAAGACACAGAAAGCAGAATTTCATCTTCACCAATAATCTACAACGCCACAGTTGGCGACGCTGACAATTAAAAATAAGCTGCCTACCTCCCTTTGTTGATTCCATTCACTTACAAAACCTCTGCAGCTTCGTAAAATTTATATTGTACTTTTGGGCAGCTTTCCGCAGTGAAGAAAAGCCACTTAGAACTTCAAAAATGTTCAAATGTTTGTAAGGCCTATGGGACTCAACTACGGGATCAACTGTCCCTAAACTTACAAACTACTTATGAACTACCTACGAACTAGGACGGCACAAATATCCATGCCCGAGGGGGGGATTCGAACCCCCGACCGTAGTGGCCGTGCAGACCCTGACTGAAGCGCCTCAGTCCCCTCGGCCACCGCGGCCGGCACTTAGAACTTCATTTGCCGCTTCAGCATATGTTTCCTTGGGAATAGTGCCTCTGTCAGTCTTCTTATAATTACGCATTATACCTGTAGTTAAACATAATTGCTTAACAAAAACTCTTTAGGGCAAGTTGTTACACCGTAACAACTTGCCTCTGCGCCTTTGTAACAACTGACACCATGCTACACCATTTTCTCTTATTCTCGAAAACAACAATATAAAGTTTTTGTTTGGAATTTTAACGTATACTACTACTATGTACCTGAATGTTGGACGCCGATATGTTGCAAAATTTAAAATGAAATCATCTATTTCATGTTAACTATGAAAAAATTCACACAGAGTAAAAAAATTACTCCAGCACACGAAAACCACGTTTTCTGTCACTAGCGCCTTATTACCAACTGACGGCTGATATAGTTAGGATGGGAGGAGGGAGTCTCTTAGTGCTACCATCTGGCGGAGCAACGAGTAAACTGTTCTAGCGCGGAAATTTTTATTGTCAAGTAACAACTTGCCCCGTGTAACTAGCCCCGGTCTCCCCTACGTGACTAGGCAGTCCGGAACATTCTAGAACATTTACGTCAAAGAACGAGAAGGAGGGGAACGTGTGCAGAGGGAGTCTAGAAATCGGATATAAAAGGCACACGCCAGAGCTTCAGAAGCAGGGTGTACTGGATTCGCTCTCCCGATCATAAATCTCACTGACCTCATGATCTAGGTCCTTGAGGTTGGTGGAAAAAGAGCTAAGTTAGGTGCCTTGGCTAGGCTGAGCATAGTTCTCACTGACCTAATGAAGTAGGTCTTTGAGATTGGTGGCAAATAAGCCATCGACAATGCAGTTCGCCAACAGTAGCAGTCGCCACTAATGGACAGATAAACTTCAACTACGAGAAGACGGTAGCACTCCATTTGGCACTAGGAGAAACAGTGGGGTAGAGTAGAACTTGTAATTTTCATTGGACTACTCTTATACAGAGACAGTTGCTCTTTGTATCAAATAGCCCACGAGTACATTTCGTTATTAATTGGGACCAAGTCATTGGACATTACTTGTCTCCTGAAAAAAGCGGGCAGTAGTTCCGAGGTTGTATTGACAAAGAATAGTAAAGAAGGATATGAAAATCTGAATCTACAAAGTAGATATCATAAGGGAAAAGGTTCTGGCACCTCACATAAATTGTGTATTTCATTCAATAAATTAGTTCAAAGCAACCCTAACTGTAACGATACTTCACGTTTACCCATTCCTATTATTATCACTCCTTACTTGTCAAAAGGAATCCCAGTTGCAATTAAACCAATCTTCTTAGCCGCCCAGGAGATTCCCTACCTCTCATCTCCGCTACAAAGGTAGGCTAAGGGAAGCACAAAACAAAGCAGACCACTTTGTCGTCAATATCCTGACTGCACTACTCAAATCCCCCTTCAACTCTATATTGAAGAGCGGGACCTGTGTTGGGAATATGCCTGTTAAAATTGTTGTCAGGTGTATACCAGGAACGCGACATAACAGTGTATGGTTATGGTAAGTGGTGTAACAGTCTCTTCCCTTTCATAGTCGTCGCGGTAAGTACACATGGAGAAAGGCTGTTGAAACATAGCTGTGCACCGTCGAAATATGCGGGACGGTTCAATTAATACCGAAAACTCGCTACAACATTAAGGCGGCCAACTGTCGCGGATTCTGCGGGACAGACCCGCCTTTTCGACTCGTTGTCCCGATTAGGATAATTACTGAAAATGTCCCGCAAAATGGCAAAACCGTCCCGCATTCCAGTAATTTTGAAATTGGTCTAAGAGCACAAACAGAAACTATTTGTGTACAGAACCCTATGTCATACTGCTTGCAAGTCAACTTCACAGTGTATCATTTACGAATAAAGAACAGCATACTTAAATTATATAAAAATAAGGTAAAGCAGTCAAAAATCCGAAGATTGGTTTGAACACCACAGTGCTTTACTAGGCATGGTCCTGTTTGGAGGTGGTATGCCGTTGCCTTCCTCCGACCTTCGAACTGACTTACCCAGCCAGTTATAGGGGGACCTACAGTTTCACGTGGGTTCCGAACCACGGTGCTACTCGGTATTTTTCACATGAGCAATAGTGCCAGAGGTGAAAAAAGTGGAAAGTGGCAGATAAAAATCTTAGGACCTGGCGGGGATCCAACCCGCGACCTTTGGATTTATTGTCTGGCATTCTGCATTCTGCCACTGTGCAACCGAGGCGCATATATATATATATATATATATATATATATATATATATATATATATAAGGTTATAATATCTCTGTTGCACTTGCAGTCTTGTTCTGTTGTGCTTCATACATATCCCAAACTCTGCACATATGCAGTGGACGCAGAGGAAACCGTGTTCCTGAAGTTGCGGGTGGTGATGGTGGGGGGGGGGGGGGTGATCTTTGCCGGATTTTTTATTGTCGGGACTGTGATCGCGATAATTGTTTCTCTAACTGGGACGACGTTGCCAACGAAGGACAGCGGTCCAGAAATAAATTAAATTGTACTGATCCCTTGGTTTCGATTGAGGTTATCGGAAGACAGTCCGCCTCCACAGCATAGCGAACAGTGTGGTTGGTTGCCACGTAGGGGGACCGGGTTCGATTTCCGAAATGCGTCTAGCGATTTTTGATATTGGCGTTTTTAAACAGTCTTGACACTTCGTATCCTGTATGGAGAGGATACATGTACAAATAATCCGAATCACACGAAAAAGCTGCCAGCGTTACATATGGATGTCTGGAGAAGAACAGCAAAAATTTGTACGAAAGTAGTAGTACGGAGCGACGGAGTAATAAAGAGGATTACTAATAAAAGAATGAATGTATGCAATGATGGACAGTAGGAAGTTACAGTGGTACTGTCGTGAAAGAAGAATGGAGGAAGTGAGAACACCAAAACTGTTAAGAGTGAGGACCTCGGGTTGGAGGAGGACCTTGACCACGTGCCTACAAAATGTATGGTTAACAATCAGAAAAATGCGCAGAGTAATAAGCTATACGAGACCGAAACACCGAAAGGGACAATTTTAAGAGTCGTTTGAGATGTTATGTACTAGGTGTAGAAATTTCCAAGGAAAACGTTTGTACTGGGGAAAAGCTCAAATAAATAAACAAAAGTCATAGACTTACACGACAGCTGCAGATAAAGCTTTAAACTTAGATAAATCATCTTTGTACACTAGCCGATTTTGATGGTATAATGCTTGTATGTTAGCCCCAACTACGCTCGAGCCACCTGTGAGAACTCCGTGGAAATTCGCGAGGTGGTTCTCGAGGCAAGTAAGCTGAAACAGATCCACGTCAGACACGGCGGTTTTATGTTTACTGTTGTTCAGATACGACCTGCTGTATAGCTTCAGTGCTGCAACAATCTCCTGTTTTACCTTCCGCAGTTAGTTACACACCTTTTTGTTTCTAGCACTCGTAAGAAAGGTAACGTTCCGTCAGAATCCCGTTCAGGGCCACAATTTCTTTGCCATGAAGTTTCGTAACAGCTTAAAAACCGCTGCAAAATCGAAGAGAATTTGATGATCGGTAATGCAAACCACTCATAAGCTACAATGGCTGGATACAAAGTACTAGTAGCACTGGTGTAACATGAAACCGACACGTCTGGGAGCTGCCATCTGTGTTGACACAAAGCGTTTGTGCAGCGAGCGGGAACCGTTCTGTCAATCTGCCGCAGTATGTAGACCGTTGAACCTCATGGCAATAGTGCAGCCGCTCTAGAATCGTGTTTACACAAATAGGGAGCATCGTTCTTGTCTCAATATTGAAGTGGCACGAGGTCGGAGTACGCAGGAATATTACCAAGGAATGCCTCTGGCATGTGGGGTTGCAGCGTAGCCTTACAGCACAGTAGCACGATGGGTTAAAGCGTCCAGAAAAGCCAGAGAAGTTGAAAGGGCTGGCATCCGAAAAGGACTACCCACGTGGCGAACAGAACAGTTTAGTTCCTGGCTTCCTTGTTCAGCGCTGATCGCCGCTGTACTGTGCGTCAGTTAGTAGAAGTGCGAAAAGTCTGGATTACCCCCGTTAAAAAGTCCGAGATTCAACAATGGTCCCAATCTGCCGTCGCACAGGATTTGTGCCAAAGCGAAGGTAGCGACTTTCTTCGACGTCACTGCCGACGAATCCTGGGCACCCTCGAACGGTAGAGGGACTAAGTTCCGTCTCAGTTCCGAAATTTACCAGATATTTTGATTTACCTGATATTTGATTATACATATCTTATACTTCTAAAGTCTGAGGAAGTCTTTTGATTTCTACATTTGCTACTGGAAAAGTATCTTGAGCGGTTTGTGCAGTACGGTAACACTGAAGACGTATATACACTACTGGCCACTAAATTAATTAATGCACTTTAAATGTCTAATGTTCTCTGAACTGTTCTCGGATGTACTGGAAATGGCTATGTCAAAGCTGAGCTGGGAAGACTAGGGAATCAGAATTAATGGAAGAAGGCTTACCAACTTAAGATTTGCTGATGATATTGTCTTACTTGACTTCATAGAGCTCCAGAACGTAGTTACGGATCTTACTTCGGAATGTCAGTTAGTTGGCTTGAATTTGAACCTCTCCAGAACAAAATTAATGTCAAACAAATGGGTCCCAGATGGTGATGTGAAAGTCAAGGACAGTCCATTAGAAGAGGTTAGTGAATATATCTACCTTTGCCAGATTATAAACATGAAGGGAGATGTAAGGCCCGAAATCTATCGGCGCATCAAGCTTGGCTGGCAAGCATTTAGGAGGAATTATACAATATTCAGATAAAAAATGCCGGTAAATCTGAAGAAAACAGTGTTTGATCAATGCATTCTTCCTGTGCTGACGTATGGCTGTGTGACATGGACACTGAACTCATTTACAAAAGGGAAACTTAGGACAGCACAGAGAGCCATGCAAAGAGCAATGCTGGGCTATACAAGAAAGGATAGGAAAAGGGCAGATGACATCCGATCTGTGACCAATGCCTTGAAATGGCAGTGGGCCGACCACATCGCGAGAAGAGAAGACAACAGATGGACGAAGATAGTACTGGAGTGGAGTCCGAGAGAGCACCGGAGGCCTAGAGGAAGACCACAGGTAGCACCTGGCAGAGAACTGCTCAAGACCGTTCCACTTGGAGAAGACTGCTGAAAGACTACCTAAATCCACGACTCGAAGAGGCCACATCATTAAATGATTAAATGGCTGATGATGATGATGTAATGTCTAATGTACTTTAAATAAATAAAAGCATTAAAATATTTTTTTTTAAATGGTTATGGCGTCTGCCTAGTAAGCAGAAGGTCATGGGTTCGAATCCCGGTGCTGCATAAATTTTAATTCAATGCCTCTACTTCAGTTTAATATCTATATTAGCTTTTGTAATTATTTAATTTTCAGGACACGGAAAATAAATGAACTGAACATGAGACAGCGGTAACGTAAAACTGATTAATCCAATAAATTTCGGGCGTGCAGCCGTGCAAATTCTATGTTTTCTACTAATATTTCGGCCGCGTATCGTCCGGCCATCTTCAGAGTGAGTCCCACGACTGCCGACAAGTTGTCAGGCGCGGCCTTACACACACCATCGCTGCGGCACTGCGCATGCGGGTCTCAGATGCTGGTCGGTGGCAAAGAGGTACACTTGGCACGCGCGCCCCCCGTGGCGAAAGGAATCAGGAGTTCGATTCTGTTATCGATGTGTGTGTTGTGGTGGCAACATCTTGTCGACATCTCTGTAATTTTATTACATTAAGTGCAGGATTCCACGCCTTGTCCAAATTAAAACCATTATCTCTGTTTAATAAATTTTCAGATATTCTAATTTCTACTGCTTCTTTAAAAATTGCGTCCCAAAATGAAGATATAGGTGTTAAACAGCTATATCTTCATTTTGGGACGCAATTTCTAAAGAAGCAGTAGAAATTAGAATATCTAAACACCTATATCTTCATTTTGGGACGCAATTTTTAAAGAAGCAGTAGAAATTAGAATATCTAAACACCTATATCTTCATTTTGGGACGCAATTTTTAAAGAAGCAGTAGAAATTAGAATATCTAAACACCTATATCTTCATTTTGGGACGCAATTTTTAAAGAAGCAGTAGAAATTAGAATATCTGAAAATTTATTAAACAGAGATAATGGTTTTAATTTGGACAAGGCGTGGAATCCTGCACTTAATGTAATAAAATTACAGAGATGTCGACAAGGTGTTGCCACCACAACACACACATCGATAACAGAATCGAACTCCTGATTCCTTTCGCCACGGGGGGCACGCGTGCCAAGTGTACCTCTTTGCTGCCGACCAGCATCTGAGACACGCATGCGCAGTGACGCCGCGATGGTGTATATAAGGCCGCGCCTGGCAACTGGTCGGCAGTCGAACATGAACGTAACCAAAGCAACGTCCGCCGTATTTTTGGATATAGAGAAAGCTTACGACAAGGTGTGGAGGGAACTCCTCATTCGGAAGTTACACGAGCAAACGCCCATACAGGATTGTTACATCAAGCTTATCGCGAGTTATCTTCACGACAGAAATATGATGGTGACGGTGGAGGGGAAAACATCATCAACCATACCCGCAGCAACTGGGCTACCCCAAGGTTCGGTGTTATCGCCGATCCTATTTAATATATACGCTAACGACATTTCAACGGTGGAAGGAGTGCAAATTGCACAATTCGCCGATGACACGGCTTTTATAACCAGCGGAAGGCATGTTCAAGCTAACATAACACGGCTCCAACGACAACTAGACAGAACTGCTGAATGATGTAAGCTGAATAAAGTACAACTCAATGCAGCAAAAACCACGGCGATCTATTTCTCCAGGAAACGACCACAGATGCCAACTAACTTAAGACTTCATGGACAGGTCATCCCATGGGGAGCGGCGGTCACTTACATGGGAGTTACCCTCGATAAGCACTTTTTCTCCACAAACATATTGATAACTTGCGACCTAAGGTCTATGCAATGGCCAAAAACTTAATGCCGTTCTTTCTCAGCGCAGAGTTGAATACCAGTACCAAACTGCGACTATACAAAGCAACAGTGCTATCCAAAATGTTATATGGCAGCTCATTCTGGGGCCTAGCTAGTGCGACCCAAATCTCAAGACTGCAAGTTATCCAGAATAAGACGTTACGATGGATCCTCAGGACTGGCCGTTACACGAAAAACGTGGACATCCACCAGGAACTACATATGGACACTCTCATGGAGGCAATTAAGAAGAGAACGACGAAGATACACAATAAAATAGATCATCTTAGGGCAACAGTCCATAACATCCAAACCTTAGGAATGACAGCTCCACGCCCGTGGCATAGGTACAAGGTGCCACGATCGTTAGTTACCTGAACAAAATGTGTTAGTAAGAAGATGTGGTAACGTAATTTACATTGTAACCTTCATGTGAATTGCTCTACAATGGAACTACGTACTAAAATCAAGTGGGGTACCTTACGGACCGACATACTGGCCCTTAGAAGCCTACCCCCAAAGTTTATTGCAAAATGAAGTTATCATTAACCCACATACCTCTGTAATCCCAGGAACTGTAAGTCGCCAGTTGGCGATGGGACTTCATCTACCTTGTTCAACTGAAAAAAAAAAAATGGTCGGCAGTCGTGGGACTCACTCTGAAGATGGCCGGGCGATACGCGGCCGAAATATTAGTAGAAGACATAGAATTTGCACGGCTGCACGCCCGAAATTTATTGGATTACTCCTTACGCCGTGAAAAGTTGAAAATGCACGTAAAACTGATTGTTTCAACAGTAAGTGCCATCCGTAGCATCTCGACACTGCAGTAAACACACACAGGATGGGGAAAGCAGAGATAAACAGATGAGCAGGAGGAAGTGTCGGCGGCTGGGGAGGAAATTGCAGGTCTCGCGTTCTCCGCAGGGAGGCGGACAATGGGTGTGGAAAGCAGTGCAGCCGCCCGCGCCTGTTTCCGCTGTCATAACCCTACCCTGCCCTACAAGTGCAGAGAGAAGCTACCTGCGTCTGCTCTCGTTGGTAACGAGGATGCGGAACAAAAAGTCCGCAGCCGGGCTTCGCACGCTCCGGCAGGCAGGGCGCGGATCGGGGTTAACGACACGGCGAGTGTGCCGGCATCACTGGCCCTTTCTTCCGCCGCCGCCACGCTCAACTTTCCCCCAGTTCCCAGCTCTGCGGGAAATTCTCTCGCCACCCCCCGCGCTCCGCAACTGTGAAGGACTTGCGCGTCTCCGACACGGGAGTGCACTTTCTCAACTGAGATGCACTGCGCAACGGCAAGTCCCAGGCTGCGCAACCCTCGCAGACAGAAGATGCACCAGGCGCTCTCATCGGTGGTAATTTCAACCCACCAGGTACAGGGTGGCGCAGGGGGAACGGGAAATTTTGAACGTTACACTTGGTAGCACTGTACATCTACATCGATACTGTGCAAATCACATTCAAGTGCCTGGCCACAGAATAGGGAGCATACAGAAGGGAAAGCTGGGGGCGGCGCCTTTGATCTGTATGTTACCAAGCGTTGCGCTCGACGCCATATTGAAAAGCAGTAAACGCGGATCTACAGCCACTTAGTACTTTGGCTGGAAATGAACTTTTTACGAACTGCAGCTAATCTCACGTAATTTTACGTAAGGAAACGGCTTTTCATTATGCTCTCATCTATTTTGCGCCCTCTTCTTGCACCTAATTGTAATCCAACGAAAAAAAAGCCTAAATTTTAACACAATTACGAAAATGTACGATGGAATCGATGATCGTTTTATTTGGTGCTTATCTCTAGAAAAATCACAAATAACGCGGAGTTATGTTTGGAAAATTAATTATAAACAAGAAAGTGACTTTACAACTGCCAGGTTTTATTTGACACGAATAAATTCGCACAAAATATTGAGTCAGACTTAGCAGTACAACGTGATTACACAGAACTAATGACGTCTGGGCATATATAAAAGTTGTATTTGCTTTAGGAGTATCATTAACTTACTGATCGGAGAAGGGCATATAGAGGAATCTGTCAGAGCCCCACTATGCTTGCTTTATTCATCCTTAAGCACGTCGGTCCTTTTGTACGTATTTATGAACATTCAATTGTGTTCTTTCAGGAATTTAGCTTGAAGAATCTGATGCTGATGCTAAAGTTACAGAGCAGGAACAGCATAAAATAATGATTCCCCTTAATCTATTTGTTTGAGTATCAGAAGAGCATTCGTTACAACATTAGCACACTACGCCTCCAATGCCGTAAGTAAAATTTTACCTGCCTACTTACGCACTATTCTTTGTCATTCATTTTAAATTATTCCCTGCAACGTTAAACTTATAAAATATAAATCTACTTCAACATTTCGATGCTGTTGAACGGCAACAGCGAGAGTTATCGTCAAGAGAAGAAGCAAGACTACTTTTAATAATTATGCACACATTGCTCTCATTCGAAAGTGATAACATTTAACTTTCACTACACATATACCGACGTTCACTTACTGCTCAGCAACTTTTGGGAAGGTGAAGAAACTTATATCATTATTTGTATGAGAATTATTGCGGCAATTAGGTGCTGAACACCATTGAACGACTTTTCTTTTATTGCTGCTCGTAATAAAAACGGAACAGCTCCAACTACTGACACACAGTTCTTTCTTTTCACTGCACTGCACTGTAGCAAATACTTTTTTTACCTTTATGCGATTCAGGCTGTTAAAATACACAATTAACAAACAAAGACGGCACATTACCACGCCACAGAGTAGGGAGTGACCACACGTTTACTGATTTTCAAGATGGCCGTTTCCGCGCATGCGCACTAAATTTTGGACGACAGACTGCAGCGGGAGCTTCCTTTCTGTATACTCCTTATTCTGTGGCCTGGCAGAGGGTTCATTTTAATCCAGATAGAGCGGAATTAATTTTTGTTTAATTGTTTTTTTTTCGTTTTTAGAAGCCATTTATTACCTTCATATGACTGCACAAGATCGTTATAAATGATTTCTTTTACAATCACGCCATTAGTTTTGCCATACTGCCCTTCTTTCTGGAAGGACGTCAAAACGAAAGTTTTAGAATTTTAATCTGGTTAATCGTCATTATTAAATAGCGTTTAAAATGACATATATACATGTAAACGTCACATAAACTAAAGATTCTTCATGAAATATTTTGTGTCCCAGCCTCGTCGCCGCTTTTGTGTCTCGTTTCCTTCGTAGCTGTCGGTGGCCGAGTGGAATGAGACCGACACTGGAATAAAGATAGCACGCTGGTTCAGGTACGGAGGGGAGCAGCCAGAAACTAGAAACACTAGAGTAAATTAGAGTGAGATATATATTGCACAGAATTCATACAATACTTAACTTTTACATAGATCAGTAGTGCAGAAAGCTGATACATAGTTGAGCTAGAGTCCTGCCTAGTGCCTGTCTGATAGCAAAGTCTTCACTGGTGCCTATCTGATTCCGAAAGACTTTATTGGTTCCTATCTCAGTTCCAAGTGAACGATGTCGTTCAGCGGTGGCCACGAGCGGAGTTGCAGCAGAGGGCGCTCGTGGCTGTCGTCGTCAGAACGCCGCGCCGTGCGTGCATGGCGGCGCGCGGCGAAAGTAGGTTCCGCGCACTTTGGACTTGGGCGACACCACAAAATACAAAACCAACTATGAGAAAGTCTTCAATATCTTCTGTGGGAACCTCAACTTTGAAGCCGTATCCAACCACTTGGCAATCAACAATACAAGCTAAAATTCATCTACAAAGTAAGCAGGCTACTCAAAGAAATAAAATATGACACTGTACATGAATTCTTAAATACAAGATTGAAAACGTAAGCTGCCGTTCTCGTCCTTCTGGAAGGACGTCAGCCCTATCTGGGTTAACCATTTTCATAACTTTTCTCTACCGTTCCATTCTCTAATAGCGCGCGGGAAGAAAGAACGCCTAAATCGTTCCGTTTTCGATTTATTGGGATGGTCATGACTCCCTAAGTAGGTGGGTGTCAGCAAAATATTTTCACATTCAGAAGTAAAAGTCGCTGATTGAAACTTCGCAAACAGATCACGCCGCAATGAATAACCTGTTTCATTTAATGATTTCCACTCCAATTCGTGCAACATTTCCGTGACGCTTTCCCCCCGTAACGTGATAAAAACAAAACGAGCTGCCCTTCTCTAAACCTTCTCAATGTCTTCCGTCAGTCCCACCTGGTGAGGATCCTACAAGGGGCAACAGTACTCCACGAGAGGACGCACAAGTGTGATGTACGCAGTCTCTTTGGTGGAGCTGGTGCATCTTCGAAGCGTTCTGCCGATGAAACGTAACCTTTGGTTCGCCTTCCCTACAATATTTTCTATTTGTTCTCTCCAGTCAAAGTTGTTCGTAATTGTAACTCCTAGGTATTTGGTAGAATCTACGACCTTAAGGTTTGACTGATTTATTGCGTAATTAAAGTTCAGCGGATTTCTTTTAGTAGTCATGTGTATTACTTCACACTTTTCTTTATTTAGTGTCAATTGCCAATTTTCGCACCATGTAGAAATTTTGTCTAAATCGCTTTGCAGTTGCTTTTGATCCTCTGTTGACTTCACTAACCGATAAACGACAGCATCATCCGCGAACAGTCTAAGGGAGCTATTCAGATTGTCTCCTAAATAGTTTATAAACACGAGGAAGAGTAGGGGACCTATAACGCTTCCCTGTGGAACGCCAGATATCACTTCTGCTTTACTCGATGACTTACCGTCAATTACAACGAACTGTGTTCTTTCTGATAGAAAATCGTGAATCCAATCGCACAATTGGGGAGATATTCCATAAGCACGCAATTTCATAAGACGCCGCTTGTGGGATACAGTGTCAAAAGCATTCCTGAAATCCAAAAATATGGAATCGATTTGAGATCCCTTGTCGATGGTAGTTAACACTTCATGTGTAGGTTTTGTATCCCATCCTCGTCGCCACTTTTGTGTCCCTTCATCGCCGCTTTTGTGTCCCAGCCTCGTCGTAGGTGTCGGTGGCCGAGTGGAACGAGACCGACACAGTAACAAAAATAGCACGCTGGTGCAGGTACGGAGGGGAGCAGCCAGAAACTAAAAACACTAGAGTAAATTAGAAAGAGATATATATATATTGCACAGAATGTAACAATACTTAACTTTTACATAGTACTGCAGAATGTTGATACATAGTTGTTAGAGGCCTGCCTAGTGCCTGTACTATAGCAAAGTCTTAACTGGTGCCTATCTGATTACGAAGGTCCTAACTCGTTGCTATCTCAGTCCGAAGTGGCCGATGTCTTTCCGTGGTGGCCACGAGCGGGGTTGCAGCAGAGGGCGCTCGTGGCTGTCGTCGTGAGAACGCCGCGCCGTGCGTGCATGGCGGCGCGCGGCGAATGCAGGTGGCGCGCACTTTGTACTTGTGCGACACCACAGTAGGGCCGACACATGTTCGAAACTTTGCACAATTGATGTGAACGCATTGCCATTTAGTAATCATGGAGAATTTGACTGGTGCGGAACGTGCAGTAGCTGTGAGAGCTTTTTACAAAAAAATGATGATAGTGCGACTGCCGCGCAGAGAACATTTCGACAGCATTACCAGCTTGGACGTCATGGACGTGTCCCATCTGCGCATGCGATTACAACGTGGATGCGTAATTTTGAAGAAACAGGATCTGCCTTGAAAAAGAAACCTCTTGGTGGCATTCCAACGGTACGTATCCCAGAGTACATTGCAGCTGCTAGAGCTGCAATCGAGAGAAGTCCTCGCCGCTCCGTCTGACAGCATGCATCTTCGCTAGGGATTAAGCGACGAAGCTTACAAAGAATACTGCACGAATTAGACTTCTATCCCGATAAGTTGCAGATTGTGCAACACTTACATGAACGAGACCCAGCGTCACGTATGAAGTTTAGAAGCTAAAATCAACGAGGACGTGAATTTCCTTGGTAACTTACGGATATCGGACGAAGCCCATTTCCACCTGAACGGATTCGTGAAAAAACAGAATTTTCGTTATTGGGCACAGGACAATCCTTGTGAGTTTCGCTAGCGACCACTACATAGCGCGAAGGTCACAATATGGTGAGCTGTATCATGTCATGGTGTTATCGGCCCTTATTTTTCTGAACGTGAGGATGGTAGTGCAGTGACAGTAACATCCGCTCGATATGTCGAAATGTTTCAAACATTCTTTACACCGAGACTGTACGACCTTAATCTTAACGCCGAAAACACGTGGTTTCAGCATGACGGAGCCACGTTACACACTGCTCGACAATCGATAGCAGCAGTTCGTCAATTGTTTGGAAGACGCATTGTTTCACGTAACGGTGACATTGCATGGCCTGCGAGATCCCCTGATCTTAGTGTGTGCGACTTCTTCCTGTGGGGATATCTTAAAGCCAAGGTGTACCGTACACGTCCTGCAACAATCCATGAACTGAAGGAGAACATTGAAAACGAAATCACTGCCATTCCCCAAGATTTGCTACACCGCGAATTCGCCGGCCGCGGTTGCTGAGGGGACTGAGGCGCTTCAGTCACGGTCACTTCGGTCGTGGGTTCGAGTCCCCCCTCGGGCATGGATATTTGTGAAGACCTTAGTCTTAGTTAGTTCATAAGTATTTTGTAAGTTTAGGGACTGATGACCCCGTAGTTAAGTCCCATAGACTATACAAATATTTGAACATTTTTTTGAACACCGCGAATTCCATAGTTTTCATAGCAGGCTGTTAGAGTGTGAACGCCGAATGGGAGCACATCTTTCCGATGTCATCTTTAAAAAGTAAAGAGACACTTTTGGACATTTTGATTGTAAAGACATACTGAATAATGGTATACTGAATACATTCACTTTCGGTAACAAATTACTAGTTTTGTGAATTTATTAATGGAAATGACGTTATTTCGAAATTTCTCGTTTCACTGCGCCACACTGTATGTCTTTTTTGTTTATTACCGAGCGAGGTTATAAAGCGTACAGTTAGTGAGCGTACACAATGCCCAAGGCGCGGCTGTGCTGTGCGCTTCAGTTTTGTTTCTACCATTTCCTAACCGAAGATATTGCGTCTGACTTTGCAAGTGTCCTTCAAACCCTGCAACATCGGAGATAGAACTAAAGAAAAAGCTCTATTCTGGATGTGATTTCGGCATGAATTCTGCCAGAGACAGCAAAGGACCTGGGAGAGCAATTGAATCGAATGGACAGTGTCAAATGAAAGGAAGAATGGAAAGATGAAAGTTAACAAGGGTAAAACGAGAGTAATGGAATGTAGTGTCAATCAGGCGAAGCTGAAGGAATTAGATTAGGTAATGAGACAGTAAAAGTAGTAGATGTGTTTTGTTATTTGGGTAGCAAGATAAATACTCATGGCCAAAGTAAAGAAGATATAAAATGCAGAATGGCTATGGGAAGAAAAGCGTTTTTGAAGAAGCGAACTTTGTTGACATTCAATATTAATTTGAATGGGAATGAAACGTGGACGATAAGGAGCTCAGACAAAAAGATGATAGAAGCTTTCGAAATGCGGTGCTACAGACGAATGATGAAAATTAGATGGTTTGATCACATAACTAATGAGAAGGTGCTTAACCGAATCAGGGAGAAAAGAAGTTTCTGGCATAACTTGACTAAAAGAAGGGATCGATTAGTAGGACATATCTTTAGACATCAAAATGTTCAAATGTTTAAGCTTATGGGACTTAACTACGGGGTCTTCAGTCCCTAAACATACAAACTACTTATCAACTACCTTATTCTAAGAACGGCACAAATATCCATGCCTGAGGGGGGGATTCGAATCCCCGACCGTAGTGGCCATGCAGACCGTGACTGAAGCGCCTCAGTCCCCTCGGCCACCGCGGCCGGCTCTTAGACATTAAGGAATTGTGAAATTAGCGTTGGAGGGAAGTGTGTGGGGTAACAATCGCAGAGGGAGACCAAGAGATGAATAAAGTAAGCAAATTCAAATGGATGTGGGTTGCCGTTCTTATGAAGAGATGAAGAGGCTTGTTCAGGATAGATTAGGTTGGAGAGCTGCGTCAAACCAGTCTCCCTACTGAAGACCACAACAACATATATATGAGGGGGAGTAGTAAAATAAGTTTCCCCTGTCGATTGTGGTCAGATTAGCGTATGAAAGGGGAAAAAAACAGAATGAGAATTTTTCTACATAATTTCCAAGTACATTGAGACATTTTTCATACCGCTTTATAAGCTTCGAAAAGCCTTCCAGGAAAAAAAAAATCAGGGCTTTGCATACGGAAGAAGTGTTGAACGGCTTGATGACGTCATATTGCTTGCAAAGTGCTTTCCGCCGATAGTCTTCTTTAAAGCTGGAAACAGAAGGAAGTCACTTATCAGGACTGTATGGTGGATGGTGTAGGCGCTCCCAACCAAGAGTTGCAATATGGTGTTGCGTTGCCGTCGCCGAGTGTGGTCTCGCATTGTCATCCGACATCAGAACGCCACATCTGAGATGACCAGGCCGCTTTTTCCGAATTACCTCTTTCAATTCCGACTGAGTGGCACAGTACTGCGCAGCGCTGATGGTTCCATCCGCCAAAAAGTCCAGCAACAAAACTCCTTGGGCGACCTAGAAAACAGTGAATAGCATTTTACCTGCAGGCGGAGAGCATTTGAACTTCTTTCGGACAGGTGCTGACGGATGTTTCCACTCCAGAGCCATCCAACGCTTCTTCCGTATGCAAGGCCCTGATTTTCTTTACTGGACGGCTCTTTGAAGTTTATAAAGCGGTTTGACAAATGTTAAAATGTATTCGGAAATTATGTAGAAAAATAAAGATATGTCTTGCCTTTAATGTCTCATTCTATTTTTTTTTCCTGCCATACACAGCTCTGCCAACAATAGAGAGGGAAAAGCTTATTTTCCAACTCCATCTCTATATATATGTTTAGGGCAGAGTGGAACACATTGCACCACAAAAATTATTTTTCTGCGTTACTCATCCAATAATTTACGGAGTTGTGATTTTCATTTCTTACAGTTTAATCATTGAAGTATCAAATGACGTTATATGATCGCTCTTAGTAATTACTTCAAGTTACATGTCTTTGAAGAAAAATTGGTGAACGGTTAATAGTGCCCCACATGCGGGGAACAACGAACCACTTTAAATAGTTTGTTAAAAGAACATGTTTAGCATGCAATGTAAATTTTAAATGTATTTTTAAATTGACGTTTACATATATTCGTCTTGTATATCTTTAAACCTGTAAGCTCAGAGTTGTATGTTTTCTTTTGAAATTACCGAACATCAATGGTCTGGAAGCTAATTCCAAATTTGAAATTTGTCTTTTTATCTCTTTCTCACACCGTCATTGATTGGTTCACGTATCGTATTCGTCCATCGAAGCGGCGTTGTTTAAGGACGGACTCGCGACGTTTACCGTGCAGTCTACACGTCAGGAAAGGTCGCAGTGGACAACGTTGCTTGGAAGGCGGGATACGATAGGAGAACATGTGTGTCTCAAAAACTATTCGCCTAAATATTATGATATACACATATTTGAAAATGTCTTTTTAAGCCCATCGTGTTACGCTAAAATTTAACATAGGGTTCCATATTTTAAAAAATTGGGCCTCATATCTCTGTAATAAAAAAAAAAATCACAAACATGAAATGTGATGAATTCAAGTAACCCCTGTCCTGAAATTCACTGTCTAAACGGCATCTTTGTGTCTATTATGGTTGGGGAGATATAAGGGGTGTTATGACGTCGCTGCCTCATACAGGTTGTTACAAAAAGGTACGGCCAAACTCTCAGGAAACATTCCTCATACACAAAGAAAGAAAATATGTTATGTGGACATGTGTCCGGAAACGATTAATTTCCATGTTAGAGGTCATTTTATTACTTCTCTTCAAATCACATTAATCATGGAATGGAAACACACAGAAAATCTGTGTTGATGACGTGATTGCACAATTGCGTGCTGATTCTCGTCAGCCCACACATGTTGATTGTGAAAATTTACAATTTGATCACGTGGAATGAAGCCTCATCCTTAAATAGAACATTTGCACTGAAATGAGGAGTGACACATTGTTGGATGAACCATATCCAGAAGTGTACCCGTGGAGACCAATCAGCTGCTGATAGTGCCTGCACACGCTGTACATGGTACGGAAACAACTGGTTCTCCAGTAGCACTCTCCATATAGTGACGTGGTCAACGTTACCTTGTACAGCAGCAACTTCTCTGACGTTGACATTAGGGTTATGGTCAACTGCACGAAGAATTGCCTCGTCCATTGCAGGTGTCCTGATATGAAACTTCCTGGCAGATTAAAATTGTGTGCCGGAACCGGGACTCGAACCTGGGACCTTTGCCTTTCGCGGGCAAGCGCACTACCGACTGTGCTATCCCGACACGACTCACGACGCCGCCTCACAACTTTACTTCCGCCAGTACCTCGCCTCCTACTTTCCAATTTTAATCTGCCAGGAAGTTTCATATCAGCGCACACTCCGCTGCAGAGTGAAAGTTTCATTCAGGAGGTATGTTATTGTTCCAGAAATATTTTGGGTGGACAAGATAGCTGGGACAACCTGTATATATTTGTCACAAACAGGATCGGTAACTGCGTAAGGGTGACGTAACACCGAAAGAAAACTGACATAATGGGAAAACGAATATATCCGAGCTGTGGCTCTTATAAAAACTGAGCTCCTAGGAGGAAAGAGTGGCACAAAATATTTTTCCGATGGCCACTTATGAAATATTCATGGCGGCGCTACGGATTCCCGGCTCAAATTATCATAGTTAGCCGGGGCGATTTTTACGGCGCCAGTAAATCAGAGGCCGCACTTATCAGTGGCGCTATCTGCGCCGCCGAGTTCTGCCGTGCAACGCCAGCGCCCAGCCGGCACGAGAGCCTCCGTCCCAAAGTCCGCACCTACGTGCGCAGACTCGCCAACTTAGGGGGCCGTATTTCGTCTCAAATCTCGCCCAAAGTCCGCCTGCAGGCTTATAAGTTTCAGAGACTGAGTGTTGGCTAAATGGACACGAAGTAAATTTCTTCAAATTACGTGACCTCATTACGAAACTAAACTGTCGCATTCGCAGAGTCTAGATCAGTGGTTCTCAAACTTTCTTAGGCCAGGGACCACTTTTCTTTGTTGTGACCAGGTGCCACAACGTTTACGAAGAATAAACTTTAATCAGATTTTTGACCATTTTTCCAAACCAGTATGTATTGACGGTACTATTATGGTGGAAACTTTTACTAGGAAATTAAATTCGGTCGGCTGTAATGTGATTTTACAGGTTTCATCTTATTTTCGACTTCGGTTGTCCTAGGGCTCATACTGTTGGACAAACCTACATGCGTATCACCACTTACTTTCAATGAAAGAGAGAGAATATCCATAGTGGTGCGATGACACGAGCTTTAGCGCTCCCTGCGGTGCCACGCTGTACTACTAGTCGCCATATTATCGGAAGTCAGGCAGTGGCTTTCTGAAACAGAGATATTACATGTGCGCACCAGTGAGATATGAAGTTCTTTTAGAAATCATGCCCAACGCCTGTGTAACGTATTAATGTAACAACAGAAGCAGGACAAAAAAAAGAGAGAAATATATATGATCCCAGGTTTCCACTCTGTGAGTATGCGCACCCACCAAACTGCTCAATTGATTTCCGTGGCACTGCATTACGCCGATTTTCGGCATTTTGACGTCATTGGTGAAACCAGAGGCGGGTAGAATCGCGTTTTTATTTTGCTCGTCGGTCGTGCCAACTGCGGAAAAGATGCGGCACAGCATGAAGCTGTCGACTTTTTCTTTTTTCATGTTTTTGCATGCCGCGGGACACTTTATGCTGAAAAGGGACATTTTGATATGTATTTTCACTGTAGCGTTTTTAAAGAAAACGTCTTTTGCTACTGCAAATGAAGGGTTTTTATTTTTATAATTCACCCATACGCGTTTCGCCTTTGTCAGAAGGCATCATCAGTGGGTGTCCTGAAATATTTACATGTTTCTGTTTACACGTAACGGTTAGGATTTTTACATATGTACAAAGCATTACCTTTCTGATTCAAAACAGTTCGTTGTTTGCTATGAAATGGTGTACTTACAGCACTTGCTACTCCACGTCAGTCTCTTTCCGGTAACCAGGTCATAAGTTCCACTGTCTTCTGAAAAACTTCGCATTTTTCTAGTTCCACTGACCTCAGCTGCCATAACTGTGTCCACTGTAGTTTGTTTTGTAGTGTTGCCAACTTGGCGGCTTATTTGTAATTCTAGTATTTCATTGAAAGTGTGTTGAAGGTATCTTTGTGTGTGTGGGGGGGGGGGGGATTATGGGTTTGTGATTGTGTTGCGATTTGTGTAGGGGAGAGTAGTACACAGTGAAACAAAAATTACCCTTTTGATTTTTTCGTATAAAATATTACTCACGAAACATATTTTCTTCATTTATTTGAAAGAACAATATTTGTCAATATTTTGGGACAAAAAATAATAATTTTCCAACTAATTCATAACTGAAATAACAATTTCAAACAACCTCCGCAAATTTTTCACTGTGTACCGTGTATAGTACACAGTGAAACAGCTGCCATTTTTTTATATTTATTACTTGCTGAGTGACTTATAAAACATAAATGTCTTTGTTAAATATAGTACAAACATTAACATATACTAAATTTTGTTCAAATTGATTGGGAAACGAATATACTGGTGATTGGAGAGTCTCTTACTAACCATAGGCGACGCAGGTGGCAAAATCATTGCAATGTCCTTATGTGAAACGCATACTATGTTTTATGCAACTGGGAATACAAAACCAGTAACTTTTTTTCGCTTTTCCGAAGGTATGAGACTTCGTACTCAGTACCACAAACTGCTGACTTCCAGACTTTAACTACAAAATATACATTGTTTTGGAATTTCACCAAAATGTGGTCACCAATCATAACGTCTCGCTTCAAGTTAAAAAGCTGTAATGATACACTTATCTCTGTTTCACTTGATGGCCTTCATCTTTGTCACTTTCTTCATCACTTTCACTTGAAACTGTCTTACTTACACACCATTTTTTTTATTGTTGACTCTCTTCATACTTCTTTTCTCCTTTTCTTCCATCTCTGTCCTTTTTTAAAAGTCTTTTCTTCAATCGCTGCTCGCTCTGGTGTTAGGAGGAGTCATACATTATCTGAGGCCAATGGTCCTGTTTCACTGTGTACCAAAGTCACCATAAACTAAAAAGTTAGTCAAAACTCTTAATCTACGTATCTACCAAATTTAAAACTGGTCAATATATAGATAAAGATGTGTATCTTATCACAGAACATAATATTTCTTTTAGCTGTATGTTATATCGAAAATATTAAACTTACAAATAGACGTTAACTGTAACTTCTGACCATCGAAAACCAATAATAACGTATAGAAACAAGAATAATCAACCAAACTGTCCACCGTTACAGTCAAAGATGTATCTTATCATAATAAACACACAGGGATACCAAAAAGTAGGAAAAAATTACTAAAAACAATTGACATGGAATGTTTCACAGCGTACCGTGTTTCTCTGCGTACTGCTCTCCCCTATATCATATGGTTAATCAGTGAAAACACTGATTGTCAAGTTTATTTGGTACATTTTGAATTTATGGATGGGACTTTTGAGCTTGAGAGGGTGGCAACACTGCTTGGGCTCTCTGCGCCGAAGACCAGCGGCTCACTGCATCCAGATGGACGTGTGAAAGGGGCCTAGTGAACTACGTAGTTCATTTGAACTAGTTCAATAAGGAGAACTATTACGAAATGAACTCTTTAGTAAAAGTAACTGTTTCCCCATGCGTAGTTCCTAGCACAGACTTTTATATTTGTACCTCGCCCTAACGTATTCTCTCCGCCAGCGGTAGCGGTGGTGGTGTGTGCACTGTGCCGGCGCCGGTCGTGTCGATACTAACGACCAGGCAGCGCCGTGAATCGTGGAGAAGCAGGCCACGGCTAGCCCGGGGCTTGTTCCCCACAATCTCGCCCGCTGCCGTCCAAGGTCTCTCCTAATGGCCCCTCCATCCACTGTGCTCCCGTACAACACCGACCGCCCGTTTTCCTGGCAGCCAGCTCGCTTCCGCCAGTCGCCCTGGTTCACTCAGCAACCCAAAAGTCCGTCTCGAGCGGATTTACTGGCTCTCGTACGATCTACATTTTATGCCCACTACTTGGCTGGTTGGTTTAATGATTAAAGGGACCAAACTACTGTACTGGCGTAGGAGTCCGCTCTACCTTTTCTTGTGTAACGTCACAGCTGCGTCCACCTAATCCTCGATGGGCGAAGTTATCGGTATATTCTACTTGCTGCTTAATCATTTAATAATTGTTCCAATGGTATGACTGTATAGGATGCGGGCGATTACTGGGTTGATCCAGAACAACAAACTTTGTTCACTTCCTTTATTACGGAACGACAAATGTTAATGACTCTTTCTTCAAATACACTGATCAAATAATGGCGTGCCACTACGAGAATGTGTACAAGTCCACACTGAAACATTTCAATACGCAACTGCAACCGAAACTCATATGCGATACGACTGAAGGGCAAAAACTTTAGCCACCGCTAAACGCGGGTTACGAACGCACTGTCAACATGCTACTGCCTCGCTCTGCGGTCGGCGGGAGACTGCCGCACACCGGCCAACAAACAAAAAACATTCCAACCTAAGCATTGTTGCCAGCAGCCATCGCTACACGCTAACGATAACTATCGTTTGACCAAAACGTACTAAAGAGGTTACTAAGTTAAAACCCTGTATCCTCACAGTTGTAGCTGCCGTTTTCGGTCCGAAGACTGGTTTGATGCAGCTCTCCACGATATCCTGTCCTGTGCAAGCCACAACAACTTACATCCTTTTGAATCTGCTTACTGTATTCATCCCTCGGTCTCCCTCTACGATTTTTACCCCACACACTTCCTTGATGTCTCAGAATGTGTCCCACCAACCTATCCCTTCTCTTACTCAGGATATGCCAGAAATTCCTTTTCTCCCCAATTCTGTTGAGCACCTTCTCATTAGTTACGTGATATACCCATCTAATCATCATTCGTCCGGAGCACCTTGTCGAAAGCTTCTATCATCTTTTTGTCTGAACTCCTTATCGTCCACGTTTCACTCCCATACAATGCTACAATCCAGACAAATGCTTTCACAAAGGACGTCTAACATTTAAACTAATATTGGATGTCAACAAATTTCGCTACTTCAGAAACGCTTTGCTTTCCATAGCCATTCTGCATTTTATGTCTTGTTTACTTCGATCATCAGAAGTTTTCTTGCTACCCAAATAAAAGAACTCATCTACTACTTTTCTCGTCTTATTATCTCATATAATTCTTTCAGCATCGGCTGATATTCCATTACCCTCGTTTTGCTCTTGTTAATGTTCATCTTATATGCACCTTTCAGCACACTGCCCATTCCGTTCAACAGCTCTTCCAGGTCCTCTGCTGTCTCTGACAGAATTACTATGCCGTCAGCAAACAGCAACGTTTTTATTCCGTCTCCCTTGATTTTAATTCCCTCTCCAAATTTCCCCTTACATTCCTACACTGCTTGCTCAATGTTCAGATTGAACAACGCTGGGGAAAGGCTATAACCCTGTCTTACTCCCTTCCCATACTCTGCGTCCCTTTCTTGCCCTTCGTCTCTAATAACTGCTGTATGGTTTTCGTATAGGTTGTATATAACTCTTCGCTCCCTATATTTTACCCCTACTACCTTCAGATTTTGAAATAGTGTATTCCACTCAACATTCTCAGAAGTTTTCTACAAATGCTAAAAACGTAGGTTTGCCTTTCTTATCCTATCTTCTAAAATAAGTCGTAATGTATTGCCTCTCGTGTTCCTACATGTCTCCCAAATCCAGTTCGTATTAGTATTTTGCAACCATGACTTATTAAACTGATAGTTCTCTGTAATTTTCACATTTGTCTGCACGTGATATCTTTGGTATTGGAATCACTTTAATCTTCTTGAAGTCGTAGGGTATTTCTCCTGTCTTGTACATCTTGCATACCAGGTGGAACATTTTCTTCATGACTGGCTCTCCTAACGATAATAGCAGTTCAGACGAAACATAATCTACTCCAGGGGTCTTGTTTCTACTCAGCTCTTTTGGTGCTCTGACTAATTCTTCTCGCAGTATCGTTTTACTTTATAAACCAAAAAAATTCTGAATAATGTTAATAATCATTATTAGAGTCCGCCAGAAACATGATTTGTTGCCGAAACCGGAACTTGAATAATTAAGTTAAAATTTCTGTATATTTCCGTTACACCACAAATCAGTAGTTTTTCCACATTTTTCAAGATCCCCTCCGTGTATTAAGCCTTCTTGAGTGTGTGTAAGCCTAACCAGGAATCCGTAGGAGATGACATGGGAGCCGAACAGGTTTAGACAAATCGACGGTACTTTAAGAAAAGTGCTTCCAAACTGGATTCTTTTCTCCTTGTTGTGACATTTTCTACCTAATAAAGAAAACCCTAAATGAAGTTAGACAATAAGTAAACTGAACTCGATACAGTACAGGCTTGATATTTCGTGTGTCGGAATTAAGAGTTTCCATAAATACCAGCATCATAAAGCAAAACAACGACTGCGAATGCATTCTGTCTTCACTGAAAAAGGCATCCCACAATTATAACGCGAAGAAAATAGTGAAAAGACTTTAAAACCTTTAGGCTGCCAATGTAAAAAGAGTATTTAAAAACTTTGTTTTAAAAATATCGTATTTTTTACACGTGTATTGTATTCGAGGTCGATTTTCTTCTTTTTCACACGTAAACTTAGATACTGCGATGTGACCCCGGTCCCGTTCACCTCGAATTAACGAGAGCACTGTGTAGCTACCACAAATTCCTATGTCCTGTATACCTTCTTGTAGGAAGACAGCCTTCTGTTACACAACAAACGTACCAAATAGATGCTACGAAATGTCAGAGCTTCAGTATGACTACCACAATGCAAAATACGCAGAAAATAATCGTTTGTTTGCCACCATAAGTAGCCTATACGATTTTGTTCTTGAGAGCGACAGCTTTATTTTTCCATATTCCGTTTTTGTTTTTTTACAATCGACAAACAACTTTACGTATCTCCATTTTCGCATTCCTGAATACATGGCAGCTTCAATAAGTGCTTCTAAATATAAAGTCACATTTACAGCTAACAGCATGATTGTAGTCAGTATAAATATACGAAAACTAAACAGGAAAAGGTATGTGCCATATGATTGTTTCCTAAAAACACATTAATTATTAAAAAAAGCTCCTCGCTTTCAAGGAAACTCGTTAATAAATCTTTAGAGCATAACAGTATGCCTTCCATTACAATACTGAATAAGTGAAATTGTTACTAACATAGTATAAGAATATCACTGTTAGGTACCATTGCGTAATATAGTGCATAACAACAAAATACCAACAATTTTACGCGGGAGGAGAGACTACTAGCAGTTAAACGGCGCACCGTCAACTGAGGTACAGCGTTACTGTTGACTGAATCCATCCAGAATGCGACAGGACTTCATCAGTAAGTTCAAGAAATCTAAATTCGGCCAAGCTGAAGATTCGGCTCATTTCTGGCCGAAACGAATATTTTGGCCGAAACTGGCCGTAACCGAATATTCAGTCGGTCGTTAATTATTACACAGGCGACTCCATCTGCAGCCGCGAGCAGAGCGACCACATCAATAACATTAATAATGCAGGAAACAGTTTCAGTCGCATGAAATCTTTATTACTTTAACTACTGCATATCGATTTCGGTCACTGAGTGGCCATCTCCATTGCTGTAATGAAATAAAATCAAGTACCAAATTAACATATGTAGACGTAAGTATCTTTACAATACAAAGAACAAGAAACAGAAATAGAAAGTTGTAATATCATACCTAGAAAAGACCTACGGGCCCACATAACCTAGCAAATTGCGTTTTAACATACGAATAGGACTGTTTATTCAGCGTCATGCACAATACTAGACTGGTTCGTCAATCTTTCTGTACAATGTGCATGTGCAGACAGCACATAGTGCCCTCTACACAGATCACAACATGTCATAATAAAAGCAACATTAGCAAATGAAGTTTCATACATCAGATCTAAATAGATAAAAGTTTTTACTCAATGCTGATAGGTTGCAAATAGGGCTTATTATAAATTTGTATCCGGTTTCGGGTGCAGCCCATCATCAGATACACTTCGGCATACAGGGACCTGCGCACAGCCGTCTCTTTCATCCCATATTCTAATCAATTCAACAAAGCCACATGCTGTTTTATCACATGTAGCTTCATTCACTTCTAAGCACACCTTGAACGTGCATGACTTTTCTTGTCAGAAAGTGCCTGTTTATGGTATGCAATACTGAATTTATCTTTGAACTTGACGGATTCTCCAGCCACCAGAAAATTGATATTATCTAGTGCATAGTGTACATATAACTTCTGATCTTGATCATCAAAGGTAATAACAGACTGAAATCTCCACGAAATCCCTGTTATCTCATGTACTGTCCAAGATATCAGAATTATATTTCGACAAATGAGAGCTCGCAGAGCGTAGGGAATTTACCGTATTGTTAATACATGAAACATTTTTATCTAGCACAATATACAGTAGCTGTAGATAGTTTTCTATGTGGCAATGGAATGTTTGCGCGTCATCGCAAATATAATGAGAACTGCTGTGGGTTTTTCAACAACGTACTCGGCTGTTCGCTGATGATTCTGTGGTGTACAAGTGGGGTGTTGTTATTGAATGACTGTAGTAGGATTCAGAATGACTTGGTGTGAGGTGTGGCAGCTAGCTGTAAAAGTAGGAAAATGTAAGGTGACGGAGATCAGTAGGAGAAACAATGCCGTAAATTCTTTATACAGCATTAGTAGTATGCTGCTAGACAGATACATCAATTAAATATCTAGGCGTAACGATGCACAGCGATATGAAAGGGAACGAGTACATAACGACAGTCTTGGGTAAGGCAGATGAGCGACTTCGATTTCTTGGAAGAATTTCGTCTGTAAAGGAAACAGCAAATAAAACGCTTGTGCGACCCTGTCTTGAGTATTGGTCAAGTGTTTGGCATCCCCACCATATCGGTTTAAAGGAAGCTGGAGGGAAGGTGAAGTCCTTTTCCAGAAACACCGTTGAATAAATTTCGAGGGCCGAAAATTGAAGCAGACTGAAGAACGATTCTACTACCGCCAAATTATATTTCGCGTAAAGACTAAAAGAAAAAAAAAAAAAGGTCTGAGAGATTAGGGCTAGTGCGGATGCATATATACATTCATTTTTCCTCGTTCTATACGGGAATGAAACCGGAAAGCAAGTAACTAGTAGTCGTACTGAGTACCTTCCGCCACCCACCCATTCCATAGTATGTTTGTAGATACCTGTACATATATTACACGTTTATTTTTTGAATTATTATTGATCACTTTTACTATAAGTTGCTAGTTCAGTGCAACACTGTTTCAGGATTCCGACGCAATTCTTTGTTGTTGTTGTTGTTGTTGTTGTTGTTGTTGTGGTCTTCAGTCCGGAGACTGGTTTGATGCAGCTCTCCACAATACCCTATCCTGAGCAAGCCTCTTCATCTCCACATAAGAACGGCAACCTACATCTGTCTGAATCTGCTTACTGTATCCATCTCTTGGTCTTCCTCTGCGGTTTTTACCCCACACAGTTCCCTCCAACGCTAAATTTACAATTCCTTGATGTCTAAGAATGTGCCCTACCAATCTATCCCTTCTTTTAGTTAAGGTATGCCAGAAATTTCTTTTCTCCCCAATTCTGTTCAGTACCTCCTCATTAGTTACGCGATCCACCCACCTAATCTTCAGCATTCTTCTGTAGCACCACATTTCAAAAGCCTCAATCCTATTCCTGTCCGCACTGTTTATCGTTCATGTTTCACTCCCATACAAGGCAACACTCCACACAATTGCCTTCAGAAAGGACTTCCTTAGACTTAATTCAATATTCGATGTTAAGAAATTTCTCTTTTTCAAAAACGCTTTTCTACCCATTTCCATTCTGCATTTTATATCCTCAATACTGCGACCATCATTTGTTATTTTACTGCCCAAGTAACAAAACTCAACTACCTCCTTTATTGTCTCGTTACCTAATCTAATTCCTTCAGCATCACCTGATTTTCTTGGGCTGATCTCCATTACCCTTGTTTTGCTGTGGTTAATGCTCATCTTATATGCTCCTTTCAACACACTGTCCATTCCGTTCAATTTCTCCTCCAGGTCCTTTGCTGTCTCTGACAGAATTACAATGTCATCGGCAAAACTCAATGTTTTTATTTCTTCACCCTGAACTTTAATTCCTTCTCCAAAATTCTCCTTGCTTTCCTTTATAGCTTATCGAACATTAAACTCCCTATCGTCCTATTGGTTTTTATTAGAGTAGCGAGTTCGTATGTAAGTCGGACCGTATTGACGAGTGTTTCGCATGACGCAAAGTATATTTTAGACAGCAACAGGCCCAGGTGTTTTCCCTCCATCACGTTTGCCTTTTGAGCGCCTCCACTGCCGCGGGACGTTGGCGACTCTTCGCCTGTTTTGAATTGTGTGTCCTTTTTTTATGACGCGCCTTTTGGGGTCTCGAGTGCAAGTGGATGCCACACTAAGTTCTTCGTTGGGCTATCGACAATCGCACTTCCGCCGGAAATCCGCGCATTGTTTGCTTAGTGGGCTGGGGCGCGCTCGCTCTTACTGATACAACACGATCGCATCTCGGTCCCTTCCACAGCTCCTTGTTAGACATCGACCATTGTGCACACTGGAACGCGCATTCGGCAGGTGTCGGGTTCAGATCTGCGCCCTACCAACCAGACTTGGGTATGGTGCCTCATCTGACATGTCCAAAAGAAGAGAGACAGCTCATTGACTTATCAGCCACATACTTATGAAACAGGAATTTATGACTTTTTGACTGTTACAGGGCCTTGCATACACTGCTCAAAACGATCAGATGAGATATGAAACACAATATACATATGGTAACGTATTTTATTCGATACAACTGTAATTTGTGTGTGACGCAGTACGATATTCTGCTGTCTCAGCTCTTTGAGGTTTACATGGCGTGTAGTTAGAGCGGGTCACCATCGGGCTACCGTAATAGTGAAAAAGTAATTGCCCTCGAATGTAGAGCGTCACCTCGGACGGCTAGTACAGTTGCATACCCGTTTGGCATGGATGGTGTCGTTGGGTTTCCTACTGGCCTGGGCCGTCATAACTAATTGAGGATCCCCTTACCCCTCCTCCCCATTCCCTCAACACACAGTTGTCCGAAAGTTTCTAATGCAAGACGAAGGAAGTATTACATTGGTTATCATCTTCATTTTCTTTCATGACAAGTTACGAGGTATAACGTAGCTTTGCGGCGATAACACTGAAATTGCCCACTCTCGTAATCACGTCGCTATCCTTTAATACCTATTTTTCCCCTTATATGACAACAATTATTACATCTATATACATGTGGCGTCTGTTCCGAAAGAATAGACGTCACTTCTGATCCCGCAGTTGTTATTATTTAATATTCACAGAATATATGACATCAACTGCGATTGGGCAAAGCCGAAAATGTGTAGCCAGCCGGGATTCGAACCCGGGTCTCCTGCTTTCTAGGCAGTTGCGCTGACCCTTACACCACTAGGGACACAGTGATCACCGCACCTGCAAGGACTACGTAAGCACGCCTCCCGTCAGAAGTGACGTCTGTTCTTTCGGAACAGATGCCATATGTGTATATATATAATATGCCGGTGACGGGCAATGATCCTATCGTTAGTGGGGAGGGGTGGGCAAGTTCGATGCCCTTACTCTTACGGGAATTAGTTTAATAACTACGAGTTTGAGTACTGTGGGCAGGGCGAAGCTGGGAATTTGTATCTGACGGGAGGCGTGCTTGGGTAGTCCTTGCAGGTGCGGTGATCACTGGTGTAAGGGTCAGCGCAACTGCCTAGAAAGCAGGAGACCCGAGTTCGAATCCCGGCTGGCTACACATTTTCGGCTTTGCCCAATCGCAGTTGATGTCATATATTCTGTGAATATTAAATTATTACATCAATTCTGTTGTTCGAATGTATTATCTATCTTTCGCAACTAAGTCGCCATAGAGCGTGTGGAGTGCACCCGTTTAAGATGCTGACCAATTTTAATATGCCAGGAAGTTTCATTATAAAAGTTCTTAACGCATCTACAGACGCCATGTCGTGATAATATGGACTTAGGTAGATATGTTTATATTTTCCATACGTATGGGGCCACGAACTTCATACTGCATCCTGCGTTCAGGTTTCTTGTAAATACGGTAGCGATGACCATTCTTGACAAGACACGGCCTTCCTTTCGTTGTTGTTATCACTTACATCGTTTACAGTGCACAGAACAGAAATCGCGTACGAAAATGCATGGAGCGAAAGATACAGCGACGATACTGAACAACGGCGACAACACCTGCACTGATGGTGAGCGACTGGGGGAGGCAGGCAGTGCGGAAGGCTCTGTTCGTAAACACCTTGTTCAGGAACCGGTTGCTCGGGACAGGTTAGTTACCTGCGGCCCTCTTGTAGGAAACCTCATGTAGCCGCAGGGACAGTATGAGATTTTCAAACAGCCTATGAAGGATATTTGGCAATTCCTCCACGAGTGCAATATCCAGCTCTGGAACCGTTGTTGGAGGTCCTGGTCTGGCTGCATTGCGTCTGCCATGTGCATCCCAGACATGCTCAATGTGGTTTTAAGTCCGGTGAACCAACTGGCCCCTCCATTCGTTCATGGGTTGCCGTTCTTATGAGGAGATGAAGAGGCTTGCTCAGGATAGAGTAGGGTGGAGAGCTGCATCAAACCAGTCTCCCAACTGAAGACCACAACAGCAACAACGACATAATAAGCTTTTCTCAGCGAGAAAAAAGCTCATGGAAGTCCCATTCAACTTGTCGCTTAGTGATGAAATGGGGTACTGATGACCATTGTAGTTTTGTTCCCCTTACATATCCAAACAACAACAACAACTTGTCGCACTATACAAGTTAATTAGGCAGCAGTGCAGATCTCTCCTGCCAATGAGTATTTAACCATTACCTTTATTGACACGCAATTCATCAATTACTGAACTTGTTGTATTGTACAATGCTTCAAGATAGTCACATGCACAATGGAGCGCGTTGTCTGTAAATGGAGCAGTAAGTGCAGCCGTAAGAGACAAGTACTCTTCAAGTTGCGGTTCCAAACACACTTTGACAGCTGCATTATTCATCTTAACCTCCGTCGCAGTTCCTTTGAATAAAACTAGTCCATTGTGAGTAGTTTCTGACCTTTGGGCATCTATTACACTGTTCAATATTTATCTTGACCACGCAAAATATCTCTGGAACAACAACAACTATTGTAAAACGAATTTCACCAGTATCAATGTAAGGCAGAGACTCTTGAATGTATTTTAAAACATTCTAAAACGAAAGCATGTGTGTTTTTAAAACAAACTTATGTCTTTTAAATGGACACTCTATATTATTTCATAGGCAGTCTATAGCATGACAAAGCGCATAAACATGTTTTGTCTATTAAAAATGTTCAAATGTTTGTAGAGCTTTTGGGACTTAACTACGGGGTCATCAGTCCCTAAACTTACAAACTACTTATGAACTAGCTACAACTAAGGACGGCACAAATATCCATGCCCGAGGGGGGATTCAAACCCCCGACCGTAGTGGCCGTGAAGACCGTGACTGACGCGCCGCAGTCCCCTCAGCCACCGCGGCCGGCTTTTCTCTATTAACAATTAACAGTGTTCACTAAATTTCAGCGTAGGTTTAGTGCGTTTTCTTTTTTTCTTTCTTTGTCCTCGTTTCTTTGAAACTGTTTGTACTCTTTTTTTGTTTATATAGGACTGCATCTGGTCACCATACTGTTTACTGAAAGTTGAAGAGTGTTGAAATCCCTTGCGTGTGAGTGTGATAGGGGACCTGCAGTCGGCTGGTGGAGGTTGTGATGTTTCCCAGGCTCGCACATCCAAGCGAGTCCGAGTTGTCTGTGACGGCAGTTGTGCAACGCCTGTTAGAGCAGTTAGCGACATTCCTCCACGGCCACTTACCAGCTGGGTGACAAGGTACAGGTCCTCCGCGACCACGCTGCCCTATGTAATGTCCTCATTTGCGCCTCCGACGTGCCGTTAAATAAGCTGCTAATTGCGATGATGTCATTAAGTGTTGGCATCCTGTTCCTATACAATATTTTAAATGCTTCAGAGCGAAGGCTTTCCCATTCTTTGAGTAGCTAGTAGAAATGAACGCCAGGAACCTAAAGTAGTCGATTTGCCTTTCTTGAGAGACTACCACATTTAGGAACTGTTAGTAAAATCAATTATCCCATAAGCAATAGAATTCCCTTATACACTGTTAGAACTGCTTCAAAGGTCTGATTGCATCGAAAATCAGTTTATGTGCTAAATACTTGACCTTTGACATCGAGTGAAAATTTAGAAACAATTTGAAATTGTGTTTAAAGTGTTCTCATTATCAAACATTGGATAAATATAGGGTCATTTGTACTCAGTTTTAGGTAAAAGTTATGTTCTCGCACATCGGCATCTACATACATACTCCGCAGTCCACCGTAAGGTGCGTGGCGGAGGGTACATTGCACCACTACTAGGCATTCCCTTTCCTATTCGACTCCCAAACAGAAAGAGGAAAAAAAAGAATGCCTATAGGCCTCCGTACGAGCCCTAATTTATCTTACCTCGACTTTTGTGACCATTACGCGAAATGTAAGTAGGCTGCAAGAAGATCGTTCCACACTCAGCTTCAAATTCCGGCCCTCTAAATGTCGTCAACAGAATTTGTCGAAAAGAACGTCGTCTTTCCTCCAGCGATCCCCATTCGAGTTCCCGGAGTACTTCCGTGACACTCTCACATTGGTCGAACGTACCAGTAACGAATGTAGCTAAAAAGAATGTTCAAATGTTTGTTAAGCTTATGTGACTTAACTGCGTGGTCATCACTCCCTAAACTTACAAACTACTTATGAACTAGCTTCGCGCACCGGAACATAGTGCCTCAATCCGCTCGGCCACTCCGCCGCGGCCGAATATAGCTACTCGCCTTTGAACTGCCTCTATGTCTTCCTTTAAATTGATCTGCTGTGAGTCCCTAACATTTCAGAAATACTCAAGACGTGGTGATACAAGCGTTTTATACGCGGCCTCCTTTACAGATGAAGTAAATCTTCCCAAAATTCTCCCAATACACCGAAGTCGGTTGTCCCCTTTACAACTGTCCTTACATGTTCTGACCGATCTTACCATTTATTTTCTACGAAATAAAATTGTTATTGGACAAAATAATAATATATATGGGTCACGACGTTTTTGCGAGAAATATTGTGGGTCGCATGGCAAAAAGGACTGGGAACCAGGGTTGCACCTCTGACTTAATAGGGTTCGGTAATACAAAAATATAGGACTAATAAAAGAAATTTACTTTTTGGCAAAATTGTATAATTCCTTGCTTAACATTAATTCTGAATTGAATAGAATATGTCTTCTGTTGTTCTTGTTGCTTTTGTATTAGTGTTTTATAGATGGAAACGCGTGAAGTCTGAAAACTGTTTTCAGGAACCATTTCATAGATAAATGTACAAGATGCAATAATTAATTCTAAGAAATTAAATAAAAATCTGCTTCTTTAAAAATTGTCTGTACATTGGGTTCTTTCTTAATCAGCATAATTCGTTTCTGAATCTTGTCTACGTTCGAAACACTCGTTATGCAAAATATATACATTACATTCGTTGCCTTTGTGATAACGAACATACTTTTGTTAGAGTTCATGTTGAGAGGGAGAGGGTTGTCATAATATTTTTAATTGGAAAGGGGTTGCAGGAATATTTTAGTCAGAAAGTGGTCTCACATTGGAAAAGATGGAAAATCACTGCTATATGGCTACGCGAGGCGGTAATGGGTTTATTAGATTGTAATAATTTAATAGATTTTAAGTATTTGCAGTTTATTCTACTACTTTCAAACAGAATACTCATATTTTCAAGTTTACGATGTATGGGGGTTCTGCTCGCTGCAACATTATTCTCCTACGGCGTCGTGGTAGAAATAAATACTCGATATGTAGAATTTTTCACTTCTTTAATTTGAATCAAAACAATACAAATTCAATACATCAGAACTTAGCTGGTAGTACTTCCAATCTCAAAACACAGAGTGACATGGATTCCAGAGCACTTGACAAACGACTCAAACTCGAACTCCCCCACGCAAGGCGGTGAGGCAAATATATAACATCGGCAATAATGACGTTACATTATCCATTGTTCATAACAATTGAATATAGTAATTTACAATTAACAAACACACAAAGAAAACATTTCATGTACACAAAAATAATCACAATATAAAATGAAAACTATGCATACAATAATTTTAGATGGCACATGTATTTTTAAGACGAAATTTCCGATTTTTCTGTTAACAACAAAGTGCGATGTTAAATATCAATTAATTTGTTAATGAATACATCATACATGTTCCTAACATATATTGAACTATCACAAATCTCGGCCATTCTGAAAATAGGTTCAATATCTCACTTTAGTCAATATATACAAAGAATTACGATATTCAAATTTTGGCAATTATGTTATTAAGACAATTAGCTGGTCAACACAACTTGTTTATGAGCCTAACATATATACAATGCTATTAATTTTCATTTCTTTTTGTTTTTTACAAAAGATTTTACAATTCGTCTGTTTAAGTCTTGAAATAACATACAATGACGCAACTATTGTTTATAGAACTCTCTGGAAAGAAAATATGTGAATCTCTTAATTAATGAACTCTATCACTTGTTTTAATCACAGTATCACCGAGACACTGTCCTACACTGATTTCTAGGCTGGCTATATCGTTTTTAACTAACTTCACACGCAACTTTTATCACTATTGAACCACACGATTCCGGGTCTGACGCAGACGGTATCGTAGGATGACATTGAGATGAGAGGACCAGGCAGACGGTATCGTACGATAACATTGAGATGAGGGGGTCAGCAGTATCGTTACGAAATCCATCTCCAGACTCATTTTCTTATTACATTTATTACATTTATTATTATTATTATTTTATTTATTTATTTATTTATATTTTTTTATTTTTTATTATTTTTTATTATTTTATTTATTATTTTATTTTATTTATTTATTATTTATTATTATTACATTTATTACATTATTACATTTACAGATAAAATCTGCTTAAAAGCTGTCGTTATTGTGTCGGGATGTTATCTGTTGACGGTTTCGTTTTAGTTGATATTTTTAGAGGACGTATTTTAAATTACTGTTTTGTGTCCTGGACCTAATTTTCGTTTTCTTCTGTTCCAGGTGAGTATCCAGTGTTGATTGCCTCTGCACCATGCAAGTCTTACGTGGTGAGTTGCATTCAGTTTGTCTTCTCGTTCCACGACAATTTCCAAAGCCCTTCATCTCGAAAAAGTGCAGAAAACGGTATCAGGGTTTTTGAATATACAAGACCTTTGCAGATAAATGTGACATTTAAAAGCGACTTTCTTACGAGATATGGAACTTTGTTTATATTCACATTTACATTCTGCTCTGAGTATATCCCATTTTGTGAAACGAAAAATGGGAGTGTTGGTAAGTCTATACATGCAGTAAATAGTCTTTAGTTGGAGGGGAGCTTGTAAGATGCTAGGGCGAGAGATAAATAGTTCTGTATTCTGGGCAATTCAAAATCGCTATCCCCAGTTTCTAGGGACTGTACAAGATGCTAACATTGTGCATCTCTGCCAACCTTAAAGGTTTATACGTAAAATTTACGGACATTGTAGCATTTTACGGGTTTATGGATGGATTGTGTTTTATAACTTCGAAGGCAAAAATTTGAAACGTTAACATTTGATAATCACCTAACTTCGGAACGATCGATTGTTTACGTGGCTCGAAGGCAAGTCTACGACAGTGAATAACAAGTTCTATGATACGATTGATGCTTTTAAGAATATGATGTTTGTGTCGTCATTGGAGTTGAATTTAAAGTCGGGATAACGGTTCTTCCATGTGAATCTTATGTTTCGACAGGCTCTGAACTGCAAACTCAAAGAAGAGATCGTGAGTTAATCGTTGGCATTCAGACCTAGAAAGTAGTAACAGATCTCCAGGATACAGAAAAATTCCTTTTCTTTTCATCATTGAGAAAGTGCTTTTGTACGTACTCCCTGTGACTACACCAACAAGTTTGCACTCAAGGTTTGACGAAATTGAAGATAAATAGTTTTCATCCGTTCGATTTTTCTTGGAAACGTTTCCTACCTTGTTATGCAAGGAAGAGATTGAAACTATGGATGAGATGGTGAATCAGTTTCAGTGCAGTTCACAGCTCTTCACTTAGATGACAGTTTGGTTGCTAATCAAGGTGCTGCAGATGGTTCCAGTTGAACACCAATACGAAGAATTCGTGGAACCGAAGGACTTTCGTAGAAATTCGGTTACACTTAAGTAGTGTTCGCTATTGTCACCACAGCCCATAGCGATGCAAAATTTGAATGGGCTGCAACCTTGTGAAGAAAAATAGAACAGATTTCAAACCATCCATATCCAATCAATCTCCCGTGTCTTTGCATTTTGGTGAGCAATACTTCTGGAACCTATGAGGACAAAACATTTTCTCAAGACATCTTGCAAGAAGCTAAGGCGGCCACAACTATGACTTCAAAGTCGAACTAGCATGTCATTTGGAGTGTGTATTATATCTTGCCTATGTTAAGTTAAACTAGTTTTATTGTGTATAGTCTTTTTCAACTATCACATATCTGCTTAATTTATCCAGGAAGTCTTGTTATGTATGCTCCAAACTATTATTCACCACGTCTGCTGCAATGTAAGTCATCTGGAAACTTTGGCGTATGATGTAAATGGATATTATACTCAAGAATCCTGTTTGAAGTATGAACTATTGTATTTCGTAACCCAAAAGTACTATTATTTCATGAAATCGGGATTTTTTTTACTGATAGCCCTTTTCAAAAGCTGTCAGGTATGATCGTAATACTGAGGTCATGTTCGGAAATTATTCTTTTACTCATATCGGCTGGAGAAAAAGGAAAGAAAATTATTTTTCCAAGAAATGACATTGCTGAAACATACGCTTAACGTTGCGCACCTTCAGTACAATCGCCCTCGTTATTTATGAACTTTTATCGTATGTGTGGAAGGCGTTGTATACCAACTTCGCGTCTATTTTTGATGACGTCCTGTGTTACCCTCCCTTTGGCGTTGATGAGTGTTTTTCTACCTGTTGGTCGCGATCCCCTGGGAGATCGTGAAGTCTTGGGGGGGGGGGGGAGTTGCACGGGGATTCAGTAGCGGCAAGTTCGATTGCATATCTACGTTTCGTGACGTTCAACTACTGTGGCGGAAGGGGCACACGGAAGTGACAGGGTTTCGTAAAAGTCGCTTAATTAACAAATCATTCGTAGGTGGAAAATTGCCTTTGTTGTGACTCGTTTCGGGTAGTCCTCAATGAGACATGGTAGGAATGACAGGAACAAAAAGTACCTATGCCACTTTTGATTTATGATATTGGGCCGATCGAGAGGCGAAACAATGAAGCCATTTTCCCACATCATTATGAGTTGTTAATTAAGCGACTTAACAGCGTCTGTGCAGTACTGCTACAGTTAGTAACAATGGTCGCAATCTTCTTGTATGACTTTGTCACATTTTCAGATATTGTTATGACAGATAAATATTAGTAACATAATATTATTTTTAGACAATACATGACATACCTTTTCACTACTGGGCCATAGCAGTTCGCTGCTGCTAACGAGTTTTCGGTGCAGTATTATTTTTAATCTACTAATATCAATACCGTTTTATTACTGGATCATAGTAATTTGCTGATAGTTAAGGTTTTCCAGTATACTTTAGAAGAAATCCAATGTTTGTGACCACCTTTGAAATATTAAGAAGTGATGCATCAGCTATGATGGTTTTATACTCGCACATTACAACACGTCACCTCAAATCAAGCATTGTGGTTTATTATTAATGACAGCAAAACCGTACGTCAAATACGTGTAGTCATAAAGTGTTTTATTCGTTTCCGCTACTACAGTTTTCACCAGACATGAATGGCTGTGCAAATCTTTGATACAGCTAAGAAAGAAAATTAAATACTTTGCGATTGGAATCACTGACATAGTTTTATTAAGGGCTTGGGTGAGTGGGGAGGGGGAGGGAGGTCGCCAGGTATTTTTACTCGGAAAAGATTATGATGAAGCTGAATAATGTTTTACGCCAAGGATCAGTCCTGGCGCCGCTGATTTTCAGCATGTATATAGTTGATATGGCCAATACTGAATCCGGAAAGTTAGGGTATGCATATGACTGGGCGATAGCAACACAACATCGAGATATGGAGCATACTGAGACTGTCGTGACAGCGACTTGTCGTTACTGGGAACGTACTTCCGTGAATGGAGACTACAACCAAGTCCAACTAAAACGGAGGCTATGTGTTTCCACTTGAATAATACATTAATAACATGTGCCTTAAGATATATTTTGATAACATTCTGCCTCCTAATAAAAGTCCAAAATACCTGGGAATGACACTAGATAGAACCGTGAGCTACAAACAACACATCAACACCGCTGCAAAAATTCGGACTAGGAGCAATACCATTCAGAAACTATGTGGTACCAGCTGGGGTTTCACCAACCTGTGTCGTGCGCTGTTCTGCTCTGCAGCAGAATACTGTTCCCCTGTAAGGCTAAATAGCGCTCACACTAATATGGTTGATACAGACATACAGTACCGAACCAAATTATGACGATTATTTCGTGAACAATAAAATCAACCCCCATTCACTGGCTACTTAGCCATATACCGCCACCTCACTTGCGAAGAGAACATGCGCTTCACAGAAAGTATTAAAAAATACAGGACATCCCGCAACTTCTGATTCACGCTTTGAGCAATAGCATTGATGGAGATCGATTGCGCTCCAGACATCCACCTCTTACAAGTGCCTAGATCTGGCGGAAACGGTTTCTGTCTTGCAGAACGCTGGAAAGTGTAATGGGAAGAATCGGCACCACTACCACAGGTGAACACCTCACTGAAACCACCGAACAGACCAGGCTTCGACTTACCCGTGAAACCTGGACCACCCTCAACAGGATGAAGACGGGCTACGATCGATGTGCGGACTCTGTACACAAATGGGGGAGAGCGCCAGCCCCAAAGTGCGACTGTGGCGCTAAGCAAACGGTCCGTCACATCATTAAAGAGAGTTCTCTGAGAGCCTACTCTGGTCAAACAACGGACTTCCTGGATGCGACTCAAAGTGCAGTAGCATATGTTAACAGCCTAATTATACATATGTTGTTCATGACATAATATTATTTAATTATTTATGTTCAAATGTTTGTATAGTTTATGGGATTTAACTACGGGGTCATCAGTCCCTAAACTTACAAACTACTTATGAACTACCTTATACTAAAGACGACACAAATATCCATGCCCGAGGGGGGATTCGAATCCCCGACCGTAGTTGCCGTGCATACCGTGACTGGAGCGCCCAAGTCCCCTCGGCCACCGCGGCCGGCTAATTATTTATGTCTTGTATTTAATTGCCAATGTTATATCCATAAAGTTATTCCAACTGTATATTTTTCACAAACGTGAATTGTACTTGGCATACGCTAAAAAAATAAAGAAATTTACTCGGTAAGAGGGTCGCACGTACAAAGGGGTTGAAAAACACTGGACCCTAGGGTATTGAGGTCTCGGAAACGAGCAGGGCAAGTAACGACCAATCCAACGCTCCTGAATGTCTGCGACACAATTGAGGAGCAACTAATGAAAACGTACATTGTCCACTTCCGCATAAAATTGAGTTTGATATGGTTTCGGAGGTATTGTATATGCTCTACACGCTCCTGCATTCAGATTTAATATATTTGTATAATTTAACACTGAAATAGTATGCTGAAAATGCATGGTTAAAACCAGTCGTATATTGTCCACATCACTGATTGTCCACCATTTAACTTTTTATTTTGCTTTCCTTTCGCCTCGGTTGCACAGTGGTAGAGTGCTAGAATACAAATCCAAAGGTCGCGGGTTCGATCCCCGCCAGGTCCTCTGATTTTTATCTGTCACTTTCCACTTCTTTCACCTCTGGCAGTACTGCTCATGTGAAAAATACCGAGTAGCACCGTGGTTCGGAACCCACGTTAAACTGTAGGTCCCCCTATAACTGGCTGGGTAAGTCAGTTCGAAGGTCGGAGGAAGGCAACGGCATATCACCTCCAAACAGGACCATGCCTAGTAAAGCACTGTGGTGTTCTAACCAATCTTCCGATTGCTGACTGCTTTATCTTTTTATCTTCCTCTAATTTGGCAATACTGGCGAGTTTAACACGTGACAGGTCTTACAATACTTCAAAGCATTACAGCCTACGGCATTGTCGCCTTCTGGCATTGTTTGACACTACTTGAGACACATCGTTATTGTTAGCAGTGGACAGCGGCAGTGGAGTGTTGCGGTTTGTGTGTATTGCTCCCAATGGATTTAGAAAAAGAATGTGTGGTCGTTGGGAAGGATGGTATAGATCGTGGGACAAGAAAAAAAATGTGAAATGGAAACTGGAAGCAGGTAAATCTCCAGATTCAGCACACACTGGGACAAAAAAATAAATAAATAAATAAATAAATAAATAAACCCTTAATTTTTCCGTGTCGACTTTAGAAGTTCCATGCAGCAGCTTCATGTATGAACATATTGATTGTGATTGCTTACATGAAGAACCTGGAGTGGATAAAATGTAATTTTACTGTACCCTATAATATTCTTCCTGCAACAGAATGTTGTGTTGATACAGTTTTTCACAGTAATGCAAAGCTTTGTAGCACTTCTTGAAGTAAACATTAACCTTATGTTATTATAAATGATACAACTCTTTTGAAGTGCGAATGTCTAATATAACATTTTCAAATATAAAAATTAATGTGAAGTATTGAAGGTGTGTTACTAAAAACGCATCAAAATGTGTAATGTCCTATATGACGGATGAAAACGTATATTGTCCGAAATATAAATTGATTTTCTAACGTAACTTTAAAAAAAAGTTCTATTGCTAGGTATATTCTACTTCAGTACCTCAAAACGGATCTAACTGTGAAAACAGCTCAAAATTTTATCGAGTAGTTTAGCAGATATCAGTTTTTTGCTTCTCCTGAACAATTTGAATCAACGGACATTTATACGTTTTGATTAATTGCTTCTCTATGTTGGCACACTCTGAGACGAAAGTGTGTTGGTGCGCCGTCATGCAAGAACCACACCAGTAATCTTTGCTCACACGGCACATCCTCCAGCAAGGTAGGCAATCCATTAAAGAGAAAGTCCAGATATTGCGTCCAGCTTCACCATTCTGGCAGCACGAATGCCCCCACTAATCCGTCGCCAAGTATGCTAATATCCCCAGCCAAGCGACGCGCATCTCTTCCTCTAAGCACGTGAGTGTCTGAGAAAGTGTGCGTTTTCGGTCCCATGTTCATTAGATTTATTTCTCTTCCTTCGATGAGTACTAACATCTCTTTAAAGTATAAGATACTTTTTTAACACCCTGTATATAGACTGCCTGCAAATTTTCTGTACATATAGTTAGTAATTAAAAATTATTGACAAACATGAATCCTGTGCCTTCACGACAACATAATACTGGAGTGGATGCACTGCAACAATAACCAAAGATAATAAAGTACACGACAAAGATATGCCTAACCGCTTTTCCCGCCCTCTAGCATCTACCATATGTCATATATCATACCTATTGTCCTACTCTATTCACCCTACAATATACGAGGTGACCTTACCCACGACACCAATTTTTAGGATGGCCTACGGCCGTGTGTCTGAGGAAGGACTTCATTAATATTCTATTGAGGTTCTAATTTTCCTTAAAACAATACGCGGCTATAAAATCCAAAGATATTCCTCTACAATCGATATGCAACTTCCTACATGAAAAGTAGACGTCCTTGACGAGGTATGACATCACCTAACGTGAAATCCCAGAATGCATCCATTTGTAAAGCCCTTTCTACACGGGAGATTACCCATGATGCACCTGTCACGCCGTCCGCGTATAGTGTAGACGCGTTCACTTGCGCAAGATGGACTCATACGATTGCTAGTAGACGGAATAGGATGCATCGTATCCTCACGCGTATGGAAGTGCTTGTCGTATGCGCAGACGACCGAACAGGGAACCCAGCTGACAAACGAATCCAAGACGGAAATTTGTTTGAGAATGTATACTTGTCTCCTGCTCAGAGGAACGTAGTTTTTCGACTCAGTCGTAAGTATTTTAGGAGGTAATACTATACAGGAATTTCATTAAAAATTTAATGGCCTGTGAATAATTTTCATTGATTACAGAGATATAGCTGTTAATATGAAATCCAAACAAATTTAGAGCAAATGTAAATCAAGAAATTTTCACTGATTTATCCGTTGGTTCTTGGTAGTACAACAACACACTTACTTAAAAGTAGTATTTTGTGTATATTGTACACGTTCATTTCCACTTAGTTACCCGGTTTTCGGCTTACTATGAGATATCAGACTTTAAACTACGTCGAAACCCGGTTATTTAAATAAAAGTCAATATGGTGCTCTACCATCAACCGACGAAAGAATCAGAATATCCAAATCAGTTTGTTGTACATACCAAGAGCTGTATCTCTGGGCCCAATAAAAATGGACACAGGTTATATGAAATTTTAACTGCAAATAGTCTTTATTACCGTCTTCTAAAATATTTCCTATTTTTCCTGAAACATGCTGTAGTTAACAGATGAAATATTTGTTTTTGGTGAACATTATTTGAAGCTTAGAAGTCTATGTATAGACACCTGAGCTTGTTCATCATACACATAGGCGTCTCAAATCGCAGGGGCTGGAAGTATGTAGTCGCATTGTATAATGAGGACGTTAACACAGGTGAGCGACATAGTCAACATATGAACTGCACGAAAACAATTAAATACAGTTTCACAGTGGCAGTCTAAAAGACAAATGTTTTAATCATGACAACATATCATACAGTTTCAAAAAGTGATGGTTAACGCGGCGATTCATTTGCTATAAGTTCACAACAAACGAAGTAGACGCGTGAAGCAGACAACTCATCAGATGCATACCGTTTGAACGCTTCTTCGTAGTTCGACGGTCTATCGCAAAGGGCGCTGCAGCTGACAACTTCCTTGTCCGTGTTGCACGTCTCGTATAGAAAGGGCTTAATACTAGAGTGGATGCATTGCAACAGTAGCCAAAGATAATAATGTACACGACAAAGATGTTGTTGTTGTGGTCTTCAGTCCGGAGACTGGTTTGATGCAGCTCTCCACAATACCCTATACTGAGCAAGCCTCTTCATCTCCACATAAGAACGGCAACCTACATCTGTCTGAATCTGCTAACTGTATCCATCTCTTGGTCTTCCTCTGCGGTTTTACCCCACACACTTCCCTCCAACGCTAAATTCACAATTCCTTGATGTCTAAGAATGTGTCCTACCAAAATATCCCTTCTTTTAGTCAAGGTATGCCAGAAATTTCTTTTCTCCCCAATTCTGTTCAGTACCTCTTCATTAGTTACGCGATCCACCCACCTAATCTTCAGCATTCTTCTGTAGCACCAAATTTCAAAAGCCTCAATCCTCTTCCTGTCCGCAATGTTTATCGTCCATGTTTCACTTCCATACAAGGCAACACTCCATACAAATGCCTTCAGAAAGGACTTCCTTAGGCTTATTCGAAGTTAACAAATTTCTCTTTTTCAAGAACGGTTTTCTACCCATTGCCATTCTGCATTTTATATCCTCTGTACTGCGACCATCATATTCGATGGAAATCGGTGAGACCTTCTCCTTGTGGGACTTGCAGAGAGTTGCGGCAGCGTGCGACGCGGTGAGGCGCGCTGCTCGCTTAAGCGATGTGCGGAGAGATGACTGGTGGGCCGGCAGGAGTATATAGTGTGGCATAGCGCGCGTGCCTCGCGAGCCGAGAGGGCCTGGCCTGGGTGGGCTGCTGTCTGCTGGCGTCTGGAGACGGAGGCGCGCCAGGGGACGCGGCTGAATGGCCGAGTGTGCGGCACAGTGCAGTCGGCGGCTGGCCGGCCTGCTGATGAGGCGGAGGCGGGCCCCACGCTCTGGACACTAACAGCGCACGGCCAGCCAGGCTCCACAGGCGACACGACTGCGACGTTATTACTAAATTACTTATGAAACTGCGTGCTTATGGAATATCTCCCCCAGTTGTGCTGTTGGATTCAAGATTTCCTGTCACAAAGGACACAGTTCGTTGTACTTGACGGTAAGTAATCGAGTAAAACAGAAGTGATATCTGGCGTTCCACAGGGAAGCGTTGTAGGTCCCCTACTCTTCCTCTTGTTTATAAACGATTTAGGAGACAATCTGAATAGCTCCCTTAGATTGTTTGCGGATGATGCTGTCGTTTATCGGTTAGTGAAGTCAACAGAGGATCAAAAGCAACTGCAAAGCGATTTAGACAAAATTTCTACATGGTGCGAAAATTGGCAATTGACACTAAATAAAGAAAAGTGTGAAGTAATACACATGACCACTAAAAGAAATCCGCTGAACTTCAATTACGCGATAAATCAGTCAAACCTTAAGGTCGTAGACTCTACCAAATACCTACGAGTTACAATTATCAACAACTTCGACTGGAGAGAACACACAGAAAATATTGTGGGGAAGGCGAACCAAAGGTTACGTTTCATCGGCAGAACGCTTCGAAGATGCACCAGCTCCACCAAAGAGACTGGCTACATTACACTTGTGCATCCTCTCCTGGAGTACTGTTCAAATGTTTGTTAAGCTTATGGGACTTAACTACGGGGTCATCAGTCCCTAAGCTTACAAACTACTTATGAACTAGCTACGACTAAAGACGGCACAAATATCCATGCCCGAGGGGGCATTCGAACCCCCGACCGTAGTGGCCGTGCTGACCGTGACTGGAGCGCCTCAGTCACCTCGGCCACCGCGGCCGGCTGGAGTACTGTTGCCCCTTGTGGCACCCTCACCAGGTGGGATTGACGGAAGACATTGAGAAGGTTCAGAGAAGGGCAGCTCGTTTTGTTCTATCACGGCGGGGAAAGCGTCACGGAAATGTTGCACGAATTGGGGTGGAAATCATTAAAAGAAAGACGTTATTCATTGCGGCGTGATCTGTTTGCGAAGTTTCAATCACCGACTTTTAGTTCTGAATGTGAAAATATTTTGCTAGCACGCACCTACTTAGGGAGACATGACCATCCCAATAAAATAAGAGAAATCAGATCGAAAACGGAACGATTTAGGTGTTCTTTCTTCCCGCGCGCTATTAGAGAATGGAATGGTAGAGAAAAGTTATGAAAGTGGTTAATAAACCCTCTGCCAGGCACTTGAATGTGATTTGCAGAGTATCTATGTAGATGTAGAAATGATTTCCAGTCCATGGTGTACAGCAATCAGTCAGAATAAATATTCCCTCAGATTGCAAATTGTTTTACTGAAGGAAGGGTTATTACTATGGGACCACCAACAATCCCTAGCGAGTTGTAGCTCCATACTGTCTTGCAGTGTGGGACTGCAACTGGTGATTCAAAAAAAAAAAAAAAAAAAAAAAAAAAAAAAAAAAAAAAAAAAAAAAAAAAAAAAATTATATATATATATATATATATATATATATATATATATATACACCAACAGCCGTAAGTCGTGATTGAATTTTATTTTGCTACTCATTTCGACACTCCAGTAGTGTCATCTTCAGGCCAGACCAGTGACGTCGGAATTTTGGAGCCCGTATTATGTTCGAGCATCTGACGTACTGTGGGTTCTTTTCTTTTAAATCGTAGGCACGGTTTTATAATGTACAAGGCTTTCGTTCTCGTCGAAGTATTGGTTTACTAAGCTCTTAAAATTTTAGTTGCGTCGTACATCAGGAATTTAGATTGGTGAGCCTGTCAATTCTTAGTATATTCTATTACGGCTTTTTGTTTTTCACGTAAGAACAAACTATACCATATCTTTTTTTTAACCTAATAAAGTCTTTAGATAACCTTTAGAATGTTTGAGCATGAATTCTGTCTCACCTTTCCATCAAGAGCAAACGGTCTGGGCTGCTCACGGATAGTGATTCTGTTCCACGATAACGCGCGTCTACATGTCTCAAGAGTCATACAAACTGTACTGCCCAGTTCTAGTGGGAGCAGCTTGAGCATCCGTCCTACAGCCCGGACGTGTCGCCCCGTGACATCAACTAAAAAGAAACATCTGAGGGAAGCGCTTCAACTGACGAACACAGTAGTCGATTGGCTCCTGTCTCAGCCACAGGAATTTCTGGGACGGGGGATCCTTACTGCGGCGGATTAGCCGAGCGCGTTGGGGCGCCGTGCTGCGGTGCGCGCGGCCGTTCGCCGTCGGGAGTTAGAGTCTCCCCCTCGGGATTGGGTGTACGTGTTGTTCTTAAGTTAGTTTACATCAGTTTAAGTAGATTGTAAGCTACGGACTAATAACCCAGGAGTTGAGTCCGATAGATTCACAAACATTTGAACATTATTTGAAGGGAATCCTTCTGCTCGTTAAACAGTGCGATAGCTATGCTCAGGCCTTTGGTGATTACCTTTGAATAAATGCTTCATTATATCCACCGTGTCATTTCATACCTTTTTAGTTGGACACCCCTCATATTACAGCGCTGTCCTGCTGTAATGACACGTTACGTCGGTACCGCGCTGTAGTGATTGCCAGTCGACTGATACACGTCACGACCAAACCGGTCCACTAGTTTCCAAGCCAGCTTAATTAATTGTTGATACAATTATACGAAATGAAATTTCCTCGCAAACCACCGTATGTATCCCAACTCGCGAAGAGAGAAAATTTTCTGACGCCTGCTTTGGTTAATATACACTAGTGGAAAATGAAAAAAAGAACACGAATTCGTTGACCCAGTAGAGGAAAATTTTATTGTCACATTCTTGAGGATGTATACAACACAGGATCCCCCAGAGAGAGCCAAACCGCACGTAAGTACAGTCTCCAGAGCATGCGCTATGTCGACGCTAGTATCGTGAATATCCTCCTTTTGAGGCAATGCAAGCTGTACTTCCGCCATGGAGACGATTGTAGACATGCCGAATGTAGTCTTGCGGAATGGCCTGCCATTCAGTTTCCACCTGGTGCCTCAGTTGGGTCAAATTTCTTGTCGGTCGTGCAGACGGCGCAACGTGAATTTTCATCCGGTCCTATGTATGCTCAATGGGGGACATCTGGGAATCGCTCTGACCATAGTCGTTGACGTACGCCTTGAAGAGCACGTTGCACACAAAGAAAAGATGATGATCTTTACAGGAAATGCTCAGTATGTTCACCATCATCCCTCAACTATAGCTGAAGTCGAGGAATAATGTTGTGAACAGCACTACAGCATGTCCAGTGTTATGGTGAGGCATTGGCGTCGGATATTGTCTTTCAGCATCCCTAGAGATGTCGGTCGGTTACGATACACTTGCGACTTCAGGTAACCCCAAAGCCAATAATCTCACGGCCTGAGGTCTGGGGACCTGGGAGGCCAAGCATGACGAAAGTGGCGGCTGAGCGCACGATCATCACCAAACGACGCGCGCAAGAGATCTTTCACACGTCTAGCAATGTGGGGTGGAGCGCAATCCTGCGTAAAACCCCATGTCATTCCAAGCATGTGTGTCAATTTTTACCTATATACATTATTCCGTGATTTATTGAGTTTTCAAATTTATACGAACTTTTTGATCACCCGGTACATATCAGATTTTCGTGCTGCCTGCACGGTGCAACACATGCGTACGACCATCACTGGTACCGGGGCAGAAGCCACTCTCATCACCGAAGACGACACGTCTCCATTCATCCTTGTATAAACACCTATCGCGACACCACTGGAGGCGGGCTGAACTATGTTGGGGCGTGAGCAGAATACGCCCTAACGGCACGCATGATCGAGAACCACGGTGTGAGGAGCCATACGACACATTGGTCGTACTCGCCTGGTGACCGTCGAAGGGACGTTTAACAGTGGACGGTACAATGAAAACGATCGTTCAACCCATCTTGCTACGTTCATTCACCAATAAGGCGATATGCGTTTCCCACAGGACAATGCATGTGCGAATGTATCGCGTACCACCCAACGTGCTCTTCAAGGGTCCCCAGACGTGTCCCCTACTGAGCATGTACGGATCCGAATGAAAAGTTATCTTGCGCGGTTCTACATCTACATGGGATAGTCTGCAAATCACATTTAAGTGCCTGACAGAGGGTTCATTCAACCACAGTTATACTATTTATCTCCCATTCCATTCTCGAATAGCGCGCGAGAAGAAAGAACACCTGAATCTTTCCGTTCGAGCTCTGATTTTTCGTATTTTGTTCTGATGATCATTTCTACCTATTTATTTTCGCATTCGGAGGAGAATGTTGTCGATTGGAGTTTCGTAAGTAGCCCATGCCACAGCGATAAGCGCCGTTGTTGTAATGATTCCCATCCCACATCCTATATCATTTTCGTAATGCTGTCTCCCCTGTATCGTGACAATACGAAACGAGCAGCCCTTCTTTGGACTCTTCCGATGTCATTCGTCAGACCCACCTGATAAGGATGCCACACTGGGCAGCAATACTCCAAAATAGGACGGACAAGCGTAGTGTATGCTGTTTCTTTTGTAGTTCTGTTGCATCTTTTAAGGGTTCTGCCATTAAAACGCAGTCTGTGGTTCGCCTTTCCCACGAAATTATCTACGTGTTCTTTCCAGTTTAAGTCTGAAGTAATAGTAATTCCTAGGTATTTAGTGGAGTTTGCAGCCTTCACTTTTTATTTATCTTGTAAACAAAGTTTAACGAATTTCTTTTCGTACTCACGTGGACGATTTCACATTTCTCATTATATAGAATCAATTGCCAATTTTTACACCATGGTGATATCTTATTCAGATCGTTCTGGAGTTCGTTTTGACCTTCAGATGATTTTACTTGACGGTAAATTACGGCGTCATCTGCAAACAACCTAAGAAGTTAGATTTCCCCCTAAATCGTTTATGTAAATAAGGAACAACAGAGGACCAATAACACTACCCTGTGGAACACCCGAAACGTCTGTTTTAGTCGATGCTTACCATCGATTACTACGACCTGTGTCCTCTGACAGGAAATCCCCCATCCAGTCGCAAATTTGGGGCGGTATACCATAACCACGCAATTTGATTAAAAGCCTACCGGCACGAAATTTGGCCCAACTAAAGAACCAGGTGGAAATCACAGGGCAGGGAATTCCTCAAGACCACATTCGGCACCTCTAACATCGTCTCCGTGGGAGAGTTGCAGCGTGCACTGCTGCAAAAGAAGGGTACGCATGGTACCAGCGTCGACATAACGCATGCCCTGTTGGCTGTACTCACGTGCGTTTGGCTCTGACTGTGAGATCGAGTGTTGCATACCCTCAAGAATGTGTCAATAATATTTCCCTCTGCTGGGTCGTCGAATTCATGTTGTTCTTTTTTCATTTTCCGGGAGTGTAGAATTATTATAATACGGCGTACTCCTAGAAGACCACGGCAGCCGTTACTTTGAGCTTCAGTCCTCCTCTTGCAGTGGCGGAAAGACACACGCTCCGGCCGCTGTTTTTGCGGAGGACCCGTTATTCCAGATCTCCCAGCTGTGAAGCAGTGCAGTCGCTGGTCTCACGGGCCGGAACGAATTAGCGAGATCTCCACCTGCTAAGTTGGTCGCGGCGCTGCTGTTCTTGCCCGCGGAAGGAGGCAGTGTCGCCGGGCGCGCTCTCCACGTCCCTGACACTTCTTGCCTGCAGCAAGTTGGCAACTTGTGCCATTATACACAAGTGAGCATACTAGTTGTTACGTTGACAGCGCCGTAGACTCCGTGATTCACTAGAGAAACTCCCCACCACAGTCACTCAGATTTAGGAGGAGGATGGCGCAATTGATTCCTCGTCAAAAACTTAATGCAGATAAAGCACGAGAATAGGAGGAAATCACAGGGAACTATTAAAAGAAGCAAAATAAGAACTGAGCACTCCAATAGTATGATATGCCACATTAATGAAACGCCCATAGCAAACATGTTGTGGTTCAGTGGTCACGGTTCTTCTTCTTCCGTGTCCGGTTACACCAATTGTGGTGTCGCACAACTCCAAAGTGCGCGCACGGCGCGGCGTTCTTCCGACGACAGCCACGAGCGCCCTCTCCTGCAACTCCGCTCGTGGCCACCAGTGAACGACATCGTTCACTTGGGACTGAGTTAGGAACCAGTAAAGACTTCGGAATCCGATAGGCACCAGTGAAGACTTGGCTATGTTAGGCACTAGGCAGGACTCTAGCTCAACTATGTATCAACATTCTGCAGTACTATGTAAAAGTTAAGTATTGTATAAATTCTGTGCAATATATATCTCGTTCTAATTTACTCTAGTATCTCTAGTTTCTGGCTGCTCCCCTCCGTACCTGCGCCAGCGTGTTATCTTTATTCCTGTGTCGGTCTCATTGCACTCGGCCACCGACACCTACGACGGAACGGGACACAAAAGCGGCGACGAGGCTGGGACACAAAACCAATTATATTCTCCCTTTCCAGTAACCAGCAACATAGATTGCTTTGTCGTTTACTTTAAGAATATCGAAATGTTTCAATGTTTGTATAGCTTATGGGACTTAACTACGGGGCCATCAGTCCCTAAACTTACAAACTGCTTATGAACTAACTAATCCTAAGGACGGCACAAATATCCATGCCCGAGGAGGGATTCGAACCCCCGACCTTAGTGGCCGTGCAGTGCGTGACTGGAGCGTCTCAGTCCCCTCGGCCACCGCGGCTGGCTAAGAATATCGTCTGTAGCACATGTTATTGACATGTTTGGACAAGTCATTAGTTGATTAAATTCCTGTACTGCCCCACATTCACAACTGTTATCATCACTATATCCCCATTTCAGTAGGTCTGATTTGCTTCTAGTTACTCCTGTGCGCAGCCGGTTTAATGTCTTACAAGTTGGAAATGGAAGTTCAAACCCTGGAGATCCCTCCTCACGGAGGTCCATCACGGAGTGTGGAGCCGTTTCTTTCCACAAAGATATACTCCTTATGCTGGGCTTGGTGAAGAGCTCTTCAGTTGGGTCAATGAAACTCTTGCGGGACTTCAACCGGACCCCTTGTTTGCTGTGGAAATGCATCGGGTGTCGAGGGTCGTTCTTTAGTTTTGACATTTCCATCTCGGCGGTGACCGAACAGAGGGTGGCACTGTGCCTATGATAGGAAAAATTTTGGCTGTGGGAGTTGGCTTGAGGCATCGTACTGCTTCATTCACAGCGATGTCAACTTGTTTAGCGTGCGCAGAGTTCCTCCGCACTGGCGCCGCATATTCCGCTGCTGAGATACTGATCGCTAGTGGTCATGGTGATGGACTAAAACTTGGAAGATACTGGGTTCAAATCCCATTCCTGAACAACATTTTTATTTCGTTTTGGTCACTACATATCAACTGTCAGTCATCTCATTGTCATCTCTGTTCTCTTTTTGTAGTTCTGACAACTTTCGTGCTATACATTAGATACAGAATGAGTCATTTGGTAAGAACATACTACTGTCACAAGCAAATGTGATGAATAGTGAGTGCAGGCGAAATGCCGCATAGACTGCTTACCTATTTAAACAGCAAGTAACTAGTTATCTGCAGGGCCCACAGTGTTAGTGATGTCGTACATCGACATTTTAATAATAAGAATTATATAATTTCAACACTGTATATTCTTAATTCGTATTTGTTACACTATAAGCTTATTTCGACTTAAAAGTCATCTTCAGGTGTTACGCCTGCAATACATAAGTTTTCATAACATTTAGTAGTATGCTGCCTACTTGTTTTATACTATGCTGTACATTTCGTTTTATTTTATTATTTTTTTTTCTTCTTTTATATATTAGTATCACATAACATAATATTGTGTTGTCATGCGAGATTTTTATCAAGTTACATTTATATGACAGCTCAACAGAGATGTAGTATGTTTACATTATTTGCACAGAGAATATATATCTGAGTGTTAAGAGATTCGTTTTGTGAGTGTGGTGTCGATTCTGAGCATTTAAAATAAAAACTTTCCCTCAATGATATTAATATATAAAAGAAGGGGGAAAAAACGAAATGTACAGCATAACAGAATGTGGTATGTATCATTGCTTTTACCTCTGTATAAAACAAGTAGGCAAAGTAGTGCTAAATGTTATGAAAACTTATGTATTGCAGGCGTAACACCTGAAGATGACTTTAAAGTCAAAATAAGCTTATAGTGTAACTAATACAAATTAGGAATATACAGTGTTGAAATTATATAATTCTTATTATTAGCAAGTACCTATATCACAACAAAGACGCATCTTCTTGTAAACCAGTGTTAAGTACCAATGAAAATGGATGATCTCGAACACAAACGTGTACACTGGCAACAGTAGCTCCGATATGAGGCAACCGCTCAGTAGTGCGGGGCGGTTCGCCGAAACAGACATCTGAACACACGACGTCGGTTGACTTGTCATCTTGCGATCAAACGTTTGCGGTTCCCATCCGAGAACCACTTCCTGTCAGCTGCTAATTGAATGGTATTGCGGCGCGGGCATTACAGCACAACACACACACATCTACACCTACATCCAAACTCCGCAAGCCCCCTGACGGTGTGTGGCAGAGGGTATATTGAGTTATCACTATCGGTTTTCCCTCCTATTCAGTCTCGTATTGTTCGTGGAAAGAAAGACTGTCGGTATGCTTCTGTGTGGGTTCTAATTTCTCGGCCGGCCGCGGTGGCCGAGGGGACTGAGGCGCTTCTGTCACGGTCTGCACGGCCGCTACGGTCGGGGGTTCGAATCCCCCGTCGGGCATGGATATTTGTGCCGTCCTAGTTCGTAAGTAGTTTGTAAGTTTAGGGACTGATGACCCGGTAGTTAAGTCCCATAAGCTTTACAAACATTTGAACATTTTTTTTCTAATTTCTCTGATTTTATCCTCATGATCTCTTCGCGATATATACGTAGGAGGGAGCAATATACTGCTAGACTCCTCGGTTAAGGTATGTGCTCGAAACTTCGACAAAAGCCCGTACTGTGCTACAGAGCGTCTCTCTTGCAGAGTCTTCCACTGCAATTTATCGATCATCTCCGTAACGCTTTCACGATTACCAAATGATCCTGTAACGAATCGCGCTGATCTCCGTTGGATCTTCTCTGCTTCCTCTATCAATACCACCTGGTACGGATCCCACACCGGTGAGCAGTATTCAAGCTGTGGGCGGACAAGTGTACTGTAACCTACTTCCTTTGTTTTCGGACTGCATTTCCTTAGGATTCTTCCAAAGAATCTGTCTGGCATCTGCTTTACCGACGATTAATTTTATATGGTCGTTCCATTTTAAATCAATCCTCATGTCTACTCGCAGATAATTTGTGGGATTAACTGCTTCCAGTTGCTGCCCTGCTATAGTGTAGCTAAATGATAAAGGATCTTTCTATGTATTCGTAGCACATTACACTTGTCTACATTGAGATTCAATTGCCATTCCCTACACCATGCGTCAATTCGTTGCAGATCCTTCTGCATTTCAATACATTTTTCCATTGTTACCACCTCTCTATATACTACAGCATCATCCGCAAAAGGCCTCAGTGAACTTCCGATGTCATCCAGAAGGTGATTTATATATACTGTGAATAGCAGCGGACCCACGACACTCCCTTGTGGCACAACTGACATTACTCTGACTTCGGAAGGCTTCTCTCCGTTGAGAATGACTTGCCGCGATCTGTTATATAGGAACTTTCAATCCAATCACACAAATGGTCTGATAGACCATATGTTCTTACTTTGTTCATTAAACGACTGTAGGGAACTGTATCAAACGCCTTACGGAAGGGAAGAAACACGGAATCTACCTGAGAACCCACGTCTATGGCCCTCTGAGTCTCGTGGACGAATAGCGCGAGCTGAGTTTCACACGATCGCCTTTTTCGAAACCCATGCTGATTCCTACAGAGCAGATTTTTAGTCTCCCGAAAAGTCATTATACTCGAGCATAATACTCGTTCCAAAATTGTAACACTGACCGGCGATAGAGATGTAGGCCTATGGTACTGTACATCTATTCGACGTCCCTTCTCAAAAATGGTTATGACCTGCGCAATTTTCCATTCTTTTGGAACGCTACGCTCTTCTAGAGACCTACGGTACACTTTCGCGTACTATGTGTAAAATCGAACTGGTATCCCATATGGTCCAGTGGCCTTTCCTCTTTTGAGCGATTTTTTTCTATTCATTTGCCATTTATTTCGATATCTGCCATTTTGTCACCTGTGCGGCAATCTGGAGAAGGACAAAACAGGTTACAGCGAACAGACACGTTAATGAACGGTCGGAGAGTTCATAATTTTGTGTAACAGAAAAAATTAACTCTTTTTTGCGCTAGGGACCACGCGCTCTTGCTGCTTTTCTTCTTCTTCTTCTTCTTCTTCTTCTTTTATACATTCTGTTCGGGGGGTACAGTGGACATACACGACGCGCAGCCCCTCGAAAGCTGTGTATTTCGTACACGGATGAATGTTAAGTACTTACGGTGGATTTTGACTTAGGCGTCAATATTCAAAGTAACTTTACACCTCGGCTTTCATGCTCCGTGTGAGGCAGGCTTAGAGTAATTTTGACGGGTGGGCTGCGGGCGAACTGTAAAGTTTCAGAGGCTGGTGCGTCCTGGCCTGGCTTGCTTCGTGGAGCAGGGATCAGGATGAGGATGAGGATCAGGAGCAGACACGAGCCAGGCGTCGGGTAGGCCCGCCCTCTCCGCTCCCGGTGGGGGCTTCACTGCCCCCTCCCCAGAGAATCGCCTTTGCCACAACACAAACTCTGCCGGCTGCCCGCTGACGTCAGAGGGCGGTGGACCGGGGGGCGGGCAAGGATCGAAGTTTGGGGTCCGAGGTCTGCCGCATCAGTGTACACACAGCCGCAGACTCTGTGCTTACCAATAGCGGTGCTTACACTGATGTGTAACTTCATTCGTACGACACTGACAAGGAAACCACATGGGTAGCGGATTTTAGAATTTTCTGATGTTAATGTTACTTGAAGATCAGAACTCAAATAACAATCAGCCAAATCCATTTGACGCAACTCTCAAACCTCGCGAGAAAATCGACTTTGAAGTTTAGCAAGTAAACGTAAGTACCTTTCATTAAAGGATTTGCATCGACTGTCGGTGCAGCTCAGTTACATAATGGAAGTGCTAGGACTAAAACTCCTTAAGGACTAGATGAGTTCCTTCCCAATAATTCTAAAACCATAGTGGACAATGCACGGGGAGTTCTTATTGCATATAGTAGTCCTACGAGACAACTGAACATCACTCAGTGGATAAAATGCGTAAATACACTGGCTCTTTCCAGAATGTGGTTCGTGGCACAAGTCATACCCATGGACAATGTATTGCACAAATAAAGAAGTATATAGGTTGGTTTGTGTGGAAAAGCTAAACTGTTCCCGATAGCCAGGGATCAGCTGACAAAACCATTTGCTGGAGGAGGCTTGTTTTTAACTGGCTGCCAGTCAAAATATTCAGCCCTGATTGTGAAAAATCTCATAAATACTCTAAAATTACCTGCTAGTCAGTCAGATTTGCTAAAGGCGGGATTGGGGTATCGTAACACGCAACAGAGATGACAGGAGGCTGCCGGCATATATACTTCGTACATTGCAAATAGCAATATATGTTTCGGAGAACGCTCCCAACGTAATATTCCCTACGACAAAGAAAATAGTCGAGACCATTGCTATAAAAGCTCCATGTTCTCCAACAACACAGATAATAATAATTTCGTGTGACTCAGTGCCTTTGTGCAAATCTTTCAATATAAAGACTTAAATTGAAAATACGTCTGGTCTAATTTTGCAGATAAATCTTTGTTTCACATTGCGGTCATCAGCTTACACGTTCATAAATGATTTAATCCCGACTGCTGCCCATCGCCATAGAATAAAGCTCACCGGTCACCCGTATTGCCAGCACTGCGAAATGGTCGATACTGCCATCCGTAGTGTAGTAGGATGCTCAGAAATAGCGAATCTCTGGAAATGGAAAATGTTTCAAATGTTTGTATAGCTTATGGGACTTAACTACGGGGTTATCAGTCCCTAAATTTACAAACTACTTATGAACTAGCTAACACTAAGGACGGCACAAATATCCATGCCCGAGGGGGGATTCGAACCCCCGACCGTAGTGGCCGTGCAGGCCGTGACTGGCGCGCCTCAGTCCCCTCGGACACCGCGGCCGGCTAAAGTTTAAATCAGGAGAATTGCTATCAATGAGTGTCAATGAAATCAACACAAAGAAACTGGTATACATGGATGTCAAGGCTTTTCCGGTATCCAAGACTAGAACTCTCACATCGTTCATATATTCGTTCATCAACTGCGCCCTTGCGGGAGGTGGATCTGTAACCGACTTTAAGCAATAAATTCTCCGTGCGAGAACAGAAATGCTCAACGATCAATGCAAACGAGAAAATTTTTCACCATTCATTCACATTTTCTAAAATAACTTTGTTTAAAAATGTATTTGTAAGAATAATTTGTAAATAGTGATAAAGTTGATAGCGTTGTGGCCTTCTAACTCTAGGATCGGTTGTTCGAATCCTGTCGTGACAGATATTTCTTTTATTTGTTGTGTTCGAATACTTACAGAATTTTAATATCTAACAGTAAACTTTACGAAAAGTGCACGTATTTTTATTTATTCGTAATTTTATATATTTGATAGGTCGTCAGTAATGTTGGTTTGAATTAAAAAAAAGTTACACTATTTACAGTATTGACTTCACTATTAGTTCACGACGGTAGTCTTTGAGTGTTCAGTTTTTGAAGAGCTACGACACCGTTTTTGGAAAGTCATCTCCATAGCTGCTAACTGCTTTCCAAGCAGGTAACCACTCAACCATCGTTTTAGTTGACGAAAAGGTGTTCAGCTCGTCTACATACACATAAACAAGAACTGACAACACTTGGCTTTAGAGATCCCAAAATGTTTTGTATAACCGAAAACGGAAAAAAAACATCTTTCACACTGGGATTGGAACCAGCGACTCTATGGTTGTGAGACCAATACGTTACCACCTGAGCTACACAGACAGATGCTGCTGCTGTTATTGTTGGTACTTACATGTACTTTGCAAAAATGCAAAGTCGATTTTCTCGAGAATGTTTGAGAGATGCGTCGAATGGCTGTAGCTGACTGTTATTTAAGTTCTGAACTTCACGTACCATAAATATAAAGAAATTCTAAAATCCGATACCCATTTGGTGCCCTTGTGAGTGAGCGAAAGATGAATTGTTGCGGTGGCAACAAAAAGGACTAAATTGTCAATAACACACGTCAAAATAAGAGATGTATAACCTCAATCCCGGGCTTTCGAGACCCTTTACATGAAAATGGAACAGAGATATACAAAAAGTATATTGCAGTTCTCTTTTTATTTGTAATGAAAACAGAAACTGAGAAGTTGTACGACAGTAACCTGGATAGTCTGTGCCGCGCGCGCATGGCCTCTCTCTCTCTCTCTCTCTCTCTCTCTCTCTCTCTCTCTCTCTCTCTCTCTCTCTCTGTCTGTCTCTCTGTGTGTGTGGTGTGTGTGTGTGTGTGTGTGTGTGTGTGTGTGTGTCGGATAAAGTCGACTACGCGATCAGGAGTTTACACCGTACTTAACTGTCATGGAGTGGCAAAGTTGGCAGCGATAGTACGATCTGCTGGGTGGAAGAAGCGCGAGTCTCTTGTTTATTTATTTGCACCTATTGAGACACCCGTGTTCCGACGTAAAATGCGATGAAATGTTTCGTTTTCACCGCGCAGCGCTTACCATTGCAAATGGCCAATGTTTGTAGCGATGAGTATATTCTGATTAAATCATGGGGCTCGGCAGGTCGATGCGTGAAAGTAAACGCATCAGTTTGTATTGTAAAAATAACGTCACTTTCGTGACAAAAGAGAAATCTCCATTGCAAATGATCGATGTTTCAAATGGTTAGTGCCTTTAATTTAAATTCATAAGGCTCGGTAGGTGGATCGGTGGACGTAAATGGATCAGGTGGTATTGTAGAAAGTGATGTATTCAATAACGCTACCACGCGGCACGCAGTATCGATTCAATCATCTCCATCAATTGCATCTACTGGTCTGTCATAACGACGCGAATATGTAACAGACACAAACAATTCGCAAAACAACAAATCAGACTGTCGTTTTTAAATACGGTGCAATAAATTCATTACTTTTCTCGCCCGTCACGGACTCCGTTAAAGTGTTACGCCATTGGCTAAGCGAAATGTAGTGCATTGCCAACCTATGAGCGTTACGGAAGCGCTGCCAACACTCGTCCTAAAGAAGGTTTGTTCAAATGATTGTAATTCTAAGGAACGAAACTTCTGTGATCACCGGTCCCTTAAAAACTAGGTAACCTAACTTACGTTAAGGACAACACACCCACCTATTTATTATTATTATTATTATTATTATTATTATTATTAGAGCTGACCGCCATTTGACTGAAAGTTTTGTTTATTGTTACTACCAGGTTTCGTGCTTAGGCAATTTACAAGGCCGAAACCAGTTAGTGGCAATAAACAAAACTTTCGGTCAAATGGCGGTCAGCTCTTTTAAAAAAATTTATATGACGCTCCTGACGCCTACAGATACACCCACCTATGCTCTAGGGAGAACTCGAACCTCCGACGCAAACGGTCGCGCGATCCGTAACGTGGCACTCAAGACCACACGGCCACTCCACGCGGCATGGGCGATGCCATAGGGTGGGAATGGGGGAGTTCTGTGGTTTCAATCCCTCCCGAAATGTTCAGAAAGCTAAGAAAAATAGGCGTCATCCTGTGTCATGACAAAGGCCGCCATTTTGCCAAGGCTGGGAAGCCCATACAATTTCTTCCCATGCGATTCCCATATTTTTGGAGCTCTGAAGAAAGACATTCATGGCAATCGGTACCGTGTTTCGGACGAAGAGATGAACACCAGAATAAAATAAATAAATAAATAAAAATAAATAAATAAAAACGTAGTTCCGTAGCTAACTGCAAACATTTGTGCATAGAGGAATTGATCATCTTCTCTCACAGGGGGTTAAATGTATTAACATTCTGATCTAAATAGCTGTTTACTTAAGATTTTTCCCAGATGTGTTGCTTGGATTTGTCTGATCCTTATAGACGAGTCTCACTTGCCTGTTTTCCGACCACTTTTAACAATTCCTTGCTGAAGGTACCCACGGTAAATTATACGAACAGGTAGACGAAATCCGGGGAAGATTCTATGTAGAAATTGTCAGTGACCCTGTAAGACCCTTGAACTTCATTGTACTTTAGAGATTTGAGCCTTTTTTTCAATATCATTATTATTAATAACAAAGTCAGCCAGAAATATTTCTTGATATTTGTACGTAAATGACTAAAGGTTCTTGTCTAGTCAAAAAATGTATGCACACTTATCTGTTGGCACCGACAGCTTTCACGCACCAAAAAAATTTTAGTTCGGGAGTGCTTCTCTGAGAATGCTTCAGTAGTTACTGAAAGCGTTTTGATTGCCATTCGTGTTTCTACCCGCATTTATCTAGCTTCAGGAGATAATTTTCCTTGTTCCTATTTTGGAGAATACGTAGAGAAGTTTACTAATTTTGTTTCTATACTCCCTAGTATACCGTCCTTTGGAATGAAATGTAGTATAATGTATACAGTATTAGTGCCGTTTGCAGTTCTATTAAGAGTACGCTTTATTAGAATGTCCATTCATTGAAAACCCCTCACGAAATCATATCCTGGCTACGCCTTTGCCACGCGGCATTAGTTTCGTATTTTGACATAATACGATGGAATGTACAAACGATTATATTGTACCCGCAGGTTACTTGACAATGGTAATTCTCACCGAAACAGTATGCTGTAAACAAATAACACTGACACTTCAGCAGCAATTGTGGACAACTTTAATAATAACTAGTTGTAAACCCGGCATCATCCGGGTACTTGTTTATTCCAGTTTTAATTTAGTCCATCTCTCCTCCTCTTTTCTCTGACTTTCCACCTTCTCTCTCTGTCCATCTCGTCCTCGACCCCCCCCCCCCCCCGTCTCTTTCTCTCTTTTCATCTTCTCTCGCTCTGCTTTTCTTCTCTCCCTCCTCCCTGCCCATCTCCACTTCCCCTTTCTCTGGCAATCCCCTCCTCTTCTCTGTCCAACTCCTCCACCTCCTCAGTCCCTTCCCTCTTTCATCTCTGAAAAATTGTATAACTGTGTTATTTTTCATGTTGATCAGTGAACTGATGTCTAACGAGGAAGTACTAGGGCTCGAACAAACGTATCTGTATGAACGTTTGGTTACAGGACCATTACATAACCCTCAATGTGCTAGTAGGTGTCGTTTTTCTGCAAAACTCTGCAATCATGTTCCAAATAGCACTGTGGATGTAATTGTAGACGCCATACGTAATACAGAAATCTTAACGATAAATGTAAACTGGGAAAGTCAATAAAATGCTCCGAGCAATATGAATAACGGCCAAACTCATAGTGAAGTTGCTCGCATTGCATATTTACACATTCTGTAATATCAGTGTTGAACGCAACGTCGGTGACACTTCTGAAGTTGTCGGCTGGTTCTCCAGTATCGTAACCAGCGTTCTGCCTCGTGTAACGAAGCATTGGTCTATATACTCCCGCAGATGATAGAATGCATATTCATGATAGACTTTGTCATGCAATTTTGGCTACTTATTATTGGAACGTAGCTTAATGACATCTTTTATTTTCTTCTTATATATCTTACATTGCCTGAAAAAACACACATCCAGAAGTTGTGCAATTTTGTAGTTTTAGTCGGAATGTTATCTGCCAGATGCTTCGTTCATCCTTATGCTCAGACCAGGAGTCACAAAGTAATGACGACTCTCTCGACAAATTTCGGTTCAAAACTGACAGGAAAAAAGTCTTCAGATGTTGTTCCGTCATCTTGGGAGACGGTTGGTATTCACTGTCATTGCTTCCATCGCTTCTCCCCACACTTGCCGTAGCACTACCGCTTGCAATGAGTTGTTTTTCATTGTCATACATATCATCATCAATACGGTTTAGTGTTACAACAGTATCTGTTTCTGAATTATGCTCATATTTCTGCACTATACCAGGAAACCTGCGAATGATTCATTTTCTAAACCAGGGGTTCCCAAACATTTTTCTCTCGTAGACCCATTGGCAACTTCTGCCCTGTGTAGACCCCTGCCTCTTGTGTACTACTTTTTTTGCGGATTCCTAACTTCAAATGAGTTTTCGCGCCCCATAGAGTGCAACAAATTATGTTAACTTTGACTATAAAAGGGTGGAGTGAAAAAATGCTTTACCAGTTACAATATATATGTTATAAGTGACATTTTATCATTAGATTCGAACTCACATTCATACTAATGAAAACAAAAACTCACCAAACAACTGAGCTATCAAGAAAGAGTATTTGAAAAATAATGTAGCCTGTTTTGTGAATTGCGTCATGACACACCCAATGTACCAGCTTAATCTTCGCGCCTACTGTGTTAATCATAGGAGAAATTGAAAGACTGTGACGTCCGTGCTCTTAGTATAATCCTCGCTTTTCCGTGGAACGTCTGCGCTGAAAGTTCTTTTTCTTCTCCGAACGTGTTCTCTTGAAAACAGAAGTTTCTTAACTCTTTCAGTACATCGACTATTTTGTCGAGTGCGGATTTCCTGGCGTGTTTTTTATAATAAGTAAGCGATTTAGTATGATAGACATGTTTCATGTCTGTAGGCCTCAGTAAGGATGTCTATCGCTTCTTTAGACCACTCTAAGCATGCGCAGTGCACACAAGACGACAGAAACAAACTGACGTACACATTTAAATGGCAGCCATATGGCGTGCAATATGGCTTCAATCGATTGCGTGTCGTTTAGTAGCAATGCGATGGCACGCCACCAGACGGCATAGAAGGTGACTGTTCACATTTAGCAATTCACTCGGTACGCCAGTCATGGTGCAACAAGTGTCTTTGTACAGGGCTTAATGGAAGACTGCAGAGTTTTGCAGATGCATGAGTACCACTAGTGCAATAAGGGACCTTTATGAAACTTTAATTTCTCCTGGCGTCATGAAGGAGGTATGCCGTCGGGTGATGTCGCCGACAACCGCCGATATTTCGGCAGGAGGACACCCTGCCATTCTCAAGGCACAACTGCACTCAAGGGAGCAATGTGCAAGCGAGTTTAATACCTCGGTTTGCAAAGAGTAAACAAGGAAGATAACACACACAGTGCAAGTCCCTACACAGTCAACACAACGAAAGATGACCAAACATCAAAAAGATTGATAGTGACAATTAGTCAACAGGTGAGGCAGCATTAATTCTGCCCTCTGTTTTTTTACGAGAGACAGTGCCGGAGTCCAAGCATAATATAAACAGAAATCACCATTTTTTTATAAGGTCGCTTGCTAGTTTAATTTCAACAGCTTCCTTAATATCACTATTCCAATAGGTGGAAGTGCATGCCAGAATCTCTTTGATGTTCTTTTCCACAGGATGACCGGTGCCAAGGCAGTGTTCTGCAACAGCGGATGGGTTTGGCTGTTGTAAGCGTGTGTGACGTTTGTGTTCAACACACCGATCTTCCACAGTCCTGATAGTCTGACCAATATATGACATGCAACAACTGTTTTTTTTTTTTTTTTTTTTTTTTTTTTTTTCACATTTGTAGACAACACTTCTGTCGTTTGGCCTCATGGTAATGAGAATTTAAACGGATTTTTGGTAAATGTAAATTCAGCCCACCCGAATATTCAGTTCACTGTGGAGGTGTAAAAAAATGGCTGCCTTACCAACCTTGATGTGTTGATCAGAAGGAAGGTTGATGGTACATTAGGAAATGCGTTTACAGGAAGCCTACTCACACTGATTCTTATCTGCCAGCTAGTCGTTGTCACCATCCAGCCAGCGTGAAGGAGTACATCGTATCTTGGTTCACAGGGCACATGTCATTTCAGACGCTGAAAGTTTGTCCGCTGTGTTGCCCCATCTCCTGGTCACCTTTCGTCGGAATGGTTATAGTGAGAGGCAGATAAAACGTGCTTTGCGCCATCAGCCTACCGTGCAACGGGTTAGTGACGATAGTAACAAAGTGGCACCTGAATCTATGGCCTTTTTGACTTACGCAGGAAGCATTTCCAACAATAATGGTCGTATTTTACGGAAATATGATGTGAAATGGGTTTTTCGACCACTTTCTTAGATAAAGGCCCCTTTGTTCGTAAATGATGATTTTGGTTTGAGTTATACTGGTGTCTATCGTATTTCTTGCAGTTGTTGCATATCATATTTTGGTCATTCGGGACTGTGGAAGACAGGTGTATTGAACACCAACATTACACGCGCTTACAACAGCCAACAAATCAAGTATTGAAGAACACTGTCTTAGCAGCAGTCATCCTGTGCAACAAAAGAACACATTCTGGCATGCATATGCACCTGTTGCGATAGTGTTATTAAGGAAGCTGTTGAATTAAGCTAGCAAGCGACCTCATAAACAAAGATGGTGGTTTTTGTTTAAATTCTGATTGGAATGCAGCACTGTCCTCGTAAAAAAACAGAGGGGCAGAATTAATGCTACCTCACCTGTTGACTGATTGTCACTATCAATCTTTTTGATGTTTGGTCATCTTTGGTTGTGTTGAGTCTGTAGTGACTTGCACTGTGTGTATTATCTTCCTTGTTTACCCTTAGCAAACCGAGGTATTGAATTCGCTTCCACATTGCTTCCTTGAGTGTTGTTGTGCCTTGAAAATTGCAGGGTGTGTCCTGTCGAAATATCGGCGGTGATCGACGACGTCGACCTGTAGCATACCCATAAGTTGTTTGAAAAGGGATCTTTACATTCTCTCTCACACGCATTTGTTGTATTTGTGTTTGTTCGAGCACAAGTATTTTCCTTGTAAGTTTATTTCAAGTTACCGTATGAAATCTAAGGTAGCCGGTGATGCTCCTCTTGTCTTAAAGATTAAGTTTGAAAAAATTAATCAGTTTGTTGTTGTTTTTGTGGTCTTCAGTCCGGAGAGTGGTTTGATGCAGCTCTCCACCCTACTCTATCTTGAGCAAGCCTCTACATCTCCTCATAAGAACAGCAACCTACATCCATTTGAATTTTCTTACTATATTCATCTCTTGATCTCCCTCTGCGCTTTTTACCCCACACACTTCCCTCCAATACTAAATTCACGATTGCTTGATATTTAAGAATGTGTCCCACCAATTGATCCCTTCTTTTAGTCAAGGTATGCCAAAAATTCCTTTTCTCCCCAATTCTGTTCAGAACCTCCTTATTAGTTACGCGATCCACCCAACGAATCTTCAGCATTCTTCTGTAGCAGCACATTTCAAAAACCTCTGTCTTCCTCCTACCTGCACTGTTTATCGTCCAAGTTTCATTCCGGTACAAGGCAACACTCCACACAAATGCCTTCAGAAAGGACTTCCTTACACTTAAATTAATATTAGAGGTTAGCAAATTTCTCTTTTTCAAAAACGCTTTTCTACCCATTGCCATTCTCCATTTTATATCCTCCGTACTGCGACCATAATAAGTTATTTTACTAACCAAGTAATAAAATTCATTTACCCCCTTTATTGTTTCGTTACCTAATCTAATTCCTTCAAGCATCGCCTGAGTTTCTTAGACTGCAATCCATTAACCTTGTTTTACTCTTATTAATGTTCATCTTGTATGCTCCTTTCAACACACTGTTCATTCCAATCAACTGCTCATCCAGGTCCTTTGCTGTCTCTGACAGAATGGCAATGTCATCGGCAAAACGAAATGTTTTTATTTCTTCAGCCTGAACTTTAATTTCTTCTCCAAATTTCTCCCTTGGTTCCTTTATAGCTTGCTCAATGTATAAATTGAAAAACATTGGAGAAAGGCTACAACCCTGACTTACTCTCTTCCCAACCTCTGCATCCATTTCATGCCTTTTCAAATCTACATAAGCTAGAAATGTAGGTTTGCCTTTCCTTAATGTATCTTCTAAGATAAGTCGTAAAGTGAGGATTGCTTCCCGTGTTCGTACATTTCCCCAAGGTCAGCTACTACCAGCTTCTCCATCCTACTGTAAATAATTAGAGTTAAAATTTTGCAACCATGACTTATTAAACTGATGGTTCTGTAATTTTCACCTGTCTGTGCCGTTTTCTTTGTGCGACGGGGCGGAACATGCTTTTCCCTCTTTCTAGTGGAAAAAACGTTTTGTGGTCGTTTAGGGGATGACAATAAATGATTCCCGCTTTGGTGCTGTTCCGTCCACGTGCGCCTTAATACATTTTTCAATTAATAAACAAAAGTACATACCAATTATACACATTTATGGGCGTACAGGGCGAGTTGCGAAAAAATAATGTTCACCACACAGATGTTGTTTTAAATAAGTTTAATTTTTCTATGACACTGCACGTGTTTAAAGTTATAAAAATGTTTTTGTGACTCGAGCCCCCACGCAACTTCGCACTTTAGCCCACACACCGGAATCGTTTAACTCAAAAGGCATATGAAAAAACGGTACTTCAGCCGCGAAAAGCTATCCCACGTTTTTATAGAAAATGCCGCGACGAGCAACCACGCTCCGCCGTCCTCGGCAGTCCACGCGACTCTGCCTTCCTCCGCGCGACTCGGCTTCCGTTTTCCAGCCCCGCGGAAAAACCCCTACGTCACAAACTTCCCGAAGCTCGTATTTCCCGCGCGCGTTCGCGCGCGCGCGCGATTTAAATATGCCGATGTGTGTGGCTCTATAAAATAGAAGTGCGCGGCATCAGCCTGGGGGCACTGTCATGTCATAATACCCCCACTTGCGACTTCCAAACACAGTGTAGGATGTCGCAAGTAGCACCAAAACATAACACAAATATACCCCTCAAACAAAAATAAGAAAATACAATACAAAAAAATCTTACAACTAGAGACAAAAATTAAATTTTGTGAAATTGTACATATTTAAAGTTTGTATATGTGACACATATCAACAAGAACATACAATAAAAAAATCACTAATATTCATGGATATGTCCCATGTCTGTCTCATTATGGAATGAATACCATCGTTTTTAATATAAACTTCCCGTTGCACTGTTAAGTTTCACTTCCAACATCCCTTGTGTTGCACTTCAGTATATGGGCACTGGTCCTTACACTTCTGTCTTTTTCAGTTTGTAAGCTGGTGCAGCTCAGGCTACTGGCAATGATTTTAGCTCTCTTGTCCTCTCAGCTGGCATGAAAGCAATGAAAGGGGGAGAGAGAGAGAACAAAAAGGAATACAAATGATTTTTCTTTTTGGCAAATATATATTACACCAGGGATCCATCAGATTCACACCCCACCCCTCTGCTATCCAGATTTAGCACAATCAAAACAGAACTTCATACAGTTACACAGAAAAATCAAAGTCATTGTTCTTTAATTTTATATCCCTCAGGCCGCTCCAATGAAAATAAACTCAAGATGTGGCATGGTTATTGTCATTTGTATGTGGATTTAGAGATTGTAATCTAATACTGTAGCCAAATTCCCATCTCACAAAATGAACTCTTAAGAAAACTTTTTGTACTTCTGACAAACTATTCAATTAATTTAATTATCTTTCATATCAGAAAATATAGATATTATTTTGTTTTTATAATCTTACATCCCTTCTGCAAATTTTGAGACTTTGACGTGATCACACAGAATTTCCTACTTACACACAACATGATCCTTTGGATACACAATATCCCTATACAAACATTTCTCTACCCCCAATGCACCAAAAAATATATATATATGTATATATATTTTTAACTTTGTGCATTTTCACATTATTATCACCTATTCCAAACTACCATATTTAAAACTAATTGCACTGCCTAATCCTAATCTGGGACTAATTAGAAAAACGACATCCACAGGTCTAGTGTCAACATGTAAAACTCAAAATCTTCAGTTCACACGTGTACTTCATAACACAATGCACTCCTTTATGTACACATTTTCACCACATCTGAATTTTAAACCCTGTCCTTACTGCTTCACATAAATTAATCACAGATATATAATAAAGTTATAAAAATAAATTTACACAAATTCCTACCCTACTATATACACTGATCACACTCTGAGACTGCCTTACCCCATACCTTTCCTCACAATACTAGGCTCATGTGGTTTTACTCTTACTGAATATTTAAATTTTTGTACCTTACCTGGCTTTTCGGAAAATACATTCTTATTGTCTGTCAGTAAATAATACGGCTCCCCCTTTGCATGATCATAAATTCCCTTAGTATTGTTTACCTTCCTTCGTATCTCTTCCTCGACCTCCGCCTCAGCCATAGCACATTTGGCTATGTGCAGACGTGCCACTAAACCTTTATCACTCATTGCACTTATAAATTTAACCATTTTCATGCATCCTCCAGAATGGAGTTCCAGCACCTGATCCTTACAATCAATGCAAGCCCCATTTTTACACAGGAAATCATTGCCTAACACAAGATTTAGACAGAGATTCCTTATTACCAGAAAAAACATGACTAAACATTTTCCCTTCTATATTTACATCTAATACAACCTCCTTACTCACTGGCTTGCTGTAAGTTCCAGTTGCATTTTTTATTCTCACCCCTGTGACTGGAAATTCAACTGTTCCTGTGGTCCTAATCTGATTGTAAAAGTCTTCTGCAATGCCACTAATAGAGCTCCCAGTATCAATCAGTGCATTTTCACATACCCCTCCAACAGTGACATTTATGATTGGCTGCACATATTCATTCACATTTGTCTCTAATTCAGTCTCTGCTAACGGGTCGTCTTCTATTTCATGTATGCAGTACTTTACCATGTTGCATACCTGATCCTCACTACTAGGGCTATATGGTTCTATGTTATCACCTGCAAATACTTTTTCAAACACCTCTTTCATACCGTCATACAGTTTACTATTATAGATGACAAAAGTTTGTATATCATCCCCTATTTCTTGTTCATCACTAGATCCATCATTTACAGAGTCATGTTCATCATTCATTTTATTAGTTTCCAATGAGAATAAGCTTTGTCGCCTCAATTCATCAAATTCTGGATCCCCTCCAAATATTTCTTTAAGAACATTGTAATATGTCTCATTTTTCCCACATTGCTCTCCTAATCTTTTTATATAGTCATATTTATGAATTTCCCAATCATCTGGAGCCCATTTCCTAATCCAATTGACCTTCTTCACCCAGCCTTTAAATTTACTCTTCTCACCCTGTTCCCAGTCTTCATTAATTATAGGTGCTTGTACATTCTTATTTACATTTACATCATCAAACCACACATCATCAACTTGCACCAAACCAGATACAGCTCTTATTACACTGTCATTTGTGATTGCTTTAAACTTTGGAATACCCACATTTTTTTCACACATATTAATATTTGATTTTGTCTCATCTAGTTCAATGACACTTTTGCTACCATTCACATATCCCCTTGGCATACTCTTACATTCAATCACACACTTATGCTCCGCTAGCAAACCTGATTCACCTAATACAGAAGCCAAACCAATGCTGTTTTCTTCAGCATCTCTCCCACTACTTACTCTTTCACTAAACAAATCTCCCACATTACAATCTTCACTTGGATTTTTATGATTTCTTCTCTTATTTGCATTTCTTTTATCATGCTGTGTAAACCATCCCCCAACCATTTCTTCATTGCCCAATATTGCATCCATATCTATAAAATAGAAGTGCGCGGCATCAGCCTGGGGGCACTGTCATGTCATATTTGGAATGGGGATTATTAGATTTTTCTTAAAGTCACAGGGTATTTCCCCCGTCTCATATATCTTACACACCAGGTGAAATAGTTTTGTCATGCCTGGCTCTCTCAGAGACTCCAGTAGTTCTGAGGGAATGTCGTCCATTCTAGGGGCCTTGTTTAAACTTAGGTCTTTATTGCTCTGTCAAATTTTTCTGTCAGTATAGTATCTTCTATTTCATCTTTATCTACTTTATATTCACTTCCTACAATATTGCCTCTAAAATTCATTTCCTTTGTAGAGTCCCTCTATATACTCTTTACAACTTTCAGCTTTCCTTTCTTTGCTGAGAAATGGTTTCCCATCTGAGTTCTTTATATTCATTCTGCTGTTTATCTTGTTTCCAAATGTTTCTTTTACTGTCCTGTAGGCGGTATCTATTTTAACCCTATTTAAACGTTCTTCCACAGACTTTCATTTGTCTTCTAGCTACTCCTGCTTAGCTATTTTGCACTTCCTGTCAATCTCATTTCTTAGTCGTCTGCATTCCATTTTGCGTTTCCTTTACTGCACTTTTAAATTTTCACGTCTCATCAATTAAATTTAGTATTTCCTGTGATAGCCGAGCAGTTTTGTAGATCTTGCCTTTCTACCTATTTGCCCTCTGTTGCGTTCACTATTTCATCTCTCAATGCTATCTATTCCTCTTCTACCGTTTTATTTCCGTGTGACAATTGTTGCCTCAAACTCCCTCTGAGCCGGCCGCGGTGGCCGAGGGGACTGGGGCGCTCCAGTCACGGTCTACACGGCCACTATGGTCGGGGATTCGAATCCCCCCTCGGGCATGGATGTTTGTGCCGTCCTTAGTATAAGGTAGTTAAGTAGTTTGTAAACTCCCTCTGAAATTCTCAAGAACTTCAATTTCCTTTAATTTATCCAGGTCCTTATCCTTCAATTTATCAAGGTCGTCCGCCACGGTGGAGTAGCCGAGCGGTCTAAGGCGCCTAGCTGCGGAGCGCACAGTTGCTCGCCGTCGGAGGTTCGAGTCAAAATCAAATGTTCAAATGCCTGTAAATCTATCGGACCAAACTGCGTGGTCATCAGTCCGTAGCTTACAAACATAAGGACAACACACACACCCATGTCCCAGGGAGGACTCGAACCTCCACGGCGAGCAACCGCGCGCTCCGCAGCGATGCGCTTTAGACCGCTGGGCTACTGCACCGCGGCAGGTTCGAGTCCTCCCTGGGGCACGAGTGTATATGTTTGTCCTTAGGCTAGCTTACAACTTAGTTTAAGTAGATTGTAAGCTACGGACTGATGACCACGCAGTTTGGTCCGATAGATTTATAGGCATTTGAGCATTTTATCAAGGTCGGAGTAAAACCGTAAATTTTGTCGCAGTTCGTAGGTAAAGTGTCATCGGATGAACGGTATGACAGTGTATAAAATACGAAGAACCAAACAAACATTGATTTATACATATATTGTATGTCGTAATATAAGAGCATAGCGCCGTGCTGTTTAGTCGGTGGAACTGTCGGCTAGAGAACAGGTGTAGTGGACAGGTGTTGTCGCCTACGTCGGCAGAGGCCTTTGAGACTGCCCGCAACGCGCGTGCGCCGCTGCCACGTTTAGCCCCCATCCACCCACAGCCCAGGGCAGCCGTGAATGCCGCTTATAATTACACACCGCCACAATACACTGGCGCGCCTCTGCATTTACTGTCGCTTTGTCTCTCACTCTAAGCCGAGCGCTCGATTCGCTCGTCACAGCTGACAAGGCTGATGTCTTGTGAACTGCTCCCAGCGTAGTCTTCCCACAGAACGACGCCAGGACAAATCCCATAATCCCGCTGTCCAAAGTGAAGAAGTTGCCTCGTAGGTAGCACACCAGAGGGCTCCTACGTCGCGGACTGATGAACGTTACTGGTGATGCTGAACAAGGACTCTTAATACCACGAAGCAACTCAATCACAAAACTTTACTTATGGTGTCCTCTTCCGGACTTACGATGAAAAACTTGAAATTTAAATTGCAAACAGAAAATTTATGTCTCGTAACGTCATCCATGTAATACAAAGTTGCAAAATTGATAAAATCAGCCAAGCTCTTGCACAATTATGGTTTTAATAAATATTGACAATATTTGAAGATATTTAAACGTATTTTCTTCAAAAGTACTGAATATTTGACTAAAAATTCATATTAAAATGAACATCCCTAAAATCAAGGGAATGTCAAAATGCTTGGTAAGAATGATTTCAATATCGCACATAATTCATCAAATGGAGCTAATGACGTACGATAGAATAAAAAATAAATTAAAAAAATGTTTGTAGAGCTTATGGGACTTAAATACGGGGTCATCAGTCCCTAAACTTACAAACTACTTATGAACTAGCTAATACTAAGGACGGCACAAATATCAATACCCGAAGGGGGATTCGAACCGAGTTGGGTCAAAACTGAATGTCTCGTCTTAAAGTGCGTCAGAGCCCCAATATGGTGAAAGTTATAGTGATTCTCGAATACGACTATGATGGTGTTATGCTAACGTATTCCTTTTCTCCGTGGCAGATCGTCAATGCACGGTATTACTGTTCGTTTTTGCAGCATCACCTGCGACCAGCCTTACGAAAGAATTGGTGACACTTTCTGTGCAACCCATACATCATTTTGCACGACAATGCGCTAGCGTGTAGACAGCAATTTGTGGCTGCTCGGTCGATGGGTCTGGGAAGTACTGTACCATTCAACACACTCCCTGGACTTAAGTCCTTGTGACCTAGATTTGATTCCGAAGATGAAGAAACCACTTCGTGGCATTCGCTCTGGCGACAGGTTCTACACAAGGCTGGTGCCTACTTTCAAGGACAGTAACAGGTGCAAACATGTAACGCTTTTGTATCGGTTGTGAATAAATAGTTGTCACTATTCAAATTCCAACCGGTGTGTGTGTGTGTGTGTGTGTGTGTGTGTGTGTGTGTGTGTGTGCGCGCCCGCTCTCGCGCGCGCCTGTGTGTGTAATCACATTAAAATGTTAGGTAGTGTTTTTTTTTAAATGGAGAATGGACCCTTGAATACCTAAGTAGTTATTCCATTAATTCAAATCAAATGTTCAAATGTTTCTAATTCTATGGGACCAAACTACTGTGGTCATTTCTCCCTAGTCTCGCAAACTACTTAAACAAAGTAATCTAACATAATGACATTACGCATATCCATGTTCGAAGGAGGATTCGAACCTCCGACGCGGGAGGCCGCGCGATCTGTAACGTTGCGCTACAGACCGTTCGGCTACTCCCGCGCGGCTTCCATTAATTACTATAGAGCTTTGCCGCCACACTCGACTTGGGGTGATACAATCTTAGTGCACAAAGTGTAATAAATACAAAATATAAATATAGCATGAAAAAAAAGTTCAAATGTTTGTATAGTTTATGGGATTTAACTACGGGGTCATCAGTCCCTAAACTTACAAAGTACTTATGAACTAGCTCACACTAAGGACGGCACAAATATCCATGCCCGAGGGGGGATTCGAATCCCCGACCGTAGTGGCCGTGCAGACCGTGACTGGCGCGCCGCAGTCCCTTCGACCATCGCGGCCGGCATGAAACAAAACGAACCGTAACTACAAACATACAAACAAAAAGTAAAGAATAAGCAAATAGGGTACTACATCTTTGCTGGGGAAAGAATAAATGATTTGTATTTTACTCATATGACATATGATATATGATGGAAATGGAAGAGGTTGCTGCGTACCAGTATCGCAATCACGAACAAATGATGCGGCTGTTATTTTTTCGTATCACTCTGAGTAAATTGTTATCCACTTTGGTTTCTTGCTTAGAACAGGTTTTGTACATTACTTTTCACATTAAAAAAATTTCCTCTTGAAATAAACTTTCATATTTTTCATATTTTCCTCAGAAGTTTGAAAGTCATTTGGGGACCTACTTGAATAGACTCAGCAGTGGGTCGCGACCCACCGTTTGGGAAACACTGCCCCGAAGGAAGCATTTTGTTACTGGCTAGTTCTAGAAACTGAACGTTCAGAAGCAGCAGCCAGGTACCACGTGACAGCTGAGACAAGCTGCATTGAGCCGGATACGGGCTCCGCGCGACGAAGACCGGCGGCTAGGAGCGGCCCACTGCATCCCGAAGCACGTCAGTCCGACTGAAAGGCGGTCTCAGCCAGCGGTGTGATCAGTATCGGCTAGCGGCTGAAGCTGTACGGTCGGATGGAGCCGGTCCCGGCTGTCAGTCACTCCGGCTACATCCGCCGCAAAACAGAGAGCGGCGTTCAGAGGTGGGAAGGCGAGTGTTCCCGCGACCGCGACGGCGTCCAGCGCTGGCTTGGGTAGATTGACTGGTAGGGGCCCAGCGGCCAGCTCGAGCTATTCTGGGCCGCAGTAAGTACGTGCTAACGGCCCACCGACGCTGTTGACACTGGGCCCGGTGCGTGATCTTGCCCCGCTACATACACAAATCCGGCCCGTCTGCCACTGAACTTGAACTTTATTTATAGTCACTGGCAGCACCGAAGCTCCTGCGAGCTACAGTGGATTCTCAAAAAAATGAAGGCAAATCATTTCCCGATGAATATTTTCACAGCATTGTCTGGGACTCGGCGATCTTAATGTATTATTTAATTGTGAGTCAGTCAATTATCGTGTTCATATTAATGCACCTGAGACCAGTTTATACTACCAGTGGGCCATCTTCAAGGCAGTGCGGCTTGAGCTGGAACGCCACAGCAGCAGATGGACAAGTCGTGCTATTTGGTAACTAATGTTTGTATAGTTTATGGGACTTAACTACGGGGTCATCAGTCCCTAAACTTACAAACTACTTACGAACTAGGACGGCAGAAATATCCATGCCCGAGGGGGGATTCGAACCCCCGACCGTAGTGGCCGTGCAGACCGTGACTGGAGCGCCTCAGTCTCCTCGGCCACCGCGGCCGGCTATTTGGTAACTGCGGACGACCTAGCCATCTGCTGCGAAGTGTTACAGCCGAAGCCGTGAGCACGCAGTTTGATTAGAAGACGTTTGTGAGGTACAGTGTCAAAAGTCTTCCGTAAATCTGATGGTTGACTATATGCATTTTTTAAAATAATTTAAATCAGTTAACAAAAGTGTCGTTGCACAGTGGTAGAGTGCCAGACTACAAATCCAAAGGTCGCGGGTTCGATCCCCGCCAGGTCCAAGGATTTTTGTGTGTCACTTTCCACTTCTTTCACCTCTGGCAGTATTGCTCATGTGAAAAATAACGAGAAGCACCGTGGTTCGGAACCACCGTTAAACTGTAGGTCCCCCTATAACTGGCTGGGTAAGTCTATTCGAAAGCCGGCCGCGGTGGCCGAGGGGACTGAGGCGCTCCAGTCATGGTCTGCACGGCCACTACGGTCGGGGGTTCGAATCCCCCCTCGGGCATGGATATTTGTGCCGTCCTTAGTGTTAGCTAGTTCATAAGTAGTTTGTAAGTTTAGGGACTGATGACCCCGTAGTTAAGTCCCATAAGCTATACAAACATTTGAACATTTCTATTCGAAGAGCGGAGGAAGGCAACGGCATACCACCTCCAAACAGGACCATGCCTAGTAAAGCACTGTGGTGTTCAAACCAATCTTCGGATTGTTGATTGCTTTACCTTTACCTTAAATCTAGGAACACGCAATCTATTTGACATTCCCTGTCGATAGCACTCATCACATCATGTGAGTAAACAGCTAGCTGTGTTTCACAAGAACGACACTTCCGGAACCCGTCTTGACTATGGGTCAATAGGTCGTTCTCTTTGATGTAATTGATAATATTTGAGGAAATTACAGGTCGTAAAATGTTACTGCAAACCGACGTCAATGTTATAGGACTCCTATTGCCTTTCTTGAATATTGGACCTTCCAATCTTTGGGTACGGATCTTTCGCTGAGCGAACTGTTGTATATGATAGTTAGGTATGGGGCTATTGCATCAGCATACTCGGAATCTAATTTGTATACAATTAGAACCGGATGACTCACTTTTTTTAACTGATTTAAATTGTTTAAAAATGCATATGGTCAACCATCAGCTGTTTATTTTATTTAGAACTTTACCGGTTTTGGATATTATTTATCACCAGAAAAATGTGTTAAATATTACAGTCGTGAATTATACACAAGTTACAATGAAATATGACATAACCCAGTAGTTTCATCCAGAAGATACTTACAAAATTAGACAGACTGATTACATTGGTGCATTTTCTGTCACCATATCTACTGCCTCCCCCCCCCCCCTCCCCAATCCTATTTTCCATGTTCCTTACATACGTAAATCACTTGCTTGTGTTCTTGACATAACTGTATTATGTTACTTGTTATGTGGGGAACTGTATGTACATTTCATATAACTTTATATATCTTGTATTATATATATCTACACACCCACTCATCTTTATGCCTTACCGGTGGTGTTACATAACCCATACTATCTATTTAATGCATTATTTTATTATGTTAATTTTGGACGATTTAAAAATGTAATTCACTAGCTTATGTTCCAGATAGAATTGTATTATGGTGCTTAATGTGACTGGATTACAATCTTTTATATATTTTGTACTTCATAACTGTACACACTATGTCATCTTTGTGCCTTACTGTCTGTCTTACGTAGCCCGAGGTCTACCTGTCTAATTCGTGCTCTGTTCTTTTAGACTTGATCGTAATATGTTAATATCAGATAATTTGAAGATGTAATTCGTTTAGCTGTGGTTTCTTAACATAACTGTTTTACAGTACTTGCTGTGAGTGTATGATGTATCCACATTTAATATAACTTCATATGGTCTGTACTGGACAACTGTACACACCGCTTGCGTTACATGGCCAAATGTCTACCTTTCTATTTCATGAACTGCTCTTTTAGACTTAATTATAACATGTCAATTTTAGGTCATTTACAAATGTGTCGATACATATTATTATGCATGCTATGTTACAATACTGTGCTCAATACGATCCCTTCGTCTACCTTTGCATTTGTTCACTATAATTGCACTATTCTGTCACAGGATAACATTCTCATATATTCCCTAACATTACGTTTTTATGCATATTTTGTTTACCTTACTTTATACTTTGACAAACAATGGTTGTTATGGGGCACATTTATTTGTTTAGACGATCCAAACTGTCATTTTACGTAATGTTTACATAACACTTTCTGTATCAGTCGCCACGAAACCTCATCAAATATAGATATCCTTTGATGGCGACCAAAGATACATATTTTCACACCATGAATACTTCTTTCTCTGCTAACTTTATCAGATCAACTATCTAGTTCTGAATATGTTGTTACTCACTCTTTGAATTCTTAGACTCTGGCTCACTATCAAGCAGCCTGGTATTGTAGTATTTATCATTTACTACTTTACGTATCTTTCATCGTTCGACATTGATCTGATGACAGAAAATGCACCAATGTAATCTGTCTGTTTAATTTTGTAAGTATCTTCTGGATGAAACTGCTGGGTTATGTCATACTAGTACAAGCCCGTGAGTGAACAGAATTGACTGCTGTTTTAGGTATTATGAATTGTGATTCAGAATATCTGTGCAAAGGTTTCTGATAATTCAAACTGAATTACCCAGGGCAGGCGACGAGGACGGGATCTATTGTACTCTTTGTCCATATTTCCGTCACGCATGGTAAAAGTCTAAAAGTATTTTTAAAAATTGATTCTAACATCAATGTCTGTCTAACAGCAATGGATATCGATCAACTCTAGCACAGAGCATTACTCTCTCGCCTTTCCTTCACGGAAAAACGTTTTCAATAACCATCGGAGATGAAGAAACGCAGAGGATACCGTGCTCAGGGCTGCGGTTCCTTTAGGGAGGATGCTTCTCCACTGCTGGTCGAGCTGATCTCTGCGAGTTTACGAGAGTAACTCGGGCGTCCGATCGTTCAGTGTCGTGAGTGCACTCGTGCTCTCCAGAGACATCGTCCCAGACATAAATTGGTCCCAATCCCCCGGTTCCAACCAAGGTTTTTCGAGAGGTTTTCCTTGGTTGTAAGGCGTATGCCGGAACTGGTAAGCCCCTCCCACTTATTCCCAATTGGGATTCCCTCTTTGCCCCATTATCAGCTTGTCTGATAATTGGCTGAATAGAACCGCGACTCTTTATGGGCCCGCTCCACTCCTCTGAGTGGAGAATGAAAAGAATAAGTTTTTTTTTAAGAAAATAAATTAAGAAAGAATCGTCCGGGACTCGAATCCCCCCTCGGACATAAATGCTTGAGTCGTATTTAGTAGAAGGTAGTTCGTAAGTTTAGGGACTGATGAATCCGCAGTTAAATTCCATAAGCTTCACAAACATTTGTTCATTTTTGTAAAATTGCGCATGCGCATAGCTGCTGCTTAGGGAAGTCGACTACAGCTCTGCGCATGCTCAGGTCTATCGGCGACAAACTGACACACACTTAAGCTTCCTATGAATAAGATTTCATTGTAACTTGTGTTTAATTCATGACTGTAATTTGTTGACAGTCTTTCCGATAATGTATAATATCCTAAGCCGGTAAAGTTCTAAGAAGGAAAGTACATGGGTTCGAACAAACATATTTGTATGAACGTTTGCTTACAGGATCTCTACGTACATCTCAATGTGCTGGTGGGTGTCGTTTTTATGCAAAACTCTACAATCATGCTCTAGATAGCACTGTAGATGTAATTGTAGACGCCATACGTAATGCAGATATCTTAAGTATAACTTATGCAATAATCATCGTACATGTTCTCTAGCGTACTGTCATCAAAAGCCGTGATGATAGTTGCAACTTTAACCTTCTTCTCGGAAGACTGTTGGTATTCACTGCCACTGCTTCCATCGCCTCTTCCCGCACTTACCGTAGCACTACCGCTTGCAATTTGTTCGTCATTACCATACCTATTATCATCATTATGTGTTATTGTTACAACGGTATCTAACTTATGCTCATATTTCTGTACCATAACAGATACGAGAAAGCATGCAAATGATTCATCTTCTACACTAATACCATCTTCACGAAGAAGGGTTCTTCGTAACTTCGTTTCAACTAATCGCAATACATTAGCAGGATTGATTACCAATCGCCGCCCCACCTGACGCTTCACCACACAAATAGCATCACAAAACGCAACTTCGGAGACAAACTACACCGTCTTTACTGGTGAACCGACAGGTCAAAGTGCAATGCGGCAAGGCACATGCAGAGGCCTCTAGCAGATGCGGGAGTATCACTAGTGCAATAAGGGATCTTTACATTATCTCTCATACGATTTTGGTGTATATGTGTTTGTTCGAGCCCAATTACTTTCCTTGTAAGTACAATAAACAACTGATGGTTGACTATATGCATTTTTAAAAGTGTATTACGGCTGTTAACACATCTCAGTAAAATTTTGCTTTAATACTCCAGGGGTGTCTACTTCTGGCTGGTATTTTTCCACCGCTAACGTCATGTGGAGATGACAGATGAGGTAGCAGCCGCAGCGGCGCACAAGGCACAAAATAACCCCGTGGGGGAGGCCGCGCAGGTAGGCAGGCAGACAGGTGCGGCGACCCTCGCTTTGCGGGGGCGGCAGCGGCGTCAGAGGCAGCGGCAGCTTGTTAAGGCCGGTCACGCGCGCGCCGCCGCCTGTATTTTGTGCAGTGGCACTCCTGCGCGCCGCGTGTATTTCGTGTAGTGGCACTCCTGCGCGCCTTGCCGGTAATTACTGCTGCGGGCTGCCTTTCCCCCCCCCCTCCTCCTCCAGTCCTCCCCTCTCATTCCCCCCCCCCCCCCCCACTGCGTCTTCTCCTTTCGCCGCTCCCGCGCTCGCTACGTGCGCTCACGCCGACGCCTGTCCGAACGGGCTGGGTCCCGGCCCGCGTTCTGATTCTCGCGTCAGCGCCTGCCGCCAGCAGATTCGACTCGCGCCGCTGTTGCGTCACCGCGGCGTGACGTCACCGCCGCAACCGGCGGGCTGCCACTCCACTGCCTCGCGCTCGCCTCCGATACAGTCAGGGGCGCCGAATCCGTGGGTGCCCCGGGGCTCGTGCACCCCCAAGAATTTCTTGGGGGTTCTGAGCACCCACATGAAATTGACGTGAAAAATAAAATGGTGTACATTTTAAAAAAACGGGAAAAATTAAAACTACCTTATGACTCTAGAGGCAATGCAAAACGTGACCATAGAGAGAGACGACATTTCTCACGTGAAAGAAATGATCAGTTTTCTACGCGGGTCCCCAGCGAGTATCTACATCTACACACATACTCTGCAAATCACATTTAGGTGCCTGGCGGAGGATTCATTAACCACTTTCATAACTTTTCTCTACCACTCCATTCAATAATAGCGCGCGGGAAGAAAGAACACCCAAATCGTTCCGTTTTCGATCTGATATCTCTTATTTTATTGGGATGGTCATGTCTCCCTATGTAGGTGCGTGCTAGCAAAATATTTTCACATTCAGAACTAAAAGTCGGCGATTGAACTACGCAAACAGATCACGCCGCAATGAATAACGTCTTTCTTTTAATTCGTGTAACATTTCCAGGACGCTTTCCCCCCCTGTAACGTGATAAAACAAACCGAGCTGCCCTGCTCTGGACCTTCTCAATGTCTTCCGTTAGTCCCACCTGGTGAGGGTCCCACAAGAGGCAACAGTACTCCAGGAGAGGACGCACAAGTGTGATGTAGGCAGTCTCTTTGGTGGAGCTGGAGCATCTTCGAAGCGTTCTGCCAATGAAACGTAATCTTTGCTTCGCCTTCCCCACAATATTTTCTATGAGTTATCTCCAGTCTAAGTTGTTCGTAATTGTAACTCCTAGGTATTTGGTAGAATTTACGACATTAAGGTTTGACTGATTTATCGCGTAATTGAAGTTCAGCGGATTTCTTTTAGTGGTCATGTGTTTACTTCACACTTTTCTTTATTTAGTGTCAATTGCCAATTTTCGCACCATGTAGAAATTTTCTCTAAATCGCTTTGCAGTTGCTTTTGATCCTCTTGTGACTTCACTAACCGATAAACGACAGCATCATCCGCGAACATTCTAAGGGGGAGCTATTCAGATTGTCTCCTAAATAGTTTATAAACACGAGGAAGAGTAGGGGACCTATAACGCTTCCCTGTGGAACGCCAGATATCAGTTCTGTTTTACTCGATGACATACCGTCAATTACAATTGTGTCCTTTCTGAAAGGAAATCGTGAATCCAATCGCACAATTGGAGAGATATTCCATAAGATAAGTACGCAATTTCATTAGAAGCCGCTTGTGGGGTACAGTGTCAAAAGCCTTCCGGAAATCCAGAAATGTAGTAGTAATGAGTGTCCGTCTTTTACCCACTATGCTAGCTTTATTCATCCTGAAGCACGTCGGTCCTTTTGACCTTTCAGGTGTACTATTTACGAACATTCAATTGTGTTCTTTCAGGAATTTAGCTTGAAGAATCTGGTGCTGATGCTAAAGGTAATAGTTTTTCATTTATCTTTGTCACTTCTCTTGTTATTAAAATTATAAATTATGCTTTCCTCTCAGCCTTAAAAAACCTTGGACTATATTAATACCGTCAGAGATGTCATGAAGTTATTTCGAAGTGATGCAAGTTTCGATGAAGTATACAGCTCTTGCTTGGAAGTGACCAAATAAATTTGATGTCGGACTTCAAAATTTCCAAATATTTCGAAGATTTCTTTAAACCTTCGTGACTATGTTGTACCAAAGCCTTTTGTCAGAAAGAATAGCTTCGCACAAAATGTATTACATTATTGTACAGTGAAAAATTCTTTCATTGGTCGTCTAGAAGTTTTGGGGTGTTAATTATATCGAAATATCCACTTCGGCCAATTAGATCGCTTTATTGTAGTGCCCTAATACCATGCTTTCCTTTTCTTCCTCCTCCTTCTTCTTTCTATCATTAAAAGGCCAGACAACTGCATATTTACTTTTTATCAAGTATTGCTCATTCAAAAATGCATGAACATGATTTTCAGGGGGCTTGGTTTCGAACATTTGTGAACCGTGAAGTAGAGCACCCACACTGATTTTCAAAAGTAGGCGCCTCTGGATACAGTGACCAACTCGCCCCAATTTTGACGTTACCCGACGTCGCATGTTGTGGAGGCTATCTGATAGATTAATGACCTTCAAAAGTGGAAAGCCAAGATTACAAAATACTTGCGTATTTTGTGACGAACGGTTTTACTGGGCTACGCAACCATCATCTGGTCATATTAAACACTACAATGTCGTCATCGGTTAAGGAAAGGGTTATTTTTTTATCATCAGATTTCTTATATTTTGATAAGTCAAACATGTATCTACATTAATTACAATAAATTACATGCAACTTATGTTAATCATTAAGTCCAACGATGTGCTTCGCTGTAGCTCGACAATAGTTCCTTTACAATGTGCTGATTACAAGATTTTGATTAATACAGAAATTATTTTTGCTGGCTCCTCCTTTGGCAGCTTGTAAGCAGTATGCACAGATACTTCGCGAATCGCGTAATTATTCGCGACCGTTAGTGGCCGTGATGACGATATCGCGTTTCGGACGTCTGGACGGACACCGAACACGTAACGAATTTCTGCCTCAGCAGAACGAACGAATAGATGCTCAATATCTGTTTATAGTGCGTCTCGGTTGCACAGTGGTAGAGTGCCAGACTACAAATCCAAAGGTCCCGGGTTCGATTGCCGCCAGGTCCTAGGATTTTTATCTGTCACTTTCCACTTCTTTCACCTCTGGCAGTATTGCTCATGTGAAAAACACCGAGTAGCACCGTGGTTCGGAACCCACGTTAAACTGTAGGTCCCCCTATAACTGGCTGGGTAAGTCAGTTCGAAGGTCGGAGGAAGGCAACGGCATACCACCTCCAAACAGGACCATGCACTGTGGTGTTCAAACCAATCTTCGGATTGTTGACTGCTTTACCTTTTTAGGACCCAATTGAGGAGTGAGACTCCATGGTCATGGAACAAATCAGTACATTAATTGTTACACAAGAACGGTAATAAAAAAATTTTAAGTAGTCCTTTGCACACGACAATCTTAAAGACAAAGTGAAAAGAATCAATACAGGAAAAAAAAATGAATTATCTTAATTGTTTAACTTTTCTAGGAGTTCCTCGACAGGATAAAAGGAGTGAGCCATGAGGTAACTCTTCAATTTACATTTGAAAGCGTGTGGATTAGTGCTAAGATTCTTTAGTTCTTGTGGCAGCTTATTGAAAATGGTTGCCGCAGAATACTGTAGCCCTTTTCTGCACAAGTGTTAAGGTGGTGTGATGCAAAGGCAGATTCGACTTCTGTCTAGTATTCACCAAGTGAATGCTACTAACTCGTGAGAATAAGATGATGTTATTAACAACAAACGACATTAAAGAAAAAACTTATTGTGACGCCAGAGTCAAAATTCCCAGACTATTGGAAAGCGGTCGACATGACGTTCGCGAACTTACACCAGATATTGCTCGAACCCCCCGTTTTTGAGCCAGAAATATCCTTTTTGCATCACGCGAGTTATCCCCAAAAAACAATGCCGTACGTCATAAGTGAGTGAAAGTAAGCGTAATAGACTACTTTTCGTGTTGAAAAAATCACTTATCTCAGATATTGTTCTAATGGTAAATATAGCAGAATTTAGTTTTGGAACAAGATCCTGAACATGGGCTTTCCATGACAGCTTACTGTCTATATGAACACCTAGAAATTTGAACTGTTCAGTCTCACTTATCACATGCCCATTATGTGAATCAGAATGTCAGCTTTCGTCAAATTATGTGTTAGAAATTGTAAAAACTGAGTTTTACTGTGATTTAACATCAACTTGTTTTCTACAAGCCATGAACTTATCTCTTCAACTGCATTATTTGATACTGTGTCAATATTACGAGAAACATCCTTCACTACCAAGCTGGTATCATCAGCAAACAAAAATATTTTACAGTCACCTGTTATACTCGAAGGTATATCATTTATATAAATAAGAAACAGCAAAGGTCCCAAAACAGACCCCTGGGGCACCCCATACTTAATTGTGCCCCATTGTGATTGCACGTCATAGCCATTTTCTACACTGCGGAGAATTACCTTCTGTTTATTATTAAAGTAAGTGTGAACCAGTTGTGGGCTACTCCCCGTATTCCATACTGTTCCAACTTCTGGAATAATATTTTGTGATCAACACAATCAAACGCTTTTGTTAAATCAAAGAGGACGCCTAATGTCCGTAGCCTCTTATTTAACCCATCAAGTGCCTCAGAGAGAAACGAAAATATAGCATTTCCAGTCGTTAAACCACTTCTAAAACTAAACTGTAAGTTTGACAATAAATTATGTGAACTGAAATGATCAATTAATCTTGAATAGACAGCCTTTTCATTAACTTTAGAAAAAACCGATGGCATAGAAATAGGTCTATAGTTGTCTACATTATCCCTTTCTCCTTTTTTATAAAGTGGTTTCACTACTGAGTACTTTAATCTGTTAGGAAACTGACCATTCTGAAAGGAAAAATTACAAATATGGCTTAGTACTGGGCTAATATATGGAGAACAGTACTTTAAAATCCTGCTAGGTACCCCATCATATCCACAAGAGTCCTTAGTCTTTAGTGATTTAATTATTGACTCAATCTCACCTATGGAATATCATGAAGGACCATTTCAGGTAACAGCCTCGGAAAGACACTTTCTAAAAACGTTATATGACCTGTAGAAACTAGAGTCTTGTTTAGTTCCCCTACTATATTAAGAAAGTGATTATTGAATATTGCACATATATCTAACTTGTCAGTAACAGAAACATTCCTACTACGCACTGACGTTATATCTTCTACCTGCTGCTGCTGACCAGACACTTCCTTCACGACTGACCAGATAGTTTTAATTTTATCCCGAGAGTTTGCTATTCTTTTTGCATACCATATACTTTTTGCATTCTTAATGACATTTTTCAGAACCTTACAGTACTGTTTGTAATGAGATACTGCATCTTCATTTTGACTGCTTCTAACATTTTGATACAACTCCCGCTTAGTTCTACATGATACTGTTATCCCCTTTGTCAGCCAGGCTATATGATAATGACCTTCAAAAGTGGAAAGCCAAGATCGCAAAATACTTACGTATTTTGTGACGACCGGTTTCACCGGGCTATGGCACCATCATCTTGTCATATTAAACTTTACAAGTTGCGAATACATTTCTTGTATTTACATTAGCAACTGTAGTCGCCGCAGTGTCCGCTCTTGCAGACATGCATGCATGTCTGAAGGACATTTGTTTAGTTATGTCAATAAACACGGACACTGCACATCGTATTGAAAATCAGTCATAGTAAGGCTTGCGACAAATGTGCGGGAATTTTATCATAGAATGTACGAGCACTCATGGGCAGTAGACAATGTGTGGCATACGAAGGTTTGGGTCGTTCCGGGAACCGTGCGCGGGTAGCGTAATGACAACGCGACCGCTCGCGATAAGCGGGAAATCCGGGTTCGAGTCCCGGCCCGGCACAAATTTTCATATGTCACCATTACACCGTACAGCTGATGCTGATTAATATTCGCAATCGCGAATACATTTCTTGTCTTTACAAGTTGGTCATCGGCTACACTTTGATTGTGCCCGTAGTGGAGGACTGATGTGAAACGACCGGCTGTCTTCCGCCAATGTCCGTCATCGGTAAAAGCCATCGATATCAGAGACACTGTGCACGCAGACTAATACTCTTTCTACATATAAAATTTTCTACTTTCTCTGACGGGTGGTTATACACATGTACTGTGCACATCTCCGGAAAAGCCTCTTTCGCACGAAAAAAAAAAATGCATTAATACTAAATATCGGTACCTCAGTATTCATGTTTGCGTATTTATACAGTGATTACTATCATATTGTTTCTTTCTTTATATTCGTTTTACCACTGTCGCAGTGTACTATACCGTGAACCACTAGTTACTCAAAAGTTCAAATTCTTTTAAGCTTAAGGGACTTAACTGCGGGGTCATCAGTGCTTAAATTTACAAACTACTTGTGAACTACCTTATACTAAAGACGGGACAAACATCCATGCCCGAGAGGGATTCGAAACTCCGACGAGGAGCCATATTTTATAGTTTTAGGATGAATGATTTTTAAATCCGTATGTTTTTCGCCAGATGCTTCCAGTAGTACTCGTTCATCTTTATGTCCTAGTGCCTCAATGCACTTGGCTACTCCGTCGCTGCTCAGTTACCATTAAACGCGATCTACATATTAACCAAAGACTTCAGCCTCACCAGGATCATCGGCAGTCTTCTGCAGAATCGAAGTTTCTTTGTTGACCTCAAAGGCTACACAAAAATGCTCTTTCCCAGAGAAGAGTGCTAGCTCCAGTTCTATTAAACATATACTGAGGTTTTAACTGAAATATTGGCAACTATTTATTTACAAACGATACAAAAGTGTTAAACATTTACACCTGTTACTGTCCTTCAAAGTTGTCACCAGCGTTGTGTAGAACCCTTTTCAAGTGATGTGGTAGGCGTAGTATACCGTTAGCAGAGCGTTTTCTATTGATGGTTCGAATGGTGCGGTCTACTGCCTGTCGAATCTTCGGAACAGTTCTGAAGCGAATGCCACGAAGTGGTTCCTTCATCTGCGGAATCTAGTCAAACTAGACCGCTCCATTCGCATCATCAACAGAACAGGTCCTGCTAACAGTGTACTACGGCTTTCACATCGCTGACAACGGGTTCTACACAACGCTGGTGTCTACTTTCAAAGACAGCAACAGGTGTAAACATGTAACGCTTTCGTATCGGTTGTGAATAGATAGTTGGCACTATTTAAGTTCCAACACTCGTATTAACGACGGACCCATAGCCCCCAACTGCAGGACTCTCCTGTATGTTCATATCTCGCTTTGGAAACCGAAAGCACAAATTTCGATTCAATGGAAACGTCTCTAAAGAGCAGTCTTTAAGATCTCAAAGTACTACAGAATAAATAAAAAAGACACAAGTGTGTGTGTGTTTGTGTGTGTGTGTGTGTGTGTGTGTGAGTGTGTGTGTGTCAGCGCGCTTTTCATCTGAGAAATTGGGAGGCTACCTGCAAGTTAAAAGAATGGTCAGGAGTTAACACTGTGACACCCCAAAATACCTAGGAATAGCACTGGACAGTACTCCAATGTTTTGCACGAATATCGCCGGCCGCGGTGGCCGAGGGGACTGAGGCGCTTCAGTCACGGTCTGCACGGTCACTACGGTCGGGGGTTCGAATCCCCCGTCGGGCATGGATATTTGTGCCGTTAGAATAAGGTAGTTGATAAGTAGTTTGTAAGTTTAGGGACTGATGACCCCGTAGTTAAGTTCCATAAGCTTAACAAACATTTGAACATTTTTTGCACGAATGTCAAATCAAAAGTCACCAAAAGGAACCACTTACTGAGTAATCTGGACGGGACACAGTGAGGCAATCAAGCGGAAACAATCCGAATCTCAGCAATGACATTATGCTACTCCACTGCAGAGTACACCTATCCCATTTGACACGAGTCATCAGAAGCAAACAGGTGTATGGAGCCCTAAATTACACATGTATGATTACAGTAGGTTACCTGTAGTCAGCTCCAGTCAAATACCATCTTGGAGGAATTACACCACCTCCTGTCCCAAGAGAAATCGCAGCGAACAGGGAAAGAACGAAACCGGAACAGGAAAAGAGGCATCCCATGCATGAGCAACAACCCTATGCACAATTAAAGTCAAGGAAAAGTGTCTTCAGAACGTGGGAGAAACTAATAACCACTGATGAAGAAGCCAGACTGAAACTATGGCGAGCTAAGACACCCCACCCCTCCTGGTTGGAAAACATTCTCAGAATCTTCCCCCCCCCCCCCCCCCCCCCCCGATCATTATGAGAACTAGCCAACCTGGAAGTCCCTCAGCAGGCTTAGATCAGGTGTGGGTAGATCACGGGTTAACATGCAAAATGAGAATACAATGTGTAAGGAAAGGGTGCGGTGACAGTGATTAATTAACTTTAAGGATCGTTGAGAAAATGTGTTTAAATACCTTGTGAAAATTCGGTAACGTGTCTTTTACTGATATTAAATTCGTGGTAATGTTACGTAAAACTCGTGAAATCGGCAAGTGAATTTAATTAAATTTTGATTAATTAACAAAGCAATTAGTGCTATTAAGCAAAACTAAGGCCCTATCTAAGAACTTCATTAATTATCACTCACTTTTACTTTCCTTACAATCTCCTTTCGGGAACTGCACATACCAGATAGGTGAAGTAATTCCGCGTACGTGCAATACGTGCGACGTGCTTGTAATACTCACACGTCTCGTAATTTTGATTAGTGACGTTCTATATCAATCAATGTCACGTGGTTGGTACGTAAGTACTAGCCAACCACTGCACTTAATATTTCTCTGATTATACTTCTCTTTGAAAAAATGTAAAATTACGTAAGTTAATCTTTGAAAAATTATGTGCTTGTATAAACTAAATGAACTGTCAGGTAAGATGGATTTTGGCGGTGGTAAGAATTGTTGAACTGAGACACTACAGGGTTCACTGAATGTCTACACATTAATTTCGAGATTAATTATTTTTAAATAAATTTTTAACTTTGAATATTGTTTCGTCAAAATAGGTGATCATCAAAGTCCTAACTGAATTAATTACTGTTCATTAACTGAATTTGAAAACAATGGCGTCTGTCATACAATGTTCATATGCAATTAATCTAAATAGATTCACAGTCAGTATTTAAGCTTTCTATAATGTTATGCACTTTGAAATAATATTCTCAAATCTAAGATCAGTCTGTCCAATTATTATCAATTAGCTTTCGTTACTCAAGTCAAGAATGGGTGTAGTATTCATTATAAAAGCAATGACAAAACATCTCATCTTGTATTTTCGCAAATCTAAGTCAATGAATACTTTTACAATATACATTAAATATCAAATTTGACATACATATAAAGTTACTACTTATCAGAAAGTGCAGCGATGACCATTATCTTTACATATGTTTCACAACAGTGGTTTTACAATACATCCCCTACTATACGTTTTCCAGAAATCATATTTATGAGAGATACATCCTCTTGCTCCACTTTCCACATTTCAAAAAACATTACGGTTTCTTACAACGTGAATCGCGTATTCGTTCCGCGCGACCGTTAGTGTTCACAACGCAGTCCCGTTGTGCACGATACGACGGAAACGTTATTACGTACGATATTTGTGCCTCGAGCAAATGGAACACTATATTTGCTTGAATCACACACTTTGTTTCACTTTATGACTTGTTATAAAAATACTAAATTTGAAATGAGCTTGAGCACTACACGAGACGTGCGTGCGACAGTTGTCGATACGTACTGCCTTTGTTCTGACTGAAGCAGTTCCTAGCAATTATCGATATCCCATTTCTTACCACTAAGCATTTTACATGAGCAAATAAAATAACATAAACATACATGACAAGCAATAAATACAGTGACAAAAGGAAAATAATGCATATAAGCGTTAACATATTACAATAACATATGGTGTTTACATAGAGTACATACACCTAGGCGAGATGCAGTACAAACGCTACACAGCCATTTCATATGTTCATATGTAAATAAACTGTCAGAGGATATTCGTTTAGATGTTCCGTGTGACACCTTACAATTGAAAAAACAGCATACAGTGTGACTGTGGGGTAGAACAGACTGTTCAGTATACGCTTCAGTTCCGACTGTGTCCAGCCACCTGCACAGTAGATGGTCTCTAAGGGCCCCTTTACACGCTACAACATATCTGTGCAGACTAGTTTTGCAACGACCGTCTGCGCATTTTTCGTTCCGACAGTTGGTACATCTTTGCTCAGTCTTGAGTTGTTCTGTCCTTGGTATAAAGGCTATGGGCAAACTAAGTAAATTTGCTTATAAAACAATACTGCTGTCCACAGCAATAAAATTGGAAGAGAAGAAAGAGGGTCAAGGTCTGGCTATTAAAATGTTTCTCTCTTTCACACATTAATCTTTTAAAAGAATTAAAATTCGAAAAAGATGACTGGTTCAATTATTTACCAATGGATGAGGAAACATTTTTGTGCTTTTAGAATACGTCACACCACACTAAAGAGACATGACAGTGTGATGAGAAAGTTAATAAGTGCTCATGAGAGACTTTGTGACATTGCGGTTTCTAGCTACAGGCAGACGTTATGCTGACCTTAAATTTTATTGTTACGTTAGCGTCCTCACTGTCACAACAATACTACACTGCACGCTGGCTGCCTGCCGATGTGGTCGAGGGGACTGAGGCGCTCCAGTCACGGTCTTCACGGTCACTACGGTCGGGGGTTCGAATCCCCACTCGGGCCTTGATATTTGTGCCGTCCTTAGTATTAGCTAGTTCATAAGTAGTTTGTAAGTTTAGGGACTGATGACCCCGTAGTTAAGTTCCATAAGCTATACAAACATTTCTTTCAAACACGCTGGCTACAGCAACAATTGACTGTGCAATTCGTCAGAGATATCGTTTACACGCTCCGACTTGTCTGAGTGCTATCTGTGTGATTTGAAACCGTGCCAGACTTCGCGCAGACCGGACACAGACCAGTAGCGCAGACCAAATCATCCGTCGATGAGTAATTTACACGCTCCGACATGTCTGCGTTAACAAGGTCTGTACAGTATAATGTTCATTTGTTATTAAGTAATTACATTCCATTCTACCACTTCCAGACAAGATACTTAGCTTATCAACATTACGATGTATGGGGGTTCTGCTCGCTGCAAAATTATGCTCCTGGGGCGTCGTGGTAGAAATAAATACAATTTTTTACTTCTTTAATTTGAATCAAACTTCTTCTCCACAAAAACATTAAAACGTAACGTACACAATGGTACAGAACTTAGCTGATAGTACTTCCATTTTAAGACACAGACTGACATAGCTTCCAGAGCACTTTGCGAAAGCCAGAACTCGAACTCCCCCACGCAAGGCGGTGAGGCAAATATATAACATGGACAATAATGACATTACATCATGCATTGTTCATAACAATTGAATATGCTGATTTACAATTAATGAACACAACAGTAAAACATTTCATGTATACAAAAATAATCACAATATAAAATGAAAACTATACATACAATAATTTTAGATGGCGCATATCTTTTTAAGTCGTACTTTCGGCTCTTTCTGTTTCACAACAAACAGCAATGTTAAATGTCAAATAATTATCTAATGAGTACATCATACATGATCCTGACATATATTGAACTATCAAATATCTTCGCAAATCTGAAAATAGGTTCACAATCTCAGGTCAGTCAATACATACAAAGGATCACAACATTGAAATTTCGACTATTACATTAACACAATTTGTTTATAAGCCTGTCATATATACAATGCTATTTATTTTCATTTCTTCATGTTTTACAAAAGTTTTTACCCTTCGTCTGTCTATTTATTGAAATAATGTACAATGACAAAAGTATTGTTTATAGAACTGTCTGGAAACGTCTTATACAAATCTCTTAATTAATGAAATCTATTCACTTGTTTTAATCACAGTATCGCCGAGACACTGTCCTACACTGATTCCTAGGCTGGCTATTTCGTTTGTAACTAACTTCACACGCAACATGTATGACTATTGAATCACACGATTCCGGGTCCGACGCAGACGGTATCGTACGATAACATTGAGATGAGAGGGCCAGCAGTATCATTACAACAGACAAGTCTGCGTGCATGTCAGAGCAGAGGGGCCCTAACAGGCTACGGAAAATGTACTAGAAGAGGTCAAGTATGGCCAAAGACTATAAAATATGTTGATTTGGCAACGATTGTGTAAATGTGTCCATATATGTTTCTGGCACAATAATAATAATAATGTGGTTCTCTCACTTTTACACGAAGAACACCACAGTACCACATAAAGCCATCTAGAGAAATTGTGGATGTAGCCTAGTTTGCCGCGACACCCTGTACAGTAACGCTTTCATAGTATTGGCCCACTTTAGGTTACGGTAGTAACACTAAAAGTGGGCCTTTGCGATCATCTTTTGACAGCTCGAAATTTAAGTGAAAATAACGGCTTAACTATTCATCTGACACGAAAATTGAATAACCGAATTTGTAGAGGAGAAAATTCTCTACAACTTTGCTCTGTTGTGTTTTTTCATATCTCGTAGCGTTTCAACGATATTTGCAAAAATAACTGCGATTTTGGGATGTATGTCTGTCCGTCCGTAACGTGTTCCCTGTTTTTAAGACGAACCGGTCAACCGATCAGCACCAAATTTTACAGACATCATTGTAGGCCACCAGAGACCAGAACATCCATTTTTCAAATTTTTCGGACAGAAAATACGGTAGTAAAACCAAAAAACTCCGTTTGTAATATAATTGTAATTGCAAACGAACCGTTCATCTGACACGAAAATTGAATAACCTAATTGGTAGAGGAGAAATTTCTCTACAACTTAGCTCCCTTATGTTTTTTTCATATCTCGTATCGTTTGAGACATATTTGCAAAAATAACGGAGATTTGACACCCTCCATTGAATTAACGAAAACCAGCCGTTCGGAGATGTCACGTAACATTCCTCGCGTATTTGATGATTTTATTAGTGTAACTTACACGTTGTCATTTCAAAGCAACGGCACACTGAGGAATTCACACACACATCGTTCTTCGAATGATAAATTCAAATGTTCAAATGTTTGTAGAACTTATGGGACTTAACTACGGGGTCAACAGTCCCTAAACTTACAAACTACTTATGAACTAGCTAATCCTAAGGACGGCACAAATATCCATGCCAAAGGGGGGATTCGATCCCCCGACCGTAGTGGCCGTGCAAACCGTGACTGGAGCGCCTCAGTCCCCTCGGCCACCGCGGCCGGCGAATGATAAATGATAATCTAATGTCTACAAATGCCGTATTAACATCAGTTAACAACGCCCATCACTAGTATGAGATGGATGAGCACATGTTTTCAAAAAATGTTCAAATGTCTGTAAATCTATCGGACCAAACTGCGTGGTCATCAGTCCGTAGCTTACAAACTACTTAAACCTAGGTAAACCAACCTACGGACAAACACACACACCCATGCCCAAGGGAGGACTCGAACCTCCACGGCGAGCAACCGGCTACTCCACAGCGGCACATGTTTTGATTTATAGCCGGAGCGTAGTGGGCAAGGTGCTGGACTGTGGCGCGAAAGGTCGGTGGTTCGAAACCCGCCACTACCTAAATTTTGTTTTCCTAAAAGGGTTTCAGACACGCTTATTAATTAATTAAATATTATTTAGATTATTATTTTGGTCCAATATGTTTGCAAAAACTTATAAAACTACAAATCTAAAGTGGGCCGTAAAACACGTCAGTGGGATTTTTTTAAGGTGCAGGTAGCCGCCTCGTCGTAGCGAGGTTGCGCCGTTAACGTTGTCTCTCGTATCCGCCCCCCCCCCTTTTCCGGTCTGCTGGCGAGGCAATTACCGGCGTCTCCCTCTCCCCCTCCTTCTCCCCCTCCCCCTCTCCCCGGCCGCTATCGCCAAATTATCGTGCGGCCAGCAGCAGCGATTAGGCTCGCTAATTCGGCAGCCTTGTTACCGCTACCTCCGCCAGCCTCCAGCAGCCTCAGTCACCTGCCACCCTGCCGCCCTGCCACCGACCCCTATTGCTATTATTAAGAGCCCTCCCCAGCGGCGCCACCGCCAAAGTCAATCTCGCCCTCTCCACCTCTTCATCTTCTGCTTATTCCTCTAGCTCAGCAGTTCACAATTTTCTTAGCTGCGCAGACTACTTAATGTCTGTTTTATAACGACTAGGTGATACATAATATTGTACACGTTGAAATGCTTCATACAAGATATATTATACTAGATTACGTACATGTTATTACATACCTATTTTTTAAATATATATCATATACGAATTTATATAAATTTTACAACGTGGAAAAGTTGTTGCCAAAAATCGCAAAAGTGTCATACAGGGTCTTACAAAAAGATACGGCCAAACTTTCAGGAAACATTCCTCACACACAAAGAAAGAAAATATGTTATGTGGAGATGTGTCCGGAAGCGCTTAGTTTCCATGTTGGAGCTCATTTTATTACTTCTCTTCAAATCACATTAGTGCACCTCTGTTGCACAGTGCTAGACTACAAATCCAAAGGATTTTTATCTGTCATTTTCCACTTCTTTCACCTCTGGCAGTATTGCTCATGTGAAACATACCGAATAGCACCGTGGTTCGGAACCCACGTTAAACTGTAGGTCCCCCTATAACTGGCTGGGTAAGTCAGTTCGAAGGTCGGAGGAAGGCAACGGCATACCACCTCCAAACAGGACCATGCCTAGTAAAGCACTGTGGTGTTCAAACCAATCTTCGGATTGTTGACTGCTTTACCTACCAAATCACATTAATCATGGAATGGAAACACACAGCAGTAGAATGTACCAGCGTGACTTCAAACGCTTTGTTACAGGAAATGTTCAAAATGTCCTCCGTTAGCGAGGATACATGCATCCACCCTCCGTCGCATGGAATCCATTATGCGCTGATGCAGCCCTGGAGAATGGCGAATTGTATCACGACCGTCCACAATACGAGCACGAAGAGTCTCTACATTTGGTACCAGGGTTGCGTAGACAAGAGCTTTGAAATGCCCCCATAAATGAAAGTCAAGAGGGTTGAGGTCAGGAGAGCGTGGAGGCCATGGAATTGGTCCGCCTCTACCAATCCATCGGTCACCAAATTTGTTGTCGAGAAGCGTACGAACACGTCGACTGAAATGTGCAGGAGCTCCATCGTGCATGAACCACATGTTGTGTCGTACTTGTAAAGGCACATGTTCTAGCAGCACAGATAGAGTATCCCGTATGAAATCATGATAACGTCCTCCAGTGAGCGTAGGTGAAAGAACATGAGGCCCATTCAAGACATCAACAGTTCCTGCCCAAACGTTCACAGAAAATCTGTGTTGATGGCGTGAATCGAGAAAGTACAGTACATAATAACGAAACAATTGGGTATTTTGACAATTGTCTGCACGAATTATTTCAATTTACATTTAAAGAGAAATACTAAAATGAGCTCTAACATGGAAATCAAGCGCTTCCGGACACATGTCCACATAACATCTGTTCTTTCTTTGTGTGTGAGGAATGTTTCCTGAAAGTTTGGCCGTACCTTTTTGTAACACCCTGTTTAGGTTATGAGTAATATATGAAATAAATAGGTATGTAAAAACCTTCCTGTGTTACACTGTAATGTTGTGACAAATTTGGAGCTCAATCGGTGCAGAACTTTGACATTTTCAAACACACACAAAGCAACACAACATTTTTATATATATATAGAGATGATGATGATGATCGTGTGGCATTTATGACCGTTAGAGCCCAACTGGGGTCGTGTTCAGCCTGCCTGGTGCAAGTCTCTTTATCTGACGCCACTTCGGCGACTTGCATGTCAATGATGATGGAATGATGATGAGGACGACACAACACCCAGTCCCCGAGTGGGGAAAATCTGCTACCCGACCGGGAATCGAACCCGGGCCCCCTGCGTGGCAACCCACCACGCTGTCCACTAGACTGCGGAGGCGGACATATATAGAGATAAGAGGCAAGGTTCCGAGTGACTGGCTGGCTGATTAAATGAATGACTCATCATCGCCCAGCCAAAACCATTGATAATAAAAACTTGAAATTTGTAGAGGGTGTTCACATTACACCGTTGTCGTTGTTTAAGTATCAATTTTTCGATATTCCGTCCCTAAGGGGGTGTAATAGGGGATGAAAAGTTTTTTTTGAAAATACGCTGTTATCCAGTCAATTTTCATGCTAGACCTACATAATTTGGTGTATGGATTCTTGGTTAGAATTAAAAAAAGAAGCGTCATTCAGCTTTTCCTGAAAATCATCCATTAAGTGGGTGAATTAGAGGATGAAAAGATTTTTGAAAAATGCTACTATCAAGTCAGTTTTGAAGCCTGAACTACAAAAGTTGGTATTTGGAGTCTTGGTTACAATTAAAGAAGTACGTGTGTATCTGCCCTTCCTTCTTCGTCATTGCCTACCGTTCCTGTATCTCGTCTTAGAAATCTATTATCTCCGAAATTTCTTGACGGAATTCTTTGAAATATTGATACAACATACTAATGGATTACGCGCATGTTTTTACTTACCTATTTTTTTTAAATATATGGCATATACGAATTTATATAAATTTTACAATGTGGAAAAGTTGTAGCCAAAGGTTATGAGTAATATATTAAATAAATGGGTATCTAAAATCCTTCTCGTGTTACAGTGCAACGTTGTGACAAACTTGGAGCTCAATCGGTGCAGAACTTTCTAAGATTTTCAAACACTCGCAAACCAACACAACATTTTTATATGTAGAGATTCCTAAAGTGATATTGAAATAGTCGTATTCGCATTTTTACTGTGTGTCAGGAGGGTCTCATCAAGGGAAAGTTCCGGACTTCTCGGAGTGAAGCAAAACGATGTTGTTCGGACGTGAAGAGGGGTTGTATATGATAGCTAGGTATGGGGCTATTGCATCAGCATACTCTAAAAGGAACATAATTGGTATACAATCGGGACCGGGAGACTTACTTTTGTTAAGTCGTTTAGGTTACTTTAATACACCAGTGGTAGCTACTTCTAAATTCCGCATGTTGGAAGCTGTTCTTGATAGGAATTCTGGACTATTTGCTTCGTCTTCTTTCGTGAAGGAATTTCCGTAAGCTTAAAAGTTGTACGTGTTGTTTAATGTTGAATCTATCGTTTAATCAGACAGCAAAAGTACTTTAAAATAAAGTCACTCATTCAAAACCTGATCTGGTATTAGTTGCAGTCCACATAGTTGTCATATATTGATGTTTAACAGTCAAGATCACTAAGTCATCAGATAACTTCATCAAAATTTAACTGAACACGTACATTGTTCATTAACACAATAATTTAGTTTAATTAGGGCTCTGACATTGATGTACATACTGTTAAATGAGAAACAGTGCATTAAACTGATTATGTGCATAACGGATCTATTAACAAAACAACTGTGATATGTAACCTGCATGAAACACACTTATACTCAAAACATTTGACTGCGAGAAAGATATTTAAAAAAAAAAAAAAAAAAAAAAAAAAAAAAAACGCTTAATGTTCGACTACGAGAATTTTGCGCAGGTCAGTACCTGATTATCAAAACTCAGTATCATACTCAGTTACATGCAGTGTTTCATAACAATCGTTTACTACGGTACCAATAAGGAAATCTGTTCAACAGATTACCAAAATCAATACTGCACTTTAAATCCACAAATAACTAATTATAAAATAAAGGAAGTAGGTTAATCTTGTAATTACATAAATGAAACAGGAAAGGTAGGTCAACTTTGTTACTTATTTATTAATAATCACCATAACATTACCTAAATGATACAACCCTTTCATAATTACATGAAATTTTATTACCTTCATTCCAGGAGTGGTACAACCTTTTTCACAATTATATGATATGCAACATACGAGGCGCGTCCAGAAAGTAAGTTCCGACTGGTAATAAAATGAAATTGTACACAGATACAGAAGAAATTTTTATTGCACAAAATTCTACAACTCTTAAACTACTTTTCCACATAACTGCCGAAATTTTGTAGGCACTTGTCTTAGCGTGCCACAAGTTTTTGCCTGCATCCTTCACAGAAGGTTGCCGCCTGTGTATTCAGCCATGTGGTAACAGCTCTTTATCATCGTTGAAGTGTTGACCACCAAGGATAGATTTGAGGTGTAAGAAGAGATGAAAGTCGCTAGGAGAGAGGTCCGAGCCTTATGGAGGATGACCAAACAGGTCCCATTGAAAATTCCGTAAGAATTGTTTGGTCACATTCGGTGTGTGAGGTCAGGCATTATCGTGGAAAAAAAATCTTTTGACGGTAATCCTCTTCTTACATCTAAAATCTGTTCTTGGTGGACAACACTTCAACGATGATGACGAGCTGAAAGAACATGTTACCACATGGTTGAACACACAGGCGGCAATATTCTATGAAAAAGGCACACAAAACCTTGTGCTATGCTATGACAATTGCCTACAAAATTTCGGAAGCTACGTAGAAAAGTAGTTTAACAGTTGTAGATTTTTGTACAATCAATATTTTTTTCTGTATCTGTACCCGTTCGTTTTATATAACCAAATGGAACTTACTTTCTGGACGCGCCTCGTATATACTTGTTGGCACTGCAGCCTCTGCTCTACATCGTAGCCATATACAGACACAACTGCTCTCTAAGCGAGCTGAACCACAAGTCTGACTCTCTGTCTCTCTGCACGAGCTACAATGCTATGCGATACATAATCTTTGCCAAAGATGAAACTTCACAGATATATGTACACATATGGATATACACAGTAGAATATTATTTTCTTGCAAGCAAGTTACTCGACACAAAACAGGAGGCACAATATTAGACATTTTCTTACAAATTCAGCAATATACATTTTCTATGGACACGTTTCAAGCTGTGTTAAGCAATTCTGTTTTAGCATAACTGTCGTCAATAGGTACACCATTACTATCGCCTAGTGAAGGTATTGATTATGTCTGGTAGCACAGCAAGTAGTCACAGGTGACTACGATAAGGTGCGTGACCCACATCGCTGAGGATTCGTGTATTTTCGCGAGTGAAACAGCGGGTCGCTGTGGCCTGTGTTCTCGGCTGAACTCCAGCGAGGCACTGTGCCCGGAGCCACATAAATTCCGTTATTGAGGGCCGCTGCTTCACCTGAGAGCTTTCTCCCGTGCGTCCGCGTGGAGGCGCCACAACCGATGCCACTGCTGCCCTTATCAGTTCGCCGCACACACTTCGCCGAGCAGCTGTCTCACACACATTCGCCACAAGCGCGTTTCTAGCTACGAGAAGTAGCATCTCTCTGCTCCAACGACTCTGTCTTCCTAACCTGACACGATTACTGGGAGAAAGTGTTACTTACAGGGACCGGTTTCTGTTCTTACTCATCATCCATTTCTCTCGGTGCGGACCTCTACATGGAAGTATTCAGATACTTGCTCTGAAGTAGCACGCCAACAGATAATCATATACAGGGTGCCCTAATAAAACACACGGACATCCTTTGGAGGCAGATTACTTGCACATAGAGAGTAGTGAGTTTATGCTCAAAAATACACACTTAAAGAGATGAGCTTTTCTCCAGTTAACGATAAGGTGGAACACGTTTATTCTACTTTTCAAATGCGCATAGTTCTCAAGGTATGTATTTTATTTTTTTATACACTATCTAAAAACCCGGCGTTGCCCGGATATTTATTCATTTATTCCTGCCTTGAGTTAGTACTTCTACTATCCCTTATCTCTCTGTCCATCTCTTTTTCTCTAAAAACATGTTATATTTTTCGGAGAATTAATGTTCAAATGTTTAAGCTTAAGGGACTTAACTGCGGGGTCATCAATCACTAAACTTACAAACTATTTATGAATTACGTTACACTAAACACGACACAATCATCCATGCCCGAGGAGGGGAATTAAACCCCCGACCGTGGCGGCAGTGCAGACTGTGACTGGCGTGCCGCAGACCGCTCGGCCACTGTAGCCGGCTTCGGAGAATATACAGTGTGAATCAACTAACACTTGCACCGCAAATATTGCGGAAACGGAAAGTGCGATTTATGTGCAGTTTTCACAGCTTGCATTTGGCCAGGGGCTCGTATTTTTAGCCAACAAAAAGATTGTAATATTATTTAGAAAGTGTGTTTTTTTATGCAAACATACAGTTTTTAAAATGGAACTATGGTTGTTTTTGTCATGCACTACAATTTTTGACACCAGCTGTGTACAAAGAATTTTGAATGACATTTTTATCACGTTTAGTTTGGCAGCTACAATCGTTCAAAGTTTTGGGAGCGGAGGCTGCCTTAGCGTAGCTGACTGGCCGAGTGGCTAGCCCCTGGGACACGGCCCACTGTCTCATGGCCACCAACCAGTGAGCTAGGCTGTCGTTACCTCCGCCCCCAAAACTTTAAACTATTGTAGCTGCCAAACTAAACGTGATAAAAATGTCATTCAAAATTCCTTGTTCAGAGCTGGTGTCAAAAATTCCAGTGCATGATAGAATCAACCATTGTTCCATTTGAAAAATTGCATGTTTGCATAAAAAATACACTTTACAGGTATTTTTACAATCTGTTTATTGGCTAATAATACGAGTCCTCGACTACCAAGCCATTCTGTGAAAACCGCATATCAATCTCACTTACTGTTTCCGCAATATTTGCGGTGCAAGTGTTGGGTGATTCACCCTGTATATATAAGAAATAAGTCTGTCTTGCATAATGTACAAAATTATACGTGCAGTATCCAAATAGAGATAGCAATCAAAATACAGATGACATAACATTCGCACGATCTCATATTTATTGAGTTATATGTTCTACAGTTCTATAATTTTTCAGGTATATATTAATTTGTGTAAGTGCTGTATGTCGGTAAAATCTGATGCGAATACAATTAGTAGTAAAGAAGTAATAGATTAAAACTTGGTGGGTAATGGGGCGATTTTCAGTATATGTTACTGTTTGTGTGTTCATATCTCATGAATTACATGTTTTACTGCGGTACAATTTCGAAGATACATTCAGTGATATGTGTGTATACTGTCTGTAAACCTTCCTGCGGCTACAATTTTTAGTGTACAAATTATAAATTGTAACGTCATAGCGAATGCCGTAGTTTTAGTGCATGAACAGCGGAAAAGTATTAAGCGAGGAACTGTTTTTCTTTCTTTATTTTGATGTTGTTTAAAGTTTCTTGGTAGTCGCTAAGTACGTCATTGTCATACAGTGTGTGAATGAAGTCTCGTCGCATTATGTGGCAGTTTCTTGCAAGTATATTGTTTGACGTTGTATCTCATGAACCATGTGTCGACAGCATTGTTACCTTACCGTAATGAATATCTGCACCAAATTTGGTTGAAATCGGTCGAGTGTATTTTACCTGCTTGCTTCAGAATTTGAAATAGTGTATTCCAATAAACTTTGTCAAAAGTTTTCTCCAAATCTACAGAAGCTAGAAATGTAAGTTTGCCTTTCCTTAACCTATATTCTAAAACAACTCGTAAAGTGAGTGTTGCCTCAAGTATTCCTACATTTCTTCTGTATCCAAACTGATCTTCCCCACTTCCTCCACCCACTGGGCCCAATTGTGAGTACAGGATATAATTATTTTAAATGCTGCGAAGAATTACCTTCTGCTGTATGTTATTAAAGGAAGAGGTGAAACAATTTTGCGCCCATGTTCAGGGTCAGGTGGGGTAATAGCGACCCTGGGGTAAATGTGAAATTGCGCATTTTATTAACAATAATATTAACTTCTAAATTTTTAAAAATTGATGTTAGAAGCAGCTATTTGTGTACTTTATGCGTATGTGAAGGAATATAAAGTGCCGGCCGCAGTGGCCGCGGGGACTGAGGTGCTCCAGTCACGGTCTGCTCGGCCACTACGGTCGGTGGTTCGAATCCCCCCCTCGGGCATGAATATTTGTGCCGTCCTTAGTATTAGTAAGTAGTTTGTGATTTTAGGGACTGATAACACCGTAGTTAAGTCCCATAACCTATACAAACATGTGAAAATTATTGAATATCAAGTGTTTCAACAATGAATCTATATCTATAAATGTGAATGGCTATTCGGTGTACGTTTATCACGTCTGAACCACAAGACATAAAGAGTTAAAATTTTGTACAGTTACTAATGACTACCCGGGGAAGGCATTAGGCAAGGATTTATGGTGATCGGATAGCTATTTATCTATATACATTAATATGAATGTCTCTTCAGTGTACGCTTATCACGTCCGAACGACAAGACGGAGAGACTTAAATATTCGTAGTTACTAATTTATAACTGAGGAAGGTTTTAGGCATGCTTTTATAGCGATCTGATAGATATTTAGTAATTTGAATAATATAATGTGAAATGCGGAACAATATTTACTCTTTGAAAATTATATTTACTCTTTGAAAATGATTTTATTGGTTGCATTGTTGCTTGTGGGTTGATAATGATAAAAGGGTGGGGTATATTGAGTGGGAAAGTTATCAGTGTATATAAAATTCTACGCGCGCGCGCGCGCGCGCGCGCGCGCGCGCGTGCGTGTGTGTGTGTGTGTGTGTGTGTGTGTGTGTGTGTGTGTGTAATATTTCACTCTGCAGCGAAAACTACAGAACGCAAACGAATGGTCTGTGTTTAATTGTTGTCCGAAGTCTTCCGTTGTACACCATAGCAGTTCCATGCCGATAGCTATAAGGGGGTAGAAGATGTGGTGGTTGAAAGTCGTCAAATTATGAAAAAAAATCGGAATGAATGCCAGCGATGACGTTTACGACTCTATAGCAAGGAGGTTACATACAGCGAAACGTGATGCCACAGACCATATCTTTGGACTATGCGTGCTACAATGTCTTCAGATCTTTCTAAAAAAAAATGTTTGTAAATCTGTCGGACCAAACTGCGTGGTCATCAGTCCGTAGCTTACAAACTACTTAAACCTAGGTAAACCAACCTACGGACAAACACACACCCGTGCCCCAGGGAGGACTCGAACCTCCACGGCGACAGCTCTTTCTCTTTAAGGATAAGCATACTAATAAGGAAATATAAGAATAAATAAGTAGCACACTACTGAAAGATAGCTTATCTATAATAATCAACCAACACGCGAGCGGAGCCGCGGGTTTAAGCTAGCATAAAATATTTCAGATTTTGTGAATAATGACACTTAAAAAAAGGTTGTTGCTAGTTGTTGAACAATATGAAACTGCATCTAATACATCTAGCCTTGTTGCTAGAGTCAAGAGTATTGGGCACCACCCACCTTAACTCGTTCAAAACTTTCACAATTTCATTAAAACTTAGGTTGATCTTTTTAGACTAGTACTACAATCTAAAGGCCTAAGAACATAAAATCTCGTGTTTGCACAGACAGAAAAAAAATACTATTTGTGAAACATGCAGAAAATGGTCGTAATTACCCCACTTGACCCTACTGGAAGAGCCCCTTAAGTGCTGCAATGCACGTAGAGTTCTCCCTCCCCCCCCCCCCCCGCCCCCTAGGCGTCCACATATTTCCTCCGCGGGCCGGATGCACCCCACGGGCGGTTATCCACACGATCGATAAATATTTTAGGACCCAAGATTGAAACTTGAAGAACTCCGTTAATTTCTTCGCTGTTAGAAATGAAGTGGAATAAACCCATTACGATAAGTTGCCTGGCAATTAACCTCTCCAACAAAATATAAGCTTGGGGTCAGTACGACGCCGTGAAAGCCAATAATTTACGAGGAGCGCAGCTGGTGACGTCAGCTAGCAGGGTGAGCGGCAGGCGCTAGCCGCGGCGCCTAGCGGTGCGGCGTGTCATTAGAGGGGGCAGGTGACATCAGTGGTGAGTCAGTCAGCCGGCGTGGATTTCTCCCAGCCGCAGCCGGCACCTGCATGCAACCGCTGCGTCCCCACCTACTCACTCACTCACTCACTCTGCAGTCGGCAGCTGCCGCGTGGCGCGCCACGGCCCAGTGTGTCCGCTTGTCACACTTCACCGTCTGCTGTGCTCGTTTGGAGACGGCCTACCGAACACTGGAGACAACAACCTGCGCGCCATCTCACCGGAACGATTGCCGCGGCTACACAAGGTCTGGACTGTATTTTTCACAGCACTGTGTATTCTGTACAGGGCCGGCGCAAGGCACGTGCGAAACGTGCGGCCGCACGGGGCGGCACTTTCCCAGGGGCGGCAAATCTGTAAATCTGCCGCCCTCCCCTTTTTTTTCTTTACTTTTCTTTATTTTTCTTTCTTTCTTTCTTTCTTTCCTCCTCCTCCTTCTTCTTCTTTAGGAAAAATTCATGCCCAACATAGGATTCGAAACCGCACCTCGGAGGGAGCGGCTTCGGGAAGTGGCATGTTTACGCCGGAGGAACAGAGAGGGGGAAGCAGTCTGACGTACACGCCGACGCCAGTATTCTTATTAGAGATTGGAAAACTGAAACATCTGACGGTTTCGAAACGAATGAAACAGTACCATCGGTGGTTTCGAAACCATGAAACCGTGAAGCAATGTATGTTTTGTCATGAAATCTTCGTTCTAGGAGGGCAGTATTTTTCACTATGTGGACAAGGGTACATACAAGAACCTGTCAACCATAGAGTATATATTTACTTCTTGGTCTGTACGGAACATGTTGATAAAGATTTTCTCCCGTGTTGTTGATGTTGCCAACATAGTCACACGAGGCTGCAATACGATACGCATATTACAGTGATGGATCATAAATGCTACTTTCTATACATACTAAATAAATTATAGGGAATAAAGGGCACACTAAATAATCACAAGTAATGCTATGGAATTACAAAAATAATAAAGTAAGAGGCAAGTTCACCGCTTGTACGTCTTGACCGTTACACCACCGCCGCAATTCTTTTAACATGAGTGTCGAAAAATTATAACGACAGTAGGTAACTTCGTTTTCGCTCGTAAGAAACTAACTCTTTAACACGAGATTAAATATGGGATCTACCCTTGTTAGTATAAAAATGTCATTTCAGGCTTCATGTTGTATCTTATTTTAAAGAATGTAGTTTCACTCGTGTGTCTTTAATATGGTAGATAAACCTAGAATTTAACTGGTTTTTCAATGCAAATAGTGAACGTTGTTTTATTGTTCTTTTACATGTATAAAGCAGACATTATGACATTTCGGAATACAGCAGCTCTTGCAAACGAATCTTGATATCAGTAATCATTAGCTGCAGACTCACGATACCATTAGTTTGTTCCGCGTTTCTGCATTAGTGGTTTGAAACACCGGTATTGTGAAATCGTGAAACCGACATGAAACCGTGAAACCGACAGGAAGAAACGGTTTCAGTGTATCGACAATCGACCGCGAGTGTGATCCGAAACAGAACGGAATGAAACCGCATGGTTTCGAAACAGTGAAAGATGCCGGTTTCGAAACACTGAAACTGCTGTGTGTATCGAAACCTGGTTTCGAAACCATGAAACCGTAGCCAACTCCAATTCTTATGAGTGGAGCGCTGCTAGCCTATTACGCGCCGTGCGTTTACTCACAACTAATTTTGCAGAAGACGAAATCTAATTTCGAAATTCGAATGCAATGTTATATACTGCGGTTACATGTTAAGCGTGAAGCAATTTTGCTAAGCCCTTCAATGGCTGTTTACGAGTGTTTTATTCTTCCCTCCTTATGAAAAAAAAAATGGTTGAACACCTTGAACATTACTACAATCACACATGTCCCACAACTACAATGGCTAGAAGTATTCAGAATGGGTAAATACGCTGCGAGTAATTAAAAGGGATAAAGCCGTTGATTAGCAACAATGCCCTCTTGTCCGCACGAAACAAAGCGTTAATTTTGACACCTTCTAAAACGAAAATTGCTTCTAAGAGTTTCTTTGCTAGCTTTGAAGGTAATTACTGTTTGACAAAAGTTGTGCAGTTTACGCACAGTTCGTATTTATCTCTGTTGTTTGTAATGCCATAGAAATTGCTGCCTGATAATACATTTATCCATATCATCGGTCACATACTGATTTCTTCAATTAGCTTTGACTCTAATTTTGAGCTGGTACCCAGTTTTGTAAAATCAGTCGCAATTTTTGTTTTCATTTTCCAGATCTACCTAGATTTCGGGCACACTGTGGCTATTCTCAATGCTTTGAGTTATGTTTACATCTGTACCGTCATGCTGAACGTAACTGTCAACATGACGGTTTGATACTGGCCACTCAGAGGCCGAAACCTAAGTAGATGTGAAAAGTAAAAACAAAAAATGCTATTGATTGCTGACATTTCCTGCTGATTTTTAAAATAAAGTTCCACAAACGTTTCGTAAAATAAATAAATAAAGAATAATAAAAATATATTAAAAATAAAAAAAAATAAAAAAGGAAAAACACGGGGGTTGGGGGCGACAATTTAGCAGCTCGCACGGGGCGGCACTTGTGCTTGCGCCGGCCCTGGTTCTGTACGCACAGCGGTCGATTCGAAAGGCGCAGACCGATTAATGCTAAAAGTTAGGTGCTGGACTCGGATCTAAATCTACATGGGATTCTCTGCAAAACACATTTAAGTGCCTGCCAGAGGGTTCATAGAACCACAATTATACTATTTATCTCCCATTCCATTCTCGAATAGCGCGCGGGAAGAAAGAACACCTGAATCTCTCCGTTCGAGCTCTGATTTCTCGTATTTTATTCTGATGATCATTTCTACCTATGTAAGTGGGAGTCAACAATATATTTTCGTATTCGGAGGAGAATGTTGGCGATTGGAGTTTCGCAAGCAGCCCACGCCGCAGCGATAAACGCAGTTGTTGTAATGATTCCCATCCCAGATCCTGTATCACTTCCGTAACGCTGTCTCCCCTGTATCGTGACAATACGAAACGAGCTGCCCTTCTTTGGACTCTTTCGATGTCCTCTGTCAAACCCACCTGATAAGGATCCCACACTGGGCTGCAATACTCCAAAAATGGACGGACAAGCGTAGTGTATGCAGTTTCTTTTGTAGTTCTGTTGCATGTATAAGGATTCTGCCAATAAAACACAGTCTCTGGTTCGCCTTTCCCACGACATTATCTACGTGTTTTTTCCAGATTAAGTCTGAAGTAAAAGTAATTCCTAGGTATTTTGTGGAGTTTACGGCCTTCACTTTTGATTGATTTATCTTGTAAACAAAGTTTAACTGATTTCTTTTTGTACTCATGTGGACGACTTCATACTTCTCAATATTTCGAGTCAATTGCCAATTTTTACACCATAGTGATATCTTATTCAGATCGTTCTCTAGTTGGTTTTGATCTTCAGATGATTTTACTAGACGGTAAATGACGACGTCATTTGCAAACAACCTAAGAGAACTACTTAGATTTCCTCCTAAATCGTTTATGTAAATAAGGAACAGCGGCATAGAGTAAATGTTTCGCAATAGTACCTTGCGTCAACACGGAAGCAATTGATAGGTTGTGTAGCATAGAGTTGACCACAATTTTCAAAATATCGAGACACGTGGTATCGATATTCATCTAGTCATCGATACTAAAAAAAGGTAAAGCTGTCAACAATCCGAAGATTGGTTTGAACACCACAGTGCTTTACTAGGCATGGTCCTGTGTGGAGGTGGTATGCCGTTGCCTTCCTCCGACCTTCGAACTGACTTACCCAGCCAGTTATAGGGGACCTACAGTTTAACGTGGCTTCCAACCACGGTGCTACTCGGTATTTTTCACATGAGCAATATTGCCAGAAGTGAAAGAAGTGGAAAGTGACAGAAAAAAAAATCCTAGGACCTGGCGGGGATCGAACCCGCGTCCTTTAGATTTGTAGTCTGACACTCTACCACTGTGCAACCGAGGCGCACTTATCGATACTATAGCATAGGTTTCAACCATTTTGATTTTAATCGTAATTGTTATGAAAATTGTATAAAATTAGGACTTCGAATTCCGATTTCCAGGTTTAAATAACAGATCGGTTTTATTTGTAGCTTTATTCTGAGTCATTGTGAATACTGCACGCAGGCAGATCCTTCTAGTGCTTCTTGTTTTGTCGTCAAAACTCGTTACGAGTTCGTTCGTGTGATATCGACAAAAATAAACTGGCCATTGAGCAACGCCTTCTAGCATGTTCTTGTGGAAATCACCAGTACTGAAAGCAATTTCTACGAACTGGAAAATTGCTTAATACATACGGGAGGAATCCACAAAGGCGCGCCATAGTGGAATCTAGCAGCAGCCAATGAAAATTCGGCATGTCATTGACTCGCAGCTGTGTCCCTACAGAAAAAATCGTGAAGTGTATGGGCAAAAATAAACAACGCTCATCATATTGTATTGGTTTTGTTTCTTATTGCATCGCATCTACTGACACAGCGATTTCGTGTGTATGATTGCTGTGCTAGTGTGTGTGATGAACGTTTCGTGTTTGTAAAATAGAGTTCAACGAGTAAATCACCAATAAATGTCATCTCGTTTCAGAATTTCGACCAACTCTTAGCACTTCAACATTGAGTTCATTACTAGTACAAAAAATTAAAGTGATTTCTTGAAAAAAAAGAAAAAAAAGTGACTAGGTTGTGCAATTAAAGTTTGAAGAGCTCCACTGTCACTTCAGGTTCTCTCTCTCTCTCTCTCTCTCTCTCTCTCTCTCTCTCTCTCTCTCTCCCAGTGCTGCAACTTTCACGAATGTTAAAAAAAAATTAAGGACAAGGATTTAATTAGGCCTAGTAACATACTACAAGAAGAGGACCTAGATCGACATTGATATATATATATATATATATATATATATATATATATATATCAATCATCTCAAACTTTGACCTTTTTTCTTCACTTTCTTAACCAGCACTCTCCCCGAAATATCTTAACTTGCACTCTTACTGTAAGTTATGATTTTGCTTTATATAGTGTTTTTGTGCAACTTTTAATGAGTAGATTCTTTTATATTAATCTGGAATTCACAAAGTCTAAGATGTTCGGATCTGTGGAAGAAATTAGTTATTAAATTTTACTTCCCCCCCCCCCCCCTTACTCATCCACACACATTCGTACTGTATCCATCAGAATGATGTACTAATATGCTGGCCCCCATCTCATCTGCAACGTTTCAGAAACTGTTCCCCTTGGACTCCTTCCTAACCGCCCCCTCCCCGCTTATACTTTCTACGTTCAAATGTTCAAGCTTAAGGACTTAAATGCGAGGTTATCAGTCCCTAAACTTAAAAATTATTTATTAACTAACTTACACTCAAGACAACACAAACATCCAAGCCCGAGAGACGATTCGAACCCCCGACGGGGAATCCCCTCACGCGTCGGAGCATAGCGCCTCAATGCGTTCGGCCACTTCGCCGCAGCTATACACATTACACACTAGGTCGCATCACTACTTGCCTTATTCAAAAGCTGGAAGCTCTGCTATAGAGCCAGTATCGGTTTTTTCAACTTGTCGGTCGATAAGCATCAGCACGGCTTTAGGAATCATGAATCTTGCGAAACTCTGCCTGTCCTTTCCTCCCATGACTTTTTGCGAGCTGTGGATGAAGAGCCACAAGCAGACTGCATATTTCTCGATTTTCGAAAGGCGTTTGACACGGTAGTGCACTGCAGACCGCTAATGAGGGCTCGAAGACTACCCAGTACATTGTCAAAAAGTGTTCAAATGTTTGTAGAACTACGGGGTCATCAGTCCCTAACCTTACAAACTACTTATGAACTAGCTAAGACTAAGGACGGCACAAATATCCATGCCCGAGGGGAGATTCGAACCCACGACCGTAGTGGCCGTGCAGACCGTAACTGAAGCGCCTCAGTCCCCTCGGCCACCGCGGCCGGCAGTACATTGTCCATGATGGTGAGTGTTCATCAGAGACTATGGTATCGTCAGGAGTACCGCAGGGCAGTGTGATAGGACCGTTATTATTTTCCATCTACGAGGGTGATCAAATGAAAAGACACAATATGTTTTAACAACCAAACTGGTTGAAATTTGAATATGTCGCTTTGGGATAACGTAGTGCAACATCTAGGGACGCGAAGCATGAGTCGTCGCTTCGCCCAAAAAAATTTTATTCTGTGCCCTCAGCAGGTAAGGTGGTGCTCACCGTCTTTTCGGTGTCTGAGGTTAATCATCGAAAGCTTCGAGCACGGAGAAACCATTAACAGAGTAGTGTGACACACTCCGTAGCCTACGTAATTCTATCAAGAGCGAACTGTCTGGGCTCCTCATGGAGGGAGTGATTCTGTTCCGTAATAAGGCGCGTCCACATGTCTCAAAAGTCATACAAAGTGTACTGGCCAAATTCAAATGGGAGCAGCTTGAGTATCCGGACATGTCGGCCTGTGACTTCCATCTGTTTGTTCCGCTGAAAAGCATCTCAAAGGGAAGAGCTTAAATTATCTCAACGAACTGAAGGACACAGTAGGAGACAGGCTCTTGTCACAGCCATAGTAATTCTGAAAACAGGGAATCCTTCGACTGGCTGAACATTTGGATAGTTGTACTCAGACCTCTGGCGAATTAAGTCTTCAATTATACCCAGTTTGGCGTTTCGTACCTTTTAATTTGAACACCAGTCGTATAGAAATGATCTGAGGGAGAGTATTAGTTGCTATCTGATGCTGTGTTGTACAGGAAGGATTCCTCGTTGAATCTCTGTAATAGGATGCAGTACGACTTGGACCAAATTTCTAGACGGTGTGAGGAATGGCAGGTAGCTCTAAGCATCGAGAAATGTAAGGTGATACACATCAGTAAGAGAAACACTCCTATAATCTTCGAATACAGCGTTATGAATGCTTCTTGACAGGGTCGCGTCGATTAAATATCTCAGCGAAACGCATATGGAACGAGCGTATAAGGGCAGTCGTGGGGAAGACCGATGGTCGACTTAAAGTGGAACACGGACGAAAGTGACTAGTAGTGGTACCAGGTACCCACCGCCCCGAAACTTAGGGTGGACAGCGGAGTCTGTATGTAGATGCAGAATTTAAAAAGTTAATCAAGCCACAGAAATGACAAATACAGTATTTTAAAAATCAATAAGACAGAATATATTATAAAATCACTTATTTACAAGACGTTACAGAACCCCTTAATCGTCAGCGATAGATGTTTGAGTTACTCTATGTCTGCTTTTATGTGTCACAGCCAGTTTTATTAAGGAAACCACTCTTTTGGGCGAAAGCAGTTGGGGCGTGGCATATGAAATTGTTTCTGGGTAATTTTTGACAATACAGGTGCGAAATGATGACTATCAATCGCAAACTTTACAGGATCCGCTCTAAATGAAATTGATCTAGCTACTATTTTAAGTAAACCTAAAGCATTGAATTAAATTTTGTGATGTGGCCGAAAATCGAACCCGGACCTCCATGCTTACTAGGCAGACGTCTTACCGTTAGACCACCACACCACTAACGATTAAGGCGCCTTGGAATAGTCTAAGCACGATTTCCCTCCACGTCACAAACTTTAATTCTGCTTCTGTGTTCCAAAGATAATTGCTTAGACTATTCCAAGGCGCCTTAATCGTTAGTGGTGTGGTGGTCTAACGGTAAGACGTCTGCCTAGTAAGCATGGAGGTCCGGGTTCGATTCTCGGCCACATCACAAATTTTAATTCAATTCTTCAGATTTATCAGTAATGTCTTTGACATATTCGAGACGAAAATCCGTCTCAGGGATTGTTTATTTGTATTAAATTACTATTTTAGGTGTTTTGTCACAGAATTAGAGCTTGGAATTTCTTAGCGTAGGGACAAGGGTTTTTTGTGTCGTGACTAATTCGAAAGATTGTCAGGAAGTTCATCTGTTACGTATTGTGAAAGTTAGTATCCAGAAGAGATCTCACACATCAGCCTTTTCTCGGAACAAATTTCCTTAGGTATTTTCTTTGCTATTTCCGCTGTTGCATCAGACACTGCAAGTGGATGCGCTTTAACCGGGTACGCAGAACTTTCCTGGGGCACTTCTAGTATTACCCTGATCTCTGATAAACGCTTGTCGTCTAGAACAACGTACTGGGTTCTCTTTCTTCAGAAGTCTTCAAGCCATCTTTATTTCTAGGAACCTATTCCGTATTCTCTTGCTTTCGTTAGCAATCAGTTTCAGGCGAGTGATGTTTTGTGAAGCCGTGCTGATGCTGCGACAGGAACTTATCCATCTCAAAGAAATTTATTATCTTCGAACTGTGAATATGTTCAGTAAATCGTTAGCAAATCGATCTTGGCAATATCGGTCTGTAATTATACAGTTTCGTTCTTTTATCTTTCTTATAATTTAGTCACCTACGTTTCTTTTTTTCGGGTCAATTGGGAATTTCGCACTGGGGCAGATAATCTACACCTACATAATTATTTTGCAAATCACATTTTTGTACCTTGCAGAGGGTTCATCGAACCGCTATAGTAATATTTCTCTACACTTCATTTTTGTAACACCGTGCTGGAAAAAGGAACACCTAAATCTTTATGCTTTCGATCTTGTTTCTTTTATTATTATCATGTCTCCCTATGTAGTTCGCTAGTAGCAAAATATGTTCGCATTCCGAGGAGAAAGTTAGTGAAAGAAAATTTGGCACATAGATCTCGCAACGAATAGCGCCTTTCCTTTAATGATTTACACGCCAAGTCGTGATCGTTTCCAAGGCAGTTTCTCACCTGTACCGCGATAACAGAAACCAAGCTGGTCTACTCTGCAATTTTTCTCTGCCTTTCGCCAGTCCAATCTGATGAGGATCCCACACTACAATACTGCAAAATAGGACGGAGAGGTGTAGTGTAGGCAGTTTCTTTTCTAGACCTATTGCATCTTCTAATTGTAGCCTTTGGTCGTCTTCACCACTACATTTTCTCTGTGTTATTTCTAATTAGTTATTCTAATTACCATTCCTAGGCGTTTATTTGATTATACAGGCTTTAGTTTTGGTCGATTTATCGTAATGAAGTTTAAGCGATTTCTTTTAGAGCTCATATGGACTACTTCACGCTTTTCATTATTTAGGGTCAATTGCCAATTGCCGGCCGCGGTGGCCGAGGAGACTAAGGCGCTACAGTCACGGTCTGCACGGCCACTACGGTCGGGGGTTCGAATCCCCCTCGGGCATGGATATTTGTGCCGTCCTTAGTCTTAGTTCATAAGTAGTTTGTAAGCTTAGGGACTGATGACCCCGTAGTTAAGTCCCATAAACTATACAAACATATGAACATTTTGTAATAATTGCTGTAGGGGTAAGAACCTCATACGACACATGGTTCCAGAAGCTATAACGTCATAAGCAATAAGAGTTGCAAAAAACACACATGTGACAAGACTTTATTCATACACTGTAAGAGAGTACTTAGCGATTAAACAGTGACGTTCATGGAACACCGCCCCATCAAACACAAGGTTTTAAACTACTACTACTTTACTACTAATTGTATTCGCAACAGATTTACAGATATACAGCAGTTGTACAAATGAACATATACCTGCAAAATTATATAATTGTTAAACATTTAATTCAGTAAATATGAGAGATAAACTGCTGTGGGTGAAAACAGTCACATAATGCACCACGTTTTAATCCACTTCTTATTCACTACTGAGACACTGTTGTATTTCTTTAAAGCTGGCAGTGCTGCCAACAACTTTGAACTGTGAAGCGCACACGGCTGCAGACGAAAGCAATGGACTTCAAAAAATGTTCAAATGTTTGTAGAGCTTATGGGACTTAACTACGGGGTCATCAGTCCCTAAACTTACAAACTACTTATGAACTAACTAACACTAAGGACGGCACAAATACCCATGCCCGAGGGGGGATTCAAACCCCCGACCGTAGGGGCCGTGCAGACCGTGACTGGAGCGCCTCAGTCCCCTCGGCCACCGCGGCCGGCCAGTGGACTTCTATAGAGTTAAAAGGAAGGGAAAAGAATGAAACAATACATCCAACGCTCATTACTTCCGACGGACTTATTTTTATCTTAGACTGCCATTTCCAGTGAGACTTGCATTTTCTATTACGATTAATAAACCATAGGGCGATCTATTAAATACTGCAGAATTTTAAATCTTTATGTTTCCCACATGGCTAAGTCTAATTTGCTTGCTCAAAGGTGGGCCTACCAAAGAATTTATGCATACTAGCTCTTGGATAACTAACAAGAATTATTGGTATAGTCAGGTTTTGAATCAGGCGATTTTGTGAATTTTACATATTGTTTGTGTTTTTATTTCAATCTTTCTTTGTTTGGATACTGTACTTATTATTTTGTACATTATGCAATACGCCCTTATTTCTTATATATCCTCCTATAAATATGCCATGTTTTCAGAAAAAAAGGCGATGGACAGACAGAGGGAAGGGATAGAAGTACTAACTCTAGGCTTGAATAAATAAATAACCCTAGCAACGCCGTGTTTTCAGCTAGTTTATAAAGAAGAGGAACAGTACTAGCCCTCTAGCAATTTCCTAGGTAACTCCAAAAATGACTTCTGTTTTACTTGATAAGTTTCCATTAATTAGTACGTACTGAGCCCTTACGGACAGGAAATCACCGCAAGTGAGATGATATACCATAAGGACGGAATTTGATTAAAAACCACTTTTAAGGTACAGGTGAGAAAATACTTTCGGAAATCTAGAAAGAGGGAATCCATTTGAGATCCCTTGTATACAGCAATCATTACTTCATGTGAATGTAGAATAGCTGTGTTTAGGAAGAGCGATACTAGTTGACTATGGGCGATAGGTCGTTCTCTTCGAGGTAGTTAATAATGTTCGATAAACGTGTACGTCCTGCAGTGGCAACTGGTGCCTCATATGACTGGGGGTTCACTTCTTTTAGTGCCGGATCCTGATAACGTACCACCCCCCTCCCCTCCCGTTCGGCGTGTCGGATGTTTCTGCGCCCCCACCACCCTTTACATATATTTCCGTTACAAGATCTGCAGAATGTCTTACCTCTGCTTGTTTAAGATAGCTTCAATTCGAACTTAGTTATTTCACACTTATCTTCCAAGCTTAAAGCTCAGTAATTTGTTTCATTTTTCTTTGATAATAAACAACAAGAATATATAAATGTGCACATGAACACTAAACCACAGTAAGAAACTGATTACACTGTTAAGTGACTTTCGGCTCACGTGATACTCTAAGCAGCACCCCATCCTAACCTTACGCATGCGCAAAGACTGCTCTTCCGTACATCTTTTCAAACGGTTAAATATTTATGATAAATCTGAACCATTGAATTAAAATTTGTGATGCGACAGGGAATCGAACACGGACGCCCGTGCTCACTAGGCAGATGTCTTACCGCTAGACCACCTCATCACTAGCGATTAAGGCGCCTCGGAATGGTCTAAGCACGATTTCCTTCACGTCACAAACTTTAATTCAGCTTCTGTGTTCCATTTTGCATTGATATTTATATCACCTTAAACAGGAATGTTCCAATATGTCCATTTCCGAGGTGCGATTCCGTTGTATGGAGAGCCTTGGCAGTAGTGGCAATGTTCTATGGAACATGGAAGCTGAATTAAAATTTGTGACGTGAAGGAAATTGTGCTTAGATTATTCCGAGGCGACTTAATCGCTAGTGATGCGGTGGTCTAGCGGTAAGACATCTGCCTAGTGAGCATGGAGGTCCGGGTTCGATTACCAGTCGCATCACAAATTTTAATTCAATGCTTCAGATTTATCATTAATGTCTGGCATATTTGAGACGAAAATCCGTCTCAGGGTTATATGTTTACATTGATAGTTAAATATTTGACACAACGAAGATTATAAATGTCATTTACTCTCAAAATCGCGACACTTTTGCAAAAACGTCTAAAGCATATGTGGAAAGAAGTCATTGCTCCGGTATCTGTTAAAAAGAAGATTGGGTTTAAAAATATTGCTTGCAGTCAGTCCAGAACCTAGTACCTTCGTCAGCGCATAGCGACTCCGCTAACCGCACGGCTGTTCTTGCTAGGTGGGGAGTGGTGACTTCATTATTATTCGTGATCGTATCTTCTGAAGGCTTTTACAGTTGATGAGTCTTTAATTTATAGTTATAAGATATTTTACCAACTATGACGTGTTTTTGATGAATCTTCAATGCTTCAAAAACAAATATGAAGGACGGATGTTGCCTTCATGCTGGATTTGCGCATGCGCAAGACGACGTGCGCGGCAGCTTCACTGTCTTGCTTCGCGACCTTTTCGTTTGTAACCGCCAGGGCTCGAGTAGCCAGGAGCTGGTGTCCCTACCAGCTCCAACGCCAATGTTAAAAGCGTCGTTAGCCGGCCGCGGTGGCCGAGGGGACTGAGGCGCGTCTGTCACGGTCTGCAGGGCCACTACGGCCGGGGGTTCTAATCCCCCCTCGGGAATGGATATTTGTGCCGTCCTTAGTATTAGCTAGTTCGTGAGTAGTTTGTAAGTTTAGGGACTGATGACCCCTATAGTTAAGTCCCATAAGCTGTACAAACATTTGAACATTTTGAAAACCGTCGTTTCCCCTCGCCCCTACCCGTCGCGGGAGCGTCCATATGCTGCCTCCAGGAGGTTCAGTAGAGAAGTTGAACCTCAGCCGCGCTTGCGGATTGCAACGCTGCGGCCACTGCCGCCTATATTAAGCGACCGCGCTACGACTCCTTCAGCGCGACGTTAAACGTTTCTCATGCGATAAAATACTTTGAATGTACTGGCAGAACGGGATTAAAATGGGTCAAAACAAAATAAGCAGTCTCGCATATGCGGATGACTTAGTTGTAATGGCCGATTCGATTGAAAGGTTGCAAACTAATATTTCAGAGCTCGATCAGAGGTGTAAGGATTATGATATGAAGATCAGCATCTCTAAAATGAAAGCAATGTTTGTGGGAAAGAGATTCAAACAAATTGAGTGTCAAATAGGAGGAACAAAGTTAGAACAGGTAGACAGTTTCAAGTACCTGGGATGTATTTTCTTACAGGATGGCAACATAGTGAAAGAACTGGAATCAAGGTGCAGCAAAGCTAATGCAGTGATCGCTCAGGTAATATCTACTCTCTTTTGCAAGAAGAAAGTCAGTACCAAGACTAAGTTAGTAGTGCACCTCTCTGTCTTTTGACCAACTTTGTTGTATGCGAGTGAAAGTTCAAATGTTTGTAAATCTATCAAAATTCAAATGTTTGTAAATCTATCGGACCAAACTGCGTTGTCATCAGTCTGTAGCTTACAAACTACTTAAACCTAGGTAAACTAACCTACGGACAAACACACACACCTATGCCCCAGGGAGGATTCGAACCTCCACGGCGAGCAACCGCGCGCTCCACAGCGAGACGCTTTAGACCGCTCGGCTACTCCACCGCGGCACCTTATTTATAAGGTAGAGGTTACAGATATGAAAATAGCAAGAATGATTGCAGGTACTAATAGATGGGAACAATGACAAATGGGTGTCCATAATGAGGAAATTAAAGGAAAGCTGGGAATGAACACCATAGATGAAGCAGTTAGAGCGAATAGACTGAGATGGTGGGGTCATCTTACACACATGGGAGAAGCAATGTTACGTAAGAGACTCATGAGCTCGGCAATGGAGGGTAAGAGGAGTCGAGGTAGACCAAGAAGAAAGTACTTAGTGCAGAATGATTTTGAAGTAAAAGGCATAACATCAGACGAGGCATCAATGTTAGCATTGAATAGGGGATCATGGAGGAATTTTATTTGAGGTACTATGCTCCAGACTGAACGCTGAAAGGCATAATCAGTCTCTAATGATGATGATGATGCACATATAAAATGATATGATAGAAGAAACAAACGAAGAATAACACCTAATGTTATTTTTTACTACTTTTCTCGACGAGTTCTCTCTCTCTCTCTCTCTCTCTCTCTCTCTCTCTCTCTCTCTCTCTCTCTCTGGGTGTTCACAGAACCAGTGTACACGTAGGACGCGTCGCCACTGATGTTCTCCAATCCTTTAAACCGAAGTCAGTGTTGTGGGCGTGTAATTTTGCGGGTGACTCCTCTCGACTTTCTTGAGCGTCCTGCGCAGCTTTCCAGTCTTTGGGTGCGGATGTCCAGAGTCAGTTTGTTGGGCTGGGCCAGTACAGGCCTTTGCCGACTGCCGTCAGGAAGCGCAGTGTCGGGCAGTGGTGCTGGAGTCGGCACGTCCGTCCCCCCGGGCGGCTGCGCCCGCCTGTCCAGATAGCGTCTGCCGCCTGGCGCAGCTCCGGCCGCCGGCTTATCTGCTGCCGCCGTCTCCCCCTGTCCTCCTCCCCCCTACTCCCTCCCCCCTGCTCCCCCCACCATACTCCAGGCCGCTGCTCGCCTGCAGCCCAGATCCGCCACGCGCCATTCCCACGGCGCCCCGTTCTTCCTTTGTTCCTGACCCGTGCCTACCCTACACTGCAGCGACGGCCTAAACTGCCACTTCTCCCATGTCAGTGATTTCTGTTGCTGCGATTTTTCAGGATCTGCGATCCGCAAAGCCGTCCTCACCCGGGACGTGTTGTCCCAGCGTGGCGCACGCCAGACGTGCTATTTATCTGGCTAGGGCAGGCTCTGAAACGACCTGCTGCATCCCATGGAACTTGCTGCTCATCGTGATTTGCGACCACAGCGTCCGTTGCGTGCTGCCCGCCATGTCTGAGGCAAACTGAACTAGCGACCGGCATGTAATTTGGAGCATCGGCTCACAGCTGGTATACTACACCGACTAGAGAATTTTACCTATTTACAGTCCCCCGTTTTAACACTCCGAGTGCCAATCACGTCAATTGACGGGATACGGAAATTTCTGTAGAATGCCAATCACGTCATTTGACGTGATCTTTGTTTTCGTGCTTTTAAAAACAAAATCAAGTTTATTGACGGACTAGATCAACCTTAAATACCTTACTTGGTAAACCTAGTGTCTAAACCAGCCTATAGATCTTTTATTTAGTTTCTAAATCGTCCGGCTGGTCGCATTCATTGTATGAAACGGGGCAGGTAGAAAGTGATGTCCGCTCACTCAGTAGGTAAATCAATGGACATGGCTTCACGCAAAATATTCTCCCCGAAAGTACTGAGAGTTGACTATGTAGAGTCACTACGATATGTTGCTGTGTCACCCCTCTGTCAGACTGTTTGCGACATAGAGACGTTTTTAGTGGGGCCCTTGGCGTCGGAGTTGTATGTGATTTAGATGCTCTGTGTTCAGTTCTGGATTTATTTCAAAGATCAGACAATTCTTTACGCCAGACTCAACATAAAGAAACTTAAGTGCATCTGGGGTTACTCCTGCAAGCAGAATGTCTGGCACTTCTAAGGGATGGAATGGTTTACATGGCCGGCAGTCAAAGTGTTAAATAAACACTGACTATGGAATGCGGATGTGCATCAAGTTCCGTCAGACTTTATCGAAGCTGCTAGTTAACGAGACTGGTAGAATATTTCCTAAAAATTCGGTAATGAAATATCAAGAATCTGTCAGTAGTAAAGTTCCAGTTAGGAATGTAAAACTTAGCTGAGATTTTCAATAACGACGAAAGTGCCGCTGTGAAAATGTTAGAGTTGATTTTAACGTAAGTATATGGACTAAACGAGCTGCGAAGCACACAGTGAACAGTAATTGTTATGACGAACAATCATGACCATAGCTTTGCATCTGTTGATAATGTGTTCTAACAACTGCTTACATAAAGTGTAATATACATTTATCTTATGTTCATTAACCGTATAAAGTCTACAAACTTGTAAAATTGCTGTCAAACGGTTAGGTTGTGAACTTTGTTGGACGAGAATTGAGTACAAAGACAAAAGTAACAACAAAATCCTTCAGTTAATAATGCGCCTAGGTCACCTGCCACAAAAGCACCCCACTTCGAAATAAGGTGTCGTTAATAACTTGTCATGCTCAAACAACGTTCGGTACATGAAATTTGAGTACAAAGACGAAAGTGACTTGAGAATACTGCAATACAAACGCGGCTTGGTCGGCTGATACAACAGCATTGCACACCGAAATAACGTATCATTGATAACTTTCGTTGTCGTCACGCTGAAATAAGTATATATTTGTTGCAAAGAACACACATATAAACAAGTGAAAACATTCTGGCTGTCACTACTGCTTCCATACTTTGCACAGGTTACACATCACAATGCTCGATCAAGCATCGTCAACAACAAAAGAAAATCTTTTCAACTAAGGCAAAGAGACTCAAAAGTGTGGTTTCGTCTACCGCAGAAGCAACAGAAAAAGAACCATTTCAAAAACACATCTACACTAGGTGGAAAACTAAACCTTTTTTATGGTGTATACTTCAAGGGAATTGCAGGATAGGTCATCTGAAGTTTCTCTTGGGGCAGCTAAGTGCCATTAGACAGAAATTTATAGTATATACAGACTGAGAACAAACAAGACAAGACATTTGGTGTCTTGCACGAAGTAGTAGTCGTTTTATGACTTCGATTTGTGCATTTAAGTGCTGAACACACTTTAAGCATATTTCAGCAGCAAAAATTGTACAGACAATACACACTAAATACCATACTTCAAGCTCAACAACAATATACGATAGACTCGTCTCAAGTGTACTGATCACCAAAATTAGAGCGGTCGAGTTTACACAGGTTGCCGCAAAGAGCGCTGTAGCTCTTGTGTTAGCCACTCTATGAAATTTAAGCTCGTTGGCTCACCCCATAGATATTTATATTCTATAGCGGAATGCTGGGAGTATAAATATCTGTGGAGTGAATGTAGCCTACTGCGCATGTTCTCAATATCTGGCCGGAATAGTCACGTGGTATTGGGACGACGCTGTTGGATTACGTATTGTGATAGTAGCGAAACTTTAATATTACACATCTTTTGACTTGTTTTACATACATTTGTGGATGTTACTTGCTGATTGGTTTGAACACCACAGAGCTGAACAGTGGTTCTATTTGGATATGGTATTCCGTCCTTTGGATTGATATACACAATTTAACGTAGATTAAACTTAAACTTAAATGTTTGTTTAGCTTATGGGACTCGACTACGGGGCCATCAGTCCCTAAGCTTATAAACTACCTATGAACTACTTAATACTAAGGACGTCACAAATATCCATGCCCGAGGGGGGAATCGAACCCCTAACCGTAGTGGCCGTGCAGACTGTGACTGGAGCGCCTCAGTCCCCTCGGTCACCGCGGCCGGCTAACGTAGATTCCGCACAACAATGTCGAACGGTATTTTTGACGTAAACGATATTGTTTACAGTCGCCGAATAAGTGACATGTAACCGTCAAACATTCTAGGTTCCACCGGGGATCGAACTCACGACTTTTGACTTGGAAGTTTAACGTTCAACCGCTAAGCTACGGCGCTATGATTGTGGAGCAGCTATGGTGCAGTATTGTTCTAGTGCATGTACGAGCTAGGTGGTCTTGTAAAAGTAGTACTGGTAGGGGGTATTACAAAGGTTAAAAACATTTCGATACACAGTGTTACAAAGTGTTAACACTGTGCAGCTGTTGTCTATCAATTTTGGCCGCACTTTTGCGAGAAAAGTTAATTTTAACTCTAATGTTTAAAACTCTAAAGCACGTCTGAGTGAATTGTCAGTATGTGTCTACACATTCGTCCCATATTCAACGGCAGATAAAATGTATACATGTCAGATTAAGTTCCTCCATTTCAAGCAGGTTATGGGAGTCTTGTCTGGTTCTAAGTACTTAGGTATGAGTCAGTTTCCTACTTTTTTTAGTTTACTTCCCCGAAAGATGAAGAGGCAAAATATGGCTCCAAAAAATGAAAAGAAAGAATTTACTCCTTATGAAGTACTCAAAAGGGTACTCTAAAGGTTCGCAAACACAAAAAAAAAAAAACACAATTATGTGCCGGATGTGTTGATATTACCACATTTGAGACTAAATTTTTTGCAAACCAAAGAGGAAAAACATAAATAATGTGAAACTTTTATCCATTGTGTAGGAACCTGCGACTGTTTATTGAAATAGGTTTCAGAAATTACAGCAACCAGTCGCCTTTTGTTTCTTCTTAATGAAGATTTATTTAAACCATTACCGGTTTCGAGCTGCCTAGCAGCTCATCTTCAGATGGTATAAAATATTACAAGTTACATTTCAATCTGTGGTAGGGCAGAAAACGAGAAAATGGTAAACATTAATTTTGGTAGGCTATACTTAAATTACAATAAAAGTTTGTCTTCAAGACATTACTTACAGTTACTGTCACTGCAAAGTATGTACTTTAAACAATATACTTTCTTGAATAAATATTAATAAATACTCTTCATAATATATTTGAAAACTTAATTTTTAGCGGCTAGCCGCGGTGGAGTAGCCGAGCGGTCTAAAGCGTCTCGCTGCGAAGCGCGCGCTTGCTCGCGGTGGAGGTTCGAGTCCTCCCTGGGGCATGGGTGTATGTGTTGTCCTTAGGTTAGTTTACCTAGGTTTAAGTAGTTTGTAAGCTACAGACTGATGACCACGCAGTTTGGTCCGATAGAATTACAAACATTTGAACATTTTAGCGGCTACTTTGCACTCAGGGCAAAACCGTCAGACGTTCTATTCGTATTGTAACTGACTTAAAACATTAAAAAAAAAAGTAAAGCAGTCAACAATCCGAAGATTGGTTTGAACACCACAGTGCTTTACTAGGCATGGTCCTATTTGGAGGTGGTATGCCGTTGCCTTTCTCCGACCTTCGAACTGACTTACCCAGTCAGTTATAGGGGGACCTACAGTTTAACGTGGGTTCCGAACCTCGGTGCTACTCGGTATTTTTCACATGGGCAATATTGCCAGAGGTGAAAGAAGTGGAAAGTGGTAGATAAAAATCCTAGGACCTTGCGGAGATCGAACCCACGACCTTTGGATTTGTAGTCTGGCACTCTACCACTGTGCAACCGAGGCGCACAGCTCTACAATATGAACACTTCTCCAAAACCTATCAAAATGGCGGAGGCAGGCTTCACTTTTTCAGAATAAGGGTGTCTTCCTGTACTCTAACCTCCTTGATCCTAACGCTCACGCCAAAGATATCTATACTGTATGGCGGAATACAGCGATATCGGTGCCACCGCGAACGCACGCTAACTGTACAGGTGCGCCTGAGCAGACGTAAGTGCTTGGCTGCGGCAGCGGGCAGTGGGCGATATTCATGAGGAGCGTGTCACGGCCTTCCTGAGCTGTCGGCCATCTCCGTCTGCAGATCGGAGCTGTCGGACGGGGGATCTGCTGGGATTACATTCCGCTGGGGACGGCGTATTCGCATGGAAATGCCGGCTGGCCGGCTCCTTAGCTGGTCCCGGCTAACACCTCGCCCCATCCGTCACCTCCGCGCTCCTTGTAGGGAACGTCAGCAGGCCGTGCCCTTTACGCCTTCTCGATCCCTCGCGCTGTCACGCGCCATTCACTTCGCGCGTGGAAGCGAATGTTCCTGACGCCAGGATCAGATGTTAAGCCGGTGGGAGATTTTGAATGGAAAGATTCAGGTGTGTCTTCCGTGTAACGTTCCCGAGTCTCCCAACTTTGTAATAATTTCAAAATAATCATTGGAGCTCGTGTAATAGATAACTATGAAATTGGCAACAGAGCTAAATTCTGGTCACTGGAGGTACAATGGAGGACAAAAAGATTACCCGGCCTGAATAATTCGAAGTCCAAGAACAGGGCATTGTGCATGCTGTAATTCCGTCGTGCGAGTTTGGCCAACCTAGTCTTCGGAGCTTCAACTTTGTGTGTACATCGTCAAATAGAATATAATAGTTTTTTCACAGTATATGTCGAGATTCATAGGAGCTTAACTCATGGATTTATTCTGGAAAACGTTATTTAAGCACGTAGAAGCGGATGATGGATAAGAACTCCACTTGGATAGATTTATTACAGCGAACCGATTCTTACATATGTTTCATTGGCTGAAAGTTTGCGAAAAATAGATAAATAAATAAAAATAAACAAATAAACCTGGGCAGGCAATATTTTATAACATTAATTAGCTACGAATTGTGCAGTTCTTGAACATATTCAATTTTGTAATAGCCATTGTAGAAATGTTGAAAATCGATGCATGTATTTGTCATCTACGGGGTCATCAGTCCCTAAACTTACAAACTACTTATGAACTAGCTAACGCTAAGGACGGCACAAATATCCATGCCCGAGGGGGGATTCGAACCCCCGACCGTAGTGGCCGTGCAGACCGTGACTGGCGCTTCTCAGTCCCCCCGGCCACCGCGGCCGGCTGTTAAAGATAAATGTATCAGCAGATAGGCATAATCTTCTAAGTCACGTTTTACACGAGTCAACTCCGTTGACCGTTACGTTCACGAGAAAGGCAGGCAGCTCACTAATATTGTCGGGTTTCCTGGTTATGGTGTGCATCGGATCGGACGCCACTACAGAATTTACGTCTTTATATTATTGATTATAAGAGATAATCCGTCTTATCCTGACTGCAGTAAAGAGATTTATTTTACACCAGACGCGTTTCGCTTTATATTTTAAAAGCATCTTCTGGGGCCTGTAAATGATTCAAAATGTTTGTACAGTTTGTTTTCGAAACATAGATTAAAAACAGTTTCGAAAACAAACTGCACATACATTTTGTATCATTTGCAGACCACAGAAGATGCATTAAAATAAAAAGCGAAACGCACCTGATGTAAAATGAATCTCTTTACTGCAGTCAACGTAAGACGGATTACCTCTTATAATCAATTTTAACATCTTCTGCGGAAGATGAGCACACCGCCAAAGATAGTTTTTTTATATTATTTCTGTTTTTATCGCAGTTTTATCTTGTTTTAGCTACTTTTTGTTATATAATTATATTGTTTTACTTATTCAGCATTATCGAATTACAGTATGTCAATTTGACACCTAAAAATAATCTTTCAAGGAAGGTAATATTTATTTGACCAACCATAACAAGAAATAAACATCCTTGGAGGGTATTTTTCATCTGACTTCCCATAAAAATAAACTTCCTTGGAAAGTCATAATTACTTTGAACAAGTGTCCGTCTGATTAAAGATTATTGTAAATAAAATCTTCTAAAAACCTATAAAAGTCTACAATTGCACAATTTTTTAGCGAATTAATATTTAAAATACCCACAAGAGGACTAAAATATAAATTGACTCCAGTCGGATTTGAACGCGCTCCCGTTGCGGTCATAAACCGTCAGCCAATCCACTCACCCAATGATACGTATGTGAGAAGCGTTTCGCTGTAGTAAATGTACCCACGTGGAATTCTTATATCTCAGCCGTACCTATGTGCTCAAATAATGTTTTCCAAAATAAATGATACATGAGTTATAGTGCAATGAATCTCGACATTTATGTACCTTAACTGTTGTATTGCGCCGCGGTGGAGTAGCCGAGCGGTCTAAAGCGCCTCGCTGCGGAACGCGCGGTTGCTCGCCGTGGAGGTTCGAGTCCTCCCTGAGGCATGGGTGTGTGTGTTGTCCTTAGGTTAGTTTACCTAGGTTTAAATAGTTTGTAAGCTTCGCACTGATGACCTCGCAGTTTGGTCCGATAGATTTACAAACATTTGAACATTTTGTTGTATTGCTTCTATTTGACGACGTAAACAGCTAGCTGAAGCTGCACAGACCGCTACAGATGGCAACAAGAGTTTGCGCATGCGCAATGCTCTATTCTTGGACTTTAATTTATTCCAGCCGGCTAATATTTTTGTCCCCTATTGTAGAAATAATTATGATTGATGTTGAGAATCGGAGTTTATGTAGAAATTTTGTAGTCTTTGAAGGTCTCGTGGTCTAGGTAATTGATTCTCCCTTTAAAAGAAAGTCTGGCGCTATGCTCCGGTGGGCGAGGCCGTTCCCCGTCGGGGGTTTGATGCCCCCCCCCCCCTCGGGCATGGATGTTTGTGCCGTGTTTAGTATAAGCTAGTTCATACGTATTTCGTAAGTTTAGGGGCTAATGACCTCGCCATTAAGTCCCTTAAGCTTAATAAACGCTTGAACATTTTTGAAAGTCAGGATTTTGTATCAGGTTGATAATGGAATTCTTCACCACTCAGGTGTGTTGACACTAGAACAAATATATTTCAAATTACAGGTTTCGAAACCTGTACTTGTCCGCCATGTTGTACAAACACATAACCAAAGAGGTCATTATTTACATGAAGATCTTTGACACAGATTCGAAAGATGACAAACACAAGCGTGACGAGAACAAGACTGAACACAAGACAGCTTGTCGAAATTTCTTTTACAGACTACCCAAAATTGGACGTAGCATCTCTGAAACTTTCACCTACTAGTTATTTATAATTACTTAATTTATACTTAAATTTTAAGATCAACATTGGTTGTTCAGATAAACAGTATGACATACATATATAAAAAGTGCAGTGAAATCTGAAAAGCGTGCAATGACATTTCGCAAAACCGTTAATGAGCTTTCGATGTTATCCATTGGGCCCTTTTATACATGTTGTGACAAGTAACGGCCCTATGTCACCCCATTCGGCTTCATGGGAACTTACTTTCAAGTGTACAGCGTTATCTCCGTAGCGAATGACAGGCTAAGTTCTGATGGATATAAACAAGAGTCCAGCCACACAAGTGGTCTGATATTCCAACAGGTCGTATTTTCTTCAGTCGGTGAAAGTTCGTAGCCGTATCGAACTCCTTCCGGAACTGAAAAATACGGCATCTACTCGGCAGTGTGTATCCACTGCTTTGTGAGTATCGTGTAGAAATAAAGCGGTGTAGGTTCCTCACAGAAATTTCTGCCGCAACCCATGTTGATTCCTACAGATGATATTTTCAGTCTCCAGAAATGACACACGTCGTAGCTTCGTTGTAAATAACGATTTCCCGCCTGTGTCACAAATGCATCAATAATAGCTGTTAACGATGTAGTATAGCACTTAGTAGATAAGATTTATGAGGAAATACCTAGACAACATAATCCCTCCAGGATAGCGGAGCGCCCACACACGGAAGGAGGCGGCGTGATGGCCGTGCTTGAGATTCGCCTGAATGTGGTTTTCAGACGGTTTTTCACACTCAACTCGGTGAATACCGGGCTGATTTCCAAGCCCCGCTTCTGGCACAATTTTCAAAAAGAATAGAAAACGTCCCCACACTTGAACACCGAAGAGCCAAATGAACTGGAAAAGCATAATTATGCAAACAGATATGTAAACACTCAGAGGATGGCGGTGCGGTCGGCAGCGCCTATACAGGGCCAATCACCTAACAGTTGCACCGCAAATATAGCAGAAACGAAAAGTGCGATTGATGTGCTGTTTTCACAGAATGGATTGGTAATCAGGGGCTCGTATTTTTAGCCCACAAACAGATTATAATATTACTTAGAAAGTGTATTTTTATGCAAACATACAGTTTTTTTAATGGAACAATGGTTGTTTCAATCCAGCAATGGAATTTTTGACACCAGCTATGACATTTTTATCACGTTTAGTTTGGCAGCTACAACCCTTCAAAGTTTCGGGGACGGAGGCTGCGATAGCGTAGCTGACTGGCCGAGTGGCTAGCCCCTGGGGCACGGCCCATTGTTTCCTGACCAACAGCCAGTGAGCTACGTTGTCATAGCCTCCGACCCCAAAACTTTGAATGGTTGTAGCTGCCAAGCTAAACGTGATGAAAATGTCATTCAAAATCCTTTGTGCACAGCTGTTGTCAAAAATTCCAGTGCATGGTAGAAACAACCATTGTTCCATTAAAAAAAATATGTTTGATGAAAAATACACTTTCTAAGTAATATTACTGTTTGTTTGCTAAAAATACGGGTCCGTGATTACCAATCCATTCTGTGAAAACCTCACATCAATCGCACTTCCCGTTTGCGCAATATTTGGGGTGCAAGTGTTCTGTGATTCACCTTATATAAGAGCTGTCTGTCGCAGATCAGATATTACTACCAACAGCAAGTTATTATAATGGTTTAAGTGAATCTGAACATGGCGTTATAGTCGGCGCACGAGAGATGAGACCCATAATCTCCGCGGTAGCGATGAGGTCTGGATATTTCCTTACGATCATTTCGCGAGTTCACAGTGAATATTGGGAATCTGGTAAGACATCAAATCCCCCGACATCACTGCTGCCGGAAAATGACCCTACAAGAAGAAACAGCAGCCGAAGACAATTGTTCAACGTGACAGAAGTGCAACATTGCTGCAAATTAATGCGGATTTTAATGCTGAGCCATCAGTAAGTGTTAGGTTAGGAACCATCCAACGGAACATCGTCGAAATGGGCTTTCGTAGCCAAAGGCCCACTCGTGTAGAGTCCGTGCAGGATACGGTGGACGATGCGCAGAGACGAGTTTTCGTCCAAAGCGCCGCGCGTATTCATTCCTCCGTTCGCAAGTGGAGGCCGCGTCAGTCCACTTCCGCCTGCCGGCCACTACACGTCGAGTGAGCGCACCGCTATAAACGGCGAGGCAGCACAGTCTGCAAGCGCTGTAGGTGCAGGAAGAGTTCTGCATAGCCAGGCACGAGAAATTGTTTTCGATGTAATTAAATTAAACGAGAGAAATAAAAATTAGTTGCCGATAATTCTGAAGGTTTCTCTACTCCAGGAAAAAGCGGAATAAAGGGAAAATGGTCTTGGATGTAAATGATTTTCATGAACAAGTTGATTTTGTATTGTTTCTGACTGACTGTTTAAGCTCTATCCAGTTGAGTGCAGGAAATTGAAGACTAATGAAATATTATTCCATTTGCAAGTTAAACAGAAACACCATACTTCTTGCATGCACACCAGTAGTACTAACAAATCAGTCCATATCCTGTATCGCAAATGTTACAGAACTAACATTTTAATTAACATATATTTCGAAGTAAGATAGGTAATGTTAATAAAATGATAAAAATAATGAAATATTAATAACGTTGAGTTAAGTATTTAGAAAAATGTATTTTTGGTGGTATGGTTAGGTACAGAAGAGAGAATTTATAAAACTCCGGCAGGTAGTGGAGTGTAGGCTTCAGTTTAGAGCGGCACTTCACTTCCCCTCCAGCGCTGGCCACTTCCCCTCACTGCTCCAGCCACTACCCCCACCACTACCGCCATCCCCACACTTTCCCAGCCGTATGCGTATCTACCGGCCAATTTATCCTGCAGGCACTCTACTCTACCCCTGCTGACTCCACGATACAAACCTTTTCGCCTCGCATGTGCCTGTCGACACTGAACTGTTGATGACTGGAAACATTGGTGCCGGTCACGAAGGTGACGAATTAGAGGGGTTCTACTGTATATGTAGATGTATCGCCGTTGGTGGCCGGTCTTTCAAGCACCTATTGTAATTTTTTTTCTTCTTTTCAGTTTCCTTTGTTGCATACTTCTTTAGAGGCTAGCGCTGTGATACATAGTTGCCGGTCTCACTTTCGTATACGAATGATGATGATTTCATGTGGCATTGTTGGCCGTTAGACCCCAGCTGGGATCGTGGTCAGACTGCCAGGTGCAAGTCTTTAAGTGATGCCACATGGACGAATTGTACGTCGATCATGATGAAATGATTATCATGACGGCACAACACCCAGTTCCCGAATGTTTAAATTCTCCAACCCGACTGGGAATCGAACCCGGGCCCCCTACTTAGTGTGATGATACTGCCAGCCCTCTCATCTCAATGTTATCGTACGATACCGTCTGCCTCGGACCCAGAAACGTGTGGTTCAATAGTGATAAAATGTTGCGTGTGAAGTTAGTTGAAAACAAAATAGCAAGCCTAGGAATCAGTGTAGAACAGTGTCTCGGTGATACTGTGATTAAAACAAGTGATAGATTTCATTAAGAGATTCGTTTAGATGCTTTCCAGACAGTTCTACAAACAATAGTTTGGTCATTGTATGTTATTTAAAGACTTAAACAGACAAATTGTAAAAACTTTTATGAAAAACAAAAAGACATGAAAATAAATAGCATTGTATATATGCCAGTTTCATAAACAAGTTGCGCAGACCAGCTAATTGTGTTAATTAATGTAATAGTCGAGATTTCAAGATAGTAAATTATTTGTATATATTGACTGACGTGAGATTTTGAGTATATTTTGTGAATGGCCATGAGATTTGATAGTTCAATATATGTTAGGAACATGTATGATGTACTCATTAACTAATTAATTGACATTTAACATCGCACTTTGTTGTCATACACAATGCACCGAAATTTCGACTTAAAAACTTGGACGCCATGTAAAATTATTGTATATATAGTTTTCATTTTATATTGTGATTATTTTTGTGTACATGAAATGTTTTCTTTGTGTTCAAATGTTTGTAGAGTCTATGGGACTTAACTACGGGGTCATCAGTCCCTAAACTTATAAACTACTTATGAACTACTTACAACTAAGGACGGCACAAATATCCATGCCCGAGGGGCATCCGAACCCCCGACCGTAGTGGCCGTGCAGACCGTGACTGGAGCGCCTCAGTCCCCTCGGCCACCGCGGCCAGCTTTCTTTGTGTGTTTGTTAATTGTAAATTAGTACATTCAATTGTTAGGAACAATGCATAATGTAAGGTCATTATTGTCGATGTTACATATTTGCCTCACCGCCTTGCGTGGGGGAGTTCGAGTTTTGGCGATCGTTATGTGCTCTGGAATCTGTCAATCTGTGTTGTTGTGGTGCATTGTATACATTTTGAAGTTGTAATGTTTTGGTGGAGAAGTAGTTTGATTGCAAATTAAAGAAGAAGTGAAAATTTGTACTTGCGAGTATTTATTTCTACCACGACGGCCCAGGTGAATAATTTTGCAGCGAGCAGAACCCCCATAGATCTTAATGTTGAGAAGCTAAGTATCTTGTTTGGAAGTAGTAGAATAGAATGTAATTACTTAAATATCTAATAAAACATTTTATTAGCAATCTAGCACGCTGTCCACTGGTCTACGGAGGCGGAATTGGTATACGAAATCTGCTTTTTCGTCTCCCCCTACCTGTCGTTTCATTTTTGACATATATTTCAGGACGCCCCTGTAGATGTCCGAGATAGCTGGAAGACATTTTCTGGTGGTTTGTGCTGCGTTTTTCCGGGGATCGCAGTTGACGGTAATAGGTGATTGAGTACTCGGCGGGACACGTCGTGTAGTGACAGTGGAGGAGCCGGGCCGCGGCCCTGTCCCAGAATGTGTAGGGGGGTGGGGTGGGGCTGTAGCCGTGTAGCCGTCATGCCGCTGCCAATAGCCGCAGGCCGCCTGCCAATACCCCGCTGCTCGCTGCTCGCGGCGTCTCCTCTGCCGCGACGCAAAAAATACGCACGCCAAGGCCAGCCAGCCGCCCACACACGAGAGAGACCAGCCGCTCCGTCCGACGGGCTATGCTCTGCTCCGCTACTCCGTAGATCAGAATCTGGTTCCTACCACGATATCCGATAGTACATTATCTGATCAGAAGTATCTGGACACTTGAATCTACAGTATTGGGAGAAGAAACTAGTACAGCTGGAAAGACATCGTCGGTTTTGATCCGATGACGGCGGATGCCAGCTGGGGGATAGTAGACCCCCCCCTCCGACACTTTTTTTTTATTATTTAATTGGCCTTCTGAGTTTTAACTCAGTGTGGCCATCTACAACACACAGTATAATGTCCATACAATTAAATAAACAGATTTTTTTATACAAGTTTTCAGCCAATGTCGGTTTCTTTTTAGGATAACCGGTATCGGTGTGTCTTAGACGTCATCTTCTGATCTATTAAAAGTTTGTACAAAAGTACATATTTACCAAACATAAGAACAAAAATAATTTTTTCTATACACCAAAAAAACCTATGGGTACATACCTCATGTACTTCTCAATGTGACATCCCATATAGGCCTTAGTTATATACTCTCATTACAGAGTTCTTGGTACAGTTGTATGCGACTATACAGATATGAAATATAAAGCATTGACGGTAACGTTGTATACATCATTAGATTTACTACAGACACTTACACCACGGCTGCACAGGAGTCAGTAAGTGTAAGGTATATAATGTACAAATAGGTACAAGGACAGAGATACTGCATATCTACAGCTGAGCCCATGATTCTAGATCGTCCCCAACGAATCATGAGTTCCATACAACAACAGAAGCACATTTTTGCCAAATGGGAGAGTGGTAACTTTAAGCGAACATTAGTGTTCGTTATTGGAGGTGAGACTATTAGATACCAAAGTAGTTGAAACTGCACTACATTACAGTTCAAGCAATTTCTGAAGCATTTTCTCAACTTAATCAGGAAAACCTTATAATGTATTACCAACACAGTTAATACTTATATATTGTGTCCAGCGGTCTTTATAAACTTAATTATGACTTTATACAGACGAATGTCATTTGTAAACTAAAGGGAAGAAGCTGACTGAGAAAGGGAATATTCCATCTTCACCATTGTCTGCAGGAAGTTCAAACGTTCACGGTCAAATTTGGGACACCTGAACAGGATGGTTGCAAGATCAAACTCACATGCCGCCGAATCGTAGATATCTCATTAAAGCCATGCATATACACTGGTCAAAAGAATTAGGGGATCAGTTGAGATACCTAGGTCTGAAGTACTGTTATTGTCTTCAATTTACGTTCGTACTTAATACAACAAATGAAAATGGGCGCTGCGTAAAAGCTAATTTCCAGATTTGTTGTAATTAAATGTCAGTGTAAGACACATTTGCAGTATCCCAGAATCTTCTGCAAACGCAAAAGCAAAAAAGAAAAAAAAATACGTATATCAATATTAAAAAAAAAAAAGAAAAAAATGCGTATCGGCATCAGACACCTGTCACTTACAGGACATTACGATTCTAACCTCACGGCTATTTCCACCATTGGAAATCTGGTTTTTCTGCTGATACGTTGGAAGCTTCTTAAGACTGCAAAGTATTTGTCTTTATACATACACAATGTGATAAAAAGTATCCGTACACCTCCAAAACATCGGTTTTTCATATTAGTTGCATTGTGCTGCCACCTTCTGTCAGGTACTCCATATCAGCGACCTCAGTAGTCAAATGACACTCCTCGACATCTCTAGGTCCACTGTTTCTCATGTGATAGTGAAGTGGAAACGTGAAGGGACACGTACAGCACGAAAGCGTACAGGCCGACCTTGTCTGTTGACTGACAGAGATCGCCGACAATTGAAGAGGGTCGTACAATGTAATACGCGGGCGTCTATCGACACCATCACACAGGAATTCCAAGCTCCATCAGAATCCACTCCAAATAATTCGACAGTTAGGCTGGAGACGAGACAAATTGGATTTAATGGTTTAGTGGGTTCCCATAAGCCACACATCACGTAGGGCTATGCCAAAGAACGCCTCGCTTGGTGTTAAGGGCGTAAGCATTGGACGATTGAAAAGTGGTAAAACGTTGTGTGCAGTGACGAATCACGGTACACAGTGTGGCGATCCGATGGCAGAGTGTGGGTGTGATGAGTGCCCGGTGAACGTCATCTGCCAACGTGTATAGTGCCAACAGTTAAATTCGGAGGCGGTGGTGGTTTTCATGAAGGGGGCTTACTCCCCTTGTTGTTTGGGTGACACTATCACAGCACAGGCCTACACTGCTGTTGTAAGCATCTTCTTGCTTCTCACTGATGAAGAGCAATTCGGGGATGACGATTGCATCTTTTAATACGATTGAACACCTTTTCACGGTCTGTGGCGGAGTGGTTACACAACAATAACATCCCTGACTTGAATTCTGCAGAACATCTTTAGGATGTTTTGGAACGTGCCAGGCGTCACCGACCTACATCGATACCTCTCCTCAGTGCAGCACACCGTGAAGAATGGGCTACCATTTCCTATTAAACCTTCCAGCCCATGATTGAACGCATACCTGAGAGAGTGGAAGCTGTCATCACGGCTAAGGGTTGGCCAACACCATATTCTTTGAGATTTCGACATGCGTCAGTTGAAGGAGGTCGATCGTGACGAGCAAGGATGTGAACATACGTCTGTAACTAAAGGAATTGATTAGTCCACATGAGCTATTTATTAGATGAAACAAATACTTTACAACTTAACAACTTTGATGTGCTTGTGGTGGTACAACTTTGTCCTACCTATTATACAGGTCTGCTATGTAATACTAGAAACATCAGGCAATAGTACGGTAGACTGCTGGCTCTAGTGTGTGTTGCTCTTCTTTGGATCTTCCTGTTGAACTCGTGGATCTGCTTTGTACTCCTGGAACTCCGTACTGTCTGTCGTTGCTGTGGTGCGCCGGCATATCTTGGCCGGCGCGCGAGGCAGGAAAAGAGGTACCGAGACTGCGGGCGTCCTCGGCGACCGAAATACTGTAGTGCGACTTACGGCTCTTCTTAAAATGTTCAAATGTTTGTACAACTTATCGGACTTAACTACGGGGTCATCAGTCCCTAAGCTTACAAACTACTTATGAACTAGCTAAGACTAAGGACGGCACAAATATCCATGCCCGAGGGGGATTCGAACCCCCGACCGCAGTGGCCGTGCAGGCCGTGACTGGAGCGCCTCAGTCCCCTCGGCCACCGGCTCTTCTTACCTGCGCGCCGACTTGGGTGGAATGCCGGCGCTCTGGCGAATTGCGACGTCAGAACAATATTGAATTTCAGAATTACTTGTCAGTCTATTTCAACCGGGTGCGCAGATACTTTTGATCACATAGTGCATAATTAACTTGTAACTAGAGGACCTGTGCAAATACTTCGCACCATTAGTGCAATGACAAAAACGTTGGGCGAAAAATGTAAGTAAAGTTGAACTTTTAGGCGTAGCTTTCTTCAGAGTCAATCAATGCAAGTGTTTAAAAGCGCAACTGAAATAGCTTGATCCGCTGAGTTTCGTTAGGTCGAAAAGAACTGTGTATCTTCATTAGAACCCGAGATATCGTAAAACAAACCGATTGAAACGTTGAATGCAAGGACAGAAGGATACCGCGTTTGAATAAAGATCTGAGGGACTTTAGTTAATTCTGATACTTGATGACAAACCTGCGAATGAATACCTTTCATTTGAAGCAAAAACGAAGGAAATCGGCCGGCCGCGGTGGCCGAGGGGACTGAGGCGCTCCAGTCACGGTCTGCACGGCCACTACGGTCGGGGGTTCGAATCCCCCCTCTGGCATGGATATTTGTGCCGTCCGTAGAATTACGTAGTTCATAAGTAGTTTGTAATTTTAGGGACGGACGACCCCGTAGTTACGTCCCATAAACTTAACAAACATTTGAACAAACATTTGAAGGAAATCGGTCGGATAGAACGGCCTGACTGAATGACTTTAGTTTACAGCAAGGACATCCCCGTAAGAAATATACAGAAAAAAACACGTTTGAGTATAGAAAAAGGAAGGGGAGAGTTATGTAAATTCTGATACTTGATTACAAATCTGTGGCTGAATAGCTTTCGTTTAAAACGAAAATAAAGCCATCGGCCGGATAGTTTGGTCTGACCTACTGACTTTAGTTTTCGTATATTCTTTTAATATATAAGATATACATTTTTAAAATTAGTCTATGTATTAATGCAGGCATAAGCTATCTCCATGTGAAAATTCATCCAAATGTTTGCTGAAGTTTTTGTGCCTGCGGTAACAAATATTCAAAATCCCGCTTATGTAAATTTGTTCTGCGCGACACTGCTTTAAATATCAGTTACGTGGTAGAATTGCCGTACTCTAAAGGATACGGCGACACAGAGGGCAAAAGAAAACGGCAAGCAGAATTACGTCGAGAGGCCGGGGGAAGTTAATCCTGAGCGGGAGCTCTCCAGTCTCCACGGCGAGAGCAGGCAAGCTGCGGCGACCCTTGAGCGAGGCGGTTGGCGGTTATTGGCAGCAGTCGGGGCCCTGACAGCCGTCGCCAGAGAGTTAAACCTGCCAGAGGCCGCGCTTAATTCTCGCCGCGAAAATGGAGCAGCGCGCGACGGCGGAAAAAAGTTAAGAAGGAAAGATCAGCGCGCAGCGCAACCTGGCCGCAAGCTTCTCGTCTCTGCAGGCACATCACCACGAGGCACTACCAGGACGCGTTATTGAAATAACTGAGGGGAACAGATTTGTGAAATAGTGATGGAAGTTTTTAGTAATTATTCGATTACGGGTGGAAATTTTCCATCATATCCCACGTCTATCCATCTTATTCGATGGGTCGGCGAATGGGGCTTCTCCACCAGTCCATGTCTTCTTTGATGTACGCCAGAGTGTATCTCCTCTGTTCTATATCCGACTTCAGCATGTATTTGTCCTCAGTTGTAACCGTCCTGTACATCTTTTGTCTCTGAGGTTTAGCTCGTACATTTTTCTTGGTAGTCTGTTTCCATCTGTTCGACGCATATATCCATACCATCTCAGACGCTTTGTGGTTATTCGGGCATAGATTTACGACTTGAGCCTGGTTACGGATTTCCACGTTCCGAACTTTATCTCTACGTGTCTTTCCGACCATACTACGAACAAATCTCATTTCCGCTACTTGGATTCCGCTGACACCTTTCTTTCTCGTGGTCCATGATATGCAAGTATACTACTGGCCATTAAAATTGCCACACCAAGAAGAAATGCGAATAACAAACGGGTATTCATTGGACAAATGTACTAGAACTGACATGTCATTACATTTTCACGCAACTTGGGTACATATATCCAGACGCCTGGGCATTGAGTCAAACAGAGCTTGGATGGCGTGTACAGGTACAGATGTCCATGCGGCTTTAACACGATACCACAGTTCATCAAGAGTAGTGACTGGCCTATTTTGACGAGCTAGTTGCTCGGCCACCATTGACCAGACGTTTTTCAATTGGTGAGATCTGGAGAATGTGCTGGCCAGGTCAGCAGTCGAACATTTTCCGAATCCAGAAACGCCTGTACAGGATATGCAGTCGTGCATTATCCTCCTGAAATGTAGGGTTTCGCAGCGATCAAATGAAGGGTAGAGCCACGGGTCGTAACACATCTGAAATGTAAGGGCCATTGATCGAAGTGCCGTCGATGCGAACAAGAGGTGACCGAGACGTGAAACCAATGGCACCCATACCATCACACCGGGTGATACGCCAGCATGGCAATGACGAATACACGCTTCGCCGCGATGTCGCCAAACACGGAGCAATAGCGAGTTTCCCCGACCACCCTGCCGGCTGCTCACTGTGCCCAGCATGTTGAGGGGGACTCGCGCAAGTATAAATAGTCCAAACCGTTCAAATGTTTGTAAAGCTATGGAACCAAACAGCAGTGGTCGTCGGTGCCTAGACTTGAAACCTACATCAACTAACTTACGCTAAGGACAACACACACAAAGACACACACACACACACACACACACACACACACACACACACACACACACACACACACACACTCTCGCCCGAGGGAGGACTCGAACCTCCGACGGGAAGCAGCAGCGTGTAAATAAAATGGTCAAAACAAGTAGGGGATCAGTTGAGATATATAGGTTCTGAAGTATTGTCGATGGCAGAATGAACTAAACTGGTTCGACGTCTTTCTGTCGGTGGGAATATTGCCGGGAATATTTCTTTGGCCAGGGAAGATTGAAAAAATTGGGAATTTATGAAAATATTTAGTTTTTGAGAGATTTAACATTTGTAACTAAGTTAACTAAGTTGATTCACACATTTAAACCAAATTTTATCATTTTCTCCATTAATTTCCTTGCTAATACCATGCAGAACATCATTTAAGTCTGGTCGAAAAAATAATTTACGATATTCACAAGGCCTACAATGTTTTGGCAATGTTTGGCATATCTCTGAATGAAACCTAAACTTACAAAATATTTCTCTGGAGGCGTAATTCTCACCCGGCCGTCATCTGCAGTATTTTTAATTTTTTCCAAACGAATGACTAGAGATGTTTCACTTTCAGAATTCAAAGACTGCTCAATTCCTGTGATGAATTATGATTTATAAAAAAATATTTTCTTGTAATCGCTACCAATTTCAGTTTCAGAATCTTTAATTAATGTTTTACAATGTTTTATGTTAATTAAATCACTTGTATTATCAAGTAAATCAAAAATCTCGGCCGGTTTATTTGCTTAATTTTTCCCCAAAATGCCGTTTTCATTGATTGTTTACAAATTTCACACCAGTTTATTTTAAACTTTATAGCCTGAAATGTCACTAACGCCGACAGAAAACTTGCCAGATTGAATAAACGAACCTCCCTGAGTATTTTAGTATTTAGTAGCTACTCACTAGATGGCATATGAGTATTATAAATTCGGTTTTTCTAAAGGTTGATAATTTCGAGGTTGACAGTTCTAGCAAACATAAGAATTGTACATTTCGATGCTTGGTAGTTCTAGGGCTAATTCTTTGATATTTAAAACATTGAAAACCGAAAAATGTGTTTATTTCAAACAAGGAGGTTAAGTCCAGATCCATATAAACCTAAGCCTATCAAAAGAGTGTACGTGTTTGTTTCAGTAACACAATTACCACAATGACCTATTAATTTGAGCGATTTCGTTTTTAAATTATAAATTCCCAAGAAGTTTATTTCATTATAATTTTTGTTAAAATATATTTCAAATTTTTTGTTTAACTACATAATTACTGCCTTAAACATCGTAAGTTTTATTGAGCTATTTGGCTAATTAATCATAAATTTCTGGGAATTTATGAATTTTGGGAATATTGCCGGCAATATTCCCTGGGAATATTTCCTCGATTTTAAATTCCCAGGAATTTCACAACAGTAACGGCAACCAACGTAGTGCTAATAACAAATGATTGCTGCAGAGGGAGTTGATGTTGACTTGTGTTTACCAAACGAATTACACAAGCAGTAGTGTTCAGAAAGTGTAGTGAGCAGGTAGTGCAATGCAACAACAACGTGACTTACCCCAAGCTATGACGTGGAGAGCATAGAAAGGTTAGAAGTGGGACAATCGGAGAGGGAAGTGCCTGCAGTTATTGGAGTGTGACAACGTGTAATTTCCAGACAACAGGAGCCATTGAAATAAGCTAAAGGCAAGGTCTTGCAGGTAACATCTGCAGGAGATGACTTAACTCTGATTAACAACCCGTCGAGACAGGAGGCTAAATGCAACTCAGTTGCAACGCACCCTCCAGGCAGCTACAGGACGCGCAATATTAACATAAACAGTCCAAAATCGCCTTCAGGAATGTGGCCTGTACACAGGGAGGCCTATGGTTTGTGTCCCATGAAAACCACGACACCGTTTAGCCTGCGGAAACTGAGTCGTAACGAATGACGCCGAGTTCTGTTTACAGATGAATCAAGATTTTGTGTTTGGCCGAAAAATCGTTGTTCCCTCGTGTGGAGAAAACATGGAACTTGGTACAATCCTTCTTATATGCAGGAGTCAGTACTGACAGACTTCAGGACCTGTATGTCGTTCAGAATGACGCTTTGACTGCTCAGAGGTATAGAGAAGAGATCCTTCGACCTTTTGTTGTGCCCTAGACTGGTGACATAGGAGATGGGTTGGTTCTGTTAGATGATAACATCCGTCCCCACGGAGCTGCTCTGTTGGACAACACGATTGAAGCTGAGGGAACTGAACGAATGGAGTAGCCAGCGTGTTCGCCGGACTTATGCCCGATTGAGCATATCTGGGATGAACTTGGCAGACGCATTGAAGTCAGACCAGCACCTCCCACAACGGTTGCAGAGCTGGATATTTCATTCATGCAAAATGGCCAAATATTCCTCGAGAGCTGATCGACAACCTCATACAGTCCATGCCACGCAGGTGTGCAACTGTACTGACCTTCCGAGATGACACAATATTAGACGGCAACGAGAATGACTTTTTCACTTTTATGGTAGCCTAGGGTGTCCATTCGTCACGTTTTTCCCGGGCTAGTCCTTTTTTTCACAATATCTCGCTGTCCCGAAAGTTTTTATGGGGACGCTAAAATGTCCCGTTTATTATGGTTGCACTTGGCTAAAGTATTTTATAATATGAGATATTTAATGCTCAATTAATTGCGCAAATAAATACTCTAGAAAGCGCTATTGTATACTTGTTATCAAACTTGGTTTACTTTCTGTTCTGGATATTACCAATTGATTGTTGACTAATTGTAAACAAAATCTACCAGCATTTAAGGGTGGAATCTCTCAAATCATTCTGTGAGTTTAATAAACTGTAGGCTACTCGCTCACAGCAAGACAATATGTCCTTACTGTCAAAAGACAGTTTAATTGTGTGTCATGTGCTGAATTTCATGAGACAATGTCAAAACAAGATGCACTTCTCGATAAAATACATAAAAGTGAAAAGTATGGTGAGAGTGCAGCACAAGAAATGTAAACATTGATTTGGGAACATTTGAGTTAACGATGTAAAAGTAAACTTCAGTGCCGATTAAATTTTCTCAGTATAAATTTCCTTAATTGTCCCAGTTTTTACCCTGGTATTTTTAAAATGTCCCTTTTCAATAAAAATGAAATGGAAACCCTATGGTAGCCCCATGGTGCATCGCTCTAAGTAATCGCCTTGTAAACCTCAAGTAAAGAGACAGAAAAATATCGTTCTGCATCACATAAATTATAATTGTAACCATTATCTGATTAAAATCCGTCATCATTTGTTTATTGTGTATATCTCACCTGATCCTCTAATTTGTTTTGTGCAGACTATAGAGTAGTTAAAGTAAATTACGCTATAGACAAAGGAGGGAGGAAAAACACACACACACACACACACACACACAGAGAGAGAGAGAGAGAGAGAGAGAGAGAGAGAGAGAGAGAGGGGGGGGGGGGGGAACAACCACGTGTAAATTGAACGAAACTTTCACTCTGCAGCGGAGCGTGCGCTTATATGAAACTTCCTGGTACATTAAAATTGTGTGCCGGAACCGGGACTCGAACCTGGAACCTGGACAATTTTAATTTGCCAGGAAGTTTCATATCAGCGCACACTCCGCTGCAGAGTGAAAGTTTCACTCTGGAACATCCCTTAGGCTGTGGCTAAGCCATGTCTCCACCATATCCTTTCTTCCAGGAGTGCTAGTCTTGCAAGTTTCGCAGGAGAGCTTCTGTGAAGTTTGCAAATTAGGAGGCGAGGTACTGGTGAAAGTGAAGTTGTGAGGCGGCATTGTGAGTCGTGTCGGGATAGCTCAGTCGGTAGAGCGCTTGCCCGCGAATGGCAAAGGTCCCAGGTTCGAGTCCCGGTTCCGGCACACAATTTTAATCTGCCAACAAGTTTCACGTGTAAATTGTTCGGCATTCGCAAAAGCTCAGCGCTTCGCCAGACGATGATGGCTATGTCACTCGTCGAAACGTCGCGGGTGGAAGATACTGCAACCCAGCTGGAAGCAAAAAATGTTTGCAGAGCTTATGGGACTTAACTACGGGGTCATCAGTCCCTAAACTTACAAACTACTTATGAACTAGCTAAGACTAAGGACGGCACAAATATCCGTGCCCGATTGGGGATTCGAACCCCCGACCGTTGTGGCCGTGCAGAACGTAATTGGCGCGCCGCAGACCACTCGGCCACCGTATCCGGCCCAGCTGGAAGCGCGTGACTTGTCATCACCTTGCATTATGTTTGTGCTTTGTTTTTGGGAAACCCGCGACCACAGCACTTTTGTCAGGCAAGCAGACGGTAGTCGTGATCGGGGTTGGAACACTTGCGGGGAGTGACACTTACAGGGAGTGACACTTGCGGGGAACCCGGGGCCCTTCGGCGGCTAATGGCTTTTCCTGGGTACAGGCACACCAAGAAGTCTAGCACTGTCAACATAACACGTTAAGTCCCATAAGCTTAACAAAGATTTGAACATTTGAATTTGAAACAGTCATACCTCCTAAAAGCATATTATCCAGAACACTAAGCATATCAATACACCTGCGCAAGCAAGATAAATTCTATTTTCTATGACCGTCATATAGAACCATTTTTACTCCGAACTTGGCATAAACCAACAGGGAGAAACAAGTTGCAAGACTTCCAGGAAAAATGAAGCGAAATTGGCAGCCAATAGTTGGTTATAAATTGCATTGCCTGTTAACTGTATAAATATAAATTATGGAATACGCGGAACTTCTGTTCAGTACAGTCAAAAAGGCCTAAGGTAATAGGCAGTGGTTTACAATCAGATATCCGTATTACTCTCCTCCTCAAGAAGTCTGTGTGAAGAGTTATATTCAGAACATTCAAGAACAAGGCTACTGTGATGTTGAAACTACAAGAAGCAGCTCATTTAATCAGGAAGGGAAAACGTTATGGTGCCCGTAAATTTTAATGGCTGTATCTCTCGTAGTAACATTCATTTTTTGATAAAATGTTAAAATCCAATATACCAGAATTTTGTTTTTCTAAGCTCAGTGCCAACTTCTTTTGTCGAAATGTTTGCAGGAAGTAGTCTTGACGTGATTTCATACTTCTATGCATTAAATTGATATTAACAAACATGTAATTTGTGTCACAAATTGCGCGGCCGGTCCGGTGGGCCTTTCCCTGAATGCGGCACAGGTAGCGGCCGGAGGGCGTGGAGTAGGGGTGGTGTATCCCTACTTCTGGAACACCCTGTTCAACTACCTGCAGCGTCCGGGTCTCCGCGCAAGTGTCTACACATTCCCTTTCCCCGCAAGTGTCACAAACTCGTCGTGATCGGGCATGCTGGTCTCTGGGGTGGGACTGGAGGCGTGCGGCCGCATTAATGGGCGTGGCCAGCGCCTCGCGGGGAAGTCCCGGGCGGCAGTCGGCAGCCGACAGCGCGGCTCCGTAATTGGCGCAGCGCGGACACCGGAAGTGACGGCAGCAGGAGGAGGAGGAGCAGGAACCGGAAGCGCGGTGCCCGCGGCGGCCGCTGCGGCGTCTCCGGCGGTCGATGGCGCTCGTTACCGGCCGACCAGCGCGGATCAGCCGCGCAGCCAATTACACGAGGCGCCGCATCGCGAGGCCGAGGCGCAGCTCTGCTTAGGGTTGCCAGATCTCCGGGCGCCGCCCGGAGTGCCAGGGTTTGAAATGAATTCTCCGGGTCTACGGGCCAATGACTCTCATCTCCGGGCGTGAATGTAGCCTTCATCAACTTTTTTTTTTTTAACTAAGGACACAACATCCATGCCCTTGGGGGGATCCGAACCTCTGGCGGGAGCAGCCTCGCGCACCGTGGCAACTGCGCTGCTAGCTGTCATAGCTCAACTCTCGCCGTACGTATTACAGCACTGTCGATCAATTCACTATACAATTCACGATCGTTGTTGATATCCTGTACTTCTGTGTATAATGTTTAATTGATATTACATTAGAACGTCGATTATCCGAACTAATTGGGGAACGTGGGTGTTCGGAAAACTGGTTTATTTGAATAGTCTTATCTCTCATAGAAAGGACAGCACTATTACGTTTAATCATTTTATGCCCTCAAGTTTACTTCTTTACGCGGCAGCAAGTGGTCGTAACAGGGAGCAGACGGTAACTGTAGCCCTTCACATGGAGCCAGTGAGAAGCTCTTCTTGGTGGCGCGCGATCCTTCACAGTGCGCGGAGCCGCAAGCGGCAACTCTTCAAAGGCGCAGCTGTTGATGTGAGCAGCTTTGATGCTGCCGCCACTTCTGCTGCCACTTTTGCTGGGAGGGAGGAGATGATTAGTGTTTTTTTTAATAGTATTCTCGTGTAATCCTGGTTGGGGGGGGGGGGGCACGTCTGGTCTCCGGGCCTGCCTCCAGCTCAATTTGGCAACCGTAGCTCTGCTGGCGAGGCCGCAGTGTTGCCAACCACTAAAGCTGCTGGTTTTTAGTACCTGTCTTGTGTACGGTGACGAGATTTCCAATCTCAAAATACGGGACAAAAAATTAGAAGTTGAAATGAAGCCACTTTAAAAGTAGTGTGAGTGTGTTGGAATGAATGTTAAAGGTAGTATGTGTCTGGGGGGAGCGTGTCACTGTGTTAAGAGTCTCCACCATATCCTTTCTTCCAGGAGTGCTAGTCTTGCAAGTTTCGCAAGAGAGCTTCTGTGAAGTTTGGAAAGTAGGAGGCGAGGTACTGGCGGAAGTAAAGTTGTGAGGCGGCATCGTGAGTCGTGACGGGGTAGCTCAGTGGTAGAGCGCTTGCCCGCGAAAGGCAAAGGTCCCAGGTTCGAGTCCTGGTTCCGGCACGCAATTTTAATCTGCCAGGAAGTTTCATATCAGCGCACACTCCGCTGCAGAGTGAAAGTTTCATTCTGTACACAAATGTTCTGTTTCACTTTTGGTTACAAAATAATTTGACTAAGCAATGAGACTTAGTATCTTCCTTTGCCCTACAATAAATTGCAACTGACATGGGATACAATGATCTTACGTAAATGTGGTTCAGTTTGATGCGCAACGGATAACACTTTAAATTGTACAGTGGTTAATAAATTAACAGTAATTAAACTCGTAATTGGTTTACACATGAATCTCGTGTGTGAGGAACAATATGAGCAAATGAAAAGTGCAGATCTGTAAGCGTGCAGCATATACCAGTAGCCAGACTATACAAGCCGGCCGCGGTGACCGAGGGGACTGAGGCGCTTCAGTCACGGTCTGCACGGCCACAACGGTCGGGGGTTCGAATTCCACCTCGGGTATGGATATTTGTGCCGTCCTTAGTCTAAGGTAGTTGATAAGTAGTTCGTAAGTTTAGGGACTGAGGACTTCGTAGTTGAGTCCTTTAAGCTTAACAAGCATTTGAACACTTTTTTGAGACTTTACAAGCACAATTCAACTGCGAGAGCCAACAAAAAGAGCTTGCTACTACTATGATAATTTTGTCACTTGAATAAACAAGATGTCAAACAAAGATATTTGAGATTAATTGGATACCAAAATCACTGCACTTGATAATGTGCCTATCTGAACAACAATTACCATACTGATTCAACGTAATGAAAAACGTCCTACAAATCTGGTAAAGATTTCAAGTCACTCACTGGAAATATTTCTTATCTCTTTACGTGATCTACTTCATTTCAGATCAGACATATCACTTTAACTGTTACTAACATTGACAGACTTAATAATTTGAACTTTCAGTAAGACTCAGAAAATCTCTTAACTATGAACTTTACAGGATTTATGAACAAACTACTTCCTGCTCTCATTAATAGACCAATTTATCATGACAAAATGCCTACACTGAACTGTTCTAATTACCACATAAATTTACAAACACAATAATTATGCAACACTATCATAAGAAACAATGATCAGAACGGATAGCAATTCGAATTGGTGAAAGGAACGTGGAACTGGAAATTGACTCAGGGTTAAATGATAAATGCGAGCTGCACTAAACAGTATTCATTAGAAAAAAAGACAAAAACCAACTACAATAGTTCAAATACAGGCTAGCAGACATAACAATAGAAAAGTGCACATCACCTTATTTGAGACAGATTAATTTTCATATAAAATTTACAATCTGCAAACTTGGCTGCGACTCTTCAAAACTGTCTGAATTTTTTTACTCTTCGAGTCTAACACACAGACAAACCCGACAGTTCCACGACCACTACTCATCGACTCAACTGTACCATAATCACACGACTGAACTCCACGACAGTCACACCTCGACTCTCCACGAAGCTCATACACCGACTCCTTAAACGCAACAACTGCTAGAGCAAGACATACTCCAAAGATAAAGCAAAGTCTTTGGTTTACAGCAAAGATATGAAAATAAGTACAGTATGTTATATCGATTAATGAAATGGTACAAAATATTGCATAAATTTGTTTTCTACAGAATTATAATTCAAATTCAAATGTTTGTTAAGCTTACGGGACTTAACTAAGAGGTCATCAGTCCCTAAACTTACAAACTACTTATGAACTACTTACAACTAAGGACGGACAAATATCCATGCCCGAGGGGGGATTCGAACCCCCGACCTTAGTGGCCGAGCAGACCGTGACTGGAGCGCCTCAGTCCCCGCGGCCACCGCGGCCGGCACAGAATTATAGCTTAGGTTTTTGTAACATAACGTACTCAAGGCTGTATGAAAGGCAAAAATTAAGTGAAAATTATTTTGCGTACTCCTGTATCAGTAGATTTCAGTTAAAATATTTGGTCCCTAATACAGCTACATACGTCACCAAATGTTTTTGTTAACACTCGGACTTAAAAAAGCGTAAAATATCTTGCGTTACTAATGGCGTACATATTTTTTGATTGTCAAATGGAAACACGTTAATTTCATATGACATCTTTCATTAGAGCTGACAGTTGGAACTCATTTGCCAACAAAAGGTGCTACAATCAGAAGGTGCCGCCAATGTATCAGCAAAAACAAACAAAAGAGGACAAAAATAATGTGTAGCAACTGTCGTACCTTTGAGTGTAGCACCATGCTTCTCTAAGTTCCATAGTACGTCACCTTAGTGAACTCGATGGAAAATATGAACTAATAAAGAAGTAAATGAAATGTACTAAAAAAATAAGATACAGTTACTCAAAAATTCTGTGGGAACAATAGTTCTCTCTAAATTTTTAATACCCGTAGGCTAAAGTCTCGCATCAAAAGTTTTAAACTATGATTTTATGTGTGGTAACTTAGCCCAATAAAGTATTCATAAAAAGTCTACAACTTCTGGAAATAATTTGGTCACTAAAGGGTTTATTGAGGCGGGACCTGGGGACCAACCCCGTATTCACCTAATGTGCAAAACCGCCTATAAAACACACTCAGCCGGCCGCGGTGGCCGAGGGGACTGAGGCGCTCCAGGCACGGTCTGCACGGCCACTACGGTCGGGGGTTCGAATCCCCCCTCGGGCATGGATATTTGTGCCGTCCTTAGTTGTAAGTAGTTCATAAGTAGTTTGTAAGTTTAGGGACTGATGACCCCGTAGTTAAGTCCCATAGACTCTACAAACAAACAAACACACTCAGGCCGGCCCTGCGACCCCCTTCGTTAATCCGTCGGGCGGATTTGAACAGGAGCCGGTACGCCTCACCGTCTCAGAAAGCTGTGCGCTAGACCACACGGCTAACCGAGCGAGTACATTGTTCCTACTAATTTCGTGTGGCTCAGTGGCCTGGTGCAAGTCTTTGAATTGGACGCCACTTCGGCGACTTGTGTGTCCTTAACTTACCCCAGTTGTCCAACTGGCGAAATGGGACCTACAGCTTAACGTGGAATCCTAACCACGTGTCGTTTCTGGCGACTCTTCACATCGCTGAATGATGTACTTGTGAATAATTTTATTGTGGGTAAAGACGTTGTTGTGTACACTGGTATTAATATATTTCATTTTTCTGTTGCAGATTGTGCGCGGGGGTGTTAGACTGCGATGACCGCCGACTTACTTGGTGAGTGTTGTGCAGTCAGTACTTTAGTTTAGTGTGACCAGAGTCAGCAGTCATCTACGCTGCCTTTTAGGCTTAAGACATAGAACGTGCAGACAACTTAGGGGTTACGTTGCTGTCACCACTTATAAGTCTGCTTGTTTCAACTGTGTTTATATATGTGATCCGAAAGAACAGCGTCCACTTTCTTATTCCTCAGATATACGTGCCTATATTTACAACAGTTCCAGTGATATAGCGGCTCTCGCCTAAAGTGTATCGTGTAATACGGCTTAATATCAGATATTGCTAGAAACAGCAAAGTACTTTTGACAAGCTAGACTCTACATGTCACCACTGCTTGTACACTCACAACAATTTAATCTGTACTCTTAGGTTGCTGGCTAACAACATACTTTAAAAGCATGACATTTTCGTAAAAAGTAGTAAAGTACTTTTGTCAGAATAGTCATTTCCAAGTCAAAAGTATTTTACATTTTTCAACGAATATCTGATATTAGGCCGTATTACACAATACACCTCAGGCGAGAGCCTAGCACGACTCGAAACTGTTCTACGAGTAAATGAATGGATCGAGACACAAATAAATTCACATTATCTGCTCAATGAATTAAATCAGTGGATAAAATTGAAACTTTGTGATGGCTCGGCATTAGAATCCGGGTCTTTCGTTTACTACGTAGGTTCGCTGTCCACTACGCCATCCGGATACAATGGTCACCACGCTTGAGTGGTCTACCGTAGCATACCGACCGTCAGACGTCAATTTTCAACTTATTCACCCACAAATGTATAGTCGGCCCGAAATAAGATGATCCCTGGCTCCGCCTTATGGGCTGGGAGACCGCCCCCAGCCGCGGAAACTTAAAGCAGCCGTGTTGCCAAGTAGTTAGTTCGCTGCCTGACAGTGTAGCTTAACGGTCGGTGCTATCTGACAAAACCGGAAAAAGTGCAGAGCGCAGCCAAACACGCGCATGCGCAGAGCAAAGCTCGCGTTTCATTTACTCTAATGGTCTGCTGCCGCAGCCGGCGCTCGAAGCTGATTGGCGCAAACACCGGGGATCATGCTATTTCGGCTCGACTATAGTGACTACTACTTGCCGCATTTCTCCGTTTTTGTCAAGATGCTTGCTGTGACCTGAGATTGTCGTATGTGCTCTAGTTATGTCTGAGTGATTCTGTAAATGTATGTGTACCTTTTTCTGAAGAACGCCGTGGCCGGAAATTTATGTTTTGTCACTGTGATCGTCTAGTATACGTGGCTGTCTGCGTATTCGCGAATAGTTGTTACTTATCCTCTGTTATTGACATACCAACCTGGGCTTTGCATTGTTAGGTATATCTAACTTCTGCGATTTTTTCCAAGAACATATCCCCCTTTCAAAATGTCCATAAATTAACATATGTTAGAAATTGAGGACATTGAAACACTCCTGTATGACAATGCAACGTTGTGTTAAATTTCAAAACATACAGTCGAGAACCCTGAACGAATTGTAGGTTGGACAGAGTTTCGAGAGGAGATGGGCGAGGGAAAGGGGGAAAGAGAACACGGAGAGCACGATATTGACATGGAAAAGTAGGGAGTGCAGATAGACAGAAAAAAGGGGAAGGATAGAGGGAGCAAAGAGAGTGGCGAAGTGTTGGTCAGATGGGATAGGGAGAAGAGGGAAGATGTATGAAGAGAGGAGGATGTGGCCAAAGAGAAAAGAATGTTAAAAGGGACAGAGAGATAGGGAACATAAGCAAAATAGTGAGTGTAGGATATACACTGGTCAAAACAATTGGGGGGATCACTCGAGATATCCAGGTTCTGAAGTACTGTCATCGGCAAATGATCTGAAATGGTTCGACGCCGTTCTATCGTTTTAGGAATGGAGACAGCAACATTCCAGCAACCGAGATAGTGGTACTAACAGAAACGTCATGCAGAAATGGTTGCTGTTGCCTTTTGTTTACTCTACCAAACGAATTTCACAAGTATTGAGGTTCAGATAGTGTACTGAACAAGTAGTGCAATGCAACAACTATCTGACTAGCTCTAATCTATGGTATGAGAGCCATACGAAAGTTGGAAGCAGGATAGATACAGAGGGAAGTGGCGACAGGAACCGTTAAAAGAAGACACGGCCAAGGTCATCCACGGTAACATCTGCGAGAGATGACCGTTATCTTCTGTTAACAGCCCGTCGAGACAGGAAGCTGAATGCAATTCAACTGCAACGCACCATCCAGCCAGCAACAAGACGAGCAATATCAACACAAACAGAGTGCCTACGGTGTGGCCCCATTAAATCCACGACACCGTTAGGCCCGCCAAAACTGGACGGAGGAACATCAGTATTGGAGTCGTAACGAATGGCGCCGGGTTCTGTTAACAGATTAGCAAGCTGGACAATCGTCGTTCCATCTTCTGGAGAAAACTTGCAAGTCGGATCAGTTCTGATTATGTGCAGGAAACATTACATCATGGTGGTGGAGGAAAGGTGTGGGCAGGAGTCAGTATTGGCGGACGTACTGACCTCTATGTCGTTCAGAATGGTGATCAGACTGTTTAGAAGTGTAGAGTCTCTCGACCTCTCTTGTGCCCTACACTGGTGCCATAGGAGATGGGTTCCTTCTGGTGGACGATAACGCTCGTCACCACAGAGCTGCAGTGGTGGGCAACATGCTTGAAGCTGAGGGAAATGAACGAATGGATTGGCCAGGTAGTTCACCCGATTTAAACCCGACTGAGCATGTCTGGGATGCACTTGGCAGACGGACTGCAAACCAGGCCAGCACCTCCAACAACGATTGTAGAGCTGGATATAGCAGTCATAGAAGAATACCCAAATATGCCTCAAGAGCTGATCTATAACCAAAAAATGTTCATATGTTTCTAAATCTAAGGGATTGTCATTAGTCCTTTACGCTTACATACTACTTACACTAACTTAAAGTTATTTATGCGAAGGATAACATACCCATGCCCGAGGGAGGACTCGAACCCCCGACGGCGGACGGCCGCGCGCACCGTACCTGGGTGCCTTAGTGCGCACGGCTATTCTGCCGCGGCGATCTATAACCTCGTACTGTCAATGCCACGCAGGTGTGCAACTGCACTGGTCATCCTACGGGATCACACGCCGTATTAGAAGGCAATAATAATGACTTCGTCACTGTTGTGATAGCGACTCTAAGTAAACGTCACGTACACCTCAAGTAAAAAGCTGTGACAGCAAAATACCGTACTGTGTCATTCACAAATTACCATAGTAACCAACATGTGAATAAAATACTTTAGCATATGTATATTGTGTATGATATCTCATCTCTTAATCGTATTGAGCACTGTGTATCCAATGCCCATTGTCAAAGTATTATTAAATTACGTACACATATTAGAAATGTGTGTTTGTCTTTTCGTTGTTTTCCATTTAATCTGCAACAAGTCACGGCATGCGTGGCAAGGTACAGTCAGTACGAGCTACAAATAGATAAAAGTCCGCCAGTTCCACCATCGAAACTTCCTGGGAGATTAAAATTGTGTGCCGGAACCAAGACTCGAATCTGGGACCTTTGCCTTTCGCGGGCAAGCGCTCTACTGGCAGAAGTCAAGTTGTGAGCCGGGCGGTGTTGCCAAAAAGGAAGGTCATTAGAGACGGAGCATGCACTCGGATTTTTGGGGAGGGATTAGCGGAGGAAATTCGGCCGTGCCCTTTGAAGGAACCATCCCGGCATATGCCTGGAGTGATTTAGGGAAATCATGGAAAACCTAAATCTGGATGGCCGGAGGTGGATTTGAACCACCGTCCTTCCGACTGCGCGTCCAGTGTCTTACCACTGCGCCACCTCGCTCGGTCAGTGTTGCCAACTGTAGGGACATGATCCTAGGCGTAGGGACTTTACTACTCTTTTTTTCCCTAACTGTAAGGACGGATTTCCGATCTCTTTGCAAAACGTAGGGACTTTTCCCACGGACGATGCAGAATGAAAGTACCTTTTTTTTATTCAAAACAGTTACAATTCACAATTAATTGTTCAACAGTGTTAATAAAGGGAAAAATTACCACTCAATGAGTACTTTTTTTTGCCCACTTTAGATACGATAGTAACACTAAAAGTAGGCCTTTGCGATCGTCTTTTGAAAGATCGAAATTAAAATGAAAGTAACGGCTTAACCATTCATCTGAAAGGACAATTGAAAAACCTAATTTGTAGAGGAGAAAATTCTCTACAACTTTGTTCCCTTATGTCTTTTTCATATCTCGTGGCGTTTGAGAGATATTTGCAAAAATAAGAGTTTGATTTAACGAAAACCAGCCGTTCCCACGTCACGTGGCACTCCTCGCCCAGAACCCTCTGTGGCATACATCTTGCCTATTTGACGATTTTCTTATTGTAACTTACACGTTTTCATTTAAAGGCAATGGCGCACTGGAGAATTAACAAAAATACGTACAATAAATGATAATGTAGTGTCTACAAATGTTCGAAAACCGCCACTAACTAACTAAAATTTTTTTCCTAAAAGGGTTTCAGGCACTCTTATTAATTAATTAATTAATTATTTAGATAATTATTTTGGTCCAAAATGTTTGCAAAAACTAATAAAACTAAAAATCTAAAGTGGGTCGTAAAACACGTCAGTGCGATTTTATTCTTTTATTTATCTTATTTTATTTTTCCCAGAAAATAGTATGCTTCGTAGGGATTTTCATGGTGAACGTAGGGATTTTTGACACGACATGTAAGTACATGGTTGAAAACGAGTTGATAACACTGTGTGCACGGACCGTGAAGCGTGCCGGGATAGCTGAGTCGGAAGAGCGCTTGCCCGCGAAAGGCAAAGGTCCCAGGTTCGAGTCCCGGTTCCGGTACACAATTTTAATCTGCCAGGAAAGTTTCAAATAGTTGCACACTCCGCAAGAAAGTGAAAGTTTCATTCTGGAAATTTTCTGACAATTCAGTCCCTCGTCAATGCAAGCACCTAAAAATTTTGAATATTCTACCTTAGCTACAGTTGGAAGAAATCATTTACAATTTCATCAGTTAATTCCTGTTTGTCAGGTGTGATAGCTATACTTGTATCATCAGCAAAATTTACTAGCTTAGCATCTTCGTGTATGTAGAATGGCAAGTCATTAATATATATTTAAGAACAGCAAAGGACCCAAGACCGAACCTTGTGGGACCCCATTTTTGATAACTCCCCAGTTATAAGAATTAATTGTCTCATCTACATCATGTGAACTGCTTATTTCAACTTTCTGCACTTGCCCGCGAGCCGGCCGCGGTGGCCGAGGGGACTAAGGCGCTCCAGTCACGGTCTGCACGGCCACTACGGTCGGGGGTTCGAATCCCCCCTCGGGCATGGATATTTGTGCCGTCCTAGTTCGTAAGTAGTTCATAAGTAGTTTGTAAGTTTAGGGACTGATGACCCCGTAGTTAAGTCCCATAGACTATACAAACATTTGAACATTTGAACTTGCCCGCGAAAGGCAAAGGTGCCAGGTTCGAGCCCCGGTTCCGGCACACAATTTTACTCTGCCAGGAAAGTTTCAAATAGTCGCACACTCCTCTGCAGAGTGGATGTTTAATTCTAGCTCCAGCGTTATTCTCCGCGAGCTGCACCTGGTTTCGCTACGGTCGGGAGCAGCCGAGGCGAAGATGTGCCGTGCCGTGCCGTGCGATGACGACTTCGCCGTTACCGCCGCTTCCGGACGCGAATTACCGGTGGATTTTTATCGGCCCGCTTATTCCCCCGCCCTTTCCGCCATCTGCGGAAGAATGCCTCCGGAAATGAGGTATTTCTGCGCGGCTGCCCCGGCAGATATCCAATTGTCCGCCCCCCCGTCCCCCCCCCCCCCCAGATATCTGCCGGCAGGCGCGCCCCTTAATTATGGCGCCAGCTCCCCCCTCCCCCCCCCCCCTCTGCCAGTAATTGGTCTCAATCGGCTGGAAAAACAGTCGCCGCCGCGGAACCGTCTGCCTGTCTGCCTCTTCCAGACCCACAGGGCTGCCACAGACGGATATCTCAGCCGCCGTCTCCTGCGCTGCGCTGTCCGCCCTGTTTAACGCCTTTCCTATTGCATGGCAGCTCAGTCATCTTCATCCGGTACAAAATATTTGTCTGTAATTCTATCGGACCAAACTGCGTGGTCATCAGTCCGTAGCTTAGGCCGGTATTACACTGTCATATTTCTTTGTCAAAAATTTACATCATATATTTACATCATAAAAATTTGATAGTGTAATAGGGAACTTTATCATATCTCTGCTTCCGTGAAAAAAATATATGATCATATCTAGTGCCTCGCAGTACATTTGATCATAAAAGTCGTTTGTTTACTGTTCACTGCAATGCGAAATGTAACCGCTTGGAGAGCTAGCATCGCTGTAGCTCTTCGACCGCGCTTATTTGAAATCAAACATCATTGTTTCAAAACATGACATCGAAATTTATTTGGTGTGTGCTGTCATCTGAAGCAGACGAAGCACTATATAATCGCAGATACCCTGAATAAGAACAGATTAAAGAGACTCGAAAGTTACAAGAGAATGGCGGAGGTACTCAACGGAGAAATTCGGCCTGAGTGTAAGAAGAAAATTAATGGCCTCGTGTGTTACATCAACCACAAAATTAATAGAAATGTATGAAGTAGATTTTATAAGCTATCCACTCCTCTCAATCTAATAATAATCGACGCTGTTCCTGTTCTGTTCTTGTCCGTTCAGTAAGTTAATCCTTCTCCTATAGCGAACATTTCATTGCCAACATGAGCACGTTAAGCCGCCGTGCACTAAGTAAAATTTAACCCCAGTAGCAAGAAATTGTCTCTGAAAACCTGTCTTCTACCGATATAGTCTTCTGACGTGCATATACTGATGTTTTAATGTGTGGAGCCACTTTACTAAGTAAATACCGATACGTTGTATCATCCATTCTCCAGTATTTTATATATTACTAGGCGCCCTCCGCTTGCAGCTCCTGCAACACGAAATGATTTCTACAGTTTCCCCAAGTAAGCTCCTCTTTTTTTTCTTCAAAATGCAGTTTTCTTGGTAGCAATGACAACGCCTGATAACATGTGTGTATTGTCGGCCATCTTAAAATATGATCAAAATATGACGACAGTGTAATACCCATTTTTACCGTCACGTCAAAGATTTACATCAAAAAAATATTACGAACTTATGATGATATTTTTATGTCAAAGATTTGATAAAAAATTTGACAGTGTAATACCAGCCTTACAAACTACTTAAACTGAGGTAAACTAACCTGAGGACAACACACACACACACACACACACACACACACACACACACACACACACACACACACACACACACACACGCCCCAGGGGGGACTCGAAGCTGGCCGCGGTGGCCAAGCCGTCTGCGGCGCGCCAGTCACGGTCTGCACGGCCACTACGGTAAGGGGTTCGAATCCCCCCTCGGGCACGGATATTTATACCGTCCTTCACTACCGTCTCTACCATAGGGGCACAGGGGGCACAGGCCCAGGGCCCCCAGTCTGACGGGGGCCCCGAGAAACTCGTTCCTTTCTCGTAATCATGACTTTTTTTAAAAGTGAATTTTTGTCGCACTTATTATAAAGACCCAGAAATTGTCTCGAAACGTGTCATATGTGTTGTGGCAAGTGAGTTGGTTTTCACAAGCACAGTACCGTTTTTTGTTCCTTTGAACGCATCTGGTAAATAACTGAATTGTTACTTACATTAAGATTTCAACATATACAGACAGGCTTTAAAAATGACCTGACATACCTGAAATCTAACTAGTGGACAAGGTACCTCACTTATAAGGCGTATTTTCTCTTATTCGGAGAGAAGTGACTTCATTGTGGGACGCTGCTTGTCATGTGGAAGTTGCGTATCAGTCTCTCTTCCTACTTTTTCTCCCACTTCCTTTACTCTTCTTAGAGTTCCAAGTGAAACACCAGTAGCAGCTTGAACTTTATCAAGGGAACTGTTTTATGCGATTTTATCCTGTCTTTTACATCTTCCCACATAATCTTAATTACGTTATACACAATATCTCGTCTCTGGTTATGTTCAAAATGTTCAAATGTTTGTTAAGCTTGTGGGACTTAACTACGGGGTCATCAGTCCCTAAACTTACAAACTACTTATGAACTACTTACGAACTAGGACGGCACAAATATCCATGCCCGAGGGGGGGATTCGAACCCCCGACCGTAGTGGCAGTGCTGACCGTGACTGGAGCGCCTCAGTCACCTCGGTCACCGCGGCCGGCATCTGGTTATGCAGAACCCATCCTGTACCAACTGGTGGAGACAGCAAGGACACACTATGTATGACAGTTTCTACATCTACATGGGATACTCTGCAAATCACATTTAAGTGCCTGGCAGAGGCTTTATCGAACCACCATTATACAATTTATTTCCCGTTCCATTCTCGAATAGCGCGCGGGAAGAAAGAACACCTGAATCTCTACTTTCGAGCTCTGATTTCTCGTATTTTATTCTGATGGTTATTTCTACCTATGTAAGTGGGCGTCAACAATATATTTTCGCTCTCGGAGGAGAATGTTGGCGATTGTAGTTTCGTAAGTAGCCCACGCCGCAGGGATAAGCGCCGTTGTTGTAATGATTCCCATCCCAGATCCTGTATCATTTCCGTAACGCTGTCTCCCCTGTGTCGTGACAATTGGCTTCAGGCAGAATCCATTTAATCAGATCCAAATCTTTAATATAAGGAAGCAGAAATACATGAACTTCGATAACTAGAAGGGTCTGGAGCAGACCGATGCGGCCTCCCCTTAGAACAAAATAATCTACTCACCCGCGCTTACGACGACAATGCACAACGGCCTCCCATACGATGAAACCAATGGACTCGTCCGGTGCTTAGGACGGCACATCGGCCAATGCATCCAGTCCCGGTGAATTTGGCATTGTTGGAGATTCGCCTTACGAAGCGATATTTCGTTGTCGGGGTTCTTCAAAGCGCCATTTGATTCTACGCGATTTACGCGATTCACTCTGTTTACCTGGCAGTGACTTCTTGATATTTTTGTAGTGTCTTTCAACAATGTCGGAGGGGGGGGGGGGAGGGGGATGCGAATGCCCCCTCGGGCAAGGATATTTGTGCCGTCCTTAGTATAAGCTAGTTCATAAGTAGCTTGTACGTTTTGCGACTGATGACTCCCTAGTTAAGTCCCATAAGCTCTACAAACATTTGAATTTGGAGGTCTCGAACCTCCTCGGCGAGCAACCGCGCGCTCCGCACCGAGACGCTTTAGACCGCTCGGCTACTCCACCGCGGCACATCCGGTACCAGTATTGCTTAAAGCCTTTCTATACGAGACGTGCAACACGCACAAGAAAGTCTTTGTGCTTCAGCGCTCCTTTCAATAGACCGTCGAACTACAAAGAAGCGTTCAAACGGTACGCATTTGTCGAATCGTCTTCTTCACGTGTCAACTTAGTTTGTTGTCAAATTACAGCAAATGAATCGCCGCGTTAAGATCACTTTTCGAAACGTAAGATATATTGTCATTATTGTGATGATTAAAACATCTGTATTGTAGACTGCCACTGTGAAACTATTTGTTTTCGTGCAGTTCATGTCTAACCACGTTGCTCACATGTGTTAACGTCCTCATAAAATGCGACTACATACTTCCAGCCCCTGCGGTTTGAGGAACCTATGTATATGATGAACAAGCGCAGTTGTCTATACGTAGAATTTTAACTGTGATAAAGCTTCAAGTAATGATCACCAAAGACGAATATTTTATCTATTAACTACAGAATGTTTAAGGAAAAAAGCAAATATTTTAGAAGATGGTAATAAAGACGATTTGCAGTTAAAATGTCATATAACGTGTGTCCAGTTTTTATTGGGTACAGAGATACAGTTCTTGGTATGTACAACAAATTTAAAGCATATGCAAATTTGGATATTTTGACTGATTCTTTCGTCGGTTCTTGGTAGATCACCATATTGATTTCTATTTAAACAGCCGGTTTTCGACGTACTTTAAAGTCTGAATATGTCCTAGTAACTAACTAAGTGGAAATGAAAGTGTAGAACATACACAAAATTCTACTTTGAAGTCAGCGTGATGTCGTACTACCAAGAACCGACAGATAAATCAGTGAAAATGTCTTCATTTACATTTGCTCTTAAGTTTGTTTGGTTTTCATATTAACAGCTATATCACCTTCTCAAAAACTTACGACTGAGGTCGAAAAACTACGTTCCTCTGAGCAGGAGACACGTATACATTCTCAAACAAATTCACTACTTGACTTCATTTGTCAGCTGGGTTCCCCATTCGGTCGTCTGCGCATGCGCGAAGCACTTCCATACGCGTGAGAATAGAATCCATCCTACTCCGTCTACTAGCGATCGTATGCGTGCATCTTGTGCAAGTGGACGCGTCTACACTGTACGCTGACGGGGTGACAGGTGCATCATGGGTAATCTCGTAAGCTCCCACTTCCCGTGTAGAAAGGGCTTAAGAGTATATAAGCTACCCGTCTGTCGACTTCTGCACATGGAGATATGTGTTCCGATGACGAGTAAAAATTCTGAGCGAGTTATTAAAAAGGGAAGAAAAAAAAAAGGCAACGGGATCTATAAGACCCATGGAATGGTCACATGGTCTACTGCGTCATGCTACGAACTGTACGACCGTTCCTGCCGGAGGTTCGATTCCTCCCTCAGGGATATGTGTTTATGTTGTCTTTAGTGTAAGTTGAAGTAGTTTGCTAGGGACTGATGGCTATAGCGGTTTGGTCCGATATTTTACAAATGCAGTGTGTCCCAAAAAGAACGACACAATTTTAAATAGAATTATTTATTAGGAAAAATGGCTGTAACACCAACAAATTTCATACTAAATCAGTCACAGAATACAGAAGTTTATAAAACTCCATCATAAATAGAAAGGTGAAAAGGTGGAGTTTAACAGCTTTAAGATATTTGCAAAATGATATGTTGACCATAACTGTTTACTAACTCAAAGCTGCCGGCCGCGGTGGGCGAGGGGACTGAGGCGCTCCAGTCACGGTGTGCACGGCCACTACGGTCGGGGGCTCGAATCCCCCCTCGGGCATGGATATTTGTGCCGTCCTAGTTCGTAAATATTTCATAAGTAGTTTGTAAGTTTAGGGACTGATGCCCCGTAGTTAAGTCCCATAGAATATACAAACATTTGAACATTTTTTTGAACTCAAAGCTACCGGTTTCGGCTGGTGTACCTCCAGCGCTAACAGAGTGTAGCCAATAGCTTAACATATCATGATATGAAATTGAAAAATTTTACCTGTTGACACTTGCCTCAATATTATTACAAGTTAAAATCGGGTCATTCTTTTTGGGACACACTAATTATTTTATGTACGGCTGTTGAGGCGATCAAGAGTTCACTAAGCGTGCCTATGACAACGCGTTTCGTTTCGCTTGTTTGCGACTTCCCTGGGATTCAACGCCGGGTCCCGTTGTCTTTCACGGGCAAGCGCTCTAACGACTGAGCTACTATGGCACGCTTCACGGTTCGTCCTCAAAGCTGTACTTCCGCCAGTACCTCGCCTCCTACCTTCCAAACTTCACAGAAGTTCTCCTGCGAAACTTGCAGGACTAGCACTACGCCGCGTTGGAATGCCGAGCGATCCAAGGCGCTAGCTGTGGAGCACGCAGCCTCTCGCCATCGGAGGTTCAAGTCCTCCCTCAGACATGGGTGTATTTGTTGTACTTGGCATATGTTAGTTTGAGTAGTTTGCAAGCCTAGGAATTGATGACCAGAGTAGCTAAGTCCCATAGATTTACGAACATTTGAATGTGTGACTACCACTACCGGAAGTACGGATTTGTTGAGACACGACTTAGGCACAGCCTAGGACAGAGATGTCGAACCTTTCTATACATACCATACGTGCCATATTAACAAAAAAAATTGCATTTATTTTATCGAAGACGTGCTCCAACACAAGACAAATACTGTGGCATCTATTGTAATCTCGATTTCAAAACAAGAGAAACTAAGGATTTATTTATTAAGTTTCTCCTTAACAGCATGTCTGCAGCTCCATGAATTTATGATAACTTATAAAAAAAGTCACGCAGCACTTATAAGAAAACTGCTTACCTATTTTTTCTGAAACAAAAGTGATCAGAAATATAAGTAAATTAGGAAAGGAACTAGTAAAAAAAATGTTCAAATGTTTGTATAGTCTATGGGACTTAACTACGGGGTCATCCGTCCCTAAACTTACAAACTACTTATGAACTAGCTAATACTAAGGACGGCACAAATATCCATGCCCGAGGGGGGATTCGAACCCCCGACCGTAGCGGCCGTGCACACCGTGACTGGAGCGCCTCAGTCCCCTCGGCCACCGCGGCCGGCAAAGGAAATAGTAACTTGCGGAAAAAAAAAAAATTGAACAATGTAATACGGCTCTCAACGAGTATCTCAACGTGTACCCTGTCTTTTGTATGACTATCAAAACAAAATGTAAAGAATAGACTCGGTTAACGTGCACTGTTTTGCATAAGGAAAATAACTCTGTAAGTTACTACACAGCCTCCAAAACACGGCACTTCGCTGCCAAGCACGTAAGGGATATATGAATTGTTTGAAAGTACTGTTTTACACAACATGTTCTACGTACCACTGACGCGGAACATACAAACCGCCTTGTCGCCTTTGCTAATTGAGCTATATTTATCAGTCCACCAGCTTTGAAAATCTCCACCACTCTTATTTTGCGTATTTTTTTGCGAACTAGCCATGTTTCATAATACTGACATGTTGTAAATGTAACGCTGAGACTTAACTGTCCAGCTCTTTATCTGCGGTAAAATAATGTGTAATTGCAACACATGACATAAGCACACATTTAAAAACAAGTGAATACTGTTGTAGACGTTTCTTCCCTCATATTCACTGCCAGTAAAGTTTTTCTCAAACGCACTACCAATCATACACTGCAATTCATTGTTGGCTCCAGTAGGTTAGTTCTCAACAATGTCAAATTCTGACTTCTACCGACAAGTACTGCTGGCTACGTTATCAGTGTTTCCAACCGTAGGGACATGTACTTACGCATAAGGACTTTTGATTGTTTTTTCCAGACTGTAGGGACGGGTTTTCAAAACTTAGGGACTTTACTCAGGGATGATGCAGAATGAAAGTACCTTTTTTTAATTCAAAAGAGTAACAATTCGTTGTACAATACTAATGATGAATGGTATTTTTGGCACGTCATGTACAGTCACGAATTGGCAACACTGAGAGTTATCAGTAAGATCGGGTCCACACATTGGACCCAACGTTGGCGCCAATAGTGTTCGTCCAATAAATGGATCGGTGGAACAGTACTGGAACCAACGTTGGCTCCAACGTCGATACGTCTCCGTTGCTTGTCGGTATTTTGACCAAACATCAAAGGACGTTGGCCCAATATGGACACGTCGTCCACGCATTGGCGCCAACGTTTCATTCTATCTTTGTCGTCTGCTCGTCTCGAAACTGTTTCCTCCTTCGTTCGTTCTTCGTAGCGATTTTTTTCAAAGTTTCAAAATATAATTGTAATTATTACAACTGTATCAGAAAGCGATTCATTTGTGAAAGCAACCACAAAAATCGAAATGCCACATCAAAACTTCGGCGAGATTTGTGGAATCAAAAACTTATCAGACCTTTGGTACACTCAATTACTGAATGCAGTTTTTAAAATTAACTTCACCTAAAATTACTGCTTTGCAAACTTCAGCACTACCAGTGATATCAATTACATGATTAATTTCAAAAGGAAGAGCAGGCTTCTAAAACTGTGTCGTTATCAAGAAATCGAACCGTCAATACCAAAGCAACTTTAGCAGGTATAGCATCCCTCCAAAACGTATCTTTCTTTTTAATTTCAATCATTTAAAATAGCAGGTTTAAGTTTTAATAATGTGTATCGATTACATGTAACATATTTGAAAACTTTCTCAGTTCGTAATTAAAGTTCATTAGGAAGTGATACAACACACCGCATCATCTTTTACACATGTTTCCATTTCTGATTTACAATGACATAATGTAATTCTTCACATTCAAAACTGTTTATTATTATTATTTATTTTTCCTCCCTGGAGGTACCGCCTTTATTTATTTGTAAGGTTCTCCTACCGCCCGTACAACCCTTCCAAACACAGCCTGAATCAAAAAATAACAAAAACATTGAAAACCGCGTTTTTTTTATAAAAAGAATATTTTTGTAAAATAGTTTTTACAAGAAATCAAACTATGTAGTTGCTGTCCTCGTCTTCAGTCCGGAGACTGGTTTTATGCAACTGGCAATCCTACAGTATCCTGAGAAAGCCTCTTCATTCCCTCAAAAAAACGGCAACGTACATCCATCTGAATCTCCTTACTATATTTGTCTATTGGTCCCCCACACTCTTCCCTCTAATGCAAAATTTACGATTTCTTGATGTCCAAGAATGTGTCCTGTCAATCGATTTCTTCCATTAGTCAAGGTATGTCGAAAGTACCTATTCTACCCAATTCTGTTCAGTTCCTGTCCATTATAGTCGGTCTGGGAGACCGCCCCAGTCGCAGAAACTGAAAGCAACCATGTTGATAAATAATTATTTCGTTGCCGGACATTATAACCAACGGTCGCTATTGTCTGACAGAACTGGCAACAGTGCACAGCGCAACAGGGCACGCGCATGCGCAGGGCAAAGTTCGCGTTTGACTTACTCCAATGGTAAGCTGCCGCAACTGGCGCTCAAAGCACCAGGGATCATCGTATTTCGGCCCGTCTACGGTTACGCAATCTACACACCTTATCTACGGCATCCTCCTGTAGCACCAAATTTCAAAAAGCCTCTATCCTCTTCCTGTCTGAACTATTTATGGCCGGCCGCGGTGGTCGAGGGGACTGAGGCGCTCCAGTCATGGTCTGCACGGCCACTACGGTCGGGGGTTCGAATCTCCCCTCGGGCATGGATATTTGTGCCGTCCTTAGGATTAGCTAGTTCATAAGTAGTTTGTAAGTTTAGGGACTGATGACCCCGTAGTTAAGTCCCATAAGCTTAACAAACATTTGAACATTTGAACTATTTATGTTCATGATTCACTTCCGTGACAAGGCAACACTCCACACAAATGCCTTCAGAAAAGACTCCCTTACACTTATTCGTAAACAGACAGGCACTACCTTGTAACAAGGAATAATACGAGTTTTATTGCTCCTCGTTTCAGCTGCAGCAATCTACGCTGTTCCATTAGGTTCCAGTCCAACCGCACACACTTGGAAATTGCCACATATTTGCTAATAAACTGGTAACCAAATATGGCGAGGAAGGGACTAAATGTCAGTGGTACTCGTTTCAGTCGCGGTAATTTATTCACTTAAAAGGTCAGTCAAGACCACAGTTTACATAAAGTACCGGTTTCTACCATTTAAATGGCTATCCTCAGGCCACTGCAACCGCAGATTTGGACACCGGTTGCGCTGAGCAGGAGCTGCCTGAATGATAATACATGTTGACAAATGTTTGTAAGTTAAAGGCTATTGCACACTTCACGTGGCGTGCGTATCTGGAAGTACGCTACGCTAGCCGCGTACCAGTTCACACAGCGGCGACAGCTGCGATGCTACACCAACCACTTTTTATGCCAGTACGCAGAAAGATGTCAACTCCGACGGTTCCATAGTATCAGTCTGGATTTTTGTGTGGTTCACTTAAGAGCTAGTGAAACTTTTCCGTGGGGATATCAATAAAATAAATATTTTGATTGTGCCTTTTTTGTTTTTTTGTTATTTAATTTGAGGAACGCATCATTATTTTATGAAAACACTGGATATTCTCGTTACCTGTTATGGGTATTGACTGTAAACACAACGAGCACTGAATGTTAATACTGCATTTTATTTATAATTAATACATTTCTCTGCAATTATTTGAACTGAATATAACAGTAGCGAATTTTAAAATTTTCTTCTGATTATTTCAGTTTATTGAAATATTAGTTTCGTTCAAAAATGTAATAATAAAAATACAAATATCATTAATAAATACGTTGAACAATTATGGTGACTGGACTCTACATTTATCAATATTACACGTTTTAGTAAAAGATTATACAAATTAATTTTTAAGATATTTAATAATATTACCGTAGAATATGTACGTACTTATTGCCTTTCGATAACACTTCGGCAATTTCATCCGATTCTTTTCCTTCAACGTAACATCTCTGTAGACTTCTAATGTAGGGTCCCAAATCAATGGATGAGTACTGTGACGAGACTGTTGGCCCTCTCATCTCAATGTTACCGTACGATACCGTCTGCGTCGGACCCAGAATCGTGTGGTTCAATAGTGATATATGTTGCGTGTGAAGTTAAAAACGAAATAGCCAGCCTAGGACAGTGTCTCGGTGATACTGTGATTAAAACAAGTGAATAGATTTCATTAATTAAGAGATTTGTATAAGACGTTTCCAGATAATTCTATAAACAACACTTTTGTCATTGTACATTATTTCAATAAATAGACAGACGAAGGGTAAAAACTTTTGTAAAACATAAAGAAATGAAAATAAATAACATTGTATATATGTTAGGCTCATAAACAAGTTGTGTTGACCAGCTAATTGTGTTATTTCGACTATTCCATTAATTATCAATATTGAATTCTTTGTATATATTGACTGACGTGAGATTTTAAGTATATTTTGTGAATGGCCATGAGATTTGATAGTTAAATATATGTTAGGAACATGTATGATGTACTCATTAACAAATTAATTGACATTTATCATTATTCTTTGTTTGAAACAAATAGCACCGCGATTTCGTCTTAAAAAGATGTGCCATCCAAAATTATTGTATGTATAGTTTTCATTTTATATTGTGATTATTTTTGTGTACATGAAATGTTTTCTTTGTGTGTTTGTTCATTGTAAATTACTATATTCAATTGTTATGAACAATGCATAATGTAAGGTCATTATTGCCGATGTTATATATTTGCCTCACCGCCTTGCGTGGGGGAGGTCGAGTTTTGGCTTTTCTGAAGTGCACTGGAAGCTATGTCAGTTTGTGTTTCGAAATGGAAGTACTACCGTGCTGATGCTTTGTAACTTGTGTATGTTTTGTTGTTAAAATGTTTTGGTGGAGGAGAAGTTTGATTCAAACTAAAGAAGAAGTGAAAAATTGTATCTACTAGTATTTATTTCTACCACGACGCCCCAGGAGAATAATGTTGCAGCGTGCAGAACCGCCATACATCGTTAAGTTGAAAAGATGAGTATTCTGTTTGAAAGTGGTAGAGGGAACTGTAATTACTTAAAATATATTAAAATTTTTTAGTACGTACTTCAATTAATTGCTCAATTTAGAACCGACGGATGTTACTGAAAAGCCCAATCTCACACCACTACTTGCAAATGATCCACAACAAACTGAATATCTCAGACAACAAAGATAATGCCCTGTGTAGTGCACCAGGTTTGGCTTGTACGAGGTCTACCCTTCACCCTGCGCATGCGCGAAATGGAAACGTGTCCGGCACGTTTAGAAAGATCGCTCAGGGAGCGAACGGAAGCCACGCGTGTCCAGCATCGCTGGCATAGAACGTGGCCGTGGCCTGCAGTGTGGACATTCCCATTTGATAACAAGGGAAGCGATATTTTTAAAAGAAGCCAGCGTACGCCTTGCGCAGTGTGGAATGGCCTTAAGAGACTTGTGTAGTTATCAGTTCCTAGACTTACAAACTACGTGAACTATCTTAAACTATGAAACTTTCTGGCAGATTAAAATTGTGTGCCGGAACCGGAACTCGAACCTGGGACCTTAGTCTTGCAAGTTTCGCAGGAGAACTTCTGTGAAGTTTGGAAAGTAGGAGGCGAGGTACTGGCGGAAGTAAAGTTGTGAGGCGGCATCGTGAGTCGTGTCGGGATAGCACAGTCGGTAGTGCGCTTGCCCGCGAAAGGCAAAGGTCCCAGGTTCGAGTCCCGGTTCCGGCACACAATTTTAATCTGCCAGGAAGTTTCATATCAGCGCACACTCCGCTGCAGAGTGAAAGTTTCATTCTATCTTAAACTAATCTAAGGATGACACAACCACCCATGCCCGAGGGAGGACTCGAACCACCGGCGGCGAGCAACCGCGCGCTCCGCAGCAAGGCGCTTTAGAGCGCTCGGCCATTCCACCGCGGCATAGATGTTGACAGGTAGCTTCCAGGCAGCTTCTGCTCAGCGCAGTCGGTGACCATCACTGGTTGTAGTGGTCTGAGGATGGCAATTTAGATGTTGTAAAGCGGTCAGCTGTAAATAAACTGCGATCTTGACCGACTTAAGTGAGTTCAATCATTCTAATCGCTAAATCTCCACGATGTTTTCAAAAATAATAAGGCAAGGCTGTAACTCTGTCACCACTGTTGTTCATACTATTCATGGATCATATGTTGAAAACAGTAGACTGGCAGGGCGGGATTAAAATAGGTCAAAACAAAATAAGCACTCTCGCATATGCGGATTTTTGTGTCCCAGCCTCGTCGCCGATTTTCCGTCTCGTTTCCGTCGTAGGTGTCGGTGGCCGAGTAGAAAGACCGACACAGGAATAAAGGAAGCACGCTTGTGCAGGTACGGAGGTGAGCAGCCAGTGGGACAGCAGAAACTAGAAACACTAGACTAAATTAGAAGGTGATATATATTGCACAGAAGTTATACAATACAATACTTAACTTTTACGTAGCTCAGTACTGCAGAATGCTGATACATAATTGAGCTAGAGGCCTGCCTAGTGCCTATCTGAAAGCCAAGTCTTCACTGGTTCCTATCTCAGTCCCAAGTGAACGATGTCGTTCAGTGGTGGCCACGAGCGGAGTTGTAGCAGAGGGCGCTCGTGGCTGACGTCGTAAGAACTCCGCGCCGTGCGTGCATGGCGGCGCACGGCGAAAGTAGGTGGCGCGCACTTTGGACTTGTGCGACACCACACGGATGACTTAGTTGTAATGGCAGATTCGATTGAAAGGTTGCAAACTAATATTTCAGAGCTCGATCAGAGGTGCAAGGATTATGATATGAAGATCAGCATCTACAAAACGAAAGTAATGTCTGTGGGGAAAGAGATTCAAACAGATTGAGTGCCAGATAGGAGGAACAAGGTTACAACAAGTAGACAGTTTCAAGCACCTGGGATGTATTTTCTCACAGGATGGCAACATAGTGAAAGAACTGGAATCGAGGTGCAGAAAAGCTAATGCAGAGTGTGCTCAGCTAAGATCTACTCTCTTCTGCGAAAAGGAAGTAAGTACCACGACTATGTTAGCGGCGCACCCCTCTATCTTTCGGCCAACTTTGTTGTATGGGAGTACAAGTTGGGTCGATACAGGTTACCTTATTCATAAGGTAGAGGTTACAGATATGAAAGTAACAAGAATGATTGCAGATACTAATAGATGGGAACAATGGCAGGAGGGTGTCCATAATGAGGAAATCAAGGAAAAACTGGGAATGAACACCATAGATGAAGCAGTTAGAGCGAACAGACTAAGATGGTGGGGTCATGTTACAGGCATGGGAGAAGCAAGGTTACCTAAGAGACTCATGAGCTCGGTAGCGGAGGGTAAGAGGAGTCGAGGTAGAACAAGAAGAAAAAGATTCGGTGCAGAATGATTTTGAAGTAAGACATAACATCAGACGAGGCATCAATGTTAGCATTGAATAGGATATCATGGAGGAATTTCATTAGAAAAAAAGGTTCAAATGTTTGTATAGTCTATGGGACTTAACTACGGGGTCATCAGTCCCTAAACTTACAAACTACTTATGAACTACTTACGAACTAGGACGGCACAAATATCCATGCCCGAGGGAGGATTCGAACACCCGACCGTAGTGGCCGTGCAGACCGTGACTGTAGCGCCTCGGTCCCCTCGGCCACCGCGGCCGGCGAATTTTATTAGAGGTACTTCGCTCCAGACTGAACGCTGAAAGGCATAATCAGTCTCTGATGATGATGATGATGATGATGATGATGATGTTTTATGTTGTACTGTTAGGGTACGGCGTGACTACACACTCGAAAAACACAGCATATCTACCTGTATCTACAAGGTGGTTCATTGATAGTGAGTGGGCCAAATATCTCACGAAATAAGCATCAAATGAAAAAACTACAAGGAACAAAATTCTAGCTTGAAGGGGAAAAACAGTTGGAAGTATGGTTGGCCCGCTAGATGGCGCTGTCATAGGTCAAACGGATATCAACTGCATTTTTAAATAGATACCTCCATTTTAGTACATATTCGTCTAGTACATAAATTAATACGAATGTTTTATTTGGAACACTTTGTTCGCTTTGTGGTAGACGGCGCTGTGATAGAAGTTACGAACGTATAAGTACGTGGTATCGCATAACGTTTCGCCAGTGCCGACGGTATTTGCTTCGTGATACATTACTCGTGTTAAAATGAAACGTGTACCATTTGCAGAAAAGGTCGATATGGTACTTATGTATGGCTGTTGTGATCAAAATGCCCAGCGGGCCTGTGCTATGTGTCATGTACCGGTGGTCCGCCTGACGAGCGGACAACCCGCAATGCAGGGTACAAGCGCACGGATGCATACCAGTGAGGCGCCCCACAGCGGCGGTTCCGGAGTCACCAGAGGACGCGACGAGCACCGCCAGAGGGCGCACTAAACCGGGACTATTTTCCTCCGCACAGTCACGTGAGACCATCTCGAGACTGCCCCGTATCACTGCGCGCCGACTATTTAGAGGAGCGCAGTGCAACACGACGCCAGTTCACAACCGACCGCCTACGAGGACCACAGCTGAGGGATCGCGACCGACGCCTCCGGGAAAGAGTCCTTACCAGCGACGCCGCGCCTCCAGGACTTCCCGCAACGGAATACGTCGCCGGCTCCGTCTCCCTGGCCGTTCTCTCAAGGCTGTCGTTATCTCCCTGGCTAGTACCTAAATGGTGAAGAAGAAAACTTGTAGTTGACGTTTGTTGTTTTTGTCTTAGTTTCAGAAATTTGTTTCCAGAAAATGATAGTTTGTCTTGTCAATAAACACAACTGCCGTAGCAGACAGTGTCTTTCGTTTATTATCTCCTGAGGCGAGATGCAGCACTGTATATGTTGATCGTTATCCTGGAAGACAATTGTTCGGACCTTTCGTCGGATAGTTGCGTTATTGAAACAGACAGGAAGTGGCCCGCGCTTCATCGGATCTTATTTCCCCGGATTTTTTTTTCTGTGGGGAAAATTGAAGGATATTTGCTATCGTGATTCACTGACAACGCCTGAAAACATGCGTCAGCGCATCGTCTGATTCTTGGAGAATCTAGAAAATGATACGAGCTGGAAGCGTACTTCCAGTTTTTCTCAAATTCCGATATTTTCCGGAAGATTTTCCAAAAAAATTTTCTCTCATACAAACCTTGTACTGAGAATTACGAATAGAACAAAGAAAAGATCAGTCAAATCGGTGAAGCCATTCTCGAGTTCTACGATCAGCAACATATTTGGCGATGCATTTTTATTTATATAGATTAGGTGATACTATAAGTTGTGGAGAGATTATAAATATTGATTGTAAATTCGAGGAACCAGTTTCATCATGAAAAATCAGAGTGTAGCTGTAGCCCAAGGAGGTATATGAACAACATAGAGGGGCTATAGGCGAGCTACAGCGGTTCTGGGTGGCAGCACTAAGCAACATTGGGCGCCATATTTGAGAACGTCTGTTTGAAGCAGCAGATTGAGGAGACGCTTCTGTTTGTAATCTAAACTAACGTGTCAGCGCTATTATTAGTGGCAACTCATGCTCGCCCTACAACTGCAGCAACCGCGGTGATAAAACTGTTCGAATATCATACATAAAGAAAGAGATATGTAATTATATAGGTCGTTGCGTATCAGCGTGTATTTGTCTATAAACATTCATTATACGTAACTTTCGCATTTACCAAGTTTCAAAATTATGTTTACTCCACGACCATCAAAAAGCTAGGCAGAGGACGGATGTATTTGGTGTGTTTTAATGTAATGACAGTTGTTTATCAAGTGTACAAAAGCGTATTAACCATTGGGTAAGTAGTCTAGGTACTTTAATTAAACTATTCTTTATACAGATTTCCTTTGAAACACAAGGAGTTGCTAACCCAATGGGTAATCAGTATGAGGCGTGGTAAGTGGCAGCCTACAACGTATAGTTCCATACGCTCTTGTCATTTTCAAGAATAGTTCATGTATGCTACCACTGATCGAAAGCGGCTACTGGCAAATGCCATTCGAACAATATTTCCGTTTCCTGAGCACCTACAGTAACCAAAAGCTGTAAGTAGAGTACCGAGGAAACGACAACTTGTGGAGAGCTCGATAAGTACGTAATGTACTTCAAAGCATGAAACATCATTTTAACCACAGGCAGAATAAAGGTAGTTAAAGATTTTAAAGAAATTCCCCTGTATTTATAGGGAAGATATGTCGGCAAATACAAACGATTATTACATTATAGTAACATTAAATAATGCAGCAGTTCGAGGATTGTAGACATTACACTTAGGATGCAGTAGTAAACGATAAATGCTTATTCGTAGTGGGAATTACTTTCCGAAATGCGTCTCCCAGAAATTAAGGAGAAATCGAGAATGGCAACGATTAATATAAAACCTATGATTCAGTTGTTAGAAAACGCCCAGTATCACCTAGCGTGACACTGACGTTCTCAAAGATGGCGGCAACCTTTCCAATTCACTTCAACCAAAGACGTATATAAACAACATAGACTGGCGACAGCGCCGCCATAGTTGAAGGGAACTGGAAAGGTGGCCGCCATTTTTGAGAACGTCAGTGTCACGCTCGGTGATACTCGGCGTTTTCTAACAACTGAATCATAGGTTTTATATTAATCGTTGCCATTCTCGATTTCTCCTTAATTTCTGGGAGACGCATTTCGGAAAGTAATTCCCACTACGAATAGCATTTCTCGTTTACTACTGCATCCTACGTGTAATGTTTACAATCGTCGAACTGCTGCATTATTGATGTTACTATAATGTCAATAATCGTTTGGATTTGCCGACATATCTTCCCTATAAATACAGGCGAATTTCTTTAAACGTTTTAATTACCTTTATTCTGCCTGTGGTTCAAATGATGTTTCATGCTTTGAAGTACATTACGTATTTATCAAGCTCTCCACAATTTGACTCTCCTTATAGCTTTTGGTTTCTGTAGGTGCTCAGGTAACGGAAATATTGTTGGAATGGCATTTGACAGTAGCCGCTTTCGATCGGTGGCAGCATCCATAACTTTTATTCAAAATGACATGAGCATATGTAACTATACTTTGTGGGCTGCCACTTATCACGCCTCATACTGGTTACCCATTGGCTTAGCAACACCTTGTTTTTCAAAGGAAATCTGTATAAAGAGTAGTTTAATTTTAGTTCATATACCTAGGCTATCTACCCAATGGTTAATACGCTTTGGTACACTATATAAACAACTGTCATTACATTAAAACACATCAAATACATCCGTCCTCTGCCTAGATTTTTGATAGTCCTGAAGTAAACATAATTTTGAAACCTGGCAAATGCGAAAGTTAAGTATAATGAATGTTTACAAACAAATACACGCTGGTACACAACGAGCTATGTAATTACATATTTCTTTCTTTATGTATGGTAGTCCAACAGTTTTATCACCGCGGTTGCTGCAGTTGTACGCCGAGCATGAGCTGCCACTAATAATAGCGCTGACACGTTAGTTTAGATTACAAACAGAAGCGCCTACTCACTCTTCTGCTTCAAACTGACGTTCTCAAATATGGCGCCCAGTGTTGCTTAGTGCTGCCACCCAGAGCGCTGTAGCTTGCCTATAGCCTCTCCATGTTGTTTATATACCTCTTTGGCTTCAAATGTGGCGGCGCTGTGGCCAGTCTATGTTGTTTATATAGGTCTTTGCTGTAGCCGTATTGCAGGGTCGGCCAAACGGTGCAGACTGTGCAGAGGTGCGGAAGTGCTGCACAGGTGCACACACGTGAGGCAGCGAGCAGCAGCCACATCTGCTGTTAGGCTCTGGTACGTAATGAACGGCGACTGCTCCACTTCCTGGTTTAAGCGGTACAAGCAAGAGCGCAACACACCCAGTCTCGTTTAGCCCTGGTGCCCTCTGTGGGCAGAAGCATGCACTACATGAGTGGAGAAAAGCTGCTGACATCACACCGTGACCCGGTAGTTGTACATGTGCAGCAGCAGCATCGCATGTGTGCACAACTTCTGGCCGGCGCTGCCCTACCCCTTTCAGACCGAGGTTGCAGGTGATGTGACATTAATGTAGAGAGGGATGTTCAAGATACAAAGTACATATAGTAATTCACTACAGAAAGAAAATAAATTTATTTTCAAAAATTGTGTACTAACAACTGTCTTTTGGGCCTTCACTACAAATTTTTATGATCTGCGCCATCTTACAGTAATATGCATTTGAAAGAAATGATATATCACAGGATCATATAAAATCAACTGGCTATCAGATATGATAGCTTCATATATCAATACAAGGATATCAACACCTTGTCAACAAGTCTTTCTTTCCGCCATTGTAACTGTCCTGGAAGTTTGCCGACTGTTGATGCCACACTGTCTAGTAGCATGGAACTAAAACACGTTACCACAGTCCATTTACGATTATGTGATCCAGGCCAGAACTTCCTAGTGCCACTCACAAAGAAATAATGCGAATAAAACCAGAAACGTACAATTTTGTGTGCAGGGCCTGAAAAGGTTGTTCTGTGTATAAAACAGGCAAATGGTCAGGAAGGGTCAAATGAATAATAAAGAATAAAAATATATACATGTGGCGTCTATTCTGAAAGAACAGACGTCACTTCTGATCATGCAGTTGTTGTTTTCATACTCACAGAATATATGACTTCAACTGCGAATGGGCAAAGCTGAAAATGCATACCCAGACGGGATTCGAACCCGTGTTTCCTGTTTTCTAGGCAGTTGCGCTGACCCCTACACCACTGGGGACACAGTGATCACCGCACCTGCAAGGACTACCTAAGCCGCCTCCTGTCAGACATAAATTTCCAGACCTACCCTGCCCACAGTACTCAAACTCGTAGTCACTATTTACTAATTCCCGTAAGAGTAAGGGCTCCAAACTTGCCTCTAACGAAAGGATCATTGCCTGTTACTGGCATATTTTATATATGGCGTCTATTCCGAAAGAACAGATTCACTTCTGATCCTGCAGTTGTTACTGTTTTCATATTCTCAGACTATATTCTGTGAATATGAAAAAATAAAAAATGTTTGTTGAAGGTAGTTCGAACCTCAATCGTCCACATGACAAGTACCACCTGAGCTATTAGACCGTGCTGCAGTACAAAATGTTCAAATGTTTGTGAAGCTCATGGGACTTAGCTGCGGGGTCATCAGTCCCTAAACTTACATACTACTTATGAACTACCTAATACTAAGGACGGCACAAATATCCATGCCCGAGGGGGGGATTCGAACCCCCGACCGTAGTGACCGTGCAGACCGTGACTGGCGCGCCTCAGTCTCCTCGGCCACCGCGGCCGGCGCACACGAAGTCTGTCGATGTTTGTTTTCCTCCTTTCTTACGAGACATCGTCTGCAATCTGATATCGGAAGGTCTCTACGGACCGTTAGACGACTGAAAGGCGCACCTTATTTTATTGTTAATGCGGCACTTGCTCGCCGAGGCACGGAACAAAAATGCAAATGTGAGTGGCTGCTTTGCCGTGTATTCGGGTTTGGCGGGAACATCCGCGAGTGTTTTCCGCTCTCCCTCTCCCTCCCTCTCCCTCCCTCTCTGTCTCCCTCTTCCCTCTCTCCCTCTCCCTCCCTCTTCCCTCTCTCCCTCTCCCTCCCTCTTCCCTCTCTCCCTCTCTCCCTCCCTCTCCCCTCTCTCCCTACCCCTCCCCTCTCTCCCTCTCTCTCCCTCCCCCCCCCCTCTCTCTCTCTCTCTCTCTCTCTCTCTCGGACTGCGCACTCTGAAAGCCGGCAATTTCGCGCGCATCCCTGGGGACTCGGTGGGACGCCTGGCGTGTTCCCGTCCTCATTAATTCCTAAATTCTCGCGGGGAAAGAACTCTAAAACAATATTCAGTGTCCCTGCCGCCGCGGTCGCCGTCTGCAGTGCGCCGCTTATTTTCAGAGGCGTGTTTATGGGGGCAGTTGCTGACGCGGCTGGAGCGCCCGAGAGTGCTCGTGACGTCACCCTGGGGACGAGTTCCGCCCTTATTTATTTCTCCTCTGCGCGGAAATTCTTATTTCCTCGTTCTATTCTAGCTGCTTCCTACTCCGAATAATGGAACTACTGTAGTTTCTGTGTTTATTTGGGTACTATGGGAGTGGAGGAGAAACAATGTGTTTGTATCCTGCGCTTTTTATTATTATTTTCATTTTGTGAATCGCTGCACTGAGGACGACGCATCAATTCCACCTCGTCATTCTTTGTTCTTTTCTGTTTTTCCAGAACGTCTTGTAATACCGCTATGAAGACTTGACGGTGTTGTTTTCTTTTGCTTTCCTGTGTAAATTACGTTTACGAATGCCAATGCCAAGCTGCAAGGATTACTTTTTAATATTTATGCAATGCATTGATGCAGTAACAAAACACCATCGTCCACCAATCAGTAAAGAAGACTTCGTTCTGCCATTCAGTCCCAGTCATATTCAGATTTCAACTGAAGAAGATAGATTAAAAAATCAAATGTTTGTAAAGCTTATGGGACTTAACTACGGGGTCATCAGTCCCTAAACTTACAAACTACTTATGAACTACTTACGAACTAGGACGGCACAAATATCCATGCCCGAGGGGGGATTCGAACCCCCGACCGTAGTGGCCGTGCAGACCGTGACTGAAGCGCCTCAGTCCCCTCGGCCACCGCGGCCGGCAAGATAGATTAAGAAAAGGCAAACCTACATACCTAGCTTTTGTAGATCTGGAATAGGCTTTTGACAATGTTGATTGGAACAAACTCTTTCAAGTTCTGAAGCAAGCAGGACTAAAATATAGGGAGCGTAAGGTTATTTACAACTTGTACAAAAACCAGACAACGGTTGTCAGAGTTGAAGGGCATGAAACGGAAGGGAGTAAGACAGTGTTGTAGCCTTTCTCCAATGGTTTTCAATTTGTACATTGAGCAAGCTATAAAGAAAATCAAGGAGAAATTTGGAGAAGGAATTTAAGTTCGGGGTGAAGAATTAAAAACATTGCGTTTTGCCGACGACATAGTAATTCTGTCAGAGACAGCAAAGGACCTGGAAGAGCAGTTGAACGGAATGGACAGTGTGTTGAAGGGTGCATATAAGATGAACATTAACAAGAGCAAAACTAGGGTAATGGAGTGCAGTCTAAGAAAATCATGTGATGCTAAAGAAATTAGATTAGGTAAAGAAACAATAAAGGAGGTAGATGAGTTTTGTTACTTGGGCAGTAAAATAACAAATAATGGTCGCAGTACAGAGGATATAAAATGCAGAATGGCAATGGGTAGAAAAGCGTTCTTGAAAAAGAGAAATTTGTTAACATCGAATATTGATTTAAGCCTAAGGAAGTTCTTTCTGAAGACATTTGTGTGGAGTGTTGCCTTCTACGGGAGTGAAAAATGGACGATAAACAGTGCGGACAGGAAGAGGATAGAGGCTTTTGAAATGTGGTACTACAGAAGAATGCTGAAGATTAGGTGGGTGGATCGCGTAACTAATGAGGAGGTACTGAACAGAATTTAGCGTTGGAGGGAAGTGTGTGGGGGTAAAAACCGCAGAGGAAGACCAAGAGATGCATACAGAAGCACATTCAGACAGATGTAGGTTGAAGAGGCTTGCTCAGGATAGGGTATTTTGGAGAGCTGCATCAAACCAGTCTCCGGACTGAAGACAACAACAACAACTATTATGACAAAGATGTATACAATTTTGACTGAGATTTATTAATATCAGTGGCCGCAGAACAATGAATAAGACAATTATAAAATGTAGCGGCTGTCTGTGTAAAACCTCACTCCATTTCGTCTTCCTTCACGATCGAGATCGAAAAGAAGAGAGATTCTGTAAGTGTGATGTAATTTTTATTGCTTTCTGAATAATTACCAGAATGATTCAGATCAATGTTGCGCGATCTTTTAAAAACATAATCCAAAAATCCTGTTTCGTGCCTTGTATATCTTTGAAAAAGTTTGTTAATATTTCCCATTAATGTGGCTCGCTATACGATTTATCAGTTTTATTTTAAATTACAGTACCCATTTATTATGAACCTGCAATTTAGTTACATCGCCATTTAGAATTGTCCTATGCAATTTATTTATATATTAAATTCATCTTCTCACTGTCCTTACACTTGAATAATATTAACAAACGTTATCGAAGTTCCTCCATATCGATTCTGAATATTCTTGTAACTTTGGCTTGTGCTATTTCCAATCAAGTATTTTTGAAAATGAACGGCCTATTAAATTTACTTTCAACTGAAGAAAGATATTCAGACAGTTATTTGCAATCAAGGTTTTTACGGAATACCTAGAACTTTAAATATCTACATCTACATTAATAATCTGCAAGTTACATTGAAGTATATGGCAGAGAATTCATCGAACCGCTTTTATGATATTTCTCTACAGTTCCATTCTCTAATAGATCCCGCGAAAAATGAACAAGTAAACGTTCTTTTTCGATCTGATTTCCCTTATTTTATTATGATAATCATGTCTTCCTACGAGGGTGGAAGCTAAAACAATATGTTCGCGTTCGGAAGAGGAAGTTGGCGAAAGAAATTTCGCAAATGGATTTCGCCGCATTGAATAACGCCTTTCTTTTAATAATTTCCACCCTAACTCGTGCAGCATTTCCGTGACACTCTCACCCCCATATCGCGATACTACAAAACGCGTGGACTCCCACCTACATAGGTAGAAATGATCATCAGAATAGAATACGAGAAATCAGAGCTCGAACGGAGAGATTCAGGTGTTCTTTCTTCCCGCGCGCTATTCGAGAATGGAATGGGAGTTAAATTGTATAATGGTGGTTCGATGAACCCTCTGCCAGGCACTTAAATGTGATTTGCAGAGTATCCCATGTAGATGTAGAACATGTCTGAACTTTCTCTAAATCTGGTCTAATCTCTCTTGGGTCTGCAGCACTATAAATGTCACTTAAAGACACCATGCAATGAAATTCCAAATGCTGCTTTACATACAAGTCTGTTTATTACACAGAAGGGCCTATTTCGGCTTTAGCGCCGTCTTCAGTTGATCTGTGAAAATTGTATCATTATCAAAATACATCGAATTTTATGATTATTGCAATTGTAACTTTTATTGCGAAATATACATACGTCAGATGGTATACGATTTGGAATTTCATTGCATGATTTCACTAAATCGTTCGTCAGTCCCACCTGGTGTGGATACCACAGTGCGTAGCAGTACTCCAAAATAGAACGCACAAGTGTAGTGTTGGCAGTTTCTATAGTAATACTGTTGCATCTTCTAAGTGTTCTGCCAATGAAACGTAGCCTCTGGTTAGCCTTTCCTACAATATTTTCTGTGTGTTCTTTCCAATCCAACTCGTTTTTAATCGTTATTCCTACCTATCTAGTTGAATTTACGGTGTTTGAATGTGACTGATAAATCGTGTAAGTGAAGTTTAACAGATTTCTTTTAGTGCTCATATCGATGACTTCTCACTTATCATTGTTGATCTTCAAAATGTTCAGATGTTTGTAAATGTGTGGCACTTAACTGCTGCGGTTATTCAGTCCCTAGGCTTACAAACTACTTACACTAACTTATGTTAAAGACAACCCACGCCCGACGGATGACTCGAACCTCGCACGGCAAGCAACTGCGCGCTCGGCTACTCCATCGCGACTATTAAGGATCAATTGACAGTTTTTGCACCATTCATATATCTTATATAAATCATTTTGCAGCTGGTTCTAATCTTCTGGTGACTTTACTAACCGATAAATGACAGCATAATCCGCGAAGAATCTAAAAGAGCTTCTCACATTGTCTCCGAAATCTTTACATAAAGCAGAGTGTCCGTATGTTTGTGTGTACGTCTTGCATACAAATCTAGTTTTGTACCAATCTTTTTCAAATTTACTATACGTAAGCTTGAATCTATGAGAACGGTCGCCGTAAGTGTAAGAATTACGTACAACACACATTTCGCGAGATATGACGTCATAAACAATGAGATGCTCTGAAAACTGCTGCATTAAGCAACAATGCTGCTCATTTTTCTCCTAAACAACTGGACCGATTTCAACCACATATTCCTTACATGATAGAAAAATTGCTGTAGAAGTACGAACCACATACGAGACATGACTCAGGAGATATAACGTTATAAACAATAAGAGGTGCAAGAAACTGCCACATGATGCGACGAAACTTTATAATTACACTATATGAGAATGACAGTACTTAGAGACTTTCAACAAAATCTAAATATAATTTCAAACCTTTGTTAAACTTTTTCTCGCTGACAACCACATCAAAATAATAAAAGGAAAAAAAAATTCTCGCCTACTACTTTTCCGCTGTTCATGGACTAAAACTATGGCATTCGGTATGATTTTATAATTTCAACAGTACAAATTGTAGTCGCGGGAAATTTTACAGACAGTAAACACACACACAGTTGAATGTATCTTCGAAATTGTATTACAGTACGACACGTAGTTCATGAGGTATGAGCATGTTTATGGAAAATCGTCCCATTACGCACCAAGTTTGAATCTATTACTTCTTTACTACTAATTGTAATCGCAACAGATTTTACAGACATACAGCACTTGTACCAATGAATATATACCTGAAAAATTATACAATTGTACGACATATAACTCAATAATTATGAGATCGTACGCATTTTATGTCATTTGTATTTTGATTACTATCTTTGTTTGGATACTGTACTTTTAATTTTGTACATTATGCGAGACAGCCTTATTTCTTACATATTCTCCGATAAATATAGTATGTATTTAGAAAAAGGATGGTCAGAGAGAGAGAAGGGATAGGAGAAGTACTAACTCAAGGCAGGAATAAATAAATACCGGGGCAAAGCTGGGTTTTCAGCTCCTCTGTGGAAGACGGAATGATACGAGCGGAGCAGTACGGCATCCAACGTAAACTGTCAGTTAAATTACAACTCCTAATACTGGCCCAGCACATCACCAAGAATCTGAACGTGACCAAGGCGACTCCAACAGTCTTCCTGGATGTTGAAAAGGCATATGATAAAGTCTGGGGAGACCTTCTCATTAGGAAACTCCACGAGCAGACAACCATTCCAGACTGCTACGTGAAGCTAATTGTGAGTTACCTGCGTGACCGGAAGATGATGGTGACAGTGGACGGACAATCTTCGGACACTCGACTTGCATTAGCCGGACTACCTCAAGGTTCGGTGTTCTCTCCCATCCTGTTTAACGTGTATGCAAACGACATACCTACGGTGGAAGCGTACAGATAGCACAATTCGCTGACGATACAGCGTTCCTCACCTGCGGACGACAAGTTGAAGCCAACATCAGACGTCTCCAAAGTCAACTGGATGCCACGGAGAACTGGTGCAAAACCAACAAAGTGCTACTGAATCTGGCAAAAACAACTGCCATCTACTTTACTAAGAAGCGTCCACGACTGCCAACGAACCTGAAACTTTACGGACAAAACATACCATGGGGAGATACGGTGACGTATCTAGGGGTTACCTTAGATAAGCACTTCTTCCATCATAAACACGTCGACGGCTTGCGGAATAAAGCGTACGCAATGGCAAAGAGCCTAATACCCTTCTTCTTGAGCACTGACCTGAGTACTGGCTCCAAATTACGCCTGTACAAAGCCACGGTTCTATCGAAGATGCTTTATGGCAGCTCGGTCTGGGGACTGGCCAGTGCTACCGAAATTCAATGGCTGCAGGTGATACAGAACGAAACCTTACGATGGATCCTAAGGGCAAACAGATACACACGGAATACCGACATCCATGGATACTATCATGGGAGCCGTCCAAAAAAGAGCGACGAAGATCCAACGCAAGATTGACCAACTGCGGGATACCGTACACAACATCCGCACATTGGGGAGGACAATGCCACTTCCATGGCATAGATACAAAGTGTCACGGGCCTTGAGTAATCGATAAAGTCTTACATTATATGTAACTACCAAGTATAATTGAAAATGTAATTAATACATCGAGAGGGGTACCTTACGGATAAAGGCCTTTACAAGTTATCCCCTAAAGTTTATTGTAATAAATAAAGTTATAGTTAACCCCCCCTATCCTAAAGTGTGAAGTGTAAATCGTCCATGACGATGGTACTTTAGTCACTTTGTACCACCATAAAAGGTTTTCAGCTAGTCGTTTATAAAGGGGCCTATAACACTTCCCTAGGGAACGCCAGATATCACTTCTGTTCTTGTCGATGACTTTCCGTCAATTACAACGTAATACCGCCTTTCTGACAGGAAATCACGAAACCAGTTGTAGTTGTCTGGGGACCGCAGAGGAGTAGAACAAACAGTAAGATCAGCAGGAAAGCGAGTCTCTTGGTTTCGTTTACGCTGTGGTTGTGCGATAGAGCTGAGCCCAGCGCCTTGTTATGTGCCTGCTGTGGTGGTGGGGGGGGGGGGGGGAGGGGGAGGGGAACAGGCAGGCAGGCAGGCAGGCAGGCTGGTTCTCCAAACAAGCGGCACGTGCTGCGTTGTGCGGGGGCAGAGCCGTAATGGAGCGGCCGGAATAGACTCGTCCCGCGGCCAGGCCAGGCCACGCCTTATAAAACGCTGCCCGCCGTGTAAACAGGGCGCTGTTAGCGGCCCTCAGTCTCCAGAGGCTGCCGAAATCTGGCGCACCACCGTGGCCCGCCACTGTGCGCTACACCGCAGCTCCAGAGAGGGAGACACTGGCCCAAGTCCCACAGGCCAGGCGTGCAAAAGTCGCCGAGCTCTGTAACAAGCGTGTGGCAGGCCGCAACCTGCACCCAAACTTGTCGTTCCGAAAGTCGAACAAGAATGTGACGTCTCGTGTGTGTGTGTGTGTTTTGCTTGATCGTACAGAGTACACATTACACTTGTGGCGATTCGTGAATAAGTCGTTTACTTAAACTAATACAAATAAATTCTCGTAAGAATCGCGTTCCCGATGAATCGGCGTTCGACTCCAAGTTCCAACGTGTTTTTTTTTTGGGGGGGGGGGGGGGGGGGGGAGGGAGTTCCTACCACCCGTTCAACCCATCCAAATCATACGCCTTTACGATAGAAACAAAACAAAAACCACCTAGAAAAAAAAAGAAACAATTTCCTGACCCGAGGTGTAGAACGAAGAAACAAAGGCATGTCAATCAGTCTTGTGTAGTTCGCGAACGAACTAGTTCGGAAGAGCGCTCCCACAGGCGAACTACGCGAACTAGTTCGCAGATGTCTCGCCTCTTAGTTCGTCCGCTCTTTTTCCGAAGACTGACGGGTAACAGCGAGAGGACGCGAGAGCGCACAGAATCGCGTGATTCCCTCTTGCCAGTTGCCGTCATTTTGAGCTGAAATGCAGCTCAGCTGTAGTTTTAGCAGCGGTAGCAAAAGCCAAAACGAGTGGACGAACTAAAAAGAGCGACCAACTTCGCGGCCGAGCTGCAAACTAAAAGGAGAGCTACCGGTATCGAACTAAAATTATCGCGATAGGTCGCGATCTAAAATTATCGCGATATGTCGCGATCTAAACTATGCGCGATAGGTCGCGAACAGAATTAAAAATCACGAGTTTGCCTTCTGCTGATGAGAACCATTTCGATGTTAGTGTCTGACTGTAAATTACATAGTTCAGTGCTACAAAATTTCTGTTTTGAAGTATTTTGCACTCTGCAATATCTGACTAATAAATTCCATAATGCCAAGATATAGAGAGAACTCTAAACTTAAACGCGAGAAATTATCCATAAACTGTTTCTTTTGGTTTGCGTGACATCGTTAGCGGCTCAAGCAGCAAGCGCATGAAGCAGCTAGGTGGGGGAACTTCTCCCTCCACCTGCATGCGCTGACCACGCCGCTCAGCCGTCACTGGGAGCGGACGAACTAAAAGAACAAAAGTGAGCGCTCTCGATCGCGAACTATCATGCGCAAATCTAATGTCAATCCATATCCAAAAAAAGTCGAGCAATAAGAGTTGTGCTAGGGATAATAAGAATAATCGGGGAGACCAACATTATGGACCAATAGGGAGCTGGTCACTATAAAGTGTCCCACCTAGGTAAAAGAAGGAAGAGTCCCTCGTGTATACCTTTCACGTTACCGATAATCTGTCGGCCAGCAAGAGAAGTACTGCGGAAACAAAGTAAGAAGGAATGGAAAATAATAAATACCATATTCCCCCGTACAAAACCAGAACACCAAACCTGGTGGCATAGAAAGAGAGGTGGAAAAAAAACTCAAAGGCAACCCCTGCTGTGCCCTATCTGTCACAGCTTCACTTGGCCGCCATCTGATTAAATCCAGTTAATAAGGTAAGAAACAAAGTATCCTCTCACGAAAGACAAAAGTGCACAGTACAATCTACCCTTCAGGGGTTAAATAGTGCTGATAAACCGAAGAAAATAGAAAGAAGAAAAGATAAAACTGTACTCCCAAACCCAAAGAAAACGTAAAACAAGGTAAGAGTGGCCATGCCATTTCCGCTGGGTCTCTGACCCCAAATAAGAGTCAACACCTGAAATTAAAAGCAAAGGACAAGACAGTGCACAAATCGAGCGTTAAAGTTGAAAGAAAAACACTCGCGATGAACCTGTTGGCATCAAGTAATCACTACAAGACAGTCAACGTCCCAGAACTTCTTGGTAGCCATGAATTAGAGCTATCGTAAGAAACGTAGCGCTCTTGATAGGTGGGAGATAACTTGAGCTTTTGATGGTTGGACCAAAGGTAGGCCATATAGGCGACACAATCTCCAATTTGTAGCTCCAATGTCCCAAAAGCCACAGGCGGCATTGTGCTTGGTTCGTGAAACCGGCTGCGTGTCGGGTATATCAATCCACTGTACCGTGACACTCGCAGGGGTGATAGGAAGGCGACTGCCGAATCATGCCGAATACTGCCGAATAATTACGAATACCACATGGCAGTCAAGGGGGGACGAATCGTCGTTCAAGAGAATCGTCTTTCTCTTGACGATTCCAAGTTCCGCCGATTCATGATTCGGAGGCGATTGCCTAATCATGTCGAATTGTGCCGAATAATTACGAATGCCAGAGGGCAGTCAAGGGGGGGGGGGGGGGGACGAATCGTAATTTAAAAGATTCTCCTGTTTCGTGACGATTCCAAGTTCCAACGATTCATGATTCGAAGGCAAGTGCCGATTCGTCAGAAAGTAGTCAAGGACGACGACGAATGTGAACAAAGGAACGAAAATAGTGAGCCGTTAACTATTTATTATTTACGAATTACAGAGGCCGGAAACGAAACGCAGCGAAATACAGAGCTGCCTGCCAATACATGCGATTAACATCAATAAATCACAGTTGATGAAAGATTACGTACCTCTTATGCGTTCCAGATGCAATGCAACACACACCACCTTTATATAGTTCACATGTGATATATTGAAACAAGCTATTCTTCAACACTTATATTTCGTGTATCCCGGAAACGGCCCTAACTACTTGTATTATAGTTTGAGTTCATTTACATAGTTTAATTATTAATGTGATTATTATTACTTTTTTGTAAAAAATTTTACAAAAACATTCTTTTATTTAAAAACGCGATTTTAAATGTTCTCTAACGCCATCTCGAAAATATTTTTTACTATTTAGGTTTTTATGTTTCTTTCTTGAAAGAAGCGATTAACACAATAAATCTTTTTTTCATATATAAAAACGCGTATTTCTTGTATCTCCAATAATATTTTGTATTTAGGAACGGATTTTGATTTCTAAAGTTTATATATTGTATATTGACGTGTTTCCTGAAACTACGTGATTTTACATAATAAGTATTTTCATAACGAGTAGATATGTGTTAATTACCATACATTTAAGCAAATTTAGATCTAAATGGCTGAAGTACTCGAATAGAACGAAAAAAAATTATAAATTTACAGCAAGTTTTGAACAATGTGACCTAGGTTCACTACTTTAACAACCTACAACGCTACCAAATGAGCGACAGGGGAAATACTGGGCAACCTAATATGTACTTATATGCGCTTGAAAAACTAGGACTATGTCAGAAATAACTTGCGCGCCAACCCGTGTTAAATTTAGTGCGAGGTCGAGAGGCGCGCGAAGCGGGCACCGCAGCTGCCATCGCCGGCAAGTCGCACGGCGAAAAGGCGGTTGCGTTGAGGATTGATCACTCTGTATAACAAATCATAGAAGCACCTGATGATGAACCCTCAGGGCTCGAAATGCACTGTGTAAAATAAAACACAATTTTTTTACTGAAGAAGAATTTTTTATACTGAAGTAAAACGGCAACGGAAAATCACTGGCAATAATGGACAAAATTAAGTAAAAAACAAAGTTAAAATGTTGAAAAAGATTTTTCATTGTCGGCCTATGCGCTTGACGCATCGTGATTTTTCATGCTATTGATCGCGTAAGAAAATAATATGGGGTATCAATTAAAAACACACAAAATTTCGATAATGACTCTAAAATTGCCAGGATTGCCTTGGATCCAACACCGTGAAATATGTTGATTAGTTCTTGTGGCTGGATCATATGATCCAGAACCTCAAAAATTACCACCCGTGTAAAAAGGCTTGCTCAGGTAGAATGGAGAGCTGCATCAAACCAGTCTCCGGACTGAAGACCATAACAACAACAACAGCCAATTAAGTATATAATTAAAAATTATTTGCAATTTGTAATTAACATATGAAATATTTTTTTTAGTTTTACATCATTTGGAATTATATACCGATATTATATAAATTTAGATTTGATTTATTCAAATTTTTCATGTAAAATACCGTTGTTATGTTTTGACAAATGAGAATAAACATCAGTTGTTATTAAGATAATATTTATATAAATTAAAGTATATATATATATATGGCAAATTATCATGTGAGTAACATGAATTCAAGCAATCTCTAGCACAATTTTAGAATCATCATTAAAATTTTACAATGAAGGTTGCATACATCTGCCAAGACTTTGTCTACAAAAAGCTTTATAAAACACACACAAGTTTGTGTTGAAAATATTTGTTTACGTTTTGCATTGTCATACGGTATTTCAAAATGTTCAAATGTTTGTATAGTCTATGGGACTTAACTACGGGGTCATCAGTCCCTAAACTTACAAACTACTTATGAACTACTTACGAACTAGGACGGCACAGATATCCATGCCCGAGGGGGGATTCGAACCCCCGACCGTAGTGGCCGTGCAGACCGTGACTGGAGCGCCTTAGTCCCCTCGGCCACCGCGGCCGGCATACGGTATTTACAGTACTTTTATAAGCCCCTGCCATACATTCGTGACTGTGAAAGTCGTTTCTCAATATCTGTTCTAGTCAGAGAGATATTTTGGTTGAAAAGCTTGAGTGTGACACCCTGACAGGCTGTAAACAGGTTTCCACTGTGCCACAGCACAGGCAGCAGCTAGACGTCCACCGTCCAGTCGCCTTGTCCCGCCTCCGCCTCCGCCTCTCGGGCCCACTCGCCGTCCATTTCATTAGCAGCGCCGCCGCCGTCGCCGTCGCCAGCGCCGCGCGCGGCGGCTAACGCAATTAGGCGCTGCGGGGAACCCCCGTTAGCGGCCATCAGGCGGAGCTCTCCCAGCGGGGCGGCAGAATTCACTTTGCTGACACGTGCCGCCAAGAGACAGCCTTGAACTGGCCACGCCGACACTTTCCACACTGTGAGGCTCATTTTTGGAGTTCCCTACTTCAGTCTGCTAGTAAAGGGACCCGTCCTAACCACCTCTTCTCAGGAATAATTGGACGTTGTGGTCTCCAGTGCAGAGACTGATTTGAGGCAGCTCTCCACGCTACCCTATCCTTTCTTCTTTTTCAGTGTTCAACCCTGAGGTTGGTTTGCAGCAGAGCGCCATTCCTCTCTTCTGTCTGTCTGCCTTCCTCTTCATTTCCTCATCAGTGGCGGCTGGTGATAATGTCATAGCTGCCAACTATTACGGATTGTCCGTAATTGTTACGGATTTACTGTCATATTCACTGAGTTACGGGAAGTTCGTGAAAAATTACGGAAACTAGAGGTTTTACGATGTGATGTGTTTTGAGAAAATCGGAGTAGGTACTATCTACATTTCGGTAATAGTCGATAAAAGTTTTATATAAATAATTTCTTTCATTCCTGAGAACCTAGCAAAGCTGTAGAAAATGTTAAAGATAGCATTTCAGTTGGAACAAATCTGGATTAAATCCCGCCTATAATGTCCTACACACCTACCAAATACACGCTCACACATCCAAGATCTATGTAAATTCTATGGTCTATGAGTCTTTCGTTCAAGCTTAACAGCCCACGTGTTTTACCGGGTGGCGGAAGTGAGCCAGTTCGTTTCCGAAGAGAAAAACTTTTGCTGGCTCTTCTCGCATGTATCTGTTTTTCATAGCTGTGTTGTGCAGCTACCGGAATATTTCTAAGCCACTCACGGTATTTACACAAATGTTTAGGTTCTTCCTAATTGATACAGAATAGTTTTTATACGGTTCATGGCAGATATTTGTGAATACAGTGTCAGGCTTAAATTTTTAAAATATTCTTGGGACACGGCCGTAGCCCCACGTACTCTTTGGTCTTGCGCATCATTACTGACAGCCATTTCTAAAGGTTGACAGCTATGTAATGTGCTGCAGTACACTGTAAATATATTACTAAAATTATGCCATTTCTCTTCGAATGCAAGCGAGAAATCGCTGTAAAATTACATCCTTTCTTTCGAAATAAGAGCCAGATATCACAATAAAATTATGCAAATTCCCGTCCAATGCGTATTAGAATGCTAGTAATAAGGATGAAAACGCATTTTTGGAGCGCTCTCGCCGCGGTAGCTGGAAACCAGCTCTGTGTGCTGAAGTGGGATTCAGCCGCGCTGGACCGTGCGCAGAGAGGCGGCGCAGTCGTCTGTTCGCTAGTGCGCATGCGCAGACGAGACGTCAGGCCTGGCGGCTCGTGTGTGCTGAGACCGACTGCAGCACCAGGCCAATATTTCTCTCCGCGCTGCGTGTGACGGCTGCGGAAGAATAGTATATGACGAATATTGCGGCATACAGAGTCAAATAGCGCGCTGTTATAGATTCCCCTGGAGGTCTTACTTGTCAATATAGTATTAATTGATATTTAATTAAAGGCAATCATGCAAAGGTTGACTTTGTTTTAGTATATTTTGTTTCCTGTGTATTTTTGTAATATTGTAGCACACTGGTCAAATTTTGTACGAGCCGCCACTGTTCCGCATACGTGTTACATCCAACATCATTCATGATCTGTTGCATGTATGATATTCTTGGTCGCCCCCGTCGGTTTCTTCCCTCAATAGCTCCTTCTGATATTGTTCCGATGATGTTATTGTGTCTGAGGATGTGTCCTATAAGTTTGTCTCGTCTTGTTTGGATGTGCCTCCACAGGGATCTGTTTTCCTGTACTCCCCTAAGCACTTTTTCATTTGTCACTCTCTCTTTCCAGCTGATCTTCATCACCCTTCTATAACACCACATCTCCAAGGCCTCTAGCCGTCTTCTCTCCTCTCTTCCTATTGTCCAAGTTTCGCAACTGTATAGAGCCACACTCCAGACAAAAGCTTTCATTATACGTTTTCTTATTGCCATACTGATGTTCTTGCTGGTCAGTAAGTTCTTCCTCAGATTGAATGCAATTTTGACATCTTGTATTCTTCTCACAATTTCTCTCCAGCTTCTGCCATCTCTTGTGATCTTGCTTCCCAAGTAAGTAAATTCTTCGATCTCTTCCAGTTCCTCTCTTCCAATTCTTATTTTTGGAGATTCATATTCTCTTTCTGTGCTGCATACCATCACTTTAGTTTTTTTTATTCTCATACCATAATGGTTGTAGAAAATTCTTTTCATTGTTCTGAGGACTTCTTCTAGGTCTTCTTTTGTCTCCGTGACTATAGCGATATCGTCTGCATAGCGTAGCATGTCTATCCTTTGCCCATTAATCTTGATACCCACCTCTGTAGTTTCACGAACTTTGTCCATAGCTTCCTGGATGTAGGCGTTGAATATGAGGAGAGGGAGCACATCCTTGTCTTACCCCTTTTCTGATATTTGCTTCTTGATCCTGGGGACAGTTTCTAATCACTGCCATCTCATCCTTATAGAGACTGAGTATCACACGGATGTCTTTATATTTCATTCCGCTTTTCCTCAGCACTTTGAACATCTCTTGCCAGATAAAATTATCCTGTTAACCCTTAACTGGTGATGATGGGTGTCAAGACATCCACCTGAAACTTTTTAACGTCGCTGTTATCAGAATGTTATTTAATTTTCGTATCTTATACCTTCACGTCAGTTAATTCCGAGTGGGCATGAAGCGCAGTCCTCAATAAAATAAAATAAAATAAAATAAAATAAAAATTAAAATAAAAAAAATAAAAATAAAAAAAATTGTGAGTTGTTTGATCTTATTCCCGATTCTTTTAAATTTCGGGTATCTTCAACCCAACCTCACCGAATGCGGAACTTCCTTGAAATATTCTAGTTTTCCATTTTGTATGTATTTTGGTATCTGACAGGCTGTCTACGGAAAATATTAACCCTGGGTGCAGTTGCCGTCAAAGCAGTGAGTTTATGTGACTAGTTATTGCCAGAAATTCTGCTTATTCATAACCTAGCTAATAATTATTCGTTCCCTATATTTATACCCCTGCTATCTTCTAAATTTTAAACAGTGGTGAATATTGCCTTATGTGTACCTGCTTATCTCCTGAATCCAGACTGATTTTCTCCGAAGTCTGATTTTTCTATTCGTCTGAAAAGTTCGTAGGTTAAGTACCTTCTGCCATGCACCATATAAAATGGTACGCAGATAGTGACTTCCGTCGTGCGTTGAAGATAAAGTGTGCATAGTTTCTTCTCAATACGATGAAGAGTGCGGCAGTGCATAAAATGCGAACAAACGTGTAGCAGTAGTTTTCATGCGTCTCTATTTATCAAGGCGTATCTCCTATAATATTAGTCGCACAATGAAATAATTTTGTAGATATATTCATTGGCAAAAATGGATACTGTTTGCAAAATACATTGCGAGTACATTTAGCAGTAAAGCAGTAATAAATTTACACGTCATTCTTAATGTGGTATTTTTTCACATATCTCAGTGTTTATGACGTCATATCTCCTGAACTGAGAGTCGTACAGTGGTAAAATTATGCCAATAACCTTCTCTAAAGTGCAATAAATATGCTGATACAATTTCATTTCAATCCGGATCACGGTATGGCAGCGCATAAAATACGAAACACAAACATTGAGATATATAATGTGTGTGTGTGTGTGGTGGTTGTTCTTTCGGACATGTCTAGTTGGCAGGGGTGAAGTTGATAATTTGTATCTGACAGGAGGCGTACTTGAGTAATTCCGTGCAGTGGTGTTAGGTCAGCGCAACAGCCTAGAAAGCAGGCGATACGGGTTCGAATCACGACTGTGTACACATTTTCAACTTTACCCATTCGCAGTTAATGTCAATCATGACCAGCTCGGTTAGCGATCTAACGCATCGCTTTTCGAGACGGGGAGGCGTACCGTCCCCGATTCGAATCCGTCCGGCGGATTAACGAAGGGGGTCAGTGCCGGCCAGCCTGGATGTGGTTTTTAGGCGGTTTTCCACATCCCCCAAGGAGAATACCGGGCTGGTCCCCAAGTCTCGCCTCAGTTACACGATTCGCAAACATTTCGTAACACTTTACACTTTCACACCTACAACACTATTCGCAGAAATTTGGGGTACACATTTCCTCTCGAGGGGGGGGGGCATGGGGTGGTGGCAGGAAGGGCATCCACGCGCCAAATACGACGTAACCAAAGCCGACCCTTCATGTGCGGAAATATCGCTCACGAGGAAAATAAAAAGTCTATGTCATACATTCTGTGAATATGAATAGGTAACTGCAATATCAGAAGTGGTGTCTGTTCTTCACATATAACATATTTCTACAATTGTCTTCGCACTCTTTATGATGATGATGATGATGCGAACCACGAGTCGTTTCTACCGATTTTTGACACTGTTAAGGGGTGAAGGCTGCGCGAAAACGCAGACCTGACCTGTGATCCATTCCTTTCCAATGGAGCGCTTTACTCCGACTTTCTGATGATGAAATTATGTAAATTCGAATGCAGTTACGAAACTTTCTTTAATGAAGCAATCTGAAACTGGTTTATGGTTGGTTGCTGTACACCCTATTGAAAGTTGAAACATGAACAGCGACAGGCTGCAGCCGTAATTTTGACAAACATTGCATGAATCACAGCAGTTTGTATATGACTAGCTTAAACCCGCGGCTCCGCTCGCGTGTTGGTAGATCAAATCACATGTAAAAATGCACTCGTTTCGAAGAATCCAAACACGAAATTCAACAATGATTGTAATAATATCACAGATCGATCACTTGGTGTAATGTGCGAAACGTCAAATCCATTTTTAAAGAGATGTATTAAAAGAAATTTCTTTTTTACTGCTTTATTTATTTATTCTTATATTTCCTTATTCGTATGCTTATCCTTACAGAGAAAGAGCTGAAGACATTGTAGCACGCATAGACCAAAAATATGGTCTGTGCTGTGGCATCACGTTTCGCTGTATGTAACCTCCTTGCTATAGAGTCGCAACCGTCAACGCTGGCCTTTAGTTCAAATTTTTTTATAATTTGACGACTTTCATACTTACCATATCTACCACCTCCTTATAGCTATTGGCATGGAACTACTATGGTGTACAACGGGAGACTTCGGACAACAATTACACAAAGACCATTCGTTTGCGTTCTTTAGTTTTCGCTGCAGAGCGAAATATTAAAACACACACACACACACACACACACACACACACGTAGAATTTTATATACACCGATAACTTTCCATCCCAATATACTCCACCCTTTTATCATTATCAACCCTCAAGCAACAATGCAATCAATAAAACCATTTTCAAAGAGTAAATATAATTTTCAAAGAGTAATTATTGTTACGCATTACGCGTTATATTCTTCAAATTACTAAATATCTATCAGATCGCTTTAAAACCATGCCTAAAACCTTCCTCGGGGAAAAATAAGAAACTTTAGAAATATTTAAGTCTCTGCGCCTTGTCCTTCGGACGTCATAAGCGTACACCGAACAGACATTCGCATATATATATATATATATATATATATATATATATATATATATATATATATATATATATAGATAAATATCTGCCGGCCGCGGTGGCCGAGGTGATTGAGGCGCTCCAGTCGCGGTCTGCACGGCCACTACGGTCGGGGGTTCGAATCCCCCCTCGGGCATGGATATTTGTGCCGTCCTTAGTATAAGGTAGTTGATAAGTAGTTTGTAAGCTTAGGGACTGATGACCCCGTGGTTAAGTTCCATAAGTTTTACAAACATTTGAACATTTTTGATAAATATCTATCCGATCGCCATAAAAGCGTGCCTAAAGCCTTCCCCGGGTAGACATTGGTAACTGTGCAAATTTTTAGCTCTTTATGTCTTGTGGTTCAGACGTGATAAACGTACACGGAACAGACATTCGCATTTATAGACATAGATTTGTGAGAGCCACACGGGTCGAACTTTCGGCAGAATGTGTATTTCCGACAGCCGGTGTATTACCTGTCTTTTCAGTGTTGGTATTACATCGTAACTCGATTGCCTTTTCCATTTTGCCCGTCGTAAACCGTAATTATCCATACTGCGCGTGCTTGCCGACGGTTCTCCAAATCGTGCTGTGTTATTCCGCGATTTCTGGCCTCCGCTATAAATAAACCCGGGAATAAAAGCGGCGGGAGCAGTCGGCGGTATTTCGAGGGTTACAAATGCGATCAGGCGCGCACAAGGCGGCCCGATATGCGGGCGGGGGGCGAAAACGAAGTTGGTTGCCGTGGCAACGGGGGCGCGCCAGGAAATGGAGGGAGCGCGGCGCGCTCTCGCCCGGGGCCCGGCGCCACAGTGCCAATCCTCCGCCTTACCTCCGCGAGAGAGAGCATCTTTATCTGCAGCGAGATTTTACCACAAGTTGATGAATGCAACGGTGAAATATATATACAGGGTGTTACAAAAAGGTACGGCCAAACTTTCAGGAAACATTCCTCACACACACACAAAGAAAGAAAATATGTTTGTGGACACGTGTCCGGAAACGCGTACTTTCCATGTTAGAGCTCATTTTAGTATTTCTCTTTAAATGTAAATTGAAATAATTCGTTGCAGACAATTGTCAAAATACCCAATTGTTTCGTTAGTATGTACTGTACTTCCTCGATTCACCGCCAGTTGGCCCAATTGAAGGAAGGTAATGTTAACTTTAGTGCTTGTGTTGACATGCGACTCATTACTCTACAGTATTAGTAGCATCAAGCACATCAATACGTAGCATCAACTGGTTACTGTTCATCACGAACGTTGTTTTGCAGTCGGTGCAATGTTTACAAATGCGGAGTTGGCAGATGCCCATTTGATCTATTGATTAGCACGGAGCAATAGCCGTAGCGCAGTACGTTTGTATCGAGACAGATTTCCAGAACGAAGGTGTCCCAACAGGAAGACGTTCGCAGCAATTGATCAGCGTCTTAGGGAGCACGGAACATTCCAGCCTATGACTCGCGACTGGGGAAGATCTAGAACGACGAGCACACCTACAATGGACGAGGCACTTCTTCGTGCAGTTGACGATAACCCTAATGTCAGCGTCAGAGTACTTGCTTCTGTACAAGGTAACGTTGACCATGTCACTGTACGACACAACATGTGGTTCATGCATGATGGAGCTCCTGCACATTTCAGTCAACATGTTCGTACGCTTCTCAACAACAGATTCGGTGACCGATGGATTGGTAGAGGCGGACCAATTCCATGGCCTCCACGCTCTTCTGACCTCAACCCTCTTGACTTTCATTTATGGGAGCATTTCAAAGCTCTTGTCTTCGCAACCCCGGTACCAAATGTAGACACTCTTCGTGCTCTTATTGTGGACGGCTGTGATACATTACGCCATTCTCCAGGGCTGCATCAGCGCATCAGGGATTCCATGCGACGGAGGGTGGATGCATGTATACTCGCTAACGGAGTACATTTTGAACATTTCCTGTAACAAAGTGTTTGAAGTCACGCTGCTACGTCCTGTTGCTGTGTGTGTTTCCATTCCATGATTAATGTGATTTGAAGAGAAGTAATAAAATGAGCTCTAACATGGAAATTAAGCGTTTCCGGACACATGTCCACATAACATATTTTCTTTCTTTGTGTGTGAGGAATGTTTCCTGAAAGTTTGGCCATACCTTTTTGTAACACTCTGTATATAAAAGAAAGTCATGTTACTTACCACATTTATAACACAAGATGGCAAGATCGATTTCTATGATCTCGCATTTTTGAATTAGTCTCTTTCCCGAGTAGCCTAATACCTATTAAAATATCGGCAACATTTACAAAAAAATAGATACATACACTCACAGGGTGTCCCAGGTATCTTGCTTACCCAAAATATCTCTGGAACAATAGCTAAAGTAAAACGACTTTTCACCGATATCAATGTAAGGCCGGGGGTCATGAATGAAAATATTTTGAAAAATTCTAAAACGAAAGTACAGGGTGATCAATACTCAGCGCAACCGCCTGTTCGGCGTGCGACTTGCCGGCGAAGGCAGCTGTGGCGCCCGCTTATCGGGACGCGGGACGTCCGCACTACATTTAATACAGTTTGGCGCGCGAGTTATTTCTGACATACATAACACAAAAACTTAGAAAGAAAAGTTTATTACTCAGCTGTATTACCCAAGGAGGTGCTGGAACTGCCTCCCTTCGTTGTTAGATCATTTCTGACACCTGCTGAGGAAGTTTCTCATTACACTCTGAAGTTCTCTCTCAGAAATTGCAGTGGTTTCATGATGAATGTTTGTTTTTAGTTCATCTAAAGTGTGTGGATTTGATTTGTACACTTTCTCTTTTAATGCTTCCCACAGACGGAAATCGCACGGGGTTAAATCGGGAATTCAGGAGCAGCCCGTTCACGATCGACAAGTAGGAGTTTGGTGCACTGTTAGCGGCGAGAGAACAATAGGCCTAATTTTTTTTCAGGAAACAATTAATAGTGACAGGTATGTTGAAAACATATTGCGGTCTGTTTTGTCCAATTAACTGAGAGAGAACATGCCTTCCCGACATTTCTGAAAGACTCTGCGACGGCTCATACAGCCAACTCATCATTACGGGAAATTCGTAATGTGTTCGGTGAAAGACTTATCACTAAGAATATTTGGTCCCCTCGTTCTCCCGATTTAACCCCGTGTGATTTTTATTTGTGGGGAGCATTAAAGGGAAACTGTACAAATCAAATCCCCACACTTTAGATGAACTAAAAGCAAACATTCGTCATGAAACCACTGCAATTTCTGAGAGAGAATTGCAGTGTGTAACGAGCAACTTCCTCAGCAGGTGTGAGAAATGGTCGGACAACGAAGGGAGGCAGTTCCAGCACCTCCTTGCGTGATACAGGTGAGTAATAAACTTTTCTTTCTAAGTGTCTGTGTTATGTATGTCAGAAGTAACTTGTGCGCCAACCCGTGTTACATTTTGCCCGCAGCTGCCATCGCCGGTAAGTAACACGTCCCAAAGGCGGTTGCGCTGAGCATTGATCACCCTGTATCACCCTAAATTATTTCTTTAGCAATCTATAGCATGACAAATCACATAAACAATGGCGTTGACTGACTCGCAATACGCCAAATGCATCCTGAGATATTGCCAAGCGCCATTGGCGTTTGGAATACGCGAAACGCACGGCGCACGTCTTGAGTCTCAGGCGAGAACCCCATGCTGCTCAAGACGTGTGATAGCCGCGCGTTTCACGTATTTCAAGAGTCAACTTCGCTTTGTAATATCTCGGGATGCAAGTGGCGTATTGCGAGTCAATCAACGCCATTGTTTGTGATTTATCACGCTATAGATTGCTGAAGTAACAATATAGGGTATCCATAATATATATAAAATCCATATATATGCTTTCGTTTTAGAATTTTTCAAAATATGTGCATTCATGAGCCCCAGTCTTACATTGATACCGGTGAAAGTCATTTTACAATAGACGTTTTTGTTCCAGAGATATTTTGGGTGAGCAAGATATCTGACTGGGACACCCGGTATATATGAGATAGTGACGGTGTGTTTGTTTGTTTGTGTGTATTGCATACAAATCTACAGTTTTGTTCCGATTTTGTTGAAAATTTACACACATGACTTTCAAATCAAGAGGAAGGTCACGGACTACACAAAAAATTTTTCGGTGCACGGCGGAGAAGGATACTCAACTTACAGACTTCGACAAATCTTTTACTCCGATCTCAATGTAATTTTGCACACTTGACTTTCAAAATAAGAGGAATGTCACAGTTTACATAAAATTTCGAATGGTGCGTGTCGGAGGGTACTTTTATTACACAGTTTTTTATGCCGATATTGATGAAACTTTGCACATTTGACCTTCAAAACGAGGAGGAAGTCATTGCATAAAATTTCGCGTCGTGCATGGTGGAGGGTAGTTTACAACACAGAGTAACAGCATTGAATCGATTCTAAGTTCGTAGATGTGACAGTTTTCATTGACAGGGAAGAGCCGATAGATTGAAAGATGTATTGTTTGAAATGCGTTAAATGTTCTCTAAAACTTACTCGTTCTGAACATTTTAACGTGAAAGACACTGATATTCCACCATGTGTTTGCCACCACACATTTAGGTATCATGAGGTATGTCATAGATAATATCGTATACAGCATTGTTTTTGCTTATGTTTCACGTTGTCTATGATTTGTTTTGAATCAAGCATATGAAGGTTACCGGCCGGTTTGTTGGTATTGTGCGACTGCTATTAAAAGTCTTATTCTTAACAATAACGCGCAAAAGATGATCTAATATTTCCGCACACAGCCGTAATGCAGAAAGGCTTCCAAACATTGCGAATCAATACTCAGTGACTGACTAGTGTTACGCAGTTCGCCAGGGCAGCTGGTTGTACATATAAAAAAGCGCTTCGGAATTTGAGGTTTAATCGTAAAGTTGTTATTACTATATCGAAAAAAAGTTCCGTAGATAATGTTTTGTTTGCCGATACTTATACTTTTGTGTCCCGACTTCGTCGCCGCTTTTGTGTCCCAGCCTCGTCGTAGGTGTCGGTGGCCGAGTGGAACGAGACCGACACGCTGGTGCAGGTACGGAGGGGAGCAGCCAGAAACTATAAACACTCGAGTAAATTAGAAAGAGATATATATTGCACAGAATGTAACAATACTTAACTTTTACATAGTACTGCAGAATGTTGATACATAGTTGTTAGAGGCCTGCCTAGTGCCTGTACAATAGCAAAGTCTTCACTGGTGCCTATCTGATTACGAAGATCCTAACTGGTTGCTAACTCAGTCCGAAGTGGCCGATGTCCTTCAGTGGTGGCCACGAGCGGCGTTGTCGCAGAGGGCGCTCGTGGCTGTCGTCGTGAGAACGCCGCGCCGTGCGTGCATGGCGGCGCGCGGCGAAAGTAAGTGGCGCGCACTTTGTACTTGTGCGACACCACATATACCCCGTCGGCGTGTACGATTAAAAACCTGCGCCGGTGGGTACAAAACAAAACAGGAAAATATTAGAAAACATTTCTTGAGAAACGATAGATAATGAAATTATATTTTTGAAAACACAGTCTCGATCGCAAGAGAATTTTTTATTGTCGTTAGGCTGTCGGTTTCAGTCTGCTTGTGAGACCACCTTCAGGCCAACTGCAATACAATAACATTACAATGTTAAGAAGGATATACAGAATACGATATTATGGGAATAAACAGTAAAAGTAAAATAATAACAATGTGAAATGTTATACCCATGGCAGCCGATTGTAGGCGGGTCCAGGAACCGTTGGCCACGGAAATCAACTGCGCAATACTGCAGTAACTCTCGCGCTTTTATATGGCAAGATCTGCCCGCCACGTGCGGCATTGCATCATTGAGTCAGTCATGTACTTGCCAGCTGAAAAATACTCCTGCCGGAGCACAGAAAAGACGAATATGTTCTCTGACACAAAAGTGTGGAACCAGCTGCCTCAATCCTCATTCCGACTTCCTCACCAAAAATTTTGGTATGCGAACATATTCGCGCAATTTTAGCGCATAACTTTGTAAATACTTTTGCTCAGTTAAGCCGTCATAGTCAGCAATGTCGTCTCACTGTCAGTGTCTATATATGTCTCTGTCCATTTGTTTGCTGTCTGTCCAATGCCGCTTTCTGTATGTGTCAAACTTTCAATGTCTTCATCCCTTTCTCTCGCGATTCCTCACCGCTGTCTGTTTCTGCCACTTTCATCGTCTCTCTGCCCCACTGACGTTGTCCCATCCACTTCCTGTCCTGTTGTCAGTATCCTTTCTTTCTCAATTAGTCGGCTTTCATTGCCTTCAATCACGATTGTCTCCTTTACACATAGGTCCATGGGGATGATTTGATGATTTGTTTGGGGTTTGACCTGTAGACCGGAAAACTTTAGCATGCTGGTACTGGGATGCGAAAAATTGGACAAACTGTTTCGTGTTATAGTATTGGAGAGCCGCACGCTCATGCTTTATGTATGGTCTCTATTCGTCTCAGTTTCCCACTGTTTTCTCTTTTGCTCCAATTGCTATCTGCTTCTGTCTTAGTTTGTTGTTGCTACTCTTCCTGACTTCCGACAAGTCGTTTCGCTTCCCACTGCTGTTACTGCTGTTTTCAAGCATATGCTTCTCTCCTGAACTGACACTTTCTTTGTTCCATGCTATATGGCCCTCTCTGCCTGTTGAACTGTGTCTGTCCTTGTCACATTCAGCCGAAAAAAGCACGAATATGTTAGCTTGCCAAAATTTTTGGTGAGGAAGTCGGAACTAGGATTGAGGCAACTGATTCCACACTTTTGTGTCACAGAACATATTCGCCTTTTCTGTGCTCCGGCAGCAGTATTTTTCAGCTCATTCCCGTCTTTTTCCTGTTACATCAGAGTGTACTGTTTATATAGCATGAAATCAATGGTGAGTAAAAATTGGATAGTATTTTATATACCTTGATTCATTTGTACAAACGTCAGATCAAATTGACTATGTAGTAGTTTAGTTTCTAAAAAGAGCTTCACATTCAGATGATTGCTAAACACGCTTAAATATTTCAAAGAACATTGTTAAACCCTATCAATATCGTTCCATAGCATTCTTCTGTAGCACCACATTTCAAAAGCCTCTGTTCTCTTCCTGTCCGCACTGCTTATCGTTCATGTTTCACTCCCGTACAAGGCAACACTACACACAAATGCCTTCAGAAAAGGCTTCCTTACACTTAAATTAATATTCGATGTTAGCAAATTTTCAAAAATGCTTTTCTTCCCATTGCCATTCTGCATTTTATATCCTCCGTTCTGCGACCATCGCATGTTATTTTACTACCCAAGTAACAAAACTCATCTACCACCTTCATTGTTTCGTTACCTAATCTAATTCCTTCAGCATCGCCTGATTTTCTAAGAGCGCATTCCATTATTTTTGGCCGGCCGCGGTGGCCGAGGGGACTGAGGCGCTTCAGTCACGGTCCGCACGGCCACTACGGTCGGGGGTTCGAATCTCCCTTCGGGCATGGATATTTGTGCCGTCCTTAGGATAAGCTAGTTGATAAGTAGTTTGTAAGTTTAGGGACTGATAACCCCGTAGTTAAGTCCCATAAGCTTAACAAACATTTGAACATTTTTTGAACATTATTTTTGTTTTGCTCTTGTTAATGTTGACACAGATAAAAAAACGCACTTGAAAATGAAAGTCACTTCCCGAAACCCGTCCTGCTAAATAAATAAAACCTCGCGACTGGTAACAGTATTTTGGTTTATAAAGAAATCCATTGATCTCAGGTTTTCAAGAAAAAAATTTTCTAATGAATCGAAGAAAAAAATTCAATATTTGAAAGAAAAGGAGAAATAGTCTGCAGCTCTGAGAATCCTGTTCAACTGCCTGTTTCCACAAAGAAACTTATTTGTAGGCCTTGAACTGACTTAAGAGGTGAAAAAAAGCTAATAATACACAAGAGAAGCGGCAAGCCGTGTCCGACTAGCCTCGCCGCGCTGGGAAAAACGACGAAAGCGCTTCGGCACAAGAACAGACGGCGCTCAGTGTCGGTGCATCAAAGCAGACGGTTCGTTCGTGCGCCGCTCTGTTCGAGCGCCGTTTCTCGCTTTACGTTACGTGAAGGTTTGTTGTGGACGCGGACTTAAAGCTGCCTTGGCATTGTAGTAAAAAACTACACACTGTAGGAAAGCCAGGCTACTATTACATTTTTGTTATCTCACCGAACTGAAACAGTGCGTAGTGCACCGTTGGGCAGGAACGCAGCGCCCGCTGTTTTTAATGTTAGCTGGGCAAACACGTTTTCCCCACACTTGTGACTTACATCTGCATCCACACTCCACATAGCACGTCACGGTCCCTCTGGCGGAGCATATTTTGTGTAACACTGTCACTTCCTCCTCTCCCCATTCCAGTCGCGAAAAAAAGGTTGCAGGCATGTCTCCGCGCAGGCTCTAGAGTATCTACATTTACATGGGATACTCTGCAAATCACATGTAAGTGCCTGGCAGAGGTTTAATCGAACCACCTTTATACAATTTATCTCCCATTCTATTCTCGAATAATACGCGGGAGAAAGAACACCTAAATCTCTACTTTCGAGCTCTGATTTTTCGTATTTTATTCTGATGATCATTTCTACCTATGTAAGTGGGAGTCAACAATATGTTTTCGCATTTCGAGGAGAATGTTGGCGATCGGAGTTTCGTAAGTAGCCCACGCCGCAGCGACAAGCATCGTTGTTGTAATGATTCCCATCCCACATCCTGTATCATTTCCGTAACGCTGTCTCCCCTTTATCGTGACAATACAAAACGAGCTGCCCTTCTTTGGACTCTTTCGATGTCCTCCGTCAATCCCACCTGATAAGGAGCCCACACTGGGCAGCAATACTCCAAAAATGGACGGACAAGCGTAGTGTATGCAGTTTCTTTTGTATTTCTGTTGCATGTTTTAAGGGTTCTGCTAATAAAACGCAGTCGCTGGTTCGCCTTTCTCACGACATTATCTACGTGTTCTTTCCAATTTAAGTCTGAAGTAATAGTAATTCCTAGGTATTTTGTGGAGTTTACGGCCTTCAGTTTTGATTGATTTATCTTGTAAACAAAGTTTAACGGATTTCTTTTCGTACTCATGTGGACGACTTCACACTTCTCATTATTTAAAGTCAATTGCCAATTTTTACACCTTAGTGATATCTTATTCAGATCGTTCTGCAGTTGGTTTTGATCTTCAGATGATCTTACTAGACGGTAAATGACGGCTTCATCTGCAAACAACTTAAGAGAGCTACTTAGATTTTCCCCTAAATCTTTTATGTAAATAAGGAACAGCAGAGGACCAATAACACTACCCTGTGGAACGCTCGATATCACCTCTGTTTTAGTCGGTGCCTTACCACCGATTACTACGAACTGTGTCCTCTCTGACAGGAAATCCCCTATCCAATCGCAAATTTGGGGCGATATACCATAACCACGTAATTTGATTAAAAGCCGTTTGTGAGGTACGGTATCAATAGCCTTCTGGAAATCAAGAAATACGGAATCGATTTGTGAACCCTTGTCGATAGCACCTATCACTTCGTGTGAGTAAAGAGCTTGTTGTGTTTCGCATGAACGATATTTTCTATTCTAAATCCGTGTTGACCTTGGGTCAATAGATCGTTCTGTTAGAGATAATTTATAATATTTGAATACAGGGTATGTTCCAAAATCCTGCTGCAAATTGACGTCAATAAAATTGGCCTGTAGTTTAGTGGGTTACTCCTACTGTCTTTCTTGAATATAGGTCTGACCTGTGCAACTTTCCAATCTTTTCGTACATATCCTTCTATGAGAGAGCGGTTGTATATGGCTGTTAAGTAAGGAGCTATAGCTTCAGCATAACCAGATATAAATCTAATTGGTATACAAACCGGACCAGAAGACTTGTTCTAATTTTATCCTCGTGGTCTTTTCGTGCAGGAAGAAGCAATGCAATATACTGGTTGACTCTTCAAAAATTCTTGAACATATTCTCAGTTCTAATATAGCAAATTTCCTTGAGGGGAAACGTAAGAGAAAATGTACGTGATTACATAATCTAACGCAGTTTTCGTGTTTGAAAGATAATAGAACAAAATTTTGCACTTGAGGTAATTATGTTATGGGCTGCTTCATGGCATTGTTGCAAATTTTCCCAACACATTCTATCACACAAGGAATATTTTCTCAAAAATTACTTTACTTAAAACTTTCATATTCTGTCAGGAAATTCTTAGTAATCAGACAAGCAAACATGTGGAACAGTTTTTTTTAAAATCACTTTTAGAGCTCTTACAATTTAGTTTCAAAAATTGTGTGTATGAATCAAAGCAATTATAATTTCACAAAAATGTAAATAATTTTGACAGAAAAACACTTAGAAAAAATTTGAACCACAGGAAGTTTTGTTATACTATGAGAAAAGTCTGCAGAACATTTTTCTTATCTATCTCCAGTGGTTCAGGAAAAAATGTTCCTTATACACCGAAAAATGAAAGTTACGGGAAATACACACTAAAGATTTTATAAAGATTTACACCATAAAATACTACGTTAATGTTGACCATAACCATACATTTGGTTATCTTGCTCTTCTTAGACATGTTTCCCTTGTAACTGATGTTTCTGGCGTGCCCTTTTGTCTATATCCTTCACAGACATTTCAGATCTTCCAACACGCACATTACCTATGTTCTTCAATAGATTCTCGGTGAAGCGACCAGCAACAAATCCTAGTCCAGTAACGGTCCTTATTCATCCTGTGTTACCATCATTAAACACCAGACGTGCATCATATGTGGTAATTTTAACAATATTAGATGAGTTAATTTTTTTTTTTTTTTTTTTTTTTTTTTTTTTGGGGGGGGGGGTGGCATCTTTTCCAAATGAGACTGTTGGAGCTCTGATTCGGGTTTTGTGTTCCACCATGGGTACATTTAACAAGCATTGACGAACTGGAAACTGGAATGTTTTCTTTATGGCAAAGATAACACGATATAAACGGGTCCACAGCCTTCTATACACTTCCGCTGATTTTATGGCAGTAGGAAGTAATAAAACATCGTAAACAAGGAGAGTGTCGTCTAGAAAAGTGGGCTTAGCGCTGCGCAGTGACTGTAACAAGACAGATTTTCTAACATGCTACGGAATTATATGGAGGCAATTTTTTTAAGATCATTTTTGACCAATTTTGCCTTCGTCCCCCCATCTACATCTACATACATACTCCACAATCCACCGTAAGGTGTGTGGCGGAGGGTACACAACCACTACTAGGCATTTCCTTTCCTATTCCACTCCCAAATAGAATGAGGAAGAAAAGAATGCCTATATGCCTCCGTACAAGCCCTAATTTCTCTTGTCTTGTTATTCTGATCACTACGCGAAATGTAAGTAGGTGGCAGCAAGATCATACTACACTCAGCTTCAAATTCCGGTCCTCTAAATTTACTCAACAGAAATTCACGAAAAGAACGTCGTCTTTCCTCCAGCGATCCCCAATTCAGTTGCCGGAGCATTTCCGTAACACTCGCGCATTGGTCGAACCTAACAGTAACAAACCTAGCTGTTCGCCTCTGAACTGCCTCTATGTCTTCCTTTAAACCGATCTGCTGCGTGTCCCAAACACTTGAGCAATATTCAAGACGTGGTCGTACAAGCGTTTTATACGTCGTCCCCTTTACAGGTGAAGTACATCTTCCCAAAATTCTCTCAATAAACCGAAGTCGGCTGTCCGCCTTGCAACTGTCCTTACATGTTCGTTCCATTTCATATAGCTGTGCAATGTTACACCTAGATATTTGAACGACGCGACAGCATCAAGAAGCTCACTACCAATGCTGTATTCGAACATAATGGGATTGTTTTTTCTACTCATGCGCATCACCTTACATTTTTCTTCATTGAGAGCTAGCTGCCATTCTTCGCACCAACTACAAATGTTGTCGAAGTCGTCCTGTATGCTATTACAGTCAGTTAAAGACGACACCCTCCCATACACCACAGCATCATCAGCAAACAGTCGCAAATTACAACTTACTCTGTCCATCAGATTATATATATAGAAAATAATAGTGGTCCTATCACACTCCCCCGGGGCACGCCTGACGATACACTCGTCTCTGATGAAAACTCGCCGTCGAGAACAACGTACTGCGTTCTATTACTTAGGAAGTCTTCCAGCCAGTCAGAAATCTGGGAACCTTAAGAGGGAAAAGCTTCTGTTAACGTTTCAGAACGGCATTAGGAAGAATCGATAGTGCGAAACGGAGCTTGCCCTTTTCTCTCATGACAACTTGCGTGCTACGGATGAAGAGCAACGGGCAAACTGCACATTTCTTGATATTCGAAAGGCGTTTGACACGGTACCACGCTACAGACTGCTAGCGAAGGTACGAGCGGATGGAATAGGTACCCAAATGAGCGGTTCGAAGATTACTTAAGTAATAGATACCAGTACGTTGTTCTCGATGGTGAGTATTCATCAGAGATTAGGGTACCGTTAGGGGTGCCCCAGCGAAGTGAGATAAGATAGCTGTTATTTTCTATGTAAATGATCTGATGGACAGAGTGAGTTGTAATCTGCGGCTGTTTTCTGATGATGCTGTGGTGTACAGGAGGGTGTCGTCATTGAATGACTGTAGTAGCATGCAGGATGACTTGGACCAAATTTCTAGGCGGTGTGAGGAATGGCAACTACCGCTAAATGTAGAAAAATAGGAGGTGACGCAGATGAGTAGGAGAAACAATCCCGTAATGTTCGAATACAGCATTGGTAAGTACTGCTTCAAAGAGTTGCGTCAATTAAGTATGTGGGAGTAACGCTGCACAGAGATATGAAATGGAACAGCTTGTAAGGACAGTCGTGGGAAACTTCAATGCTCAACTTCGGTTAATTGGGAGAATTTTGGGAATGTGTGAGTCATCTGCAAAGGATACCGCATATAAAACGCATGTGCAACCCCGTCTTGAGTATTGCTCAAGTGTTTAGGATCCGCACATCAGTTTAACCCTTTCAGACCCTCTGGCTACAATTGTGTACATAACTTTTACAGTGTCTAAGATAGATCACACACATTTTTTCTTAATTGAAACAATATGTATATGACTATGAGTGTTCAACCCTCTCATCGAGCACACTTATTGTTAACTGCGGAAGATCACTATAAAAATACCAAGAAATCAGTGTTGCACTGCGCACTAGCTTGTGAACTCCAAAGAACACGCAGGTTGTGGTTACTTGTATTCCACTGTCCAACTGGTAGTAATTATTTTGCATGGCAGCTATTGAATGATCACTTTATTTAGTACAAAAGTTAGTTCTACAAAATTAATTATTTTAGTACATAAAAAGAAGCCTTGCTTTTCAGCATATGCAATTTTGTGGTATGTAAAGGGATGCATACAACAGCGTAAATCTTGCATCTAAAACCATTAAAAACCTAAATTAAGAGGAATACAGCAAAAAGAATAATTTACTTCCTCTAGAAAAAAATCAGGTCTGAAAGGGTTAAATGAGGACATAGAGGCAGTTCAGAGGCGAGGGCATAGGTTTGTAACTTGTAGGAACATATCAATGCACGAGTGTTACTGAAATGCTTCGGGAACTCATATGGAAGTCGCTGGAGGAAAGGAGACTTTGTTTTTTTGAGAAACACTGTTGAAGAAATTTAGAGGTCCGGAATTTGAGGCGGACTGCAGAAAGACTCTACTGCCGCCAACCTACATTTCGCGTAAAGACCACAAACATAACATCAGAGAGATAAGGGTTCGTACAGATACGTACTAGCATTCGTCTTTTCCTCGTTCTATGTGGGAGTGAAATAGGATGGCAAGTAACTAGTATTGGTACTGAGTACCCTCCGCCACACGTTTCGGTGGATTGCGGAGTATGTGTGTAGATGTGGGAAGGTAGGCCCTCGGAAATTTAACAGAAGCGTCTGCAACAGTAATTCGCCTATCATTGCCCTGATGTTTACGCGCTTCCTAAATGGTCTTGTAACGAGGCGGCTACCCTTCACTCAATCTTCTCTATCGCCTCTTGTCAACCGTAATGATACAGATCCCACGCTGTGATCAAATTCTACTATTCGTCTAATGAGTGTTAGGTACACTAGTTCCTTTGCCAGCGGACTACACTTCTTGAGGATTCTTCCAGTAACCTGCCTGCTATCCGCCTAACCCACGTTTGATTTTATATGGTCCTTGAATTTCATATCGCTCGATATAAAGGTAAAGGTAAAGCAGTCAACAATCCGAAGATTGATTTGAACACGACAGTGCTTTACTAGACATGGTCCTGTTTGGAGGTGGAATGCCGTTGCCTTCCTCCGACCTCTAGCTGACTTACCCAGCCAGTTATAGGGGGACCTACTGTTTAACGTGAGTTCCGAACCACGATGCTACTCGGTATTTTTCACATGAGCAATACTGCCAGAGGTGAAAGAAGTGGAGAGTGACAGATAAAAATCCTAGGAGCTGGTTGGGATCGAACCCGCGATCTTTGGATTTGTAGTCTGGCACTCTACCACTGTACAAATCGTTCCCTATACCTACTGGATATCTCTTATGGAAGTAACTGTTTCGAGTGATTGTTCAGTGATTTCGCAATGACGTTATAAAGGATGTTTCTCATTATGTTGAGAATCACTCACACATTCAATACAGGCGTGAGTAAGGCTGCCAACAGCTTTTCGCTCCAACACTCAATTGGCACCAAATTACGAACTTTCGGAATAATCGCGTGGGAATGGCCGTGCGCTCTAAGGCGTCTTGCTGTGGAGCACGCTGCTACTCCCCGTCGGACATAAGATTCCTCACTTCGGACGTGTGTGTCTGTCTCTCTCTGTGTGTGTGTGTGTGTGTGTGTGTATTGTCCTTAATGTAAGCTAGTTACAGTAATTTGTAAGTCTAGGGAACGAGAAGCACCGCTCGTCGCTCCCATAGCTTTACAAACATTTGAAAATTCGTTCCGGAATTTTTTAGAACACACCTCGTAAACAACTTAATTCTAGAAATCATGATCCTTCACATAAAAATGGAAAACAAAAAAATTGAGTTCTCTTTATTCTTATAAAAATGAAATTGACAATTTGCAGGACAATAACTTACAAGAAGACCACATGGGTATGGGATTTTAGAATTTCTTTATATTTATGACGCGTTAAGTTCAGAACTGAACTAATAATCGGCCAAAGCCATTCGACGCAACTCTCAAAATTTTTCGAGTAAATCGTGTAAGTAAGGATAATTGAAACAGTTGCAATGCCTATCGGCGTAGGGCAGGTGGTAGCCTCCTTTAATTGCAACCCTAGGGGCACTAGTTCGAATCCCGCTATGAGTTTTAGCTGCCCTGAAAGCAATTACACTCCTGGCCATTACGTTTGCTACACCACGTAGATGACAGGCTACAGACGCGAAATTTAACCAACAAGAAGAAGATGCCTGGGAGAGTCCGAGAGCCATTTCCCTGCCAATCGGGGTGCAGTTGCAACACCTATCGGTGTAGGGTTGGTGGTAGCCTCCTTTAATTACAACCCTGGGGGCACTAGTTCGGATCCCGCTGTGAGTGAAAGCAATTATACTCCTGGCTATTACGTTTGCTACACCACGTGGATGACAGGCTACAGACGCGAAATTTAAACAACAGGAAGAAGATGCTTGGGAGATTCCATGAGCCATTTCCCTGCCAATCGGGGTGCAGTTGCAACACCTACCGGTATAGGGTAGGCGGTAGCCGCCTTTAATTACAACTCTAGGGACACTGGTTCGAATCGCTCTGTGACTTTTACCTGCTTGGAAAGCAATTATACTCCTGGCTATTACGTTTGCTACTCCACGTAGATGACAGGCTACAGACGCGAAATTTAAACAACAGGAAGAAGATGCTTGGGAGAGTCAGTGAGCCATTTCCCTGCCAATCAGGATGGGCCTCTGGAACTATGTTGCGCGCCCTGCAGCAGCTGTGAGGGGTGTCAGGGTGGTGGCGGGGTGCGTGTGTCGACGTGTGTGTCCTCTTATCGTGGCGGCGGCGATAGCGCGAGATTGATGAGTCGGCCCTGTCCGCGCTGTCAGTCAGCGCCTTATCAAAGCCTGCCGCAGCAGCAGCCGGAATGAGTTTTTATGGCTGCGGCTGTCCTCTCCTCTCCTCGATGCTATCCCCAGAGACACCGCTCCCTCTGATAGGCCCGTCCCCTCCTGACGGGGCCACGACCGCTGTGCTGCCCTCCCGTCACTGCAGGCTGGGACCCGGGTAGACCCGAACGAGTTTGGGACACTTGCGGGGAGTGATACTTGCGGGGAGACCCGGACGCTGCAGGTAGTGAACAAGGTGTCCCAGAAGTATGGATACACCACCCCTACTCCACGCTCTCCAGCCGCTACCTGTGCCGTATTCAGAGGATTTTAACATTTTATCAAAAAATGAATGTTACTACAAGAGATACAGCCATTCAAATTTATGGGCACCATAACGTTTTCCCTTCCTGAGTAAATGAGCTGTTTCTTGTAGTTTCAACACCACAGTAGCCTTTTTCTTGAATGTTCTGAATATAAATCTTCACACAGACGTCTTGAGGAGGAGAGTGATACGGATATCTGATTGTAAGCCACTGCCTATTATCTTCGACCTTTTTGACTGTACTGAACAGGAGTTCCGCGTATTCCGTAATTTATATTTATACAGTTAACAGGCGATGTAATTTATAACCAACTATTGGCTGCCAATTTCGCTTCATTTTTCCTGGAAGTCTTGCAACTTGTTCCTCCCTGTTGGTTTATGCCAAGTTCGGAGTAAAAATGGTTCTATATGACGGTGATAGAAAATAGAATTTATCTTTAGCATTTTTCGGTGTGTGGCATTCCCTTACAAATTCCGTATTTCATACATTTCTTAGATGTATTTGTAATTCGAATACAGCCAAATCGTTTTGGGGTCTACGAATAAACGCTTCAAGTATGTAAAATACGCATTCACTTATTATTAACGTTTTTTAATTGAAGCTTTAAGGTTGCGTCTCCTATTAAAAAGCATAGTAACTATTTTTAAACAGATGGAAGTTGCGTGATACTGGGGTTAACTACATAGCGGTCAATTACATCAACGTATCTGTGCAGGATGCCTTATATATATTTACTGCTTGCGCAGGTGTCTTGATATGCTTAGTGTTCTGAATATTATGCTTTTAGGAGGTGTGACTGTGGAAAGTCATCGTCTTGTAGTAGCAGAGAATGTCTTAATAACTCTCCAAACATTATCACTATTAAAATACCTTATTGTTTTCAGGAGGAACACTCGACGAATTAATATGTAGTTAGAACAAGTTACTATATTGCTCTTCAAAGGGTAGTGCAATTTCACTGAGTTTCGTGTTATGTCGACAGTGTGGAAACTTATTGGTGTGTCTGTACCCAGGAAAAGCCATCAGCCGCTCCAAGGGCCTCAGGTTCCCCGCAAGTGTCATTCCCTGCAAGTCTGGGCAACCCCGACCCGAACTGGACAACTTGTGGTGACCATTAGAAGGGTACCCTGGAAAGGTTAATCCCCCACATTTGAACTGGGCAACTTCCGTTCGCAGGTAGCAGGACGATCCGACCCAAGGCGTTACTGGCCCTAACTGAACAGTGAATGATACCGGTTCGCTGACATCTGTGTAGTCACAAAGTGTTTCGTTTTGCACTTCAGTTTAGTCACGGAAGAGAATAATACGACAGAAAGTCACGATTTGCAACCTGTTATTAGTGAACGTGGTAATACACGTTTGATCGGTGACTGTTATAAATTCAAACCTTACAGAAGAGTTGTAGCAACGGAAGAACGTGGATGGCGATGCTGCGTTGAACGTTCGCGGTGTATTGATCAGTTATTTACAGTCGGCAGCCAACACAAATTTGCGCGTTTGGAACAATCACAAGAAGACATTATCACAAAATTTGCGGATTACGTAACTGAAAACTACATTGATAAAGAATATGCGGTGTTTCCTCCAAACGTAGCAGATTGTGCTTCCTTGTGGAGGACGATTAACGCTTGGGAAAGCTTTCATTCCCGAATCTATGCTTCATGAGAATCTCCTCGCCCAAACATCTTTCAGTTTCTGAACAGTCTGAAGCATTAACAAACTGATAAGAATCAACTCAGCAAAAAATAATATTAACATCCAAACGGACTCAAAAACCAGGAACAGAAATTAGAATTACTTAGGAATGGTGATATTTGCAAATTAGACTTTGTAAAATGCGTTTCATACCAAGCAGCCGTTAGCAGCATATGAGCCAAACTAAATGCATTTGATTTCTGTAAATATTTTTGGATGTGAAATTTGTAATAAAATCTTTGTATATGTATGTAATTTGTTTTGTATATCTTGTTCCTTGGCACAGTATTGATATTATTCCTTAAGACCTCTACAAATAGGGGGCAGAGGTTGCGCAAACAGTAACTTTAGATTTGGAAGCATTTTGCGAAATTGTGCAGGCGGTCTGCGAACAGCAGGTACGAGTTACCCAGTTCGTGCGTTCCACTCAGGGTGCACTTGGGGGACAGTTGCCCAGTTAGTCTTCCGTTTATCACCAACAGATAGGAATTGCCCAGTTCGGACGAGCCCTGGTACCCCAGTCGCAGCACACCCTATTGTTTCAGAACAGTATGTACCTAACATGGGCACCATCTTCAGTCCGCCGCCTCGAATCTAAGTCAGTCGTTTTTAACACTAGAAGAACCGACATAAGCGAACTACCTACGAGTAGTTTTGACCGGTTACGATTTGATATATTTTTCCAGTTTTACTTCTTGAATTAATTTACTTCATTGCTTTGAAATGTCACTATAGTCCGTTTCATGTAGAAAAGCGCCCCGGTTTTCAGAAGTTCTGAGCATTCCCCACCCTAAGTCAACAGATGGGGACGTTTGCAAGACAACAACCATCTGCACGAACGACCTTTGCAGGAGCATGGACTATCAGCTCGGAGACCATGGCTGCGGTTACCCTTGACGTTGCATCACAGACAGCAGCGCCTGCAATGGTTTGCGCAACGACGAACCTGGGTGCACGAATGGCAAAACATCGTTTTTTCGGATGAATTCAGATTCTGTTTACAGCATCATGATGGTGGCATTCGTGTTTGGCGTCATCGCAGTGAACGCACATTGGAAGCGTGTATTCGTCGTCGCCATACTGGCGTATCAGCCGGCGTGATGGTATGGGGTCCCATTGGTTACACGTCTCGGTCACCTCTTCTCCGCATCGACGGCACTTTGCACAGTGGCCGTTACATTTCAGATGTGTTACGACCCGTGGCTCTTCCCTTTATCCGATCCCTGCTAAACCCTACATTTCAGCAGTATAATGTACGATCGCATGTTGCACGTCCTTTACGGGCCTCTCTGGATACGAAAAATGTTCGACTGCTGCCCTGGCCAGCACATTCTCCAGATCTCTCACCAATTGAAAACGTCTGGTCAGTAGTGGCCGAGCAACTGGCTCGTTACAATGCACCAGTCACTACTCTTGATGAATTGTGGTATCTCGTTGAAGCTGCATGGGCATCTATCTGTACCTGTACACGCCATCCAAGCTCTGTTCGACTAAATGCCCAGGCGTATCAAGGCCGTTATTACGGTCAGAGGTGGTTGTTCTGGGTACCGATTTCTCGGGATCTATGCACCCAAAATTGCGTGAAAATGTAATCACATGTCAGCTCTAGTATAATATATTTCTCCAATCAATACCCGTTTATCTTCTGCATTTCTTCTTGGTGTAGATATTTTAATGGCCAGTAGTGCACATGCAGCAAAAGTGCGTTTTCATTTTATTGTCGCGGTGGAGTGGCCGAGAGTTGTAAGACTGTGGAGGGCGCTGTTGCTCGTCGTAAGAGGTACGAGTCCTTCCTCTGACTTGAGTGTTTGTGTTATCCTTAGCATAATTTACGTTAAGTTAGTTTAAGTAGTCTGTAAGGCTAGAAACTGATGTCCAACGTAGTCCAGTCCCTTAGATTTAAAAACATCTGAACAAAAGTGCTTTCTCAACATAAACACCTCTGAAAGAAAACATAATGCTGCTACGATGCGCAGTTGTCGACTGTTGACAGCCTCTCTCACATACCAAACCTAACCCAATAGATCGAAACCGCAACAGTGACATAAGGTAATAGTATCATGACATCTCAAAAACTGTATGTCTAATCTATCCATCGATATTATTGCTACTACTTACAGAATAAGTCCCTAAATATACCAGCAATACGAAAACCAGGCGTGAGTAATCAAAACTGATGTTCAAATGTTCAAATGTTTGTATAGTCTATGGGACTTAACTACGGGGTCATCAGTCCCTAAACTTACAAACTACTTATGAACTACTTACGAACTAAGACGGCACAAATATCCATGCCCGAGGGGGGATTCGAACCCCCGACCGTACTGGCCGTGCAGACCGTGACTGAAGCGCCTCAGTCCCCGCGGCCACCGCGGCCGGCAATCAAAACTGAAGAAAAGGTCACTTCTACTTAACGAGGCGATAGCTGAAATAGGTCCAATAATGCCCTTTAGTCAGTTCTGTCTTCTCCTTTTGCGTGTTGTTTGAATCCTTCCTTGAAGTCCATAAAACCTAATTTCCTTTAAATTACATAGAAACCATCCTTCGTCCTAAAATGGAATTATCCTCATTGTATCATTGATGCTACCCAACGACTGTTCTTCGATCTTGAATTGCTTCGCTACCGCTGAACAGCCATTGTCCCATTTCTCCTTTGAATCAAACTTGAAAATTTCTTCCTCTCTCCCCATCCTAACATAAAAAAATGTTCAAATGTTTGTAAAGGTATGGTCCTAAAGTGCAGTGGTCATCAGTGCCTAGATTTACAAACTATTTAAATTAACTTACGCTAAGGACAACACAGACGGAGGACTCCAACCTCCGACGGGGAGCAGCTGCGCGCTCCGTAGCAAAACGTCTTTAAGTGCACGTCCAAACTCACGCGACCTCCGGTCGTTCTATACTGTACAGCTATGTTGATAGTTCAATAAAGCTGTCACGTAATGTCATTATAGAAACAAAGTAATTAATTTGACAGCAATATACATAACTTGTCCATAATAGTTCTACATTCACTGACCCTGCAACAAGTACAGTAGAACAGACAGTGAAAATATACCGTTACAGCATCTGAAATACCGATGTTACCGCGGAAATTAAGGGTGCCGGATATAACTTGACGATATCAATCGCGACGAAACAGGCCAGTGGTCATTTATTCACACAGCAGCGTCTTTGGTCTACCGGCATAATTTAATATCACCCAGACCATTTCCGTAAAATTTTTTACATTATATTTAAGGACCATAGCCCGTCATTTTGGCCAGTGAGATTTTCTTACGATCCATGTAACGCCGCAATATTTATTTTTTTATTTATTTATTTTTTCATCAAATGTTCAAATGTTTGTATAGCTTATGGGACTTAACTACGGGGTCATCAGTCCCTAAACTTACGAACTAGCTAACACTATGGACGGCACAAATATCCATGCCCGAGGGTGGATTCGAACCCCCGACCGTAGTGGCCGCGCAGACCGTGACTGGAGCGCCTCAGTCCCCTTGGCCACCGCTGCCGGCTTTTTCATCAACTTAGCATATATTATTTCATTGCTGTAATCTCGTTCCCTCTCTATGGCCCCTTTCACCCAGCTGCAGAGAGCTGAACGATTCGAGTTACATTGGGCCTTATGCGATCTTTTTCACGAGAGACGCAGAGCTTCGACCTCGGCTTTCTGCGCCGAAGACCAGCGGCTCACTGCTTCGGCATGGTGGGCCGTGCCCCAGCGGCTACCCAGTCAGCTATGCGCGCGCAACCTACTCTGCCTGACGTCACACGAGAGCGCCGCGGCCTTCTCTCTAGGTGGTGTTGACTGCATCCAGATGCACGGCTCTCTCCATTTTTGTTTATGTCGTGGCGAGTGGGTATACTTTGCTGCTGTTCTTTGTCAGTACGTTGTTGTGCTCTGCAGAAGTTTAGCTCTGCTTATTATTTTGATGTGACGGTATTTTCAATTAAGAATAACTGAATGATTTGAGTAGTTTACCAGAAGTAGATTCCGAAGGAGAAGATATTTTTGAATATAATGAATTGTGTGACGACAGAATATCATGGTGTTTTTATATGTCGGAATTTATGTATCCAGAATCCTATGTCTCTCTAAACTTTGAGAAATTTCATTTCTTTTCTTCAGTCTAAATATGTCAGTGGTTATGTTTGTACCACAGGTTCTTCAGCTGTTCCCTTGGGTTTCCCCTAATCTTCTTTTCTAAATCACCCCTGTATTAAAGCGAACAAAATGATAAGAAAGAATATATTCAATGTTAATAGACATTCACAAACCTTGAGACTTTTCGTCTCGAACATGTCAAAGACTACGTAGTCATCAGTCGCTAGACTTACACCCTAATTATTTGCCTATCTTCAACTAACTTACGCTAAGGATAACACAAACACTTATGCCCGAGTTAGGATTCGAACTCCCGACCGAAGTTGCCGTGACTGATGCTCCGCAGTTGGGTCTGCCACCGCGGCCGGTTGAGTCGGACACCCTGTATATTGCATGACAATTGATAGCCATATAAATGCTGTATACCAAAGTTATTATCAATGCTAATGCTTTGCTGATTAAAACTTTTGAAACTCATGAACGGAACATCTTTCCAAAAAAGAAGAAAAAAAAAAAAACCTATATTTACTGAAATACAATTTTTTGTAAAGTCGCTGAGCTTTGTGGTGGTATTTAATATTTGTGTTAATGTTACTTTCTGTACCTGGATTGAAACTGCAAAATGCATGCTCGGATATGTAATTAACTATGGATACCGTAACCGCACAATAAACTTAGTTTCGGTGCGGGCAGTGGCGGGTTGGACCAAGACTGTTTTGGCTTCCCTGAGAAAATTAAATGGATACCGTTAGCGGCGGCGGAGTGGCCGAGCGCTCTAAGGCGCCTTGGTGCGGATCGTGAAGTTGCTCGTCGTCGGAGTTGCTCACCGTCGGCAGTTCAAGTCCTCTTTCAGGCTTGTGTGTGTGTGTGTGTGTGTGTGTGTGTGTGTGTGTGTTGACTGTAGCATAAGTTTATGTAGTCTTTTAGCCTAGGGATTGATAACGGCTGCAATTAAGTCCCATAGATTTACAAACATTTGAACATTTGATTTTTTTTTCATATACAGGGTGTTTCACTAAGTGTGTTTGCCTCTGTATCTTATAAAATAATAGGTGACGGGAAATTTTAATGCGGTAGGTCAACATAAGAAATGTTACACTTTCTGCGGAGCTATGAACATAGTTTATTGTATCATTTTCCAAAGAGTTACAGCACAAAGATAATTTTTTAAATGGAACAATAGTTTTTTTCTATTGTGCATTGGATTCGTTGAAACCAGCTGCGTCCAAATCAATTTAAACTACATTCCTATCACTCTTAGTTTGGGAGCTACAACCCTTCAAAGTTTAGGGGGGCGGAGGCTACGACAGCGTAGCTGACTGGCAGGTGGTCATGAGACAGTGGGCCGTGCCCCAGGGGATAGCTACTCGGCCAGTTAGCTACGCTATCGCAGCCTCCGCCCCCGGAACTTTGAAGAGTTGTAGCTCCCAAACTAACAGTGATAGGAATGTAGTTTAAATTGATTTGGACGCAGCTGGTTTTAACGAATCCAATACTCGATAAAAAAAGCTATTGTTCCATTAAAAAATTATATCTTTGTGATGTAACTCTTTGGATTATGATACAATAAACTATGTTCATAGATCCGCAGAAAGTGTAACATTTCTTGTGTTGACCTACCGCATTAAAATTTCCCGTCACCTATTATTTTGTAAGTTACAGAGGCAAACACACTTAGTGAAACACAGCATTAATTTCTTCAAAGCTATAGTAGGAAACTGTCGAAACTCTCCTTTTCCACTGTATATGGGAAGGAAATACAAATTAGAAAGATGGTATAAAATAAAACAAACCTGTAGTATGAACTCGAGTACACACACTAAACAGCAAGCGAGTAAAGAACGATCTCGCTGTGAGAGGGAGACTAAATCATTGGAATGTCAGTCATGTGACACTTGTCGCAAGTTGAAGAGGTCGCAGCGTTGCTACATCGCAATTACGAACGAGTGTTGCATTGTTGTCGTTGCGCCCTGCGTACATTATTATCCACATTGGTTTCTTATTTAGAATGGGTTTTGTACATAACTTTTCAGACTATGAAATGTGATGACGCACAAGTATGAAGTGCGCGCCACATACATTCGCCATGCACGCACGGCGCGGCGTTCTTACGAAGTCAGCCACGAGCGCCCTCTGCTGCAACTCCGCTCGTGGCCAGGACTGCTGCATCGGCCACTTGGGAATCAGATAGGCACCAGTTAAGACTTGGCTATTGGACAGGCACTAGGAATCATCAGTAGGCAGGCCTCTATCTAATCTTCTGCAGTCAAGAACTATGTAAAAGTTAAGTATTACGAAGACTCCACGAAATACATATCTTGCTCTAATTTAGCCTAGTGTTCTAATTTCTGCTGTCCCACTGGCTGGTCACCTCGGTTACCTGTACAAGCGTGCATCCTAATTTCCTGTGTCGGTCTCTCTCTACTCGGCCACCGACACCCATGACAACCGCGGGTAACGAGACACAAGTGGCGACGAGGCTGGGACACAAAATGAAACTTCTAAATCTGGAAATAAATGTTCATATTTTTTTTAGTCTATAAAATATTTCACTTCTATATTTTGAAGTCATCCAGCGACCCACCTAAAAAACTCCACGACATACTAGTGGGTCGCGACCTATAGATTGGGAACATATATTCTTGAGTATAAACCTAGATACCTGCTATTTTTTTCGGAAGTTTTACTAATATTTTACATTTTCACTGACCGACAATGCTATAAGACGTCGAGACGATATCGGTTATAACGCTGCCCTTGCTTCGTATGATGCCATAATTGTTAAAAGTAGATTCCGCGATTTTATTTTTTGGACAAAGAATTGATGGTACGGAATGTTTGAATTTTGAAATAAGTTAGTTAAAGTACAGCACAAAATGAACATTAAAGCAAATAAACCGCGGATTGCATATTAAAGTTGGGCACCATACAAGCAACAGCACGTTAAAAACGTACGGAAAGCATCTAGCTGGATCCTGCACTTCGTTTGTAGAAGCTGGAAATGATAACTTTTATGTCTTATCTAATAAGTGAATGTTCGAGATACTTTCCGTAGGAGATCAATGTTCAGACTGTTCACTTCGCTTTTCATTGTTGTGCGACCGTGAGTGGAACATGGAGTAACTGGTAATGATAAAAAAATTAAAGAAATGATCGGACTTCGTGAAATTACAAAAGAAATGACTGCAGGTTCTAAAATCAAGCAAAGTATAGTATAAGGATGATTGATTGAAATTTTGCAGACAATGCGAAGCGATTGTAATGGCATTAAACTATTACGGACTTAGAGGAGCTGAAAACAATAGAAAATAAGTATTTGACGTGGAGGGATTCATTTAAATAGATATAATTTTACAACTTGCATGAGATTACCTGAATAGATACATGAATGGAAGACGTCCGTACGGAACGAACGTGGACAAGAGAGTGAGTAAAACAACTATCTCGGTTCCGTCTTCTCGCTTGTTTGGGAGTAAAAAAAATGACGAACGAAATTAAGTTAGTTGCATTGCGAGTCAGAGGGTGCCCTGTTTTCGTGACGACCACTACAGCTGTTTGTCGCCTGCTTATTGGGGAAAAAAAGGGGAAACGGGTCAGGAAATAAACGGGGAAGAGAGAGAGGCCCTCGCGGAGGAAGAGCTTGTTTGCTGTCGGCGATCCTCTGTAGTCGCTGCTCTGCCCGGACCCAATCAACTCGTTTCGCCGAGGACGCACGCGGTCCGTGTAAACAAGGGGACGGCTGCCGTAGCGGGGGCGACGTCTGCAGCTGCCGGTACGTGGCTGGCCGCCACCGACAGCTACAGCGAGCGCGCGGCTCGTCAAAGCGGCCCCGATACTGTAGGGTAGGGCCGCGTTTGAAGCGCGCCAAACCTCGTTACGCCGGCGTCGTCCGGCCGAAGGGCCACGAAGGGGAGGGGGCGCTGTCGACGTCATTGTCTCTCGAGGCCCACATTTCCAGTGGCCTCCGACGCCCTTAGCCGCTGTACTGTCTGCCCTTATGGCGCAACGTCCGAAGAGGTTAAAGGGGGCGGCGAAGGTTGCCAACTTTTCCATTCGTCTAGCGCGCCGTTGTGTTTAACGAGTGGTGAGATCCGTTTAGCTGCACTATAAACCTGCGGACACGTGTCTGCCCTGCTGCAGGTGCTCCGGGTGGCTGTGCCGGCAGCTGTAGAGCAACAGTTTTGGCCCACTTTAGGTTACGGTAGTAACACTAAAAGTGGGCCTTTGCGATCGTCTTTTGACAGCCCGAAAATTAAGTGAAAATAACGGCTTAACCATGCATCTGACACAAATTGAATAACCGAATTTGAAGAAGAGAAAATTCTCTACAACTTTGCTCTCTTTTTTTTTTTTCAAATCTCATATCTTTTGTATCCCATCCTCGTCGCCACTTTTGTGTCTCGTTTCTTCCGGTTGTCCTGGGTGGCCGCGGTTGCTCGCCGTGGAGGTTCGAGTCCTCCCTGGAGCAAGGGTGTGTGTTTGTTTGTGTGTGTGTGTGTGTGTGTGTGTGTTTGTCCGTAGGTTAGTTTACTTAGGTTTAAGTAGTTTGTAAGCTACGGACTGATGACCACGCAGTTTGGTCCGATAGATTTAGAGAGATTTGATTTGAATTTTGCCCTGGGTGTCGGTGGCCGAGTAGAGAGAGACCGACACAGGAAAATAGGATGCACGCGTGTGCAGGTACGGAGGTGACCAGCCAGTGGGACAGCAGAAACTAGAAACACTAAGCTAGATTAGTATAAGAGATATATTTCGTAGTAATGTTACATTACTTAACTTGGAGAGCAGCAGACTAGTAGACTTTTGATACATAGTTTAGATAGAGGCCTGCCTACTGATGATTTCTAGCGCCTATCCGATAGACCAGTCTTAACTGGTACCTACCTGATTGCCAAGTGAACGATGTCGTTCAATGGTGGCCACGAGCGGAGTTGCAGCAGAGGGCGCTCGTGGCTGACGTCGTAAGAACGCCGCGCCGTGCGTGCATGGCGGCGCGCGGCGAAAGTACGTGGCGCGCACTTTAGACTAGTGCGACACCACAATATCGTTTGAGACATATTTGCAAAAATAACGGAGTTTTGACATCCTCCATTGAATTAACGAAAACCAGCCGCTCTGAGATGTCACGTGACATTCCTCGCCCAGAACTCTCTCTAGCATACGCCATCTTGCGTTGCGTATTTGATGATTTTCTTATTGTAACTTACACGTTGCCATTTCAAAGCAATGGCTCACTGACGAATTAAAAAAAATACATGGTTTTTTTGTACGATAAATGATAATCTAGTGTCTACAAATGCCGTATTAACATCAGTTAACAACGGCCATCAATAGTACGAGATTAAAGGACTCATCTTTTAATTGATAGCCGTAGCGTAGTGGGGGAAAACAAAAAAAGTGGACAAGGCGTTGGAATATGACGCTAAAGGTCAGTGGTTCGGAACCCGCCACTACCTAATGTTTTTTTCCTAGAAGGCTTTCAGATATTCTTATTAATTATTATTTAGATTATTATTTTGGTCCAAAATGTTTGCAAAATCTTATAAAACTAAAAATCTAAAGTGGGCCAAAAACACGTCAGTGCGATTTTTTTCCGGTGAAATCAGTTTTGCCCGCAAAGTTACTACCAGATCCGTAGCAGTAAGTATCCACCCTCTAAATCGGAGTTCACCCGTGAAGTGAACGAGTCACATTTTAAAGTTAACCGCTTAAAAATCTAATCTTTGTACCCAGTAATCACCTTGAGGTAGCTCTCGTGGTCTGTGTTTCATTAACTAAAAACTGATTTTTTTATTCACTTCGTCTGACTTCGACAAAACACGTGTTTCTTCTTTTTGGCGCGCGGAATGGCTGCGTGGTCTAAGGCATCATATGCCACGGCGGAGCGGCCGAGCGCATTGAGGCGCTACGCTACGATGCGCGAGGTCGGTCCCCGTCGGGGCTTCGATTCCCCCCTTAGGCATGGATGTTTGTGTCGTCTTTAGTATAAGGTAGTTCATAAATAGTTTGTACGTTCAGGGACTGATGACCCCGCAGTTAAGTCCCTTAAACTTAACAAACATCTGAACATTTCTAAGGCATCGTGCAACGCACTGGGCGATCGCTCCCGCCGAAGGTTAGAGTCCTCCCTCGGGAATGGGTGTGTGTGTGTGTGTGTGTGTGTGTGTGTGTGTGTGTGTGTCGTTCTTAGTCTATTTTAACCGCTTAATGCATGAATTTTTATTTGAAGCTATAAAATCTGCCACGATTAATGTATAGTGAGTATATACTGAGAAAAATATTGAAAAAGACTTTCTTAAAATTATGCCCTACTTGCAACAGAAAGTTCATAGCTGGTCAGCTATATAGTGCTTCCATGATGTACCCAATGCAGTAAATGTCACTATTACGCCTCTCATCTTTCCAGAAAGTAACTCATAACGCAACAGTAATATGTGATTAGCTACTTTTACATGGAAAAGGAGGAATACTAAAGTAAACAAACGCACATGTTAGGAGTAACTCAATGCAACTAACTGTCGAACTGATTCAGTAAAACTGTGCAATTTATGACGAGCTACTAGCGTGTGTAAGACTATGTATAGAAGCAGCTACAAATGAATTCGTGGTAAAATGTTGATCAGTTTGGCAGATAAGGGGGAAAAATAAGGTATGTACTGATCAGCTACACTATGCATTAAAGGGTTTAGTTTGTAATTTTAGGTAATGATGACGCTAGCAATTTGGTCCAAAAGGTTTACAAACATTTGATCATCACGTTTCCGTATGTAGTTGAATGCTAATAAATATGTTCGCATTCATAGGAGAAGAGTGGTGACAGGAATTTCGCAAATATGTCTGGCCGCAACTGATAACGTCTTTCTTTTAATGATTTTCACCCTAACTCGTACATAATTTTGTGACACTTTCTCCCTTGCATTGGATTAATACAAAGCGTACTGTCCTCTCTGAACTTTTTCTATGTCTTTCGACAGTTCCACCTCGTGGGGAGCTCATGAGCTGTAATATTCCACAACAGTACGGACAAGTATAATGAGGTATCGAGACACAAGTAATTGTAGTCAGGAGCCCATCCTCGGCTTGTATACAATTAGATATATATTTCTTGACGACTTGTGTCTCGATACCTCATGGTTTGTTCTCCCTGATGCGGCAATACAGTATTGTAGCTGCGACCATTACAGAACAAAATAGGCTGTGGTTATAGGAAAGAGAGCGTGGCGAATGGAGATTTGGGTGTGGCGGGAGACGTGCAGGGAAGAGTCCTCTGCAGTCGGGTTGGTCACTGTGTCCTCGGTGGCGGAGTGGTCAACGCGTCTGCCTAGTAAGCAGGAGATCCCGGATTAGAATCCCGGCCGGGCACAAATTTTCATTCGCCGCACATTGGTTTTACATTTAAACCTAGTACAGTGAAGCCATAAGTGATCGCAAATTGCGATTTATTTCATTAAAATGAACGCTGTACGTCGGCAATATATATATTGCCGACATTACGGCGTTCATTTTTAATATATATAACTAGCTGAAAACCCGGCTTTGCCGGGATATTTATTTATTCCTGCCTTGAGTTAGTACTTCTCCTATTTTTTCTTTCTCTGTCCAACTCCTTTTTTCTAAAAACATGCTATATTTATCGGAGAAGAAATAAGAAATAAGGCTGTCTCACATAATGTACAAAATTATAAGTATCCAAACAAAGAAAGATAGTAATCAAAACACAAATGACATACAAAATGCGTACGATCACATATTTATTGAGTTTTATGTTGTACAATTGTATAATTTTTCAGGTATGTATCCATTTGTATAAGTGCTGTATGTCTGTATTAAAAGATATTTGCCGGCCGCGGTGGCCGAGGAGACTGAGGCGCTCCAGTCACGGTCTGCACGGCCACTACGGTCGGGGGTTCGAATCCCGCCTCGGGCATGGATATTTGTGCCGTCCTAGTTCGTAAGTAGTTCATAAGTAATTTGTAAGTTTAGGGACTGATGACCCCGCAGTTAAGTCCCTTAAGCTTAACAAACATTTGAACATTTGAAAAGATATTTCTTTTTTACTGCTTTTAAAAAAATTTATTCTTATATTTCCTTATTCGAATGCTTATCCTTACAGAGAAAGAGCTGAAGACATTGTAGCACACACAGACCAAAGATATGGTCTGTGGCATCACGTTTCGCTGTTTGTAACCTCCTTGCTATAGAGTCGCAAACGTCATCGCTGGCCTTCAGTCCGATTTTTTATATAATTTGACGACTTTCAACCGCCATATCTTGCACCCCCTTATAGCTATCCGCATGGAACTGCTATGGTGTACAACGAGGGACTTCGGACAACAGTTACACACAGATCATACGTCTGTGTTCTGTAGTTTACGCTGCAGAGGTAAATATCAACATGCGCGCGCGCGCGCGCGCGCGCGCGCATACACACACACACACACACACACACACACAAAGAATTTTATTTACACCGATAACTTTCCATTCCAATATACTGCACCCTTTTATCATTATCAACTCTCAAGCAACAATGCAACCAATAAAACCATTTTCAAAGAGTAAATATAGTTTTCAAAGAGTAATTATTGTTCCGCATTTAGCGTTATATTCTTCAAATTACTAAATATCTATCAGATCGGTCTAAAACCGTGCCTAAAACCTCCTTCAGGTATAAATTAGTAACTGTACAAATATTTAAGTCTATGCGTCTTGCCGTTCGGACGTGATAAGTGTACACCGAACACATTCACATTATATAGAGCTATCCGATCACCATAAAACCGTGCCGAAAGCCTTCACCTGGTAGACATTAGTAACTGTACAACTTTTTAGCTCTTAATGTCTTGTGGTTCAGACGTGATAAACGTACACCGATCAGACATTCAGATTTATAGATATAGATTATAAATCATTGATGACATAGACGCACTCGCGATGGGGTTGGCTGCTGATTTACACGCAGGCACGAAAGGCGCACGGACATCCAGTATTCAGTTTTCACCACGGGCATCACGTTTTATTCGATGACTTTCCGTCAGTCACTATTTACTGTGACATTTCTGACAGGAAATTGCGAATCCAGTGACACAGCTAAGATGCTATTCCATAAGCTCGCAATTTGATTGGAAGCCGCTTGTGAGATACAGTGTCAGAAGCCTTGCGGAAGTGTAGAAATATGACGAGCATATAGAGGCGAGTGGAGCGCAGTGGCGGCGCTAGACGTCGGCGACGTCGGCAACCGCCGACGGCCTCGCGCCTCCAGGGGCCTCGCAAAACATTGTTAAAATTATAGTTTTTTCTTATATATATATATATATATATATATATATATATATATATATATATATATATATATTTGAAGTTTAACGGCGCTCTTCAACTGGTTGGTTATGTAGCGACGACCTACATCTAACGTACACTAGCTTAACCAAAGGACAAACACAACAGCCGTACCCAAGAGTGGGATTCGACCTCAACAAGAGCGACCTCGCTCACCAAGGTATGACGCCTTAGTGCGCTCGGCTATTCCCCGCCGGCAGCTATTTAGTTTCCCTATTTATTACCGAATGAGTGCAGCAGAGATAAAATTTTTGGTTAAATACTTGAAAAACAACTTCTTCAACTTACAAACATTTTAGAAAACAATTTGTAAGTAGTACAGTATATCCAAATGGTTATATAACAATCAGAATCAAGCTCACAGCTAGTCAGTACACTTTCGGCCGAAAAAAGTTTTTCAAAGTTAAAATTAAGACATACTTTAAAATCGCAATGACCCCCCTCCCTCCCTCCCCCACAAAAAAACCTATCTGCGTTGTCAGTACTATTAATTAAAGCCGAAACAGCGGCTAGTATTAATTATGCTGTGATTGTTGAAAAATCAGTGAGGCGAAAAGCCGAAAAGTTTCTCTATGTTAATTTGTGTTTGTTGTAATTTTTGTCACTGCAATAATACGTGTATATTATACAAATAAAAGTTTAATATAATGATTATTGATGTACAGTTCAGCTCATTTTATATAACATTTTCTTCCTTACCGAAAAAATGAAAGGGGCCTCGCAAAGACGTGTTCGCCGACGTCAAGTTTTCGTCTAGCGTCGCCACTGGTGGCGCACACACTTTGGTGGGCAGTGCTGGCCCACCGCCACCGCCACCGCCACCGTCGGCTGCTAGCAGCTGTCCGCCAGGGCGCGGCTGTCGCTTCGCGTGCTGTGCTGGCGACGTGCTGCGCCGTGCCACCTCTCGCCCGCTACCTGTGCTGCGCCCCGCCGCGCCGCCAGAAATACGCCTTGCCGGTCTTGCTTCCGGTGTTTGTTTACAGGGCGTCTGAATTATTGTGGGGGAGTAATTCTGGCGCGCCGCGTTTACAAATAAGCAGGCCCCCCCGCGCCGCCCCTGCAGGTGCGGCCGCAAGGCACAGTGGCGCGTGCCGCCGCCAAGCGCTACAGCTGGCTGCCGGGTGTGCATCGGACATTCAAAAGTGCCACGATCCCCCTTGAGAATGTCCTCCGCAGTCGGGGACGAAATGTTGGGTTTCCAGAATAAATCCACAAGGCCACGGCATAATAGCCCGGAAATTTTTAGTAATTTTCACCATTCCGGCCGTGGAAGTTTACATTTGACAGCTGATTGAAAATTAAAATTTTTGTAAATCTACGGGCCTTAACTACTGTGGTTATCAGTCCCTAGGCTTATAAACTACTTAAACTAACCTAAGGACCCCCCCCCCCACACACACACACAAAGACACACACACAAATATGTATGGCCGAAGGAGGACTCGAACCTCCGACAGAGAGCAAAATGCCGGCCGCGGAGGCCGGTCGGAGGTTCGAATGCCCCCACGGGCATGGATATTTTTGCCGTCCTTAGTATTAGCTAGTTCATGAGTAGTTTGTAAGTTTAGGGACTGATGACCCCGTAGTTAAGTCCCATAAGCTCTACAAACATTTGAACATTTGGGAGAGCAAATGCGCGGTTCGCATGCAGGCCGCCTTTTAGACTCTCGGCTATTCCACTTCGGCGACTGTAAATTCCACAGGATTTGTTGAGGCCTCTAGTCATGAAAGTCGTTCCTCTTACGCGCACAATTCCCCGTACCGAACGTTGGCAGTAGTGAACGTCGCGCCGTGGACTAGAGTAGTGTGTACAGAGCCACTGTCAGCTGCGACCGTCGTCGCCCTGGGCTGTCCTCGGATGTCTGGCGGCTGGGCGGGGTCGCGGTGCAAGGCTGCGCCTCGTCTGTCTTAGCGCTTCCTGCCGCGCCCAGGACGGCCTCAGAAACAAGAGGCCACACAACACTGGCCTTACACACTACATCGTCTGGGTGACTCCGTGCTGATGTCACAGTCTCCACAATCCCCAAAAGTTTGTATCAGCTCTACGTAATGCAGGTCTGAGGAACTTCTGTACTGCCTCTATAGGACGCTGCAATTTGCCCCGACGATACGCAATCAAGGCAACACTCAATACACAGCCGTTTAAACACCTGTAGATATCCATAATAGAATGAATTATATACATGGTGCAGCAGGTCTGTCGAAAAATATGTTATACGGGGCTTGGAAGTCCAGTGGCTGCTCGTGCTCAATTTCGTTGGTGCGGCCCAGACGAAAAATTAGTACCCAGAATAACGGAATCAGTCTGAAGTGTTCTTTATATAACCTCCATTTATATGACATCATTTAAACACATTAGATAGGTATTAAATACTAGCTGAAAACCCGGCGTTTTATTTTATTCCTACCGTTTTTCAGGTATATATTCATTTATATAAGGGCTGTATGTCTGTAAAATCCCTTGGCAATACAATTAGTAAAGAAGTAATAGATTAAAACTGGGTGAGTGATGGAGCGGTTTTCCATGAACGCTACTATTTGTGAGCTTATATATCTAACTACGTGTCGTACTGTGATACAATTTAGAAGCTACATTCAACTATATGTGTGTATACTGTCTGTAAAATTTCCTGTCGCTACAATTTGTAGTGTTCAAATTATAAATTGTAACGTCATACCGAGAGCCGTAGTTTTACTCCATAAACAACGGAAACGTAGTAAGCGAGAAACTTTTTTCATTTCATCATTTTAGTATGGTTGCCAGCGAAAAAAGTTTAATAAAGGTTTGAAATTATGTTTGAATTTTGTTGCAAGTCGCTAAGTACTGTCATTCTCATATAGTCTATGTCGAAAGTCTCGCCGCATTATATGGCATTTTTGCGAATTCTGTAGGTTATGACGTAATATCTTTTGAACCATGTGCCGTATGTCATTCTTAACAATGCAGCAATTGCTACCTCACGGTAAGGAATATATGTACCAAATTTGGTGGAAATCGGTCCAATGGTTTAGGAGAAAATGAGCAGCATTGTCGCAAAATGCAGCAGTTTTTCCGCGCATCTCATTGTTTATGGCGTCATATCTCGTGAACTATATATCGTATGTGATTCTTACACTTACGGCGACCGTCCTCATGGACTGAAGCTTAAGTGTACAAAATTTCATAAAGATTGGGACAAAACTGTAGATTTGTATGCAACACGTACAAACATACGGGCACTCTGCTTTATTTATTAGAAGATGCTACTTATGCAGCAATTAATATAATCCACGAAACACTGTAACGAAGAAAAATTTATACAAATGTGCAATAAACATTTTAATTTTATTACTTTTTTTAGGGGGGTTACGTGTGTGTAATCAGCGTCGCTGTTTTTCCGTGTACTTTTGTGGGTGTCTGAGTGTATGCTGTGGTGACAGAATTTATCACGAACTTGGGGGCTTGGAGGTGTTTTGATTCGAGTAAAAGTCCACCAGCTATTCTCATGCTGAAATTCGAACTTATTGTAGTTGTGCTTCTGTGTACTGATTGTGATGTCAAAATCAAAATGAACTGTGGGAGGACGTATGTGACTTCTTCCCCATTGGGAATCTACCAGAGAGACAACAGAAACCCACCAGGCTTTTGCCTTACGGCTAAGGTAAAAACTCGGAGAAAACCTTAACAGTTTCATGTGTATTTTACCTAAATAGCACGTTAACTAATGAGGTCTGTGTTCTGACAGGTTATTTACGCAGTAAATGTGCACTTTTGTTGTTCTGCCTTGCAAACTTGCCAATTACACTGTTGTTAAAGTTTTGAATATCACTGATATCCTCCTTGTGAATGGAATAAACAGCCAGTGAGTTCAGTCTTTCCTGACTCATACTGTTCCCGAGGAAGGTTTTGCTTCTTTTTTAAGGTGCTGAAACTGCAGTCTGCTTCTGCTGTTGAAATCAGTGTAATTAGCGCAATTTATAATGTTTTGTGCAGTTCAGTGAACGAATCTTCATCAAAGGAATGTTCCACAAAGAAGGGAAACAGCTCACAAAGCGATGTAACGCCTCTAAATGTAGCATTGCGATAAATCACTGACAGTTGATTTTTCAATTTATCGTGGCAAATAAACCGACTGTAGTTTAATGAAAAAGTATTGACCAAAGTGGCTGGGAAATGTTCTCTAAAAGAAGCAAACTTTTTCGGATCAATGATTTCGAAGCTGCTAAATACATGACTGTATCAGTTGGTTGCTAATAATGTCACACACTTCTTTGGCATCTGCTATCAGATTAAGTTCACTGCTACATTTATAACGTTTTCTTGGAGGAGCAATACATTCATCATCACAAACTCGAAACCGTTGCATGTTTTCTCGTATTTCTGATACAGCACACACAAAATGATGTAATGCATTGGATATGGTAACGACATTTGCACTCTGTATCTGAACTGTGTTATAGAAAACATCAAAGTGTTTCATAACGTCACAGAAAAAATTTAGGTGTAGCAAATGTGTGGATGGTGAAGTAAATTTCTTAAGGGAAATGCTTCTCTTACCGTAACATCATCGCAGGAATCCACTTCCTCAACCTTCTCAAAACATTCCTATAAGTGCAATTTGTTTTCTTTTACAGTATTTACAATGCGGGACTAGAAGTTCCATCTAGTTGAAGAGACTGAAGGAATTGTCTTGATGCAGACTGTTTGTAACAAATCACTCCGCCTGGGAGATGAAGAAAAAACGTTGTAAAAATCAGGAATATTTGCGAAGAACAACCTTATCGACTTTATGCTTTCACTGCAAACATTCTGAAGAACCAAATTCAGTTGGTGCGTATAGCAGTGAACGTGTGGGAAAGTGCTCTGCACCAGTGTCTGCACACCACTGTGACTGCCGCTCATTACTGGGATGCCATTGTATGCCTGATGAGTTCTTCTTGAACATTGAAAGGTTCCAGTCTTATTTTTAAAACCTCACTAAATCCATATGCTGTCCTATCATTAACGTTTTCAAAGGAAAAAAATCTTTCAACAGGTTTCTTCACCTTAATATACCACAGTATAATATCTGTTGTTTGGTCAACCTGCACAGCATCAAATCTCTTTAATCAGTTTTTCGATGTAAACTTGAGACATACAGTCCAGAAGCTCATTTTGTATTCTGTGTGACATATTTTTACACACAGAGTTACTAGAGCTGCTTAAGTTATCTAATACACTGTCAAGGGGAGGGGAGGTGGTGGTGGGGATAGCCGCTACCTGCCGCCTGCTCTGGCCAGTTTAAAGGGCTGCTTCTGACCGCAGAGCCATCATGGGACATCTTACGGAACTGCTGGAAACCCTCCCTCCCCGCACCCCTGAGCGCGGGACCAGGCCCTTACGGAGGTTTCCCGTCTGTATATATTTGTCTGTGCTTGTGGACAGGTGCGTGAGGGGTGGGGAGTGGGAGCGCGACAGGTACAGCCCGCTTCAGCGGGTGCAGGGGGAGAGGGGCACCCCGCGATCGGCCGGAGATGCCTGGCCCCAGGCAGTACATGGGCGACGGGCGAGGAGGGGAAAGGGAAACAGCCATGGCCTACGAGAGAGAGGCCCCAGCGCAGTCGTCATGCCACGTAAGCAAGGTAGTTCCGAGCCGGCGCGATCGCTAGTCGATCGGCTGGCCGCTGGGGTACTCCCCATGCGTCATAGCGGGCAGCCACTGAGCTAGCGATCGCGTCGGCTCGGAACTACCTTGCTTACGTGGCATGACGACTGCGCTGGGGTAACACCGTCTTGATACAAGGTCTCACAAGCAGCTCGTGTCACGTCACACCGATAGGCTGCCCTCGCAAGTTCACTGGTAGAAGCTACGAGGCAGTGGGCTGTGCCCCAGCGGTCAGCCAGTGAGCTTGCGAGGGCAGCCTATCGGTGTGACGTGACTCGGACTTATTGTGTGGCCTTGTATCTAGACGGTGTTGGCTGGGGCCTGTCTCTCTCGTAGGCCTCGGGAAACAGGTCTGTGACGTCACTGCGACTGTAGCTAGGCCAACGAGAAAGACAGGGCGCGGCGTGCATGTCACGTCGTGATAAAGTGAGGCCTTAGCCGACGTGATCACTAGCTGATTGGCCGGCCGCTGGATAACAGACCAGTTTTATTTGATTCCGAGGATGACGGAACCAGTTTGTGTCATTCGCTTCAGAACTGTTGCAGAGATTCGACAGGCAGTAGACCGCTTCATTCGCACCATCAACAGAACAGGCTCTGCTAACGGTATACTACGCCTTCCACACTGCTGGCAGCGGGTTTTACGCATTGCTGGTGACTACTCTGAAAAACAGTAACAGCAGCAAATATGCAACGCTTTCGTATTAGTTGTGAATAAATTGTTGCCACTATTTAATTTCCAACCCTCGCAGATAGCTTACAGAATTAAGCACGAAGTCTTTCTTATAAACCGAGATACTTTAAGAGATAGAGACTTCCCCAGAGGAAAATAGTTTAGGTCGTGGAGATGTCTTTGGAGGAATGTTTTGCTTACTGGTACTATACGTGGTGGTGGTGGTGGTGGTGGTGGTGGTGGTGGTGGTGGTGGTGGTGGTGATGCTGATGATGATGTTGATGATGATGATGATGATCGTGTGGCATTTATAGCCGATAGACCCCAACTGTGGTCGCGTTCAGTCTGCCTGGTGGAAGTCTTTTCAGGTGACGCCACTTCTGCGACTTGCGTGTCAATGATATGATGATGACGTCACGACACCCAGTCCCCGAGTGGAGAAAATCTCCAAACCGGGTTGTTCATCAAGAACTCTGCATATTCTCGGCGCTCTTTCTCCTCTCTCTGATATTGACTTAAAGGTCTCATATGTTTACTGGACGACATTCCGGCACACAGTTATGGTTTACACTCTCCGGAGTACCTTATCTACAATAGCAGCCAAGCTTCAAAATTCACTCAATATTTCACAGCAAATTTTCCGGTCATATGATCGATGACGTAAGTCGTTTTCAAACAATAGGCGGTCGAACACAGAACAAGCGAAACGAAACGAGTAGTCATATAAACGCCGACCGAACACCATTTTGCGCTCACGTGATCTATGGCTTCCGTCGCGCTTTTCGGTCACTGTTTGCATCGACTGCCGCCGATTGAAATTCGGCGCCAGTTGAGTGAGACATGTGACGATGGGGTCACGGATGCGTGCAGTGTGCGTTGGTGAGTGCAACTGATCAGAGAAGGCAGAGCGTCGTGTGAGAACACGCCGAGACAAACTCGGTCTCGTACCAGCCGGTTAGACGAGGCGATCGACAGAGTGGAGGAGATTGATTTGCAGGAACGCTGAAGGACTTTGGCTCAGATCTCCTCTACAGTTGGCATTCCGTTGATCTGTGAAGACAGTCCTGCGCGAGGACCTGGAAATGCGAAAAGCGTCGTCCTGATGGGTGCCGCGAATGCTGACGGATGACCACGAGGTTGGGCGTAGCATGTTGTCAGGCGATGTTGACGCGTCATGACGGCATGACGGACCTCTTTGTCATAGATTGTGACGACGGACGAGACATGAATGCCGTTTTTCAATCCTGAAACAAAGCGCCAGTCAGTTCAATTTTTCAGTCGTAAAAGCAGACTCGTAGAGAAGCATTGTCAACGGTCTTGGAACCGTGACGCCGTCATCGTGAAAAAGTATTGCGGCTACAGATCCTTTTATACCTGTTTCGTGTGATAAAAGTCGGGCCGAAATACGATTATCCATGGCTCCGCCTACTGGGCTGGGAGACCGCCCCAGTCGGAGAAACGGGATGAAACCATGTTTCCAAGTAGTTAGTTCGCTGCCGGCGAGTGTAGTTAACGGTCGCTGTTGTGTCGACAGAACTGGTGGAAGTGCAGAATGCAGCCGGACGCGCATTCGCAGATCAAAGTTCGCGTTTGACTTACTCCAATGTCTGCGGGCGCAGCTAGCGCTCAAAGCCGATTGGTGCAAGAACCAGGGATCATCGTAATTCGGCTCAACTATAGTTTGTGAGAAAAAGAAATCGCTGGTGTAACTTAAACGTAGCTGGTACGAAGTGACTGTGCTTACACAATGTACTCGAGCCACCCACTTGTAAGCGTACTGTAGGCTACATCTTTGACTGTCCGAGTGATATCGATTGTCGATCACGTCCAAGGAGTCGAGTTTAAAAAGAGCAGCAGTTGTGCGTGGCTGAGAGCGGGCAGATCTAGCTAACTGCGGCAGTGGTACGAATTATTGAAGCTGGGGAAACTAATTGAACGGTGACTCTTACTGATGAGCCACGCTAAGCTATCGTGTATAGTGGAATGTGTATTTCTGTCAAAGTGTGCGCTAACGTGTGTGGTGTTGTCGACAGAAACAATCAACCGCGTCGCGACGTTAACGGTTTTATATATGGATTGGATCTAAGTGAAGAAGATCTGACTAACGTGGAATTTTGATCTCGTAAAATACGAACTTTCGTAGCAATCGTGACATCAAGATTATCGGGCAATTACGACGCGATTGGACGCGTCGAACTGGCAACAATTGCGGTTAACTGAAGTTGGACTGCCATTGCACGTGAATAACATATTGGGTTAGCATATTGTGTAGTATTTGCTAATACATCAAGGTATTCTTTATTCTGGAACAGGACAGTCAATTACTCGCTTGTTCACTGTTGATTTGGGACGATGTGTGAACGTTCAACCTGTCTGTTATTCTCTTTGTGTTACTACAGTGCAACCAAATATTATTGCATGATTTCAATACTCTGATTCAATGCTGAATTAACGTGTGTTAATGAATGAAAATCCTTTATTGACGATATTGCATCAGATTGAAGTGCATAGTTTAGAAGTAGGGTGTATTAATGGCTCAGGGGAATAATGTGGGCAGGCACACGGTCAGTTTCCACTAAGAATCCACCCACGACCATTTCACGATCATTATCAAAGTGATATTTCATAACTAACGTAATATATACAAATAACTATTTCCGCGAGCGCATTACACCCTGAGGCGTGACTTGAGTACAGATGTGAGTTTCGATACTCGACCGAAGAGTCGATGTTGGGTTCACCGGGGGAGGCGTTTGTCTTGTGGCTGATGTGGTCCCCGGCACGTGGGCGGCCGCTGACGTCACTTCCTGGTGCGCTGCATCTGCCTGCCCCGGGATTAACCCCGCCCCCCACTGCGCATGCGCCGAGTAATCCACGCTTTGACGGCGGGCGTCCCCCCGCAACAGCGGAGCAGCTGCGAAGCGGCGGAAACAGCTTCCGTCCACAGAGCTCGTTACATTCGACCTTGGCAGTGGAACTTTCCTGTGAGCCTAATACCTTCCCGGAAGTATGCGGCAATGCATTCTCGACAGTAAGTTTTGTGGTTGACACTGCAGGTTTTTGTTCTTTTAAATGTTGAAATGTTTGTAAGGCTGTGGTGTTGCACAAGTCTAAAGTGCGCGCCACCTACTTTCGCCGCGCGCCGCCATGCACGCACGGCGCGGCGTTCTTACGACGAGAGCCACGAGCGCCCTCTGCTGCAACTCCGCTCGTGGCCACCACTGAAAGACATCGTTCATTTGGGACTGAGATAGGAACCAGTTAACACTTCGGAATCAGATAGGCACCAGTTAAGATTTGTCTATCGGACAGGCACTAGGCAGACCTCTAGCTCAACAATGTATCAGCATTCTGCAGTACTGAGCTATGTAAAAGTTAAGTATTACTAAGTCTCTAAGAAATATATATCTCGTTCTAATTTACTCTAGTGTTTCTAGTTTCTGCTGTCCCACTGGCTGGTCACCTCCTACCTGCACAAGCGTGCATCCTTTATTCCTGTGTCGGTCTCGTTCTACTCGGCCACCGACACCTACGACGGAAACGAGACACAAAAGCGGCGACGAGGCTGGGACACAAAAAAAGCTATGGGACCAAACTGCAGTAGTCATCAGTCCGTAGACTTACAAACTACTTTAACTTATAGTAAGGACAACATATGCACCCATGGCCAAGGGAGGACTCGAACGATAGGCGCGGAGCAGCCGCGCATTCCGTAGCGAGGTTTACATTGCTTCTATTCCGAAACTGTCTTCTCAAATCCATCTCGTTGTAGGCCTTCCGAGGTTTGTCTTCCCACGTCGTTTGCAAGCTATTTTTGGATTTCTTTGATTGTCCATTCTTTTGTGTCTCGTCTCCGCCGGTTGTCCAGGGTGTCGGTGTCGGTCTAAAGCGCCTCGCTGCGGAGCGCGCGGTTGCTCGCCGTGGTGGTTCGAGTCCTCCCTGGGGCATGGGTGTGTGTGTTGTCCTTAGGTTAGTTTACCTAGGTTTAAGTAGTTTGTAAGCTACGGACTGATCACCACGCGCCTGCCGCGGTGGCCGCGGGGACTGAGGCGCTCCAGAAGGGATCGCTTGTTGAGGATAGAGGCTTTTGAAATGTAGTGTTACAGAAGAATGCTGAAGATTAGGTGGGTGGATCGCGTAACTAATAAAGAAATACTGAACGGAATTGGCGAGAAAACGAATTTCTGGCATACCTCGACTAAAAAGAAGGATCGCTTGTTGGGACACATTCTTAGACGTAAAGGAATTGTGAGTTTAGCATTGGAGGGAAGTGTGTGGAGTAAAAATCGCAGAGGGGAGACCAAGAGATGAATACAGTAAGCAGATTGAAATGGATGTACGGTGCCGTTCTTATGTGGAGTTGAAGAGGCTTGCTCAGGATAGAGTAGGGTGGAGAGCAGCATCAAACGAAGCTCCGGACTGAAGACCACAACAACAACAACAACTCATTCTTTGTTGTGATACAGCCGTTGCGGACGCGCATTGTGTGTCCTCAAAAAATCTTTGCGTTACGAAGTGTTTGATCCTATTATTCTACCATACATTCTGAGTTTGGCAGCGGACATATTGCAGCAGGAATAAGTTAGACCACGCGGGCACGCAGTGTCCAACACTTGCGATTGCACTGCTCCCTTGGGCTCGCTTTTCTCCCGATGTCTCGCGTGTCGGAAACGTCTGGTCGATAATTGCCGAACGACTGGCAGCACCTGTTGCTACACCAGATCACCTTTTGGCAATACGTGGAAGCAGCATGGACTGCTTTACCCCAACAATTCAATGCCGTGGCGTGTAGCAGCGGTTACAGCCAACACTGGGGGACGCACTTACACCAAAACCTCCAGATGTCAGACATTGTTCGTAGTGTCTGCCAAACATTAATGGAAAATCGTTCGTGGTAGGTTGTGCTGTTGTGCCGTATTCATTACCAGAGCCCACAGGTGAGAATTATGGATGTTCAACACGCCCGATCGCATAAAGGTAGTCTCATGAGTAAATAAAACATCGGTAGAGGAGGTGTGATTCGCTGTAGTCTGCTGTGCGTACCATTGATGAAAGTTGAAACGAGAACATAACCGTCAGGTGTTAGTGCTTCTACTCTGTGTAAATGATATGGATGCAAAGTTCTCAAAACACTTTAGTGACTCACGCCCAATGCAGGTCGTACAGCTCTCGAACATGACGAAGCATTATCCTCTACTGTGTCTAATATATATATTTTTTCCACTGCAGGAGTTCTGCGATATCTTCTATTGCTGCTCCACGCCTGGAAGCATAAAAATATCCATTCGAGTGTAATTCCCGATGAATATGCTCTGTTATATGTGGTGCCTTTCCGGTTATCGCTCCACGTACATCCTCTGAGGAGCCAAATCCGTTTTTTCCCCTGAAACTTCTCCTGCTACTCGAGTTCGTGGGGGAAATAATGAATCCAGCTAGCAAAACGGTTAAAAACAGCGCACTATTCAGCGCTCTCTCCCGGCTCGAGGTGTCATTACCGACACGCATTCCTGTACGAAATTTGCTTATTACTGTCCCCTCTACCTGTCATTTCACTTGTAACATATACCGAGTGCTCAAAAAGTCAGTATAAATTTGAAAACTTAATCACGGAATAATGTAGATATAGAGGTAAAAATTGACACACATGATGGAATGATATAAGGTTTAAGAGAACAGAAAGAAACAAAGTTCAAAAAATATCCGATAGATGGCGCTTCATCTGATCAGAAAAGCAATAATTAGCATAACAAATTAAGACAAAGCAAAAATGATGTTCTTTACAGGAAATGCTCAATATGTTCACCATCATTCCTCAACAATAGCTGTAGTCGAGGAATAATATTGAGAATAGCACTGTAAAACATGTCCGGACTTGTGGTGAAGCATTGGCGTCGGATGTTGTCTTTGAGTATCCCTAGACATGTCGGTCGATCACGATACACTTGCGACTTCAGGAAACCCCAAAGCCAATAATCGCACGGACTGAGGTCTGGGGACCTGGGAGGCCAAACATGACGAAAGTGGCGGCTGAGCACACAATCATCACCAAACGACGCCCGCAAGAAATCTTTCAAGCGTCTAGCAATACTTTTTATGTTATTTTTTCTTCTTAAAACCCCAGGTGATCCCAAGCAAGTGTGTCAGTTTTTACCTCTCTATCTACATTATTCCGTGATTTATTAAGTTTTCAAATTTATACTGACTTTTGATCTCTCGATATTTTAGGATAACGCTATATAATTAAAGTAAAAGTGTATTTGTAACATAATCTGTAATTTTTCAATGTATCGTGTACATTTAATAGTTAATGCCATTTGTAATCGCTATGTTCATTTTTTTTAAGTATCATGTACATTGAAAATAGCTGTGTGATTGTAAAAAATCAATGCCAATGATGTTAAAAAAAGTTTATTATTCTGTTGTGCACTCAATCTTACGTGAGTTTGATTGGTGTAATTAGTCATAGTAGGAAAATATAATACCAGAAATTGCGATCTGGGCTCACCATTTTCGTAAGCGACTCTGTGTACAAGCACGTCAGCGTAAACGAGCCACAGTTCATCAAACAGAGGCCTAAATGGGTTTGTCGATGCGACACCATACGTTGTTATCAACGTTAGCATTCGGACGTAATCCCATTTGCTAATTTTGCCTGCTTGTCTAGCTGGACTGGACAGTAAACGACATCTCACCGAAATGCATGCCCGGGGGAACAAATGAAAGCCCCTGGGAAATTGGCAGTGTGGAGTGCGCCCGGGGAATTTCACAATGATGCACGTGGCAGGTTACTCGACTGTCACGTCGCAAATTTACTGCCGCACTCGTCACCGAGCGAGTTAGCCCAGCGGTTAGCTCCCTGGACTCGCATTCGGGTACACGGCGCTTCGAATCCAGCTTCATACATACAGATTTAGGTTCTGCGTGATTTTTAAAATCGGTGCAGTTAAATGTCGGGATACTTCATTTGAAAGGCCACAGCTGATTTCCTTCCCCACCGTTAACAAACCAATATGATATATGCATCTTGGATTACGAACAGCAACTGCAGTGTGAACTGGCGATTTATTCTGGTATTAATATAAAACTACTTGTTTTTAGAGATACTTTTTATTCTTCTATAACTTGTTTTCAAGTCACTACAGGCTCAAATCCACGGATGGTGGGCCTACAGTGGTTTGAAAGCTAGGTATGGAAAAAGAAAAAAAAATCCATAAAAGCAAATGGTTGTATATTTGTACCAAACGAAAACGCAAAAACATTCTTGTGATCCGTCTATAATGACTGCGTTGTCGATGAGAGGTGGTTAAACCCGGAAAGTTCTACGTCCGACAGTACTATAGAAGTGGTGCAAATCACTGAATGTGATCACAATTAATCATAGAGCCTCAGCGATACCGTCGTGAAGGAAGGCTCGCCAGTGTAAACGGCGTTATGCGCGTGTAAGATTAAGAATGTCCTGTCCACAGAAGAGGTAGGCGACGGGAAGTGGCAAATCAGCGACACGCAAGCCACCGAGGTACGTCCAGTTGGCAGACGTGCTCCTGAGTTACTTTAGTCGGTCTTTCTTCTATTGGTGAAATTCTGCCGATTTCGGTCAGAATTTTTACGGTCATTGTCAGTCTTAACTACGTAACAGTGGTGCGCACCACAACATTAATTTAACCGTTGCATTGCCGTTTGCATGTGCAATGTTGTGAGCTCCGGTTATAATTATTACTCATAAAATGAGCGAAGAGGTCGTCATAGCGGCTCGCACTGAACTTCTGTGGTGCTTCTTCGTCGAAGGAACTATTACATCTGTATGGGGACTCAACATACGTCCGAATATTGTTCTCTCCCATCCCGTTGTCCATCTCATCTCTTCTTTTTCTTTGCCCCCATTTCCTCCTTCCCCCCCCCCCCATTCTCTGTGCCCATCTCAGACTCTTTTCCTTCCCCCTCACTGTCTTCCTCCTCCTTCCTCTCTTCCTCCTCCTCCTTCCTCTCTTCCTCCTCCTCCTCCTCTTTCTCTTCCTCCTTCCTCTCTTCCTCCTCCTCCTCCTTCCTCTCTTTCTCCTCCTCCTCCTCCTTCCTCTCTTTCTCCTCCTCCTTCCTCCTTCCTCTCTTTCTCCTCCTCCTTCCTCCTTCCTCTCTTTCTCCTCCTCCTTCCTCCTTCCTCTCTTTCTCCTCCTCCTTCCTCCTCCCCCCTCTTAATAGTGCTCATGTTCTCTCTCCTTCTCTCTTTCTCCGTTATGTCCTCTACCTCTCTTTGCTCCTCCCTCACTCCCACTTTCTCCCCCTCCGACTTTTAGTCTGTCCTCGCAGTCTATCTCCTCTTCCCTCGCTCCCCCTTCCTTTTACCAACTCCTATCTGTATATTTATGCTACATTAAGTTCGCGGCTGAAACGGCAATCAACCGAAGCCATTCGAAAAATTTCAAATTTTTTGATCGTCCGCAGTCTCCATGGCGTATTCTAGACTCACAACCCAGGAATACTTAAGGGTTAGTGGTTCGCATTCCAACGGTCCTAGTATATTTTTCTTTACAATTTTTTCCTTGTGTTGGAATACTCACACCATTTAAATTTAAAATACATCAACATATGATAATTTATGTAATTAAAAAGTATGGCTTGTTTATTCTTTAATATTATTTTAGAGTATGTACTTCACTATTAATTAAAGACAGTTGTCTTTGGATGTTTATTTTATGAAGAGTTATCTAGTATTTCTCCAAAAATGTAATTTGTGATGTTTAACTGGAACCAAAATTATTCAAATGTTTATAAATCTACGGGTCTTAACCACGCTGGTCATTAGTCCCTAGACTTACAAACTACTTTAACTTGTTCTAAGGACTACAAATGCTCGAGGGAGAACTCGAACCTCCGATGGCGAGCAGCGGCGCGCTCCGTAGCTTGGCGCCTTGGAACGCTAGGCAACTCCACCGCGGCCCAAAAATTATTAACAACCGTTTAGAAAATATTTAAAATTAAGAATAAACGAAAAATCGTAAAATTTTCATAAACATAACAATTAGATATCTGTTAATTAACTTTATATTTGATGAATTTTATATGTAAATGGTATAGATACTCGAAAAAAAAATGGTAATAGTGGAATTCCAAACTTCAGTGCTTTAATCTGAAAAAATATTTCCGTGGCTCCGCAAGATGGCGGACTCTCTTCAATCGACAGCTAAGCATTGCATAATAGCGCAGTATCCCCTTCTTTTAAACTCCTTGATCTGAACTATGTGTAGTAGATAGTTCCTTCCTCTCCAACCATTGTTCTCCATTAGTGGTGAATATGTGTACCAAATTCGGTAGAAATCGATCCAGTGGATTAGAAGTGTGAAAAAATACGCACACATGAACTTTCCTACATTTTTAAAAATAAGTATAGATTCAAAATTTGCTGTGTGTCGCTGACACGCTTTGTGGGTAAGGCGTGGCGCGGGAGTAGCCGAGCGGTCTGGAGCGCCACCTTGTCGATCGCGTGGCCTCCCGCGTCGGAGGTTCGAATCCTCCCTCGGGCATGGATGTTTGTGCCGTCTCTAGTATAAGTTAGTTCATAAATAGTTAGTAAGTTTAGGGACTGATGACCCCGCAGTTAAGTCCCATAAGCTTTACAAAAATTTGAACATTTGATTTGGTAAGGCGTGACGGCAGCCCCCAATGCAGGGATGTTAATTGGGTTGCCTGCTCTCAGGTGCCGACTAATTCGAAGCGAAGCGATGATTTGTCTGCGTGTCCAAATATGCAAATGTTTGTGAAACTTAAGGGTGTCTGTGTGTTCTGACTTATCAGCCGATTAGTCCAACTACTCAAAAACCTGGAGAAATACGATAGACACTGATCTGCGTAATATTTCTGTACATCTTGTATAAGGCGGCCGATTATCCCTGATTTTGCGGGACAGCCCCCCATTTGTCCTGCACTGGGATAATTACTGAGAATGACGCGCTAAATGGTACAAGCGTTCCACATTTCAGTCATTTTTTCAATTGTCGAGCTAAGAGCATAAGCGGTAACTATTTGTGTATGGCACGCTACGTCATTCTGCTTGAAAGTCAATTTCACAATGCATCAACTACGAATAAATGATATTCTTCTTACATTAAAGAAAAAAAAATGTTACACATCAACTGACTATTTCAAAATGACAAATTTGCTAGCAGTTGAAGTTCTTTCAGTTTTAGGTTGATACTGCATTTGGTGACAGGATTATTTTAAAAAATCTGTTTTTGGGCATATTTTCTGTGCTTTCTTAAGTACGTTTCTATAAGTGTAATAAAATATTTTTCGGTGAGCAAGGTGGCAAATATGATGTAATATTATCACAGTTTGTATAAATGTATCTAAAATCTATCATATTAATATCAGCATTCAATTTACTTCCTTCAGTAATAAGAAGGTGGTGAAACACTGAAAATGCAACAACGAAAGTGAGTGAACATTGTATATACTAAGGCACAATTAAACTCTGCGTTTAGTCGAAAGAACTTCTATTGTAGAGTAGTTGAAATGGTTTTGAAAAGTAATTTTTATCTAATTTAATATGAGGTTATTGCAAAACATAATTCTTTAAAATGTTTTTGTAGCTTAAGGAACTTACAAACTACTTATGAACTACTTTATACTACAGACAGCACAAACATCCATGCCCGAGGGGGGATTCGTACCCCCGACGGGGAAAGGCCTGGCGCATCCGAGCGTAGCGCCTCACATGTGCTTGGCCACTCCGCCGCGGCACCTTCTTTGTCATGTAAAAGACGTCGATCACAATCAAGAGTGCCATCATGAGTCACTTACCATAAATATATGCGGTACAACAGTAAAATTTACAGTATCGAGTACGAAATGGAAGCATTACATCGTTGAAAAATGTTCAAATGTTTGTTTGTTAAGCTTAAGGGACTTAACTGCGGAGTCATCAGTACCTAAACTTACAAACTACTTATGAAGTAACTTATGCTAAAGACAACACAAAGATCCATGCCCGATGCAGGATTCGAACCTCCGACGCAGGAGGCAGCGCGATACGTAACATGGCGCTTCCGAAAGCTTGGGTACTTCCGCGCGACTAAGTACTATATGGCTGAACGGCTATGAACAGTTTGTTGCTAACAATGCATAATAATTTTAAGGATTTTTTCCCCAGTGTTTTTCTCATTACATATGCACTATATATTAATCTTTTGTAATTTATCTAGCGTAAAATAAAGGTTAAAACGGTATAGACATGATTTCACATATTTGAGGTCGACATTCGTCATATTAGTTGCCCCCAAACATTAGCTTCTTGTGCAAGTTTTTTTGGTAAAAATATCAGCTTTCGTCGTTTATGGTGTAATAATAACTCTGATTATGGTGTAAAGCAGTGTTTTTGAACCTTTTTGAACCCTTTTGAACCCGCGACCCACTTTCGGAGTAAAAATGTTCGTCGCCCCCCCCCCCCCCCAGGTCCATAATAAAGCTGTCAGTGATTCCAAAGGCAAACTATTTAATTTTCTTTCTTAGATGTATGTAGGTTTTGCGCAGCCATTTAAATCTGGTGAAAGTTGCAGTAGCGCCTGAATGCGCTTGGCCACTCCGCCGCGAGATGCTAAAGGACCCATTAGTGACAGAAGAAATCCCGGCCTTCCCGGACTTATAGCTTGGCACTTAGCCACTCAGCCACAAGTAAAGCCGCGACAACTCGTTTAATACTTTCTTATGAAGCCTACATCAGTGCACTTGTTTCATTTGTACTTAAAATGTAAGTCGCGTTGAAACGCGCGCTGCGCAAGCTACATTTGGCAGTGCAGAAGCGAAACGAATTTTACTGGCTGCTTCGTGCCGGCCATACAAGGGCGTTATGTTGCTATAAATACTGGAGTGCAATGAGGAGTTCTCGTGACCGCGTGCTTAGCTACGACATTGTGTTCCGGAGAGAAGATTTGCGTTGCAGTTACTGTCAGCTCTGCCCAGAGTTGTGTGGGGCTTTAAGCATCGGCTAACCCCCCAATTATGAAGCAGCCACTGGAGACGACGCTGACCCAGAATGTACTACGCGACACGCCTAACGTGTTCAGGTCAGCTCCAGACGGCCTGCCACCTACGGGCGAAGCTACGATTTCTGGCAAACGATTTATACGCCGTGGAGAAATAGGAACGGTTCTATTCTGCCGCGCATGCACGCGTGCGCTATAGATTGTGGTGGAAGGGAGACGGGATAACTGCGATGGTTAAAACAGTTATTCATGCTCATCTTTAGTCGCTAATCATGAAAGTATATTCATCCTAGAAAGGTTTTATCTGTTTCTAGGACGTTGTTGATTAGTTATTTACAGTCCCCTAGCAACACCAACTGTCACAATCTAACCGTGCAAAATTTCAAGACTTCGTCCGAAGTGTCCCGCTCCACAATATAAATCAGAAAATATAGGAAAAACTCCTTTAAATAGTTAACAAAAAATAAATTAGGTTCTTGTACGAGCGGGGCAAGGAAACGAGTCTGTGGCCGTTACTAAAATTTTATCGAATTCAAACATAGGCACTATTGTTTGCTGTCGCTAACTTGTACTGAAAAAATTAATATTCCACCGCCTGGCGAGAAAGAGAGTTTGAGGTATATGATGACTAAGAGAAGGGATAGGTCGGTGGGATACATTCTGAGACATCAAGGAATCATCAACTTAGCATTGGAAGGAAGTGTGTGGCGTAAAAATCGTAGAGGGAGACAGAGGGACGAATACAGTAAGCAGATTCAAAAGGATATATGTTGCCGTACGTATTCTCAGATGAAGAGGCTTGCACATCACAGGGTAGCGTGGAGGGCTGCATCAAACCAGTCTGCGGACTGAAGACCACAACATCAGCATCCTGGATCCTATTACAGTCATTCAATGACGACTTCCTCTTGTACACCACAGCATCACCAGCAAACTGCCTTAGATTGCAACTCATTCTGTCCGTCAGACCGTTTATATAGATAGAAATAATACAAAAGATATTCAAATCACAATGATTGCGGTCCTATCACTTTACCCTGGGGCACCCATGGCGATACCCTAGTCTTCAATGAACACTCGCCATCGAGGACAAGTACTGAGTTCTATTACTTAAGTAATCTTCGAGCGACTCATATACTTGGGTACCTATTCGTAGGCTCGTACCTTCCTTAGCAGTCTGTTGTACGGTACCGTGTCAAACGCCTTCGAAGATCGAGAAATATGCAGTATGCCTGTTGCTCTTCATTCATAGCACGGAAGACGTCATGAGAGAAGAGGGCAAACTGGGTTTCGCACGATCGATGCTCCCTAAAGCAGTGCTGATACATGGGCAGATGCTTTTCCGTCTCAAGGAAATTTAAGATATTAGAACTGAGAATATGTTCAAGAATTTCACAGCTAACTGAAGTTAATGATATAGGTCTATAATTTCGTGGGTCCGTTCTATTGCCTTTCTTATACACGGGAGTTTACTGTGTTATTTTTGTTGTAGAGAACGATGCAAAATTTTGATTACTTGAGAGCAACACTGCTAATAAAGGGTTAATAAGAACACTGTTGGCAGCTGCGACCTGTAATGCTGTTATGTGTCTGTGTGCATGTATCTTGAGGGGGTCGACCTCTAAGCACCGTGTCATTGGCTGGCGGCTGAAAATAGAAGCCGACGCCTGGCGTTGGGCGCTAAGGAACGCGTGTATATGGCGTACGCACACGAGGTCGGCGAGTCGACTGACATTCGGTAACCCTGCGAGGCGAATTTGCGATGAAGGCTTCACAATGGGAGCGGCTAACGAGCCGAAAGAAATGGCTTGCCGTTGGGATATGCAGGTACTTAGGATTTCCAGTCCAAACCACGCCCTCCATTCACCGGCGCTTAACGTCGTATATCAAGGTACGTCCGTCGTCGTAGCGGAAGTTGCCAACGCACGCTAATACGGGGGCGTTCGTTTGGAAGGCAGCTGTCGGATTCTTGGCGACGGGTGGAAGTTAGGTCGGCAGGTGTTTGGTCAGCGAGGGGGAGGGGGGGGGGAGGTAGCAGAGCAGCGCGGTCGTGGCCGCGTGATCTAAGGCGTCATGTCGCCGACTGGGCGATCGCTTCTGCCGGAGGTTCGACTCCTCCCTGGGCACGGGCGCGCGCGTATGTGTGTGTGTGTGTGTGGGGTGGGGTTCCCTTAGTGTAAGTTAAAGTGCACTACCAGCCATTAAAATTGCTGCACCCAGAAGAAATGCAGAGGATAAACGGGTATTCATTGGACAAATATATTATACTACAACTGACATGTTATCACATTTTCACGCCAATTGGGTGGATAGATCCTGAGAAATCAGTACCGAGAACAATCATCTCTGGCCGTAATAACGGCATTGATACGCCTGGGTATTGAGTCAAACAGAGCTTGGAAGGCGTGGTGACTGGCCTATTGTGACGAGCCAGTTGCTCGGCCACCATTGACCAGACGTTTTCAGTTGGTGAGAGATCTGGAGAATGTGCTGGCCAGGACAGCAGTCTAATATTTTCCGTATCCAGAGAGGCCCGTACAGGACCTGCAACTTGCGGTCGTGCATTATTCTGCTGAAATGTAGGGTTTCGCAGGGATCGAATGAAGGGTAAAGCCACAGGTCGTAACACATCTGAAATGTAACGGCTACTGTTCAAAGTGCCGGCGATGTGAACAAGAGGTGACCGAGACGTGTAACCAATGGCACCCCATACCATCCCGCCTGGTGATACACCAGTATGGCGATAACGAATACACGTTTGCAATGTGCGTCCACCGCCGAACACCGTGGCGGTGATGCGGTAAACAAAACCTGGATTCATCCGAAAAAATGGCGTTTTGCCATCATCTAAGACAAATCGTAAACTAAGTGTTGCCTGATATGTCCATACATCCCTCCTAAATCCAAACTGATCTTCCTCGAAGTCGGATTCTATTAGTTTTCCATTCGGCTGGAAATAATTCGTATTCCAGTGTCGCAATCATGACTTATTGGACTGATACTTCTGTAATTTTCACACTTGTCCGCACTTTAATCAAGAATTAGACCATCGGGGTTTTCCGGTGTTTTGCTGAAATCGTCAAGTGTCGGCTGTTCTGACGCATGATACTGCGCCAGTGTTACTCGTTGTCTTGGTCAGGTGCTGACTGGAGGTAGGTCACGTTGTAGCAATACTGTGCAAGCACGACGGTGATATCTGCCACAAGACCCAAAACCTGGTGTCAAGGATCTAGGTGTTTATGTTACATCGCTTTATATCTGCGAAGACCTACTCCATCCGAGTCCCACGTCGCCTGAAGTGATTCTAGATATTATGAATCGCTGTTTGTAATCTTTTCTTGCTTTACAAGATAGCAGAATCGCAGGGCCATTTTTAGCCGCGTGACAGCTTGCTGCTGGAACGTGGGGCGGCTTCTGCGCTGGTGTCGTTACGCTTCGCCATATCTGGGTGCGTTCCGGAGTCTCGTCTTATGTCGTCGCCATAAAGATACGCCAGACGGCGCTGGCGCTGCCTTAGCGTAGCACCGCCGGCTCGACCGCGTTTATTTCTCGGCGAATCTTCCAGGAAACGCTCTCGTCCATTACCGACTCGCCATGACACAGTGGCACACGTGCCGAAAGAAAAGGCGTACTGTCTATAGTCTGGCGGAATGTGACAGCTGCTATTTTCCTTGAACTACAGCTATTGAGAAGGAATTTCATGAACTGGAGCTATAAAAGAAAGTTACGTATTGCTATTACTGACTTGTTCTTTCAATGAGTAGAACCAGATTCAGACTGTTTTTTAATTATGTTGTTGTTGTTGTTGTTGTTGTTTTTGTTGTGGTCTTCAGTCCGCAGACTGGTATGATGCAGCTCTCCACGCTACCCTGTCCTTTGCAAGTCTTTTCATCTGAGAATACATCTACATCTACACTCCACAATTCCCCGTAAGGTGCGTGGCGGAGGGTACACTGTACCACTACTAGGCATTTCCTTTCCTATTCCACTCCCAAATTGAACGAGGACAAAAAGAATGCCTATATGCCTCCGTACGAGACCTAATTTCTCTTATCTTGTCTTTGTGATCTTTACGCGAAAAGTAAGTAGGCGGCAGCAAGGTCCGTACTACACTCAGCTTCAAATTCCTGCCCTCTAAATTTCCGCAACAGAATTTCACGAAAAGAACGTTGTCTTTCTTCCAGCGATCCCCAATTGAGTAGCCGGAGCATTTCCGTGACACTCGCGCATTGGTCGAACCTACCGGTAACAAATCTAGCTGCTCGTCTCTGAACCGCCTCTATGTCTTCCTTTAAACTGATCTGCTGCGGGTCCCAAACATTTGAGCAATACTCAAGACGTGGTCGTACAAGCGTTTTATACGCGGTCCCCTTTACAGGTGAAGCACATCTTCCCAAAATTCTCCCAATAAACCGAAGTCGGCTGTCCGACTTTCTCACAACTGTCCTTACATGCTCGTTCCATTTCATATCGCTCTGCAATGTTACGCCTAGATAGTTGAACGACGCGACAGCTTCAAGAAGCTCACAACTAATGCTGTATTCGAACATTATGGGATTGTTTTTTCTACTCATGCGCATCACCTTACATTTTTCTACATTGAGAGCTAGCTGCCATTCTTCGCACCAACTAGAAATTTTGTCTAAGTCATCCTGTATGCTATTACAGTCAGTTACAGACGACACCCTCCCATACACCACAGCATCATCAGCAAAAAGCCGTAAATTACAACTTACTCTGTCCATCAGATCATTTATATAGATAGAAAATAATAGCGGTCCTATCACACTCCCCTGGGGCACGCCTGACGATACACTCGTCTCTGATGTACACTCGCCGTCGAGAACAACGTACTGCGTTCTATTACTTAGGAAGTCTTCCAGCCAGTCACAAATCTGTGAACCTATTCCATAAGCTCGTATCTTCGTTAGCAGTCTGCAGTGTGGCACCGCGTCGAACACCTTTTTGAAGTCGAGAAAAACACAATCCGCCTGTTGCCCTTCGTCCATGGCTCGCAAGATGTCATGTGAGAAAAGGGCAAGCTGAGTTTCACATGAACGATGTTTCCTAAACCCGTGCTGATTCATGGAAAGAAGCTTTTCCGTTTCAAGGAAATTTACTATATTCGAACTGGGAATATGCCATAAAATTCTACATGAAACTGATGTCAACACTATTGGCCTGTAATTTTGTGGGTCAGTTCTCTTTCCTTTCTTATAAACGGGAGTCACCTGCGCTTTTTGCCAATCACTAGGAACTTTGCGCTGAGTTAAAGATTCGCGATACGTTCGGCAACCTACACCCTTTTGAATCTGCTTACTATATTCGTCCCTCGGTCTCCCTCTACGATTTTTACCCCACACGCTTCCTTCTAATGCGAAGATGACAATTCCTTGATGTCTCAGAATGTGTCCCACCAATCTATCCCTTCTCTTAGTCAGGATATGCCACAAACTCCTTTTCTTCCCGATTCGGTTAAGTACCTCCTCATTAGTTACGTGATCTACCCATCTAATTTTCGTCATTCGTCTGTAGCACCACATTTCAAAAGCTTCTATCATCTTTTTATCTGAACTCCTTATCGTCCACGTTTCACTCCCATACAATGCTACACTACACACAAATGCTTTCAGAAAGGACTTCCTAACATTTAAATTAATATTGGATGTTGAAAAGTTTCGCTTCTTCAAAAACGCTTTTCTTCCCATACCCATTCTGCATTTTATATCTTCTTCACTTCGGCCATCAGAAGTTATCTTGCTACCCAAATAACAAAATTCATCTACTACTTTTATTGTCTCTTTACCTAATCTAATTCCTTCAGCATCGCCTGATTTTCTGACATTGGATTCCATTACCTTCGTTTTACTCTTGTTAATGTTCATCTTATATCTTCCTTTCAAGACACTGTCCATCCCATTCAATTGTTCTTCCTGATATTTTGCGGTTTCTGACAGAATTACTATATCATCGGCAAGCCGCAATGTTTTTATTTCGTCTCCCTTCACTTTAATGCCCTCTGCAAATTTTTCCTTCCATTCCTTCACTGCCTGCTCAATGTACAGATTGAATAACATTGGGGAAAGGCTACAACCCTGTCTTACTCCCTTCCCAACCTCTGCGTCCCTTTCTTGCCCTTCGACTCTAATATAACTCTTCGCTCCCTATATTTTACCCCTGATACCTTCAGAATTTGGAAGAGTGTATTCCAGTCGACATTGTCAAGAGCTTTCTCCAAATGTTGTTGACACATTTTTCTAACCATTTCTTCATCTTATTTATATAGGAATGAATGTTTGTATATCCTCTATGTGTTCATAAACCATTCATTAGATTGCAATGAAACTTTTGTGAACTGTTCACCGTACGCCCTCAAAGGTTCTTGACCCAAAACCAAAAGAGCACGACACATAGTTCAGGAGATATGACTTCATAAATAATGAGGGGCCACCGCTGAGAATAACCAGGTTTATGTGCCAGTTATTGGAAGATGGGAGTAGTTAGGGACCCGCAACAAAGTTTTCATGTAATTTTGTAACTGACACCCCCCCCCCCTCACAAAACGATGAAACGAAAAAAAGTCTACCGCTCACAACAGTTTCGCTGTAGTTGCCGTAAAACTGTCGCAAAGTTAGCATTACAGATTTGCATATTACTATTTATTTTTGTATGCAACTCTCCCGTAATTCTCTTGCAACCAAAATTAAATAATCTGTTTTCTTTATCTCTACACAAAAGCGAAAGGACACTCACTCACTCACTAACTAAACAAGAAATCTCGAAAACTACTTCACCTATGAAGCTGAAATGTGACATAAAACGTCAGCTAAGAAAGTCTTTTGTTATAGGTGCATGGCAGAGTATACTTCTCCTACAGACTCACGAAATCTACAGTTTCACTCCGATCTTCACGAAATTTCGTACGTTTTACCTTCAAAACAAGAGGAAGGTCACCGTCTACCTTGAGATTCATACGGTGCATGGGGGAGGGTACTTTGCAACATAAAAATGGATCCCTAAATACCTTTGCGCTCCATAGCTTGAGAAAGACTCGAGCAATTTCTCAGATCCTTTTTTTGTTGTTTTCGTTATTCTCAGAACAAGGGTAGTATGAAATAAAACTGGAATATTTGAGAACAACAAAGTGCGCTTTTCAATGTCACCCTGCGTTTCTGTTGCATAGAAATCTGTAGTTTTCTTCCGATATTGATGAAAATTTTGCACACTCTTCCTTAATAACGAGAGGAATGACACTGACTGTATAAAATTTCGTTCGGTGCATGGTGGAGGAATTTTACAAAATGCATAGTTTTGCCCCAATCTTTATGATTTTTTGCACACACGACCTATAAACCCAGAGGAAGATAACTGGATACATAAATGTTTGTATGGTACATGACAGAGGGTACCTTGCAAAAAACTTTGCCGAGAGAGGGAAAGGTGAAAACGAACAAAGAGTTGGGAGTGAAAGAGGTGGATGCAGAGAGAGGGGAGAAGGGGATGTGGACTACGAGAGTTAGGATAAATAAACATCCGGACAACGCCGGGTTTACAGCTAGTTTCAAATATGCAATCTCGAGACTGATCTATTCGCGAAATATCACAGATAATAACGCGACAAACTGAATTAAAATTTGTGCCATGCCCGACTTTCTAACCTGTGTCTCCTGCTTGCTAGAGACTCGGTTTACTCATTTTATCTGGCGTCCTACCTTCCAAAGCTCAGGTCTTCAAAGTCACCCTTTCATAATACGCCGGTAACTTCTGCCATAACTGTCCGCAAGGTGGATACTTATAATTCGTAACTTTTTCAAGTGTCAACAAAATTCTTCCGGGTGTTTGGCCGCATTGTCAATTTGTAAAATTTCGAGCAATCACCTTGACAAAGGCCACTTGCAACAGTGAGCGAACCGTCGGAATTTTACACACTGACAATGTGGCTAAAAACTCGGAAAATTTTTGTTCACATTGAGTTCGGCCGCAGAACCCGTCGTTTATATTTTACTTTTTAAAGTCCCCACGTAATTCCACCTAGTGGTCTTTATAACTTGATCTCGTTTCAGGTAGGTAGACGTTGAAACAAGCATTGCGCAAATTGGGGGAGCTTTGTGCTGTGCGCTTGTATACGCGGAATTAAATTAAGATTTACTGGCGCCATTTCTTTCGCAAGCAATGCCCGAATGATAAATTTGGCATATTTTGGTGCAGGGCATCATCCTAAAAGCGCCTCCGCTGGGGAGAGGAAAGATTTGAGTGTCTCTCTACTCGCTCGTTGGCGTTGGAAACGACACAAAAAACGCTGCTGTGAATGTGCGTGTTGCGTGTGTATGACTGTGGAGAATGGGGGGGGGGGGGGGGGAGAGCTGGCATAAGCAAAATGGAAAACAACTCGGGAGGTGGAGGGGGTGGGGAGCGGAGAAGCGGGAGGACGCCATTTAAAACTTGCGCCTACGCAGTCGTCGCCGGTGTATTTCGGCTCCTTAAGCTGAGTCCGCATTGTGGGGACGGCGACCGGGGAACGGCAGCGCGATGCAGATAAGAAGGGGAACGGCCGCCTGCTACCGCGCATGTGTGTGTGTGTTGGGGGGGGGGGGGGGCAGAGGGGGCACTTTATGGCGTCGCGGCGCCGGCGCCGGCGTCCTCCAGGCCAGACGGCCAGCCCGCCGCCTCCTCCTGGAGCCTATCTGGAGGCACACCGGCGGACGTCCGAGTTCCGTTTAGCCGTAGGCTTATCTACCGACAACGTATTTCACTCTCCCAGGCTAGTTACGTAGGGCCGATTGTGTAAAGCAGATTAGCCCCCAAAAAATGTGCTAAAGGCATCGTGTGTGAGGAGGAGCAAGGACCTGTCTAGACTGCGACACACTGGGAAGACCAATGCTGCAGTCAATGCAGTTCTGTTTTATTCATTACAAGGTTGCGTGAAGCAAACCTGCCAATCTTATAAACGTAAAAAAAACAGCAGATTGTTTGAAAAATCAAGAGATTGCTCGAAAAGGAAAAAAAATAACAAACTGGAGATTCCTCGAAAAGGGAAGAGAAAAAAACTGGAGATTCCTCGAAAAGGAAAAAAAAAACAACAACTGGAGATTCCTCGAAAAGGAAAAAAAACTGGAGATTCCTCGAAAAGGAAAAAAAACTGGAGATTCCTCGAAAAGGAAAAAAAAACAACTGGAGATTCCTCGAAAAGGAAAAAAAAAACCTGGAGATTCCTCGAAAAGGGGGAAAAACTGGAGATTCCTCGAAAAGTGGGGAAAAACTGGAGATTCCTCGAAAAGGGGGAAAAAATTCTGGAGATTCTTCCACAAAAAAACTCGACTCTGGAGATTCTTCCACAAAAAAACTCGACTCTGGAGATTCTTCCACAAAAAAACTCGACTCTGGAGATTCTTCCACAAAAAACTCGACTCTGGAGATTCTTCCACAAAAAAACTCGACTCTGGAGATTCTTCCACAAAAAAACTCGACTCTGGAGATTCTTCCACAAAAAAACTCGACTCTGGAGATTCTTCCACAAAAAAACTCGACTCTGGAGATTCTTCCACAAAAAAACTCGACTCTGGAGATTCTTCCACAAAAAAACTCGACTCTGGAGATTCTTCCACAAAAAAACTCGACTCTGGAGATTCTTCCACAAAAAAACTCGACTCTGGAGATTCTTCCACAAAAAAACCCGACTCTGGAGATTCTTCCACAAAAAAAACCCGACTCTGGAGATTCTTCCACAAAAAAACCCGACTCTGGAGATTCTTCCACAAAAAAACCCGACTCTGGAGATTCTTCCACAAAAAAACCCGACTCTGGAGATTCTTCCACAAAAAAACCCGACTCTGGAGATTCTTCCACAAAAAAACCCGACTCTGGAGATTCTTCCACAAAAAAACCCGACTCTGGAGATTCTTCCACAAAAAAACCCGTCTCTGGAGATTCTTCCACAAAAAAACCCGACTCTGGAGATTCTTCCACAAAAAAACCCGACTCTGGAGATTCTTCCACAAAAAAACTCGACTCTGGAGATTCTTCCACAAAAAAACTCGACTCTGGAGATTCTTCCACAAAAAAACTCGACTCTGGAGATTCTTCCACAAAAAAACTCGACTCTGGAGATTGTTTCAAAATAATAATAATACCAGGAGATATAAACCGAAACTCTGCCTGATTTCAGTGTAAACCTTGAAACAACTGATTACAGCCGTTTCCTACTAACTAGCAGCGCTTTATAATGGCTACAAAACACCTGCAGTAACGCAGATGTTCGATTATATACCCCTTATCGGTTATGTTGTACTCTAAAATAATGCAAATAAGCACTCGGTATGCGTCACACTATTACTTTCACTTTAATCAGAAAATTTCATTTTCCCACCCTCTGCATCTAATTCAGACGTAACCACATGTAACACTTTTCTGTTCCCAAAAGTGGGACAATTTCTTGAAGGGTCATCTCTTTAACATCAAACCTGAAAGTCAAAACGAATCTTTGAAACACCTAAAACTTCCCAAAAGGTAGAGTTGTAGATGGGTTTAGGGGATTAGCCGCCACAGAAAGGTGTGGAACGTAATGGCGGCTACAGGTACTGATGGGTAACAAATTCTAGTCAGAAAACAATAACTGAGAGTTTTCGAAGACAATATGTACAGCACACACAGTTGATACATACATTCAAGTGGCTCCTTCCAACTTCCACTAATAAACTTCACTATGTGAAATCAAGAATAGTCCACAAGACAAAAGTTTCAAACACCAAAAATTTTTTCCACGTAAGTAAACTTTTTTCCCGCTAATTAATGTCTACGGAACGTTTTCATCTAATGAGGCCGACATCCAATTCCTACCTATCGCGTATGTCAAGCCCAAATCGCACTAAAAGCGGAAAAACTGCGGATACTTTCACATCTGAGCTTGGAAAATGCACTTCGCAATTCTTGTCCATATCGGATATTTCGTGTAAAACGGTGCTTTACAAAGTCTGCACTTCCAAAGCGATACAACACACACACACACACACACACACACACTTATTTATAGTTGGAACATCCTGGACTCGAAACCTTAGTCTTTCGCGGGTAAGCGCTCTACCGACTGAGGTCATCTACTTACACTATGCCGGCCGCGGTGGCCAAGGGGATTGAGGCGCTCCAGTCACGGTCCGCACGGCCACTACGGTCGGGGATTCGAATCCCCCCTCGGGCACGGATTTTGTGCCGTCCTTAGTTGTAAGTAATTCATAAGTAGTTTGTAAGTTTAGGGACTGATGACCCCGTAGTTAAGTCCCATAGACTCTACAAACATTTGAACATTTTTTATTTACACTCTAGAAAAATGTATATTTATACAGGGTGTTACAAAAAGGTACAACCAAACTTTCAGGAAACATTCCTCACACACAAAGAAAGAAAATGTTATGTGGACATGTGTCCAGAAACGCTTAATTACCATGATAGAGCTCATTTTAGTATTTCTCGTGTTCTTCCACCTACGCTCACTAAGCACGTTATCATGATTTCATACGGGATACTCTACCTGTGCTGCTAGAACACGTGCCTTTACAAGTACGACACAACATGTGGTTCATGCACGATGGAGCTCCTGCACATTTCAGTCGACGTGTTCGTAAGCTTCTCAACAGATTCAGAAAGCTCTTGTCTACGCAACCCAGGTACCAAATGTAGAGACTCTTCGTGCTCGTATTGTGGACGGCTGTGATACAATACGCAATTCCCCAGGGCTGCATCAGCGCATCAGGGATTCCATGCGACGGAGGGTGGGTGCATGTATCCTCGCTAACGGAGGACATTTTGAACATTTCCTGTAACAAAGTGTTTGTAGTCACGCTGGTACGTTCTGTTGCTGTGTGCTTCCATTCCATGATTAATGTGATTTGAAGAGAAGTAATAAAATGAGCTCTAACATGGAAATTAAGCTTTTCCGGGCACATGTCCACATCACATTTTCTGTCTTTGTGTGTGAGGAATGTTTCCTGAAAGTTTGGCCGTACCTTTTTGTAACACCCTGTATATTGTGTCGCAGAAATCTACTGCATGTGAATGGAATAGGCGTGTGACAAGCGTCTTCAACTTTTTATCTTTGCGCTTAAGGTGCAAGGAAAAATGAAATCGCTGGGATCAAGATCAGTACTGCATGCTGGATGATAACAGCTTCCAGCCGAACTAATGCACAACAGGTGATGTGAGCCTGTTCGAATGCGGGACTTAACATCGTCGTGGAGCAGAACAACACCTGCAGTAAGCATTCCATCTCTTGCGAGACATTTCTCTGGCCAGCGGTTTGACAACGGCTAACAGCTGGAGACGAGTGTCAAATGTCGCTTTCATTCACAGGCGCCTGACTACGAAATATGAATACAGGAGTTGGTGCTACGATATGACAAGTGTCTCAGGTTTTTGGAGACTACGTCAAAAACTTGCTCAACATTATTATACCAGTTGCCAATAAAGTTTTTCACGTAAAGATGTCTACATTATTTTAAAAATGACACTTACTAAATGCGCTTCGTATATCGTAATTACCCTCGTGAATCAGACGAATCTCCTAGGAGAAGGGAATATGGCGTCAGCAATTTAATGCAATCGCAAATTACTACGTTATTTTATACCGATTCCGTCTTATTTATTGTCAATAATGGTGCTATTTTTGACAAATCCAGTTTTAACTTTTTGGCAAATTGATTTAGTGCAGACTTCACTGTTATTTATGCGCCAATAAGGATGTTTACTTTCATTTTACGTTGCAGGTTTTTTCTTTTTTCCGGTGTAACTTTTATCGATTTTGTTTTGCCAAATACGGTGTTTGTTTTCATAATTTGAGCGCAATTTTTTTTTTTTTTTTTTTTTTTTTTTTTTTTTTTTTTTTTTTGCAGTTCAGTGTTAATTTTGCCAGTATCGTTCTAGCTTTTTGTCAATATTGCTATTATTTTTGTACTATTTTTATTCAAATATGATGCAATTTTTGTAAATTACTTTTTTCAGTTCTATATTACTCTTTTATACTTGTTACTAGTGCAGACAAGTGTGGAAATTACAGAACTATCAGTTTCTATAATAATAATAATTTCCTGTGGCTCATTGGCCTGGTGCAAGTCTTTCGATCGGACGCCACTTCGGCGACTTGCGTGTCCCTAAACTACCCCAGTTATCCTTCTCCTAAATCCAAAGTGATCTTCCCCAGCGTCAAATTTTACCGATTATTCCAGTCGTCTGTAAATAATATTAGTGTTAGTATTGTGCGACCATGACGACTTGCCTCGGCATTTATTGTTAACCCATTCATTCCCAGTGTTGTCCCAAGACGACAAGATATTAAAAAGTTGCTTTACACAGTATTAGTCACATTGTTGTTGACGAACAACATGCTTTTAGAATGACATTTTGCCATTTGGTGGGGCATGAACCAAACTCACACTGCCCACCCTGACCTGGAGTCCGTGTTATGTTGCTGTCTATATGCGTGTGTGTGTGTGTGTGTGTGTGTGTGTGTGTGTGTGTGTGTGTGTGTGTGTGTGTGTGCGTGCGGCTTGTGTTATTTTATTTCAGCAGTGAATTGTTTTTGGTGCTGTGGTAAAGATTATTGCTCTGACAGTTTTAACAATCAACAAAGTAACGTTCGAAGCAATAATGTATCTCAATACAAATGTATGTTGTCCATGAAAAGCGTGACTTAAAAAAATTGTAGTTTGGTCAGAAACATTAAAGAACATTTTTTTCGTGTTCAGTGCATTGCATTAATACTAAAAAGTTCTGATTTTTAATTTCTTCCAAGCTGAAAACATAATGTGGGAATGAAAGGGTTAACTGCTTCCTTCATCTGGTCCCCAGCGGTTTATCACACCATTGTCCGTTTATAGCAGTTATGTGATGTATGTAGCCCACCATCAAAAGGCCATTTTTGTCGCAGAAAACGTTCAGATACATTCTCGCAAACGCTCAGACGTAGCTCTTCGCACACTCGACAGCTATCAATTTTCTTTTTTATCAAATTCTGGGCGTTTAACATCTTCTGTTGTGTAGATGCAGTGAGCCTCCATTTTATTGATTTGTTCCTTTGTTTGAGTCACAAATGTAAAGCCAAGTTTAGTTCCTTCACTAACCTCCCCTGAAAGTATATGTAGCTTGTGAAAATAGCACAAAGTGACATTCGATATCTTATTGTGTTCTTTCCGATGATCACATTTCAAACATTTCGGCATCTATTTTCGCTGAATGCTTGTGTACGTCAACAAATATTACGATGAAACCAAGACGCTCCCGGGTGATGGCCAGTAATTTTTTGGCGGATCTTTATCGGCCCTGAAGAATCAGCTGGCGGACAGCATCGTATTTTGCAGTGACTAACTCGATTTGAGAGCGACCAGTTTGGGGCTTGCCTTCAGCACTGAAATGGCCGACTTGAAAGGAGATATCCCACTTTTCACAGTGCTGTAAGAACAACACTTCTCTCCTCGTGTTTCTGTCGTCTCATTGTGAATGTCCTTTGCCGACTTTCTCTCGAGAAACAAAAACTTCACGACGGGGCCATGTCTTCACCGACGAAAAACATAGTGACTCTACGATCTCGGCTGTCACCTGCAACATAAAACGTTTTACCACCTTACAGATGTTCTGTTCACCAACTCAGTGATTGTGGTCTTCACGACTTAATAAATCTCCACAGCATCAAAGTTCAGGACAGTTACCTTGATATCTCGTGGATGTAGAATCTTCTTTTTAAAAAAAAAAAAAAAAAAAAAAAAAAAAAAAAAAAAAAAAAAAAAAAAAAACAGCATCTGCATAACCTGCTTACAGGAACCACTAGAATTCATTCAGAATATGTGCAGCTAGAGAATTGTTATCTATTTTATGTGTGCGTAAAAATTAAGGCAAGAACTCAGAACAAACACGAGGTATCTGAAAACTGGTTTAATTTCATCACGTTTATCCTACAATGCATTACAACAATATGTACATTGGTGTTCAAACCGGCGTAGTGGCGGCTTGAAAAGCTGTTACAAGACTGCCTTTTTTCGATCTTTGTGTGGCCTCCTTTTATAGTCTGGCTATTTCCTACTCAAATATACAATAGAATATATCTCTAAGCATACAACATTGTTACAACTATTAAAGATATGAAAAACAATTAGTTTGGCCATGTTATGCCAAAATAGTAGCAGCTTTACATTAAAAAATTAAGGTAATTAATAATTTACATCGATTCATAATAATCCTGCTTTCATATATTGGGTTGCAGATCTGAAATATGCTTAACTATAAAATACAACAATACATTGTTTGTACCAATATCTTGAAAAATTGTGAAGTATAGATGTTCCTACCATGTACAGAATAAAGAAATAAAGTATTAGTTGTTTTGCTGTATACAAGAACACGCGAATATTTCATGTAGGCTTAGTTAATCTACAATGCTGCCCATACTGGTATGTTTATATTCGAAACATTTATTATATTTGTTCAAATGTTTGTTAAGCTTAAGGGACTTAACTACGGGGTCATCAGTCCCTAAACTTACAAACTACTTATGAACTAGCTACTATTAAGGACGGCACATATATCCATGCCTGAAGGGGGATTTGAACTCCCGACCGTAGTGGCCGTGCAGACTGTGAGTGACGCGCCGCAGTACGCTCGGCCACCGCGGCCGGCATTGTATTTGTGTTCTCATGGCTATTTCCTACTCAAATATACAATAGAATATATCTTTAAGCATACTATTTTACTTTGTTTTCCTAAAGTGCATATTAGCAGGTTTTAGTTTGATGGCCATGTGGTCTTGTTTATTTTCCTAATTTATGAAGAAATATTATTCGTTTGTTTTCCTAGCAATGTATGTATTTTCTCTTAACTAGTACTTTATCTAGAAATAATGTTTCTTATATTACACACACTCTGAGATCACAAACTGGCATTTAGCAGTTGAGTTTCTAATAAAATAATTTGTTTATTTTGTTATTTGGGTGATGAAGCAGTAAACATTTAGATTTGCAGCTTGCCTATTACATCTCGAACACAACGAGGTGTAAGAATAGGGTACATCTGATATTGACACAGTTACACATTAAGATTTCAATGTATCAAATGAGGCGCCATTTTTTTTTTTTTTTTTTTTTTTTTTTTTTTTTTTTTTTTTTTTTTGTGTGTGTGTGTGTGTGTGTGTGTGTGTGTGTGTGTGTGTGTGTGTGTGTGTGTGTGTGTGTGTGTGTGTGTGTGTCAACTATAACGCAACGAAGAAAGAAAATTTTCAGAGCTCCACGCACGGTTCACAGATACCTGAAATTGACACTGTGTTGCATGAGGCTCACCTTATAATCTTCCTGGCCACTATTTAGAATATCTGGCGTGTCATTATACAATGAAGCAGTTCTAGCAAAAGAAATATAAAGCAAAGAACTGCTTGTCTCCAAATGAAACACACATTCAACTGTGTTATCCGGAGATGTTGGAAGGTGGGTGAGGATTCATAATAAATGTAATTCAAACAGGTATAACTGCCGCCGCATTAATCACACCAAAGGTAAAAACTCAAGTTGAACAAGAATGAAGTAAGAAATGAAACTAAAGAGAAACAGGTAGCAGTTTCACCCCTTACTTAGAGAATACATTGATCTATACTACCTAGGACACTGTGGTTTTTGTCAACACTGCATAATATCAGGTAAAGCAGTATTAGGAATTACACTTATTGTTTGTTATAGTATTCATAACTACAACAGTTTCTCTAAGAAATGCATTTTTAATGCACGTTAACTTTTCGGTACCACTATCTGGCGCATCCTGCATTTGTTGACAAAATGTATTGAAATTCGCTACGCTCAGATGTTTCAGTTTAGTGTGTAAAAGAGGAAATACTTGTGTTATAGTAGCTTTAGTTCCAGATGTTTTCCGGATGTGTATTTAATCCTTTATTATGTTAGTCCTTCTGCTTCTTTTTCTTCCTCTCTGTCCGTCGTCTTCGACCCTACTCTGATTCCGTTTCAGTTTCGCTTTATGCAACTCAGTCATTATGACGTCATATCTCCTGAGCTTTGCGTAATATTATTTTCCAGGTTCCTATAGTGTTATATTAGGAAAATGTGTTGATCAGAGTGGAATTGAGTTGGTAATAAAGACTTAATTGCAACCTTATGCGTGACGGGCAGATTTTCATGCATTTCTTTTTTTACGTCACATCTTCTGAACTATACGTCTTACACTGATGTAATTTTGATGGTATATTCAGTGGTATGTGTGTATACCGTCTGTGAAATGTCTCGCGCATACAATTAGTACTGTACAAGTAACAAGTTTAACGTCATTTCGAATTCCGTAGTTTTATTGTATGAACATAAGAACATACACATTTTTGTAACATTTGTAGATTCTCACAGTGTGATTCTACCATCGTGCAATAAGTTTCAGAACTACTTGTAATACCTTCCATTCTTCCATGTGTCTGACACCTTTGTACCTCTTAGCTCTAATATACTTTATCAGAATTCTCTAATCTAGTGTCAACAGCCGAGCGGGAGTAGCCGAGCGGTCTGGAGCGCCACGTTGCGGATCGCTCACCCTCCCGCGTCGGAGGTTCGAATCCTCCCTCAGGCATGGATGTTTGTGTTGTCTTTACTGTTAGTTAGTTCATGAGTAGTTTGTAAGTTTAGGCACTGATGACCCCACAGTTAAGTCCCATAAGCTTTACAAACATTTGACTATTTAGTATGAACACTTTGGATGTTGCGATTTCATGTTTCATCTACAGTCAACAAAGTGCTATCAATTTGTTAAATACACAATAAGGTGTTTCAAACCATTACTTTGGTGAGAAATGTGCAATTACAGTTTATGTACTCCATCTATACTTAAGGACATACATTCAACTATTGTTTAGCTCACTGCTTCCAATGTTTACGCTTGTGTCTACGTGATCAAATCATGTAATTTGCCTATGATGTTGGAAAGTGAACTGCAACATTGAATGTGAAAGCATGAAACAAAAATAAAAACCGTTTTTACTTGCTACTCCTAACAGACTTCATCCAATATTCCCGTTAAGTATGGAGCTTTTGTGTACTCCGTCTGTATGTGAGACTGAAAAGGTTCGAAAACTTGTTTATGGAAATAAGTATTGTAAAAATAAAACTGGCCTTAGTTCCATGTATACACGACACACAGTCACGAGTTGTAGAATATGCATAATGAAGAAGATTAAGTCAGCTCAAAAGAAATTATGCATCACCCTTACCTCATCCATAATTTATGTATTTGGTACGGAACCTGTCTCTCAATACTCTTTTGAGTACAGTAAATATTCCGTAATAACCTTGCAGCAGCTGCTAAACAGTGAGCGTGCCCTCCATGTCGCAGGGCAACTAGCAAGACAGCGTTCTCGCATAACTTAAGATACTGTATCTGCTAAACATACCTCTGCAATGACATTGTCTTGTTTTTGTTTCAGGTAAGTGCCCAGAAACTCGTTCTGTTACGCCACATCCAGTAAGTACTGTATTCTTCAGTATCAATATTTCTGCCTTATTGTAACTTACCATTTTAAAGGACTTTTATCTTTTTTTCTATTTGTGTATTGTAGTGCAGTGGACTGGTTTTAACATCTCATTAAAAAGAAATAGATACTTTTTGGCTCAATATGGAAATATTTTAAAAAAGTAATAAGTTGCGCGATGCTTCTATTAACTTCCGGCTTTTGAAATTTCAAATGGAAACTGTAGGGAAGGAAGGGAAGGATTTAACATCCCGTCGTCTTCGTGGACAGGATAAAGCTGGAAATTTGTGTCTAGCGGGAGGCGTGCTTTGGTAGTCCTTGCAGGTACGGTGATTACTGTATACCCAGTGGTGTAGTGGTCAACGCAACTGCCTAGAAATCAGGAGAGCCGGCCGCGGTGGCCGAGGGGACTAAGGCGCTCCACTCACGGTCTGCACGGCCACTACGGTCGGGGGTTCGAATCCCCCCCTCGGGCATGGGTATTTGTGCCGTCCTAGTTCGTAAGTAGTTCATAAGTAGTTTGTAAGTTTAGGGACTGATGACCCCGTAGTTAAGTCCCATAGACTATACAAACATTTGAACTTTTTTTTTTATCAGGAGACCCGGGTTAGTCGCGTCTGGGTAGACATTTTCAGCTTTGCACAATCGCAGTCGATGTCATATATTCTGTGAATATGAACTCTATAACTGGCGCAGACAATTTGCGTAGTGGATTTTAAAAGTGACCTACATTATGATATTACACCCATAAAGGAGAATTTAAAGCAGATATATTAACAGATTTGTAAAGCGAGATCCAAATTATTGAATTTCCGCTCAAATCCATTGTTGCTTAGAAGCAACATATTTTTTGCAGTGTATCTTATCTGGAAATAATTGTGCTAGAAATATTTATGAGGTACTTTGGCAGGAAGGATTGTCACATAATATGAAAATTACTTCACTGTAAACGGAAAAGTAGAACTCATGTATTTCAGGCGCTTTCTATTGTCAGTTTATGACAATGTGGAGTACAGCAAATCGTAGCTTTCAACGATTGTATCGCGCTTGCTGCTCGTGAGTTCGCGCCATCTATTGTCAACAGTAGTTACTACTGGCATGAGGTTTAAAGTAAACGGTGGGAAAAGAGTGGTTACGTAGATCTTATATGTCGGATACCTACAGAAAGATGATGTTGCTTATAAGCATCGCTGATAAAGGAATGGTTGACTATGTGAAAAAGCAGCAAAACTATATAGGACGCACCTTTTTGTATAAAGAAAACGAATTTCCTGTACTAGTCTGCGGTCGTAATTTTCTTTAATAAGAATAAAAACCAGTCTAGATCGCTAAAATTATATTTATTTATTACTGCGTTTCGGCATCTTCCATCATCAGGTCTAAAAACCTCTTAATTTGCAAAGTATAGTTCAGCGCCAATAATAAAATCTCTACCTAGTAGTTTCAGTTGACACTGCTTCTAGGTAGAGATTTTATTATTGACGCTGAACTTTACTTCGCAAGTTCAGAGATTTTTGGATCTTATGATGTCAGATGCCCAAACGGCGTAACAAACAAATATAAGTTTAGCGATCTAGACGGTTTTTTATTCTTGCTATAGGACGCGCCGCCACATGTAAATGGTGAAGTTTTACTAACGAAGTTGAAGCAAGAAGGGTTGCTGCCTATCGCCTTTCCTCTCAGACAGGAAGTTACACTCACCTGCTGATCTGTTGTCCTTGGACCGTAAAGGCGTCGGACTTCTTCTCTTGGCAGGTGTTTCGTCGCCTTATTGAAGATTCATTAATTGAAAAGAGGACAGTATGAAAGTTACATAATAAATAGGCAGAAGTGTGGAGGAATCTGTATTCATAACGATATGACGAATTTGAGGTAGCTCTGTTTCATGTTTAATATTATTTCATATTTTGCTACGAAACCACTTTGCTGTAGGTCAAGGAATTACTAACAATAGTCAAGAAATAAGCACATTTTATATAGATATATTTGCAGTTCCTAGAGAGAGCGGAGAGTGGTTGAATCAGAGAAAATGTTGCTAGCCATGAAGTCTTAATACTAAAATCAGAGCAGGGGCCAAACGGCCAAGCTTACCTCACTATAAAATGAATAGTAAGTGTACCGGATGCTTCCACTCGACCATCATTGTAACAGACGCGGACGCTCCTCAAAGTCACACTTTACTAATACGGCGGTAACTTCCGTCCTAGAATGTCCACGAGGTGGATACCTTGAAGCTCTGCAACCGAATTGCGGGGCGTGGCTGTTCGCCGGGCACAGCACCGCATTGTGAGTCCGCTGTTAAAAAAATAGTCCCTGTAGCAAACCTTACAGGTAGGGGAGAGAAAGCTTTGGGAAAGCTTAGCCCTTGCGGGCGGCACCGTGTCTCGAACGCTCAGGTTGGGTCACCTGTTTGGAGCGCGGGACAAAGCTGGTATGCCTCCGCCACGGCGTCGCTTTCGGTTGCTTTTAAATTTAACGGCTACAGGAAATTCTCCATTTTGAGCAATTTTTACATTAACCAAACAGATTACGTAGAAATTACTCTGTCCCTTCCATTCGATTGTCCTCTAAGTAAGCAATCATTATGTGATGCTCCTTGGTTGGTGAAAATTAATAAAGCGTCCTAAATTAATTGATTTAATTTTGCTACTTTTTAATTAAGGTCCCGTCCGGTCTGTTATTGGTATCGGGAAGTTTGTAATTTTACTGGCAACTTGAATCCCTGATCGGAATAACATATTTAATTTTATTTTGCTCTGATGTTGTAAGAAAGTTTGTTTGTTGGAGGTCGTCAAAAAATCTCAAAATTCAGAATGCGTAATAATATACTCTAGTAATAATAATTTCGTTATTGAATGTTGCAGCAAATCACAACTAATGGGTCGCATCAACACTTTCGCAGTGAAAGTTAAAATTTTGAATAAAAAAATGATATTAATTAACTTGAAACAGTCACTGTGGTAATTTATTAAGCTTGGCCCTATCTGACTTAGCATTGACTACAGCCTCCAAGTAGCACCTCTTACTATTCACCAACAGCACAACTTCACTAATAAATGTGTCAGAATTCATGTAGTGGTGATGGCGTGTTCGTGTTATAATCAAAATCGTAATAGCTGATAGACTCTGACTGCAATGATAATAGCTCAGTGGTGCAATGGTGCAATGAGCTTCACAATTTTTTTTTGTTTCCAGGGCCTTGGTAGCGTACGCGTGTAACTGGCTGAGCAGAGTTTGGCATTTAACGTATTTCATGAAATAAATTACTTCCGTCAAGTCTGGTTAATCAACTATAATACTTTGACTACTGTTAGCCTGGTTACTTTCTACATAACTGAAACCAAATTTACTTTACTTGCAAACTCTGTTGCAAGTTAAAATCTTTCGCTTAATAATTGATTGCAAAACTTAGAACAGCACTGCACATTAATTACTAGTCTCTGTGGATGTAGCACGTTTAGCAGTTCCTTAACTCGTCTAGCAATTTCTTTAAAACTGATCGTAATTATTTTGAAAAATGATTTAACTTGTTAGTCAATGCGCAGGCTTACATAATCTAATAATGGTGATAATGGGGTGACTACAACTACTTACAAAATTAAGACTGGTTTCAAAATAAGTCATATATAATTGAACCAAAATTCAGATTGGGTTGACACTACATATACATGCATACAAAATAAAATATTACAATAGTACTCGTCTGTTTTCGTCGTCTTCGTTGTGAAGTCCATACAAGACAAATATGATTACAATAGGTACTCTTACTGCTGGTTCAAAATATTTTTATCGACAACTCTTTGTTCGGCTCGTCTGGCTGAAATCTCCATGCATTGATATCACCTCGATACACCTTCTAATCTCCGTAATTACAGCAACGATCACACTCTGTGACAATAGACTTGATAACCAAACAATTACTTTTCCTGTACACATGAAAAAACATTACTCTGATCAGTTTCGAGTATAAATAAACTTATTTCACACTTCGTTCAATACATTAAACAGTACGTCTCTCAGGCTTATTGCAATTGCAATTGCCTCTGCACCATCAGCATAACATTTATGTGTTTACTATAGCGAGTCCGCTCCGCCACTGCTTCAGCAGCGCGACACTCACGGCTACTACTTCTGTACCAAAGACAGTCTTTACAACGGGTTCAACATTTTCTCTGGCGCATTGCCAACTTACAGCATAAGAATGTCCGTGCATTCATGCGGGTTTACACATATAGTACATGTTTACACTAAATGATTCAATATAGAAAATAAATATATATAGCATACAAGAAAAGAAAAATACATGAAATAAACAAATTTAAGACAATATATACATTACGTTAAATCAAACTGTATGATACAGCGACAGGTGTACTCTTACAATGTCTTTCTTATGGCACAGCCGTTGCTGCCGTGCATTGGTGCCTCCAGTAAGTCTGTGCGTTACACACGGTTTACTTTATATGCATGCAAGGTGTTCAACTGTTATTGGCATAGACGAAAAGGTGGAGCAGAGGGTAAATAACGAAAGCTAACCAACGGTTTTCCCAGTACGGTGTATAGGACTGAGCTCTTGAACACCTTGTAATCACGTCCCAGAGTGGAGCAGTTTAGAAGCGCCTGTGACAAGGGCAGTCGGTTGAGCCTGTACAGTGGGCAGTAAGTCCCCCTTTGTCCGCCACACCCCCCCCCCCCCCCCCCACCATTTAGGACTGGAGTTAGGGCCGCGGGACACGCACCACAGCAGCACCAGGCAGTCGGCCCATCGCCCAAATTGCTCCATCGCTCTGATCTACGGCTCTGTTTCGGGAGCGTTTGTCCTGAAATTAGCCGGCAACTCTTCCGGAAATTTGACTGCCGCTCTACGCTCCGCTGCTATCTCGCCTGTCACGCGCTGCTGGCCCACCAACATCTGCATCTGCATCTACATCTACATTTCATAATCCACCCCACACTGTGTGGAGAATTGTACTTTTTGTACCATTGCCACTTCCTTCCTTTTCTTTTTTGGTCCTACCGAGCGAGGTGGCGCAGCGGTAACGCACTGGACTCGCATTAAAAAATGAAAATAAAGAAACCAACGAAAATATTGTTTGCGCAGACAAAGACAAGATTTAACTTTCAAGCAGGCGTGCATATGTGTTCCTTATTTACATAAACGATTTAGGGGAAAATCTAAGTAGCTCTTTTAGGTTGTTTGCAGATGACGCCGTCATTTACCATCTAGTAAAATCATCTGAAAATCAAAACCAACTGCAGAACGATCTGAATAAGATATCAGTATGTTGTAAAAAATGGCAATGGACTCTAAATAATGAAGTGTGAAGTCGTCCACATGGGTACGAAAAGAAATACGTTAAACTTTGTTTACAAGATAAATCAATCAAAAGTGGAGGCCGTAAACTCCACAAAAAATACCTAGAAATTATTATTACTTCAGACTTAAACTGGAAAGAACACGTAGATAATGTCGTGGAAAAGATGAACCAGAGACTGAGTTTTATTGGCAGAACCCTTAAAACACTCAACAGAACTACTAAAGAAACTGCATACACTACGCTTGTCCGTCCATTTTTGGAGTAATGCTGCCCAGTGTGGGATCCTTATCAGGTGGGTTTGACGGAGGACATCGAAAGAGTCCAGAGAAGGGCAGCTCGTTTCATGTTGTCACGATACCGGGTAGACAGCGTTACGGAAATGATACAGGATCTGGGATGGGAATCATTACAACAACGGCGCTTATCGCTGCGGCGTGGGCTACGTACGACACTACAATCGCCAACATTCTCCTCCGAATGCGAAAATATATTGTTGACTCCCACTTACATAGGTTGAAATGATCATCAGAATAAAATACGAGAAATCAGAGCTCGAACGGAGATATTCAGGTGTTCTTTCTTCCCGCGTGCTATTAGAGAATGGAATAGGAGATAAATAATAAAATGGTGGTTCAATGAACCCTCTGCCAGGCACTTAAATGTGATTTGCAGAGTATCCCATGTAGATGTAGAAGTAGATGTCAGATACGAGAGGACAAGTTTCGTAAGCTTTTCTCTAAAAGATGGGAAGTCGCCGCGGCGGAGCGGCCGAGCGGTTTGAGGCGCTTAGCTACGATGCGCGAGGTCGTTCCCCGTCAGAGGTTCGAACCCCCCCCCCCCTCGAGCATGGCTGATAATGTGTCGTCTTTAGTATAAGCTAGTTCATAAGTAGTTTGTAAGTTTAGGGACTGACGAACCCGCAGTTAAGTCCCTTAAGCTTGACAAACGTTTGAACATTTGGGGGAGAGTCGTAAATCCCGCTCTTTGTATTAGCCCTATCTTTTAAGATACAAGTTTGATGTTTGTGTATTTTAAGGCTTATTGTCGAGAGCTATTTACAAAATACCTGCGTGAACCTCCTTGGCTGACTAGAAGACGTTCCTATCGGAAGGTTAAGGAAGAAATGGTCATTACACTGCATATTCTGTAACAAGCTGAAGGTTGTTATTAGAAGCAAGGGAAAGAATGCAAAGTAGACGTATCCAGCTAAATAAAACAGTGCAACTTACATGACCGGTCATTATCACAGCTAACATCTTTTTCGTAACAGTATTAATGATTGTTTCAGTGTGATTAAACGAATATACATGGACTAGTGAAACCCGGCAACGCTTCTCTGTGGGTCACTCTAAAAAAAATGTTCAAATGTTTGTTAAGCTTATGGGACTTAACTACGGGGTCATCAGTCCCTAAACTTACAAACTACTTATGAACTACTTACTAACTAGGACGGCACAAATATCCATGCCCAAGGGGGGTTCGAACCCCCGACCGTAGTGGCCGTGCTGACCGTGACTGGAGCGCCTCAGTCCCCTCGGCCACCGCGGCCGGCACTCTCATATGAAATAAATAGAAAAGGAAATACTGTAACTCATGTGAACATAGACTCACCGAGAGAATGCTTCAGTCATATCAGTATCGTTCTTTAGGCTACTGTGACTATGAAAACGAAAGTTATAAAAAATATAGTTTCACAGATACTCCTTATTTTAAACCCATAAGAGATTACATTTTTTGCCGTTCCTTTTCTCCACAAACACACAGATCAGTTTACAGACTCTGGATCATGTGACGAATAATTAACTCACCTTAGAAAAAACCTACTATTTTCTACATTGTTTTCCCATCTATTTCCCATCCGGTATGTGAATTTCCTGCTTCCCCACTATCTACCTCTTCATCATCCATCTAATCTCCGGCCTCTGTTCATCACTCCCTCTCCTTCCATCCATCTTCCATCTCCTCCTACATTTATCTCTATGCACGTATCGTCTTCCGCTCGTCGTACCTATATAAAATAAGAAATAAAAATTAGGGAATTGCTTCAAATTATGTGTTATCTGCTGGAAACTAATACAATGTTACTGTTACATAAAATTAAATGAAATAACAACGCCCATAAACAACGTTTTGTTTTGAATTCGTTTCTATGGTGTTTTGATTTCCACTGCTAATACCATGATCGATCTCACTGAAAATTGACCATTAAACATGAACGTATCTAAAATGCTTTTCTACGAGAAGTTCTTACTTTAGTGTCGCATTTTTAACATAGCACCTGACCGGTACGCAAGGCAAAAGTTGGCACCGCTTCAATTTTCGACACTCACTTATTTGGCAGCTGGAGAAATTAAAGCGTGTTCAGAGCTATAGATATGAAAACAATTGCTTCCTTTTGCCTCTCTTAATGGCTACTTAACCACATTATTTTCGTTTTGCACGCATCTTATGGCAAAGCGGCTATTTAACTGTGTCAGTTTCATTGGCCTCCTTGTATAATTATAATAGACAATCGATGCGTCATTTTTTATGTTAATGTATTTGTACAATGAGATCGGTAAAATTTCACTTTCGGCGGCGGCTGATGTTGCCAGAATCTCTTGACTGCTCTTTGAAAACTAAGTGAGGCTAATAATCTTCAGTGTTTAACATGAAATATTATATTAGCACCGAATGCCCCAGCTGCGGCAAGTAAAATTAAAACTTCATTTCCAAGTAATTCTACGATGGTAAACGTCAATTCTACATCTACATGGGATACTCTGCAAATCACATTTAAGTGCCTGGCAGAGGGTTCATCGAACCACAATTATACTATTTATCTCCCATTCCATTCTCGAATAGCGCGGGGGAAGAAAGAACACCTGAATCTCTCTGTTCGAGCCCTGATTTCTCGTATTTTATTTTGAAGATCATTTCTACCTATGTAAGTGGGAGTCAACAATATATTTTCGCATTCGGAGGAGAATGTTGGCGATTGGAGTTTCGCAAGTAACCCACGCCTCAGCGATAAGCGCCGTTGTTGTAATGATTCCCATCCCAGATCCTGTATCATTTCCGTAACGCTGTCTCCCCTGTATCGTGACAATACGAAACGAGCTGCCCTTCTTTGGACTCTTTCGATGTCCTCCGTCAAACCCACCTGATAAGGATCCCACACTGGGCTGCAATACTCCAAAAATGGACGGACAAGCGCAGTGTATGCAGTTTCTTTAGTAGTTCTGTTGCATCTTTTAAGGGTTCTGCCAATAAAACGCAGTCTCTGGTTCGCCTTTCCCACGATATTATCTACGTGTTCTTTCCAGTTTAAGTCTGAAGTAATAGTGATTCCTAGGTATTTTGTGGAGTTTACGGCCTTCACATTTGATTGATTTATGTTGTAAACAAAGTTTAACGGATTTCTTTTCGTACTCATGTGGACGACTTCACACTTCTCATTATTTAGAGTCAATTGCCAATTTTTACACCATACTGATATCTTATTCAGATCGTCCTGCAGTTGGTTTTGATCTTCAGATGATTTTACTAGACGGTAAATGACGGCGTCATCTGCAAACAACCTAAGAGAGCTACTTAGATTTTCCCCTAAATCGTTTATGTAAATAAGGAACAGCAGAGGACCAATAACACTACCTTGTGGAACGCCCGATATCACCTCTGTTTTAGTCGATGCCTTACCATCGATTACTACGAACTGTGTCCTCTCTGACAAGAAATCCCCTATCCAATTGCAAATTTGGGGCGATATACCATGACCACGCAATTTGATTAAAAGCCGTTTGTGAGGTACGGTGTCAAAAGCTTTCTGGAAATCAAGAAATACGGAGTCGATTTGCGAACCTTTGTCGATAGCACCCATCACTTCGTGTGAATATAGAGCTAGTTGTGTTTCGCATGAGCGATATTTTCTAAATCCGTGTTGACCTTGGGTCAATAGATCGTTCTGTTCGAGATAATTCATAATATTTGAATACAGGATATGTTCCAAAACCCTGCTGCAAATTGACGTCAATGAAATAGGCCTGTAGTTTAGTGGGTTACTCCTACTGCCTTTCTTGAATATAGGTGTGACCTGTGCAACTTTCCAATCTTTTGGTACAGATCCTTCTATGAGAGAGCGGTTGTATATGACTGTTAAGTAAGGAGCTATCGCTTCAGCATAATCAGATAGAAATCTAATGGGTATACAATCCGGACCAGAAGACTTGTTCTTATTAAGTGATTTTAGTTGCTGCACTACTCCGATGATATCTACTTCTATGTTACTCATTACGGCATCTGTTCGTAATTCGAAATCTGGAATATTGGTTTCGTCTTCTTTAGTGAATGAGTTTCTAAAAGCTAAGTTTAGTAACTCTGCTTTAGTAGCGCTGTCATCGGCAGGATCGCCATTACTATCACGTAGTGAAGGTATTGTTTGTGACTTTCCCCGAGTATATTTAACATATGACCAAAATCTCTTTGGGTTTTCAGTCAAATTACGAGAAAGAGTTTCGTTGTGATAAATGTTGTAGGCATCTCGCATTGAAATCCTCGCTAAATTTCGAGCTTCTGAGTACAATCGCAAATCATGGGGATTTCGTGTTCGTTTAAATTTAGTATGCCTTTTCCTTTGCTTTTGCAACAGTGTCCTAACCTGTTTTGTGTACCAAGGGGGATCGCCTCCTTCTTTTATTAATTTATTAGGTATAAAACTGTCAATTGCTGTCGATACCACTTCTTTGAATTTGAGCCACATCTGGTCTACACCTACGTTTAGTGTTAGAAACGAGTGGAAGCTGTCTTTCAAGAAGCAATGTATTTTGTTTCTATCTGCTTTCCTGAACAAATATACGTTTCGTTTATTTTTGGTAACTTTGGGACTTTCGATATTCAATTTCGCTACTACAGCTCTGTGTTCACTAATACCTGTATCCGTTTTGATGCTCATTATGAGCTCAGGATTATTTGTTGCTAAGAGATCAAGTGTGTTTTCACGTCCATTTACAATTCTAGTTGGCTCATGAACTAATTGTTCGAAGTAATTCTCAGAGAATGCGTTGAGTACAATTTCGGACGATGTTTTATGCCTACCTCCTGATTTGAAAATATAATTTCGCCAACAGATCGAGGGTAAATTAAAATCACCACCTACTATTATCGTGTGAGTCGGGTACGTTTTTGTAATTAGACTCAGGTTTTCTTTGAACCTTTCTGCTATTGTATCGTCAGAGTCGGGAGGCCGGTAAAAGGAACCGATTATTAACTTCTTACGATTTTCGGGTACAACCTCTACCCATAATAGCTCGCACGAACTATCAACTTCAACTTCGCTACATGAAATACTACTTTTGACGGCGACAAACACGCCCCCACCTATTTTGTTTAATCTATCCTTTCTGAATACCGTTAGATCTTTTGAAAATACTTCTTCTGAACTTATTTCCGGCTTGAGCCAACTTTCGCTGCCTATAATGATGTGTGTTTCGGTGCTTTCTATTAACGCTTGCAGTTCTGGAACTTTCCCGACACAGCTACGACAATTTACAACTGTTATACCGATTGTTTCCGGATCTACATTTCCCCTGTGATCCACCTGAACCCTTTGAGATTGCCCATTTTCTATTTCTCCGAAGCTCTTTATCCTAAAAAACCGGCCAGTACACGCCACACAGCCCCCGCTACCCGTGTAGCCGCTTCCTGCGTATAGTGGACTCCTGACCTATTCAGCGGAACCCGGAAACCCACCACCCGATGGCGCAAGTCAAGGAATCTGCAGCCTACACGGTCGCAGAACCGTCTGAGCCTCTGATTCAGACCCTCCACTCGGCTCTGTATCAGAGGTCCACAGTCGGTCCTGTCAACTATGCTGCAGATGGTGAGCTCTGCTTTCATCTTGCAAGCAAGACTGACAGTCTTTACCACTTCAGTTAGCCGCTCGAAACCTGAGAGGATCTCTTCAGATCCGAAACGACACACATCATTGGTACCGACGTGAGCCACCACCTGCAGTTGGCTGCACCCCGTACCCTTCATGGCATCCGGGAGGACCCGTTCCACATCTGGAATGACTCCACCCGGTATGCACACGGAGTGCACGTTGGCCTTCTTCCCCTCCTTGGCAGCCATCTCTCTAAGGGGCTCCATCACCCGCCTAACGTTGGAGCTCCCAACTACAAGTAAACCCACCCTCTGTGAAAGCCCGGATCTTGCAGGCTGGGTGGTGACAGGGTGAGAGACACCATCCGACTCAGGAACGTCGTCCTGAGCAGACAGTGCCTCAAACCTGTTCGCAAGACGAATCGGGGAGGCCTCACGATCGGTCCCCCGGAATGTCTTGCGCCTCCTGCCACGCACTGGAGCAACCTCCCACGCAACCACGGGTGGGGTGTCTGCCTCACTGCTAGCAGTTTCAGGGCATGTCGCTGCCGCAGGCCGATCGGTGGAGTCGACGGGAGTCCGTTCGGTCCCCACCGCCGGCCAACAACAACGACGCCCATCGATCGCAGCTTCCAACTGTGCAACCGAGGTTGACACAGCTTGAAGCTGGGAGCGAAGTGTCACCAGCTCAGACTGCATCCGCACACAGCAGTCACAGTCCCTATTCATGATTACAGTGCCAACAAAAACAAAAACTACAGTCGCGATGCGTTCAAAGGAAAACTAAACTGTTCGTTAGAACGCGGATGTGAATCCAATACGCACGATAGCTCAGTATAAATTTACAAATTGAGACGAAAAAGTGTAGACGAAACTCAAAATACTATATGTCGCTTCTAATCAGAAAACAAAAACAGACGACTGTCGCGACGCGATTCACACGGCGGAATAATACACTAACCAGATATTTAACGCGAATATGAATCAAACAAAAACGCGAGCACACAATAAATTTAATGCACTCAAGGGAAAACGCACTGAAAAGTAAAAATATGTAGCTTCTAGAGAGAAGCCGGTTACACTTACAACTGATAAATTACTGCTACGCTACTGGAGAGGTGTGCTCTCGACGACGTCCGCTGGGTGACTGACTGGAGTAAACAAACGGTAACTGTTTCAAAACAAAGACAGACGACTGTCGCGACGCGATTCACACGGCGGAATAATACACTAACCAGATATTTAACGCGAATATGAATCAAACAAAAACGCGAGCACACAATAAATTTAATGCACTCAAGGGAAAACGCACTGAAAAGTAAAAATATGTAGCTTCTAGAGAGAAGCCGGTTACACTTACAACTGATAAATTACTGCTACGCTACTGGAGAGGTGTGCTCTCGACGACGTCCGCTGTCGGCAGGGATTTAGAAGTGCACATTCAATATATGTCGTTAGAGGCCCGGCTACTTCAGTTGCAAACATTATTAGCAATCATCTGATTCCCGAGCGTCACTCTGGAATATTGTTTTCTGTAACGTGGTGGTAATTCGAATGAGATGCTTATCAGATTGAATATTTTGAACGAATCGCTTGTTGACCATAAAATAACCATTGAATGCAGTTCCTGCTTTGTCGTTAACCCGTTCATGTACGAAGCAAAGTCAATTGCCCTTGTAAACTGAGCATTTCGATACCAACGGCTGTTATTTGCCACTCGGGGAGCCGGTATGTTCATCGTACATCGGTTCGTTGAGTGGCAGGGTCGTCCTCGCAGTCGTCAGACTTGATAAGTGATTTTGTAAGCGACTTCACTGCGTTCCGCTTGGTAATATTCGTATATAACACACACACACACGCAGAGAGAGAGAGAGAGAGAGAGAGAGAGAGAGAGAGAGAGAGAGAGAGAGAGAGAGAGATATCACAAAAGTTTGCAACGCGTAATATCTGTAACTAAAAGGCAATGTTCCGAGTGACTGACTGACAGATTAAATGAATGACTCATCATCGCCCAGCCAAAACCACTGATGATAAAAAACTTGAAATTTGCAGAGGTTGTTCATCTTACACTGTTCGCGACGTTTAAGAAGCGTTTTTTTCGATATTCCGTCCCTAAGAGGGTGAAACAGGGGATGAAACTTTTTTTTTTTAATACGCTGTTATCCAGTCAATTTTCATGCTAGGCCTAAATAAATTGGGATATGGATTCTTGGTTAGAATTAAAAAAAAAAGGGGAGGGGCTTTCGCTTTTTCTGAAAATCAGCCATTAAGGTGGTGAAATAGGGGATGAAAAGATTTTTGAAAAATCCTGCTATTAAGTCAGTTTTGAATCCTGAACTAAAATAGTTGGTATTTGGAGTCTTGGTTACAGTTAAAAAAAAAAAGTGTGTGTATATCTCCCCTCCTCCTCTTCGTCATTGCCTACCCATCCAGGATCTCGTCGTAGAAATCTAACTTAGAGCCATATTTAGACTTATGTTCAAAATCTAAGATTTCCGAAAGTTCTTGACGGAATGATTTGAAATAATGATACAGCATACTACTGGATTACGCGCATGTTTTTACATACCTATTTTTTAAACACATATACGAATTTATATAAATTTTACAATGTGGAAAAGTTGTTGCCAAAAATCGCAAAAGTGTCGTGTGTGTGTGTGGGTGTGTGTGTGTGTGTAAATAAATAGGTATCTAAAAACCTTCCTGTGATACAGTGCAACGTTGTGACAAATTCGGAGCTGAATCAGTGAAGAACTTTTTGAGATTTTCAAACACACACAAACCAACGCAACATTTTTATATATAGAGATAAGATTGTTTCAATTTGGTCGCCTGTATTCACAAAATATTATAAGTAGAGTCCGAACGAAATGTGATTTGTGGCCGAAACCGTAACAGAATATTCGGCTCCTGTTCTAGTAACTGAAACTTGTGTAATATAGTTAAAATTTCTGTATATTTTACGTTACACTATACATTACTAGTTTTTCCACATTTTTCAAGATCCCCTCTCTGTACTAAGCCTTCTTGATGGTTTGTAAGCCTAATCAGGAGTTCGTAGTAGATGACATGACATGACAGGCGAACAGGTTTAGACAAATCGACGGTACTTTAATAAAAATACTCCCAAATTGGATTCTTTTTTCCTCGTTGTGACAATTTCTACCTAAAAAAAAAAAAATAACAAGATTAGGAAGTTAAACAATAAGTAAATTGAACTCGATACAGCCGACTCTCGATATATGGAGTCTCTGAATTGTTTCCCATAAATACGAGTGTCATAAAACAAAACAACAACTGCGGGAACATTCTATCTTCACAAAAAAGGCACTCCACCACTTTAACGCGAAGTAAATAGTGAAAAGACTTTAAAACCTTTAGGTTGCCAATGTAAATGACTATTTAAACACTTTATTATATAAAAAGTCATATTTTTTACACTTTTATTCTTTCCAAGGTCGTTTTTCTCCTTCTTCACGCGTAAATTTTTATAGATCGGTGTTGTCACGGTCCCATTCACCTGGAATTAACGAGACTACTGTATAGCTACCACGTATTCCACAGTCCTGCATACCTTCTTGTAGGATGATAGTCTTTAGATACACAACAAACATGCCAAATAAATACTACGAATTGCCAGAGCCTCAAGATGACTACCACAATACAAAATACGCAGAAAGTAATCATTTGTTTGCTTCCATTAGTAGTCTTTACGATTTTGTTCTTGAGACCGCTAGCTTTATATTCCCATCTTTACTTCCGTTTCTTGCAATCGACAAATAACTTTACATATCTCCTATTTGGCATTCCTGGATACACAGCAGCTTCAATCAGTGCTACAGAAGTATTTCTAAATATAAAGTCACAGTTCCGAGTAACAGTATGATTGTTATCAATATAAACTTACTCGAACTGAACAGGAAAAGGTGTGAACCACATGATCAATGTTTACTAAAACCATATTATTTTTTTTTAAAAAAAAAAGCTCCTCGGTTTGAAGGAAACTCATTAATAAAAACTTTACAGCATAACAATATGATAACCCGTTCTATTACGTACAATACTGAATAAGTGAAATTGTTACTAACATTTTTTTTTTCATTTCATTTGGGCCTGCAGCATTGTGTATGTCTTTTTAAGGACATATTGTTAATTTAAGTTATGCCAAAATGCTGCTTTACTTTATAGATGTTAAAAACTATTTATTATTATAGCAATAGGCCTATTTCGGCACTGTGGCCATCATCAGGCTATATCCATATGGCATCGTGGAGGTATAATTTTTTATAGAAACTGCATAAAATTTCAGAATAAATGCTCTTTAGAAGGTATTAGTTCGTTACTGTTATTCTGTCAGTTTTACAGAGCATCGATGGAGGATATGTCAAACTGGCAGAATAACAGTAACGAACGAATACCTGATAAGCATCAAATAAAATATATATATACCATCTAAAGAGCATTTATTCTGAAATTGTATGCAGTTTCTATAAAAAAAAATTATACCTCCACGATGCCATATGAATGTAGTCTGATGATGGCCACAGTGACGAAATAGGTTTATTGCTATAATAATAAACAGTTTTTAACATCTATAAAGTAAAGCATCATTTTGGCATTACTTAGATTAACAATATGTTACTAACGTAGTATAAGAATATCAGTATATTAGATATGATTGTGTAATATTGTGCCTAACAACAAAGTACCCACAATTTTTACGTGCGAGGAGAGACTCCTAGCGGTTAAACGGCGCACCGTCAGCTGAGGTACAGCGTTGTAGTTGGCTGAATCCATCCAAACGAAACCAATATTTTGGCCGAAACTGGCCGTAAACGAAACCAAATACTCGGTCGGTCGTTAGTTATAAGTAGGGTAAGTTAGTGTAACTCCGTGATACTAAGCTTTCTCTGTTATAAATTCAATAACTTTAGACAATAGTTATTTTGATTTATATCATTTGGAAGAGGGATGTCCTACAAAGCAAGTCTGACATATACAGGGTGTCCCACTCAAGTGTTTCACCCCAGATATCTCTGAAACTACAAGAGATGTTGAAAAACCACTTTTACGGTCATGAACGTACGGCAGGGGCTTATGTAAGTAAGTTACTATGGGACTCTCTAAAACGCGAAGAAATATTATTTTCAACGCAAACTTTTTTTTTATAGATACCCCATATTATTTCTAAAGCATGAGGCCCAATTAAGACATCACCAACAATTCCTGCCCAACGTTCACAGGTGACGTGATTGCGCAATATATTAACGAAACAATTGGGTATTTTGACAATAGTCTGTACGACTTATTTCGATTTACATTTAAAGAGAAATACTAAAATGGGCTGTAACATGAAAATTGAGCGTTTCCGGACACATGTCCACATAACATATTTTTTTTCTTTGTGTGTGAGGAATGTTTCCTGAAAGTTTGGCCGTACCTTTTTGTAACACCCTGTATAGTTGCTGCCTGAGGTCTGCTCGTATTGTGGACGGCTGTGATACAATACACCATTCTCCAGGGCTGCATCAGCGCATCAGGGATTCCATGCCCGGAGGGTGGATGCATGTATCCTCGCTAACGAAGGACATTTTGAACATTTCCTGTAACAAAGTGTTTGAAGTCACGCTGGTACGTTCTGTTGCTGTGTGTTTCCATTGCATGATTAATGTGATTTGAAGAGAAATAATGAAATGATCTCTAACATGGAAATTAAGCGTTTCCGGTGTCCACATGACATATTTTCTTTCTTTGTGTGTGAGGAATGTTTCCCTGAAAGTTTGGCCGTACCTTTTTGTAACACCCTGTATACGAAATCATGTTTCCTAGCGTCTTCACTGCCTGTGCGTGACCTGCTCTCACGAAAACACTGAAGAAAGACATATCTAAAATGTCCTTCAATGCTCGAAGGGTAGCTTGTGAGGGCTTCCTAGAGTCGTTCATGCTCGTGTCGTATGCTGGAAAAATCTTGGATCCCTTCGAGTTGAGGCTACGTCGTGACAGAAGAAAACCTGTTTATCACGGAGTAACTTGACTTTACCCTAGAGTCGTTCATTGCTTGTGTCGTACGCTGGAAAAATCTTGGAGCCCTTCGAGTTGAGTCTACGTCGTGATAGAAGGAAACCTGTTTATCACGGAGTAACTTGACTTTACCCTTGTCTAAACATTAGATGTACGTGTGATATATCCTGATGTGCGAATACCTGTGTCCACCAGTGTATCAGAATCGGCGAGTGGAGCTTGGATTGTGTTACTTGTCAGTGTTATCGTAGGAAGTAGTAGGGTACATATTTTCGCGAGTACGCGTTCTCCCCGCTGGGTAGCGCGGAGGCGGCGAGAAGGCAGGACGGGCTGCGCGTGCGCCGCTTATGACTCTAAACGATTTGTTAGCATTCGCGGTCGGGCCGCTCCATTATGCCGCCTTGGCGGGCGTCCAAGGCTGTAAACAAAGTGCACTGTGCGTCACGCGACCGCCGCCTGCTCCCGCTTCCGCTCCACTTTGAGGCGCGGCTAAACAAGTACCCGCTGTTGCGGCTGCTGCAACACTGTTTGCTGTTCTGCTTCGCAGTTCAAGGTCAGGTTCGCGGTGAGGTCGTCAAATTCCACCTCCAACGCACAAAATTGCCTCAAGACGGGAAAATTAAATTAGTTTATAGGGTTTGACATATTTCGTTTCCTCTTAATGAGGATCTGCCTTGAGCAAAACGCTGGTTTTTATTTTCATACCCATACACCAACATTCATACGCACACACAATTAAGAGTAACAGCACTTCAGTATAAATAACTAGCTTAAACCCGCGGCTCCGCTCGCGTGTTGGTTGATTATGATAGATAATGCGCGAAACGTCAAATCGATTTTTTTTAAAGAGATGTATTAAAAGAAATTCCTTTTTTCTGCTTCATTTATTTGTTATATTTCCTTATTCGTATGCTTATCCTTACAAAGAAAGAGCTGAAGACATTGTAGCACGCATAGACCAAAGATATGGTCTATTGCATCACGTTTCGCTGTATGTAACCTCCTTGCTATAGAGTCGCAAACATCGCTGGCATTCAGTCCGAATTTTTTTTGTAATCTGACGACTTTCAACCACCATATCTTCCACCTCCTTATAGCTATCGGGATAGAACTGCTATGGTGTACAACGGGAGACTTCGGGCAACAATTACACACAGACCATTCGTTTGCGTTCTGTAGTTTTCGCTGCAGAGCGAAATATAAGAGACACACACACACACACACACACACACACACACACACACACACACGTAGAATTTTATATACACCGATAACGTTACATCCCAATATACTCCACCCTTTTATCATTATCAACTCTCAAGCAACAATGCAACCAATAAAACCATTTTCAATGAGTAATTATTGTTCCGCATTTCGTGTTATATTCTTCAAATTACTAAATATCTATCAGATCGCTATAAAACCTTGCCTAAAACCTTCCGCAGGTATAAATTAGTAACTGTACAAATATTTAAACCTCTGCGTCTTGTCGTTCGGACGTGATAAGCGTACACCGAACAGACATTCACATTAATATGTATAGATAAATAGCTATCCGATCGCCATAAAACCGTGCCTAAAGCCTTCCCCGGGTAGACATTAGTAACTGTACAAATTTTTAGCTCTTTGTCTTGTGGTTCAGATGTGATAAAAGTACACCGAACAGACATTCACATTTATAGATATAGATAATACCAACGAAGTACGTGGGGTGTTCAAATGAACAGGTGCGAAACGTCACTGTGATTATAATGTAAGTCTTCATTCAAATGTAACCACCACGGGCCTGAGCACAACTATCCCACTGTTTAACGAGCTGAAGGATTCTCTCTTCTGTTTCCAGAATTCCTGTGGCTGTGACAAGAGCCAGTTCTCTACTGTGTCCTACAGTTCGTCGTCCGAGCTGAAGCGTTTCCCTTTGACATGTTTTTTAGCACACCAAACACCTAGAAGTCACAGGGTGACATGTCTGGGCTGTAGAATGGATGCTCAATCTGCTCCTACTTCAATTTGGCCAGTAATCTGTCACCCTGGACGCGCGTTATCATTGAGCAGAATCACTCCGTAAGCAGCCCAGGCCGTTTACTCATGATGCACTTAGCATAGACTACGGTGTGCCTCACAGTACACGTCACTGTTAATTGTTTTACCGTGCTTGAGGAACTCGGTTAATATCGAACCTCGGATGTCGAAAAAGACGGTGAGCATCACCTTGCATGCCGAGGGCAAAGCCTCGAATATTTTTAGGGGAGGTGACGACACTACATTCGCGTCCTTAGATGTCGCACTAGGTTACTCCAAAGCACATATTCAAATTTGAACCTGTTTGGTTGTTGAGACGTTTTGTAACTTTTCGCCGCGGTGGAGTAACCGAGCGGTCTAAAGCGTCTCGCCGCGGAGCGCGCGGTTGCTTGCTGTGGAGGTTCGGGTCCTCCCTGGTGTATGGGTGTGTGTGTTGTCCTTGGGTTAGTTAACCTAGGTTTAAGTAGTTTGTAAGCTACGGACTGATGACCACGCAGTTTGGTCCGATAGAATTACAAACATTTGATTTGTAACTTTTCATTTGAACTCCGGTCGTATATATATTTAAGTATATAAAGAAGCCTACTGTATGTCCATACATAGCCATCTACTTACACAGAAATTCACTCATAGGCACATAATGTAAAAATTATAACTTCGCGTCCTCAGTACAGTCAACTGTGCCGCGGCGGAGCGATCGAGCGCATTGAGGCGCTATGTTGCGATGCGCGAGGCCGTTCCCCGTCGGGGTTTCGAATCCTCCCTCGGGAATGATGTTTGTGTCCTCTTTAGCATAAGGTAGTTTATAAGTAGTTTGTAAGTTTAGGGACTGATGACCCTGCAGTTAAGTCCCATAAGCTTTACAAACATTTGAACATTTTTGAACAGTCCTGTCAACTGCACCTGCCATCTTGCCAAGTTTAAAAAATTGCATTCAAAACACAGCTGTCTACTCCACCCACCATCTTGTTTTCAAAAATTTCAACAGTGACAATGAAACCTCCTGGCAGATTAAAATTGTGTGCCGGAACCGGGACTCGAACCCGGGACCTTTGCCTTTCTCGGGCACTTGCCCGCGAAAGGCAAAGGTCCCAGATTCGACTCCCGGTTCCGGCACACAATTTTAATCTGCCAGGAAGTTTCATATTAGCGCACACTCTGCTGCAGGTGAAAGATTCATTCTAGTGACAATGAATACTGAAATAGTGCTATTTTCCCCTCACCCTTCCGCCAATGACGACGCCAACACATGGAAGTTGAACATAGTTCATAAGCAAACGAATAAACACACACACACACACACACACACACACACACACACACACACAGAGAGAGAGAGAGAGAGAGAGAGAGAGAGAGAGAGAGAGAGAGAGAGAGAGAGAGAGAGTAGCCTACTCGACCTAACCATAAAAAAAGTTGTAAGCAGAGCAAATATTTAGATATAAAACAGTTTTGTACATAAATGCCAAACATTTGTAGGTGACAGTCTGTCAAGGACAACATACACATATGATGTAGGAAACCTGTGAGTACTGCAACCTATAAAAACGCGCTATATACACATGTATAAATTTGTATTAACAATACTAACTTATAATAACCTTTACAATCAGAAATATCTGTTGTTCAATTTAAGGCAATGAAAAGACCCACTGAAGACGGCAAAACTGTAGCGAAACATGTATGGATATGAAAATAAAAAAAGTGTTTTGCTCAAGGCAGATCCTCATAGTGAAAAAGCGAAGTATTTTTAAAGAAAACACGGATCAAAAGGGCTTACACATCTACATGATCGTAAGCGTTTGAACGTGTAGTCGAGAGCTTAGTCATGAGAGATGGCCGGGAAACCAGTACACTAACACAGTGACTGTGGCAAATGAAGCAATGATTGGAAAAATGTCAGCAGACCATACTATTGCCTCCAGTTATTTGAACAATCCGTTCAGTGCAACAATTGGAAGTATGGAGCAATCGAAGAACGAACCACAAAATCGTTCTAGAGATACTGTCTGGGATACGGACGGGTCGAAAACAGACGAAGGCGTTGGTGTCATGACGTTCGGGGTACAGCGTAGATTGAACGGACAAAACTCCCTAGGATAGCCAACCACCGTATTTCAGGCGGAAATCTATGCCATCAGAGGGTGGAGAAGAATCTGTGTAGATCCAACGAAGATTGTAGTACCTACATTTATTGAACAGCAACCTGGCAAAGGTCGTTGCAGAATGCTAGGAAGCCCTTACAGTGCTACGGGAGAACTGCGTAACTCTGTTGTGCGGCCGGCCGCGGTGGCCGAGGGGACTGAGGCGCTCCAGTCACGGTCTGCACGGCCACTACGGTCGGGGGTTCGAATCCCCCCTCGGGCATGGATATTTGTGCCGTCCTAGTTCGTAAGTAGTTCATAAGTAGTTCATAAGTAGTTTGTAAGTTTAGGGACTGATGACCCCGTAGTTAAGTCCCATAAACTATACAAACATTTGAACATTTCTGTTGTGCGTTCCTTGTCATTGTAGAATGTGGCAGTGGAACGAGTCGATAGGATTGCCAGGCCAGGCTCAACGACTCACTAAGATCTACATCTACGTTGACGTAAGTACTCTGCAAGTTGCATTGATGTGCATGACAGAGCGTTCATCCAGCAACTTTCATCTAGTTTCTCTTTAGTTTCATTCTCTAATAGCTCGTGGGGAAAAGGAACACCTAAATTTTTCTGTTTTCGATCTGATTTCTCTTATTTTATTATGATGATCATGTCTCCTTTTGCAGGTGGGTGCTAATAATATATTTTCGCATTCGGAAGAGAAGGTTCGTAAAAGAAATTTCACAAATAGATCTCGCCGCAACAAATAACGTCTTTCTTTTAATGATTTCCACCTCAACTCGTGCATCATTCTCGTGACACTGTCTGAACTTTCTCTAAATCTTCCGTTAGTCCCACCTGGTGCGGATCCCACAATGCGTGGCAATACTCCAAAATAGGACGCACAAGTGTTAGTATAGGTAGAACTGTTGCATGTTCTAAGTATTCTGCCAATAAAACGTAGTCTTTGGTTCGCCTTCCATACAATATTTTCTGTGTGTTCTTTCCGATTTAAGTTGTTCGTAATTGTTACTCTTAGGTATTTAGTAGAATTTGCATCCTCTACAGATTTGACTGATTCATCGTGTAACAAAGTTTAAAGGATTTCTTTTACTGCTCAAATGGATGACTTCACACTTATTATTATTCAGGTTGGATTAAGAAGTAGCCGGAGATCACTGGACCAGGATCCCAAACCAAAACCAGGGCAAGCTAATGATCCCGAACTCATATTTTAAGAGTTCTGTAATCGTGGGCTTGGATAGGAGGTAGATCAAACTTATGATAGGAGTAATGACCGCTCTTGCCAACTCCTTCACACAGTGAGCATAGAAGACGCACGTCAGTAGAGATTATATGGTGAGAAGAATTGGATTGCACTCAGATGATCATCCAATGATAAGTGCTGGACTTCGAAAGACAGAATATTCGACGCACGTCAGTAGAGATTATATGGTGAGAAGAATTGGATTGCACTCAGATGATCATCCAATGATAAGTGCTGGACTTCGAAAGACAGAATATTCGACGCACGTCAGTAGAGATTATATGGTGAGAAGAATTGGATTGCACTCAGATGATCATCCAATGATAAGTGCTGGACTTCGAAAGACAGAATATTCGACGCACGTCAGTAGAGATTATATGGTGAGAAGAATTGGATTGCACTCAGATGATCATCCAATGATAAGTGCTGGACTTCGAAAGACAGAATATTCGACGCACGTCAGTAGAGATTATATGGTGAGAAGAATTGGATTGCACTCAGATGATCATCCAATGATAAGTGCTGGACTTCGAAAGACAGAATATTCGACGCACGTCAGTAGAGATTATATGGTGAGAAGAATTGGATTGCACTCAGATGATCATCCAATGATAAGTGCTGGACTTCGAAAGACAGAATATTCGAGCTATTAAGACCGGAAGAAATATTGTCTACTAGAGGCCTAGTGAACAATCTCCACTAAAAAAAAATCAAAAATAAAGGTAAGCTTTGGCTTTACTCGAGTAACTCGAAACGAAACAACAGTATGATAAAGATAGTAGTCTCTTTGCTTGCCAACTTAGAAAGACGATCTTTCCGCCATAGCCCAGAACACGTTCCGTCATTGACAAGGTGTGATTCTGTTAATTGGCTCTACAATCCGATCTTCCAGTTGACGCGACATACTGATGTTATTCCTACACTAGTGTACGGGAAGTAACCGATCCACTATCCTGAAAACTTCCGACTGAGGCAGTCTCGAATAGTGGAAGCAAAATGATAAGCCCGCTCGTGCAAGTACACAACGAATTTCAGAATTCTTAGGAATTCTTGTGCTTAACTAAAACTTACTCGGAATTTTTACGCGGAAGGAAAGACTGCTAGCAGTTAAACCGGACTTCTTTAGTAAGTTCAAGAAAGCTAATTTAGGCAAAGCCGAAGATTCGGCTGGTGTTTTCGCGAAACCGAAACTGCGGCCGAAACCAATATTTTGGCCGAAACTGGCCGAAATCGGATCCGAATATTCGGTCGGTCCTTAAGGAAGAAAGGCTGACGCTTGGTACATTACTGAGCACCCTTCGCCACGCACGTAACAATGGTTTCCGGAAGACGTACGCAGAGCAGCTGCAGACGGGCGCTAGCGAGCGGGGAGAACGAGAAGGACGCGGGGTCTAGCGAGGAGCACTTGGTGACGTCACTGGCCGCGGGACTAGTTAATGCGGCAGGAAGCGGCCGCATACTTGGCTTTTTGTCCGCGGCAGCGCGTGAGAAACCAGCCACTCGCGCAACCGCCCACATGTATCTGCCGCGAGGCGGACAGGGGACCTGCCAACACAGCTAGTGTACTCGTGTTGTTGTGCTCTTCAGTCCGGAGACTGGTTTGATGCAGCACTCCATAATACCCTATCCTGAGCAAGGCTCTCCATCTCCACATACGAACGGCAACCTACATCTGTCTGAATCTGCTTACTGTATCCATCTCTTGGTCTTCCTCTGCGGTTTTTACCCCACACACTTCCCTCCAACGCTAAATTCACAATTCCTTGATGTCTAAGAATGTGTCCTACCAATCTATCCCTTCTTTTAGTCAAGGTATGCCAGAAATTTCTTTTCTCCCCAATTCTGTTCAGTACTTCCTCATTAGTTACGCGATCCACCCAGCATTCTTCTGTAGCACCACATTTCAAAAGCCTCAATCCTCTTCCTGTCCGCACTATTTATCGTCCATGTTTCACTCCCATACGAGGCAACATTCCATACAAATGCCTTCAGAAAGGACTTCCTTAGGCTTAAATCAATATTCGATGTTAACAAATTTCTCTTTTTCAAGAACGCTTTTCTACCCATTGCCATTCTGCATTTTATATCCTCTGTTCTACGACCATTATTTGTTATTTTATTGCCCAAGTAACAAAACTCATCTACCTCCTTTATTGCTTCATAATCTAATCTAATTCCTTCAGCATCACCTGATTTTCTTAGATTGCACTCCATTACTCTAGTTTTGCTCTTGTTAATGTTCATCTTATATGCACCTTTCAGCACACTGTCCATTCCGTTCAGTTGCTCTTCCAGGTCCTTTGCTGTATCTGACAATTACTATGTCGTCGGCAAAACGCAATGTTTTTAATTCTTCCCCCAGAACTTTAATTCCTTCACCAAATTTCCCCTTGCTTTCCTTTATAGCTTGCTCACTGTACAAATTGAATAACATTGGAGAAAGGCTACAACCCTGTCTTACTCCCTTTCCAACCACTGCATCCCTTTCATGCTCTTCAACTCTGACAACCGCTGTCTGTACTCGTAGATACTCCATTACCGATTCGATCGTATCGTTATTCTTGCGACTCCTTGCTTTCATTGTCCACGTCTCACGCGCGTATAAAACTATATTGCAAAACCAGAGTTTTAGCTCTTTTGATTTTTCATAATTTCGCATACTTTTATGGTTGCGGCTTTTCCAAGTTGTACACTTGTTCTTAACGCTTTTCGGTATCGTAAATACTGAAATTGCATATTTCTCTACTACGCAAACGCTACGTCTACATCTACATGGGATATTCTGCAAATCACATTTAAGTGCCTGGCAGAGCGTTCATCGAACTACCATTATACTATTTATCGCCGGCCGCGGTGGCCGAGGGGATTGAGGCGCTCCAGTCACGGTCTGCACGGCCACTACGGTCGGGGGTTCGAATCCCCCTCGGGCATGGATATTTGTGCCGTGCTTACGATTAGCTAGTTCATAAGTGGTTTGTAAGTTTAGGGACTGATGACCCCATAGTTAAGTTCCATAGACTCTACAAACATTTGAACATTTACTATTTATCTCCCGTTCCATTCTCGAATAGCGCGCGGTAAGAAAGAACACCTGTATCTCTCCGTTCGAACTCTGATTTTTCGTATTTTATTCTGATGATCATTTCTACGTATGTAAATGGGAGTCAACAATATATTTTCGCATTCGGAGGAGAATGTTGTCGATTGGAGTTTCGTAAGTAGCCCACGCCGCAGCGATAAGCGCCGTTGTTGTAATGATTCCCATCCCAGATCCTGTATTATTTCCGTAACGCTGTCTCCCCCTGTATCGTGACAATACGAAACGAGCTGCCCTTCTGTGGACTCTTTCGATATCCTCCGTCAAATCCACCTGATAAGGATCCCACACTGGGCAGCAATACTCCAAAAATGGACGGACAAGCGTAGTGTATGCAGTTTCTTTTGTAGTTCTGTTGCATCTTTTAAGGGTTCTGCCAATAAAACGCAGTCTCTGGTTCGCCTTTCCCCCGACATTGTCTACGTGTTCTTTCCAGTTGAAGTCTGAAGTAATAGTAATTCCTAGGTATTTTGTGGAGTTTACGGTCTTCACTTTTAATTGATTTATCTTGTAAACAAAGATTAACGGATTTCTTTTCGTACACATGTGGACGACTTCACACTTCTCATTATTTAGAGTCAATTGCCAATTTTTACACCATAGTGATATCTTATTCAGATAGTTCAGTTGGTTTTGATCTTCAGATGATTTTACTAGACGGTAAATGACGGCGTCATCTGCAAACAACCTAAGAGAGCTACTTAGATTTCCCCCAAATCGTTTATGTAAATAAGGAACAGCAGAGGACCAATAACACTATCCTGTGGAACGCCCGATATCACCTCTGTTTTAGTCGATGCCTTACCACCGATTACTACGAACTGTGTCCTCTCTCTGTTTATACAATAGGAGAATATACACTGGTCAAAGCAATTACGGGATCAGTCGAGATATCTGGGTTCTGAAGTATTATCTTCGGCAGAATGAGCTAAAATGTTTCAACGTTGTACTGTCGGTTGTCCGGAATGGAAACATGCATCCGAGACAGTGATAATAACAAAGTTGTTGCACAGGGGTTTGGTGTTGACTTGTGTTTACCAAACGAATTACAAAAGCAGATCGGGTAATGAGCAGGTAGTGCAATATAACAAAAATGTGACGTACCCGAAGCTACGGCATGGAGAAGCCATTCGAAGGTTGGAAGCGGGACAGACACAGAGGGAGGTACCTGCAATCTTTTGGAGTACCCAAAGTGTGATATCCAGAACTTGGGATGCGATATCAGACAATAGGAACCTTTTAAAGAAGTCCGGGCCAAGGTCGTCGATGGGTTACATAAGATGACCGTTATCTGCTGTTAACAGCCCATCGAGACAGGAGGCAGGATACAACTCAGTTGCATTGCACCCTTCAAGCAGCAACAGGAGGCGCAATATTAACACAGACTGAAAACGCCTTCGTGTACGTGGCCTCTACGAAGTCCTGTGATGTGTGTCTCATTAAAACTACGACACCGTTCGGCGAAAAAATGTTTAATATGTTTGTAAACCTATTGAACCAAACTGATATGGTCATCAGTCCCTAGACTTAAAACCTACTTAAACTATCCTAAGGACAACACACACAAATCCATGCCCCATGCAGGACTCGAACCTCCGACGGCAAGCAACCGTGCGCTCCGGAGCAAAACGCCTTAGAACGCTCGGTCACTCCAACGCGGCACCGTTTAGCCCGCGGAATCTGGGCAGAAGTACATCAGGATTGGAGTCATAAAAAATGGCGTCGGGTTCTGTTCACACACGAGTCAAGATTTTGTATTCAGCCGGACAACCGTCGTTCCCTCATTCGGAGAGAACTCTAATGTTTGTATAGCTTATGGGACTTAACTACGGGGTCATCAGTCCCTAAACTTACAAACTACTTATTAACTAGCTAGCACTAAGGACGGCACAAATATCCATGCCCGAGGGGGGATTCGAGCCCCCGACCGTAGTGGCCGTGCAGACCGTGACTGGCGCGCCTCAGTCCCCTCGGCCACCGCGGCCGGCTCGGAGAGAACTCGGTACAGTTCTTCTTATGCGAAGGAAACATCGCCATATCACGGTGGTGGACGAATGGTGTGGGCAGGAGTCAGTATTGGCGAACGTACGGACCTCTACGTCGTTCAGAATGGCGCTTTGACTGCTCAGGGATCTGAGATCTTTCGACCTCGTTGGTGCCGTAGGAGATGGGTTCCTTCTGGTGGACGATAACGCTCATCCCCATAGAGCAGCACTGGTGGACAAGGTGCTTGAAATTCAGGGGATTGAACGAATGGAGTGGCTAGCTTTTTCACCAGCTTACCCCCTTTAGTGACCAGTGGGAACTATAGTTCTCTTATTTGACTTCGAACTTGTACCATCTCTGTTAGTGTGATAACTACATATAGATTGTCAACAGGCGCTCTAAAATGGTTGTTTTTCTACATTGTTACTCAGTCAATGCAGAAGCGCAGTTTATGCGGGAAAACAGCCACTGTTTCTACCGTAATAGTGTTTTTTGTATAGCGTGCTTTCCTTATGCGTGTGAAATGACTAGTGGTGTATTTGTCTGCTTTTATATTTACGAGGGAGATAGTATTCGTGTGTATCAGCTGCGCGAACGGTATGCTGTAGGTCGTCGTTCATGGAAGTGGTGACACAGACTATTTTTCTTTCTTGTAGATTTGGCAGTTGTCAGTGCCTACATTATGTGGAAGTTACAGAAGACAGAAGCAGACCAGCTAACATTTAGGTAGCATTTGACAAGGCAGCTCATCTCCGGCTTCTCAAGTCGTAAGCGATGAGGAAGACCCGTTCGTTTCAGACGCCAAAGAGAGGCGTGTCTGGAGTTCCAGATAAAGTTCGTCTGGCGAAAGTTCTAACTCATTTGCCAACGAAAGGTACTACAAACAGAATACCGCCAATGTAGCACCAAAACAAACAAAAAAAAAGAGGACAAATATAATGTGTTGCAACTGTCGTGTACCTTTGTGTCTAGCACCATGCTTCTCGAAGTTCCATAGTACGTCACCTTAGTGAACTCAATGGATAATATGAACTAATAAAGAAGTAAATGAAATGTTTAATATGCTTTTTGTACTAAAAAAATAAAATTTATACTTTTTTTAATAATCAAATCCAGTTACTCAAAAATTCGGTAGGAACAATAGTTCTCTAATTTTTTATACCCGTAGGCTAAACTCTCATTTTCAAGATTTAAACTATGATTTTATGTGTAGCTACTTAGACCAATAAAGTATTCATAAAAAGTCTACAACTTCTGGAAATAATTTGGTGACTAAAGGGTTAAACCTGATTGAGCATGTCTGGGATGCACTTGGAAGGCGCATTGCAGCCAGACCAGCACCTCCCACAACGTTTGCAGAGCTGGATATTTCACTTGTGGAAGAATGGCCACTGTCTATGACAAGCAGGTGTGTCTATGACCGTCCGAGGTAATCACACACCATATTAGAGGGCAACGAGAATTACTTTATCGCTATTATGGTAGACCGAAGGTGCGTCGCTCTAAGTAAACGCCAAGTAAACCTCAAGTAAAGACACAGCAAAATGTCGTACTGTATCATACACAAATTACAATTGTAACCAATATCTGAATAAAATATATTGCCATATGTGTAATGTGTATATGTCACCTGATCCATTAATTGTTTTGAGAAGCGTATACTACTGTATTAAAATAAGATGTTGGTCAGAGTTCTTACCAAACTTGTCTGACAATACTAGCCGACTTCAAACTTCTACACAGTACCTACTCTCATCAACATTCGGATGGAGATAGGTATTTATGTATTAAATAGATGTAATATCTAACATATAAAGGCGGAAACGTTGTTACCAAAAATCTTCAAAAGTTATTTATCGATTTACTCAAATTTTTAACAGAATTTAGTATTCAGGCGGACGTGGACTATGTATTTATTTTAAACGACAAAGTGTATATTTAATGTTAAACTTTTTGGTCAGAAGTTTTAATTACAAACCAGTTACTGACACGAATAATTTAAATTTTAACAGTTTTTCATTGGCATTTTGCTCCGATTGTTACCAGCATGATATTGGAGTACCTGGGAAGCAGGTTGCTAGCATTACTTGCCCAGGGCCCCACTGGATTTTACCCCTAACGGTTGAGGGACTAACCGGTGGATTTGGTAGTCTTTGCCGTCTGAGCACAAAGGTGGCCATGACTCAGAATATGTCCGAGGTGCCCAACCTTCTTCCATAGTAACTGGTATCCCAACTGTCAGGACCACTTACTTGGCCACTCATTTGTTGCCCGTGGTTCATGAACTAGGACATGACTACAGGAACCCACGCCATGAACGGTGAAAGGCATAATCAGTCTCTAATAATAATAATAATAATAATAATAATAATAATAATAATAATGATAACGACACTTTTTCATTACACTTTCGATTTTGTCAGTTCAGACGTTAAAAAGAAAAAAAAAATTGATCAAGAATTGGTGCTGTAGTGTGTAGCAATGTATGCCTCTCATACCTGGACAATATCCATAAATAAAATACGGTGAAGTATTTGGGTTACGTTATTGCAGACCCTTGTTAAAAGATCGAGTGAATAGATGAAACGACGTAAGAAGGAAATTCTACGATGATCTGAAGTAGAAAGGCCGTTTAAGAGAACAATAGAACGTGGAAGACAGGAGTAGATATTTATCACAATGGCAGACAACCACGTCCTTGTAAATGAATAGAAATATTAGTGGGAAGAGTTCTCTAGAAAATGTGCACATGACTTTTTAAAACAAGTTATGATTTATCCAGAGGTCTACAATGATGGAAAAAAAATGGAAGAAATTGGCTTGTGATAGATCGAACTGGAAAGCTGCCAAAGATTGTTTTATGCAGCCGTGTCTTGACATAGGAGATTAGATTAGATTAGATGTACTTTTCGTTCCAGTAGATCCGAATTGAGGGAATCCTCTTGGATGTAGAACATGTCAGAACAAAATACACAGATTTACAATGATTACATTACTGCACAAGACTTGTACTGAAGTCCAACTGAACACAGTATTCATATTTGTGAATATTGTAGACAATAAGTTACAATCAATCACTTCTGGTAAGATATTCATCAATGGAGTAGAAGCAGTTGGCCACCAAAAAAATCCTTTACTCTCTTTTCAAACTGTACTTTATTGTGAGTTAAATTTTTTATGGCTGCTGGCATGTTATTGAAAATGTGTACTGCTGAATATTGGACACCTTTCTGAGCCAAAGTAAGTGACTTTAAATCTTTATGCAAGTTATTCTTGTTTCTAGTATTGATCCCATGGACTGAGGTATTGGTTTGAGAAAAAGATATATTTTTAACGACTAATTTCATTAGAGAATAAATGTATTGGGAAGCAGTAGTAAGTATCCCCAGTTCCTTAAATAGCCCTATACATGAGGTTCTTGAGTTGACACCACAAATGATCCGTAACGCACGTTTTTGTGTTCTGAAAACTTTTGCTTGGTCTGATGAGTTGCCCCAGAAAATAATCCCGTATGACATTATGGAGTGAAAGTATGCATAATATGCTAGCTTTTTTATTTTTATATCTCCTATATCTGACAACATTCGCATAGCCGTTGATGTATTATCTTAAACATTTACACTATAGGATGTCAGATCTTTTATATATTTTCGTACAAACACATCACATGTTAAGCCCACTTCCAACTTCCTGCGTAATCGGAGGGGTTCCGGCAGACCCTCAAGTGCCTGCGGCTATCAGCATCCCCCTGCAGAATTCCCTTCTCGAGCAGCCGGGGGGGGGGGAAGCCCCTGGATGAATGTGGAGGCCGATTCTCCTGCAGATACGCATCTCTCGTGTACCGCCCGAGTACGAATTAGTTGCCGTGAGCGTTCCGCCACTTCTGTCGCTGTTGCACCACCCCCAGTTGTGGTGGGCCTCAAATAAAAAATATATATTGGCCCACTTTAGGTTACGGTAGTAACACTAAAAGTGGGCCTTTGCGATCGTCTTTTGACACCTAGAAATTTAAATGAAAATAACGGCTTAACTATTCATCTGACACGATAATTGAATAACCGAATTTGTAGAGGAGAAAATTCACTACAACCTTGCTCTCTTATGTTTTTTTTTTTCATATCTCGTAGCGTTTCAAAGATATTTGCAAAAATAACGGCGATTTTGGGATGTCTGTCCGTCCGTCCGTCTGTCTGTCTGTCTGTCCGTAACGTGTTCCCTATTTTTAAAACGAACCGTTCAACCGATCCGCACCAAATTTTACAGACATGATTGTAGGCCGCCAGAGACCAGAACCTCCCTTTTTCAAATTTTTCGGACAAAAAATACGATAGTAATAAAAAAAAAGCCGTTTGTAATATAATTGTAATTGCAAACGAACTGTTCATTTGAAACGAAAATTGAATAACCTAATTGGTAGAGGAGAAAATTCTCTACAACTTAGCTCCATTATGTTTTTTTCATATGTCGTATCGTTTGAGACATATTTGCCAAAATAACGGAGATTTGACACCCTCCATTGAATTAACGAAAACCAGCCGTTTGGAGATGTCACGTAACATTCCTCGCCCAGAACTCTCCGTGGCACACGCCATCTTCCGTTGCGTACTTGATGATTTTCTTATTGTAACTCACACGTTGTCATTTCAAAGCAATGGCGCACTGAAGAATTAACAAAAACAAAACTTTCTTCGTACGATAAATGATAATGTAGTGTCCATAAATGCCATACTAGCATCAGTTAACAACGGCCATCAATGTAGCGTAGTGGGAAAGGCGTTGGACTATGACGGTAAAGGTCGGTGGTCCCGCCCCTACCTCAAATTTTTTTTCTAATAGGGTTCCAGACACTCTTATTAATTAATTTTTTATTATTTAAATTATTAGTTTGATCCAAAATGTTCGCAAAAACTTATAAAACTACAAATCTAAAGTGGGCCGTAAAACACGTCAGTGCGGTTTTTTATTTGTTAATTTTCTATAAATGGTTTAGTGATTGATGAATTACTTTGAATAAAAATATGTAATGCAAGTATACTTCATCTACATGTACATACATACTCCGCAGTCCACCCAAAGGTGTTTGGCGAAGTGTACCTAGCTATTACCACTACTAGCTACTTTCTTTCCTGTTTCACTCCCATGGACAACGAGGGAGAAACAAATAATTGTATGCATCCGTACGAGCCCTAATCTCTCTAATCTTATCTTTGTGGTCTTTACGCGAAATGTACAGGATGTCTCACGAAAGACGCCTGCCAGGCGTCCGCGGATCGCGCGGTACGGCTCCCGGCCGCCACCACTGCATCCGCCGTCCACGGCAGCGCCCGATTCTCGGACTCTATTGTGCCTCGGGCGCATACACTGAGTTAAAGTCTAAAAAACATTGCCATCTGAGAAACCTAAGCTTACCTTTATTTACAGTAGATGTTCAAAATGATGTCCCTCTATGGAAAGAGCGGCCTGACATCTCTTGAACACATTTGCTAATGCTCGATGAATTTCGTCTCCGGAAATGACTAGGCCAATCTTTTTTCACGAAACAATAAATTCTGACAGGTATGTGAACAATATCCTGCTTCCATTTTTTCAAGAACTTTCACCCAACGAAAAGCTGTACGGTTATTTCATGCAGGGCAATGCAAGATCACACATTGCCAATGCTTCTATAGCAGCAATAAGACGTGTTTTTGATAATAGGATAGTTGACTGGCCTCCTCGTTCTCCGGATCTAAATCCCTGTGACTTTTATCTTTGGGGAATGTTAAAAAGACAAGGTGTAAGCAAGCATATACTCGAAGACTTGGAAGACAGGATTCGACCAGTCATTTCCCAGATTTTGGCAGCCGAAATTCGTCGAGTGTTCGCAATGTGTTCAAGAGATCAGGCCGCTCTTTCCATAGAGGGACATCATTTTGAACATCTACTGTAAATAAAGGTAAGCGTAGGTTACTCAGATGGCAATGCTTTTCAAACTTTCACTCTGTGTATGTGCCCGCGGCACAACAGAGTCCGAGAATCGGGCGCTGCCGTGGTCGTCGGATGCGGTGGCGGCGGCCGGGAGCCGTACCATGCGATCCGCGGACGCCTGGCAGGCGTCTTTCGTGAGACACCCTTTAGGTTGGCGGCAGTAGAATCGTTGCGCAGTCCGCCTCAGATTCTGGCCCTCTAAATTTCTTCAACAGTGCTTCTCGAAAACAGCGTCGCCTCTCGTCAAGCGACTCCCAGTTGAGTTCCCGAAGCATTTCGGTAACACTCGCGCAGTGATTTAATCTACCAGTTACAAGCCTCGCCTCCCGCCTGAGAACTGCCTGATGGAGATCCCAAACACTTGAGCAATACTCAAGTCGGGGTCGTACAAGGGTTTTATATGCGGTCTCCTTCACAGGCAAATAACACCTTCCCAAAATTCTGACAACAAAGCGAAGTCGACCATTTCCTTCCCCACGACTGTCCTTATATGCTCGTTCTATTTCGTATCGCTGTGCAGCGTAACGCCTAGGTATTTAATGGACACGACTCTATCAAGCAGCACACTACTAATGCTGTATTACAACATTACGGGATTGATTCTCCTACTTATCTGCATCACCTTACATTTTTCTACGCTGAGAGCTAGTTGCCATTCCTCACGCCACCTAGAAATTTGGTCCAAGTTATCCTGCATCCTACTACAGTCATTCAGTGACGGCACCCTCTTGTACACCACAGCATCATAAGCAAATAGCCGCAGATTGTAACTCACTCTGTCCGTCACATCATTTATATGTATAGAAAATAATAGCGGTCCTATCACACCTTTCTGGGGCACCCCTGACGATAGTCTAGTCTCTGATGAACACTCGCCATCGAGGACAATGTAGTGGGCCCTATTACTTAAGAAATATTCGAGCCACTCACATATTTGGGTACCTATTCCACAAGTTCGTACCTTCGTTAGCAGTCTGTAGTGCGGTAACGTGTCAAACGCCTTTCGAAAATCGAGAAATGCGCAGTCAGTCTGCTGCTCCTCATCCGTAGCACGCAAGATTTCGTGAGAGAAAAGGGGAAGCTGGGTTTCGCACTATCGATGCTTCCTAAAGCCGTGCTGATGCATGGACAGAAGATTTTTCGTCTCAAGGTGATTTACAATATCGGAACTGAGAATATGTTCAAGAATGCTACAGGAAACTGATGTTAATGATATGGGTCTATAATTTGATGGGTCTGTTCTGTTGCCTATCTTATGCAGGTGAGTAACTGTGCCTTTTTCCAGTGTCTTGGTACTTTGCGCTTTTAAGTCTTGGGTGCGTAATGGACTTTACATCAGAGGAGCAAAATATTTGATCTAATTTTTAAGAACAGTCACTTTAGCTGATGATTAAACAAAAGTCTATTATACTTTGAATCATTGTTAAATCTTTCCACGTAGTCGCTTTATTGAAAACTGATCTGAAACGATAGCTGATAGTATTTCCAGTGATGAACTGTCTCTCGTCTGAATATTAGTTCTCAAGTTAATTTGCTTAAATATTTGAGTAATTTGACTCCAAACTAAAACTACACAATCTGAACCCAACTGCTCGTGTAGTTCGTTTGGCAGAGTAAACACAAGTCAACCCAACCCCCTCTGCAGCAACTTTCTTTAATAACAGAAATTTGCTGCAGAGGGGGTTGGGTTGACTTGTGTTTACTCTGCCAAACGAACTACAAAAAATGTTCAAATGTCTGTAAATCTATCGGACCAAACTGCGTGGTCATCAGTCCGTAGCTTACAAACTACTTAAACCTAGGTAAACTAACCTACGAACAAACACACACACCCATGCCCTAGGGAGGACTCGAACCTCCACGGCGAGCAACCGCGCGCTCCGCAGCGAGGTGCTTTAGACCGCTCGGCTACTCCACCGCAGCCAAACGAACTACACGAGCAAAAGAAGGAAGGAAGCTTGGAGTTTAGCGTCCCGCCGACAGCGTGCTCATTAGAGATGGAGCTTACGCTCGGAATGTTTGGGTAAGGATGTGGAAGGAAATCGGCCGTGCTCTTTCAAAGGAACCATCCCGGCATTTGCCTGGAGTGATTTAGGGAAAGCACAGAAAACCTAAATCAGGATGGCCGGATGTGGATTTGAACCACCGTCCTTCCGAATGCGAGTCCAGTTTGTTACCACTGCGCCACCTCGCTCGGTCAAACACGAGCAGTTGGGTTCACTACCTCGGTTGCCGTGATGCTGTCTCCACTGCGTACAACCGACAGAAAGACGTCGAAATATTTCAGTTCATTCTGTCGATAACAATACTTCAGAGACTAGGTATCTCACCTGTTCCGCTAATTCTTTTGACCAGTGTAGATGTATACAGTTTTGCGGCAATGTATTGCCACAAAATGGAGCCCGTGTAAACGCACAAAATGCCACGAGTTCGGCGGGTATAGTGCCGCCACAACGTAACTTAAAGCACCAGTCTGTCAGTCTCGTCTCCCGGGAAAGAGACAACTATCGATTCTAAAGCGCGTAGCGACGCTGCAGCACTTCTACAGCTGAAGTACAGATCGATGGCGCACTGTTGACCTCCCAGTGAGTCTCTCATGCGTCACAGAGTTTTCAGTGAAAGTGTGTTGTTTGGTAGGGAGCTGTAACTCGCTGCAAATGGTATGTTGTTTTGTGTCCCAGCCTCGTCGCTAGCGTCGTCTCGTTTCCGTCGTAGGTGTCGGTGGTCGAGTAGAAAGACCGACACAGGAATAAAGGATGCACGCTTGTGCAGGTAGGAGATGACCCGCCAGTGGGACAGCAGAAACTAGAAACACTATGTGGTGTCGCACAAGTCCAAAGTGCGCGCCACCTACTTTCGCCGCGCGCCGCCATGCACGCACGGCGCGGCGTTCTTACGACGTCAGCCACGAGCGCCCTCTGGTACAACTCCGCTCGTGGCCACCACTGAACGACATCGTTCACTTGGGACTGAGATAGGAACCAGTTAGGACTTCGTATTCAGAGAGGCACCAGTGAAGACTTGGCTATCGGACAGGTACTTGGCAGACCTCTAGCTCAACTATGTATCAGCATTCTGCCGTACAGAACAATGTTAAAGTTAAGTATTGTATAAATAATGTGCAATATATATCTCGTTCTAATTTACTCTAGTGTTTCTAGTTTCTGGCTGCTCCCCTCCGTACCTGCACCAGCGTGCTATCTTTATTCCTGTGTCGGTCTCATTCCACTCGGTCACCGACACCTACGACGGAAACGAGACACAAAAGCGGCGACGAGGCTGGGACACAAAACACTAGAGTAAATTAGAACGAGATATATATATTTCACAGAGATTTAGTAATACTTAACTTTTACATAGCTCAGTACTGCAGAATGCTGATACATAGTTCAGCTAGAGGCCTGCCTAGTGCCTATCCGATAGGCAAGTCTTCACTGGTGCCGCCGGCCACGGTGGCCGAGGGGACTGAGGCGCTCCAGTCACGGTCTGCACGGCCACTACGGTCGGGGGTTCGAGTCCCCCCTCGGGCATGGATATTTGTGCTGTCCTTAGTCTTAGCTAGTTCATAAGTAGTTTGTAAGCTTAGGGACTGATGACCCCGTAGTTAAGTCCCATAAGTTCTACAAACATTTGAACATTTTGAACACTGGTGCCTATCTGATTCCGAAGTGTTAGCTGGTTCCTATCTCAGCCCCAAGTGAACGATGTCGTTCAGTGGTTGCCACGAGTAGGATCGCAGCAGAGGGCGCTCGTGGCTGACGTCGTAAGCACGCCGCGCCGTGCGTGCATGGCGGCGCGCGGCGAAAGTAAGTGGCGCGCACTTCATACTTGTTCGACACCACATGTTGCCATGGTAAAAGCCGAAGATAAAACATTTTATGCATAACATTTTTAGTATCCGTATTTTTAATAGTTCCGATATTCTTTTTATAAAAACCTTAATTGAGCGCGCCTAAAAAGTTGCATAAGTGGTCGTGTGAGGTGTTTAGCACCCCCAGTTAGTAAATTATAACACAAATGCATGCAAAATCAGACTTTTATTAATGAAAATATTTGAACTTATATGTCAGTCAATAAACGCTAGTTTCAAACTCCTCTTTAATGACAATTACCAACTTGTTACTACGAAAAATATTTTTATCAAATCCTACTTTTCTTCTTTATAATTTTGGCAGAGTACAATCATGTGGCCATTGCACACATTTTTGTGCTAGAGTATTCAGTCATTGTTTTCCTGTCCTTATTTCGTGGAAATACATAGCACCCTTTGTATGACTGCGATCGGCCTGCTACAGAAACAGGATCTTGCTGCTGAATTACATTATGTCGTTTTAAGCATTTTTGTAGCTCTCGTGGAAGTGTGGATAAGCTGGTTTTTTAATATTTGGTGAGGTTTGACTAAATGGACTGCCAGTTGCTTCAAAAATACCGTTCGAGGTATACTGGAAGCAAGTTTACATTCATGTATTACATAGGAATTTATACTTGTCATATTAAAAATAAGAAAAAAAAGTCAGCAATGCCCATCTTTTATTAATTACTTATACAATTTGCGCGCGTTTATATAAAAATGAATGATTTCGGGATTTCGTCTGGGACACTCAACTTATCAATTCGAAATGGGCACTCACTATAACTTCATGCTCTTACTAATTTTCAGATGCACTATCGACAGTCTCTTCTTGCTCTTCCAAGAGCTGCATCATTTTCCGTTCATTTCGTGCAAGAGGCAGTTTACTGCTAACCTAAAACAAAAATACCACATCATAATCTTAAAAGCGTCCGAGTATTATAATTCAACTTATTTAACTCCTTTTAATATCTTTATTTACGCCAATTATCTCAAAATTTCTCTTCGTTTTGACGGCAGGTTTCGGTCAGTGATGACCATTTTCAAGTGTACAACAAATCAGAAATAGGAGGACACGTTTAGTAACAGACTATCTTATAAAACACAAATAATGCATTACAGTCGTCAATAAATAAAAACATGTTTACAAATATTAAACAGCATACCTGTTGTTACATTCCTTAATTCAATATAGCCATAATGGCAACAAAAAAGCATAAGTGTATTTTCATTAATGCGTCGTGATTCAAGTTTAAAATAAACACAGAAATGGGCCACAGAGTTGGTGACAACATTTGCTGCCAGCCGCGGTGGCCGAGGGGACTGCGGCGCGCCAGTCACGGTCTGCACGGCCACTACGGTCGGGGGTTCGAATCCCCCCTCGGGCATGGATATTTGTGCCGTCCTTAGTTGTAGCTAGTTCATAAGTAGTTTGTAAGCTCAACAAACATTTGAACATTTTGAATATTTGTAAGCTGCGTTAACGATGTGTCGTCACCGCTCGAGGCATTTTTGTAGTCAAACCGGGGGGGAGGGGGGATGCTATCGTGACGCAGCGTCCCAGCCGTGACGTAGATTCGCTGCTGACGTTTGATACATTTCTCCAGAGTGAGTGTAATTGCCACAAAACGTAGACTTTAAGCGGGAGGGAGCGACAGAGACACCGCAGACTGCGTTGCAGTTAAGCCTGAATGGGCATGATTGTTGCCGACGTAGTTGCGTCGTTTCGCGCGTTCACTGTGCGGCGATGCACCCGTGTATTGCGAGTAACACAAACTGCCCTTCCTAATGGCCTGGGCCGTTTTCGTGGAAACGCGTGTTGCTGCGTGCAAACAGCTTTAAATTTTTCCCTGATGGCGCGAAAAAAAAAGGAAAAAAACAATGTTGCCTACTGTGTATCTGGCTCGTCACTGGTGTCGCGCTAATAGGATAGGCCGCAGTTTTTTCGCCGTTGTCGCCACCGATGCACAGTGAATGGAAGCGGCTTGTTGTAGCGGCTCCGTTTGACAGGACGCATAGAGTCACTACCGACGGCAAATGACCTTCGGAAACACAAAAACGTTTTAAGGTTGGACGGTGTCATTTTACCATTTCGCGGACAAATATTTGAAACATTAACATTTAGAAATCATCCAGCTTCCGTACAATCAATACTCTGCATTGATCGACGGCATGTCTACGATGATTGATAACTCGTTCTTTGATATAATCGGTGTGATGATTGAGTCTTCATTGGAATTGAATTAAAAAAAAATGTTCTAATGTTTGTCAAGCTTAAGGGACTTAACTGCAGGGTCATCAGTCCCTAAACTTACAAACTACTTATTAACTGTGAAACCTTAACTTTTCCAGGCGTAATGAATGTTCAAACAACTTACGGGTATGCTGCCGATATTTCGGCAGGAGGACACCCTGCCATTCTCAAGGCACAACTGCACTTAAGGAAGCAATGTGCAAGCGTATTTAATACCTCGGTTTGCAAAGGGTAAACAAGGAAGATAACACACACAGTACAAGTCACTGCAGAGTCAAGACAACCAAAGATGACCAAACATCAAAAATATCGATAGTGACTTAATCAACAGGTGAGATAGCATTAATTTCGTCTCTCTGTTTTTTACGAGAGACAGTGCCGGATTCCAAGCAGAATTTAAACAAAAACCACCATCTCTGTTTATAAGGTCGCTTGCTAGTTCAATTTCGTCAGCTTCCTTAATAACACTATCCCAATAGGTGGAAGTGCATGCCAGAATCTCCGTGTTGTTGTATTCCATAGGATGACCAGTGCCAAGACAGTGTTCTGCAACAGCGGATTTGTTTGGCTGTTGTAAGCGCGTGTAACGTTTATGTTCAATACACCGGTCTTCCACAGTCCTAATTGTCTGACCAATATGACATGCCACAACTGCAAGGTATACGATATACACCTGCTTTACGCAAACCAAGATCATCCTTTACGGACCCCAACAGGGCCTTTATCGTAGGTGGTCGAAAAACACATTTCACATAATATTTCCGCAATCTTGTTGGAAATGCTTCCTGCGTAAGGCAAAAAGGCCATAGATTTAGGTGCCACTTCATTACTAACGTCACTCACCCGTTGCACAGAAGGCTGATAGCGCAATGCACGTTTTATCTGTCTCTCACTATAACCATTCTGACGAAAGGTCTCCTCGAGATGGGACAACTCAGTCGACAAACTTTCATGGTCTGAAATGACATGTACCCTGTGAACCAAGGTACGAAGTACTCCTTCACGCTGAGTTGGATGGTGACAATTATCAGCTCGCAGATACAAATCAGTGTGAGTAGGCTTCCTATAAACAGAATGTCCCAGTGTACCATCAACCTTCCTTCTGACCAACCCATCAAGGAAAGGAAGACAGCCTTTCTTTTCCACCTCCATTGTGAACTGAATATTCGGGTGGATTGAATTTGGGTGTTCCAAAAAACCGTTTAAAGTCTCACTATCATGAGGCCAAACGACAAAAGTGTCCTTTTACATATCTGAAAAAACACGCAGGTTTCAGAGTCGCTGACACTAAAGCACGTTCCTCGAAATCCTCCACAAACAAATTGGCCACAATACGTGACAACGGGTTCCCATTGCAACTCCATCAGTTCGTTCATACTCAGTACTATGTCAGTACTTATAAACAGAGATGGTGGTTTTTGTTTAAATTCTGCTTGGAATATGGCACTGTCTCTCGTCAAAAAACAGAGGGACAAAATTAATGCTGCCTCACCTGTTGATTAAGTCACTACCGATATTTTTGATCTTTGGTCATCTTTGGTGGTGTTGACTCTGCAGTGACTTGTACTGTGTGTGTTATCTTCCTTGTTTACCCTTTGCAAACCGAGGTATTAAATACGCTTGCACATTGCTTCCGTAAGTGCAGTTGTGCGTTGAGAATGGCAGGGTGTCCTCCTGCCGAAATATCGGCGGTTGTCGACGACGTCACCCGGCAGCATACCCATAAGTTGTTGGTACTTATTTAACTACCTTATACTAAGGACGACACTAACATCCATGCCCAAGGGGGGATTCGAACCCCTGATGGGGAACGGCCCCGCGCATCGTAGCACATTGGCTCAATGCGCTCGGCGGCTCCTCCGCGGCTTGAATTTAAAGCCAGGATAATATTCTTCCATGTGAATCTTAAGTGTCAACGGCCTCTATTCCTCAGTCTTCGTTCCGTTATGTTTTAAATCATCTTTCACATCGTGGACAGTGTTCTTTGTCCACGACGTTGCTCCTTTTTTCTTTTCTATTATGAAAGGTAGACAATGGAACTACAGATGAGGTGGTGATTGAGCTTCAGAGACACTTCACAGCTCTTCACCTAGCTGGAGTAGATGAAGCTCTTAAGTATAACCGAATACCCACAGTAATGCTCTCTAATCTGAACTTTCCCCATAGCAATGCGGACTGTGAAAGTGTTTTCAACCTTGCGAAGAAAAATATAACCTCTGGACTCTTTTTATTTTGAACACCAGTAGTCTTGTTCATGTTATGTCAAAATTCTTTCTGAAGACTTTTTGCAGGGGGCTAAAAAGACCAGAACTATGACTTTAAAGTCGAACTAGCATGCATTTGCAGTGCGTATTATTTCTTGCCTGTATTATCGCATATCTGCATAAATTATCAAGGAAATCATTTTACGGATGTACCAAAGCAATATGCACCAAGCCTACTGCTGCGTAACATGGATTTTTTCCTTGACAGTTACGTTCATCTTCAAATCGTTGGTATATCATGTAATTAGATGTGATTTTATTCGAGTATCCTGTTTAATCCATTAACTAACTTGTACCCAAGAAGTATTATTATTTTTATCAAGCCCGGGGTATGTCGAAAACCGTTACATTTCGTAGTTGCGTGTTAGTTTTAATGATAGTCCTTTTCAAAAGTCGCTATGTATGCATGTGGGACTATAAACAGAACTTTTTTAAAAAAAGGTAGGAAAGACACAAATGTACAAAACAATGCCAGTGTGATACTTTCTGGCTGTGAATTTTGAATTGATAGAAAAAGGGATAAAAAACATAGTAAAAATGAGAGTTTTAAAATGGACCGATAATTCCAAAAATGTTCAAATGTTTATATAGCTTATGGGACTTAACTACGGGGTCATCAGTCCCTAAACTTACAAACTACTTACGAACTAGCTAGTAGTAAAGTCGGGACAAATATCCACGCCCGAGGGGGGATTCGAACCCCCGACCGTAGAGGACCGATAATTCCAGTCGTGGTGAAAAGGAAAAGCTCTCGGACAGAAGAGAGGTTGGTCGAGCGAGAAACAGATGGACCTAACCATCTGAAGTCGGAACGAGTGTATTGCCTTATCCTTGAAGTGGAGGTGAAGTTGCGACCTAAACGTCCCGTCGATGTCGTGCTCATTAGTGACGGAGCAGACATGCTATTAGTTTTGATCAGGGGTGGGGAAGGAAATCTGTTATGCGTTTTGAAAGAAAGCATCCTGGCATTTGCCTGCAGTGATTTAGGAAAACCACAAAAAACTTAATAATGCTGGCCACAGTGGGATTTGAACCACCATCCTCCCGTATGCGAGTCCCGCGTGCTAACCACTTCCAAATGTGTCGTAGCTACACCGGATCACGCAACCAAGTTAGTTCGCATTACGGTCATGCCTACAGTTTGATTTGTCGCATAGCATACTACATCTTTGATACCTGAGAGCGATTACACACTGCGTGTGCGTCAAAGTCCTGAATTTGGTAAAGAAGAAAATTGAGAGGAAAACAGAAAAAAGCCGCCCGTGGACCCATTCTGTCGCTCTCAGATGTTAAACGATATGTCATAATCAGTGTTACATAAATTGCATAAACTGCAGACCTGTCATAAGCAGGTGGATGACTGTGTGTGTGTGTTTGTGTGTGTGTGTGTGTGTGTGTGTGTGTGTGTGTGTGTTATGTAAGTGCCGCCGGTTCCGCGCACGTGTAGTTGATTTCAAACTTTTAGCACGATCCTAGCCTTGTAGTTGGGTTCACCTGCTTCAGTTAATTCCAAGGACTTACCATTATGACAGATTTATTGGCCAATGTCGGCGCACAGTAACAGTCAAAAGCCCACTTCATATTCCAGACTTTTTCCATTCAATAGCATTTTCATTTATTGACTTAGGAATATGCGAAAACCGAACTTATGTTTGTAGCTCAGTGTGTGACAATTTACACGAAATATTTTTCCTCATATACCACAATATATACAGAATTGAGCATATAATTATTCCTTTACCCTGTAATAAACTAATGTCAAGGGTTTCTGATTTCACAATTTGTTGTTGTTGACTGTGCATTGTTCTAAACAGTACCACATTCACAGACTCTTAATGATAAGACTGTTCAAAATGTTCAAATGTTTGTTAAGCTTAAGGGACTTCCCTGCGGGGTCATCAGTACCTATACTTAAAAACTACTTATGAACTACCTTATACTAAAGACGACACAAACATCCTTGCCCGAGGGGGATTCGAGCCTCCGACAGTAGCGGCCGTGGAAACTGTGACTGGCGTGATAAGACTGTTTACCATGTTTCCTACTTTGTACATTTACAGAAGACGGTGAGTCAGGAAACTATTTGAGCCAGAGAGCGTTAAAGAAAGTTCAAATGTTCAAATGTTTGTAGAACTTATGGGACTTAACTACGGGGTCATCAGTCCCTAAGCTTACAAACTACTTATGAACTAGCTAACACTAAGGACGGCACAAATATCCATGCCCGAGGGGGGATTCGAACACCCGACCGTAGTGGCCGTGCAGACCGTGACTGGAGCGCCTCAGTCCCCTCGGCCACCGCGGCCGGCGTGAATGATTATGTGGTGGTTGGGTTAAACACGGTAGTTTGTTTACAAACAAAACAGGTTAATATTTTGTGTTTAAAAAGTGATCTGTAGCTTCTCTCAGATGGTTAGTTGTAGGTTAACAGAGATTTTTCTTTCCGTATGTGAGCGCCGAAGACGTGATTTTTTGGGGTAAGACCTGTGATCGATGGTACAATCTGTTATCTATAATAACTACAGATTATTTCTATCTACAATACAGAAGTATTAAGATATCCCGCATACTGGTTTTCCGACATCTTGATGACGTCATGGGTCAAAGCAGACGGGTGGTATCCCAGTCTACAGTTATGCCAAAATTGCTCTTATTCTCACTGTTTATTGGTGATATTATTTCTTAGCTGACAGTTCAGTTTTGTTGACGGCTTTCCATATCTGACCAGAGAACATTAGACTACGTATAAAATCCACCATCACAAATGTTTTTGAGTAAGTATGGTTACCATCCCATAGGACGTCATGCATGGAGAAAATCAAGAAAACAAACTCGTTACACAACTAACCTCTTGTCATGAATAGGAATAAAAGTATTTCATGTTTCGTGTGTACTTTTATAGTACTTTCAAAGATGCCTTGCCCTATAAAGGTTAAAGTGTACATTGGAATAGCGAGAAGGCAGTCTGATTAAGGAAGGCGGAATAGCTGCCCCTGTGGACTATGGCCACAGGTGGAGAGACATTAGCCGGAACTATTGGTCAGGACAACCTATCACGGCGGAGACTAGAGATCGAAGAAGGAAGCTGGCGGATCCGACGTCAGAGGCCACGTGATTACATGCAGCTCACTAGCTGGTAGACCAGTAGTGCAGACTTCTAGAGGGTAACGCAAACAGGCCAGCAGTACCGAACCACCACCAGGACGTGGACGGACGTGTGATGGGCCAAGTCCAACGCACGGCCCGCTCCTGTATGTAGTTGAAAATGTACTTTGGGGGGGGGGGGGATGCTCTGGGCAGATGGAGATATTCCGTTACAACATTGATACAGGTCGTCTGGGATAGAATCCTGAATTTTCCTTCTTCCGTCAATATAATATCCTTCATTTCTCCGTATTCGTTTCGTTTTTCTTCATCCACAAATGAATGTCAACAACTACCGCCCAATCTCACTTCTGACTGCTCTACCAAAAATTCTTGAAAAAGGAATGTATTCCAGAGTAGCTTCACATATCAATAAAAATAAAGTTCTAAAAAATGTCAGTTTGGTTTCCAGAAAGGCTTTTCAACAGAAAATGCAGTATATATTTTCACTAATGAAATATTAAATGCTCTGGATAACCGTAAATCACCCGTTGGGATTTTTTGTGATCCATCAAAGGCCTTTGATTGTGTTAACCATGGAATTCTTCTAGATAAGCTTAAGTATTGTGGTATGAGTGGGAAAGTGCACAAATGGTTTAAATCATACCTAAATGGAAGAGTTCAGAAAGTTGATATAAGTAATTCACATAATATACAAAAAAACAGCCGAGTCCTCAAACTGGGGAACTATCAAGCATGGGGTGCCAAAGGGTTCGGTACTGGGACCTTTGCTGTTCTTAATATATATTAATGATTTGCCTTTCTATATTCATAAAGATGCCAAGCTAGTTCTCTTTGCTGATGATACAAGTATCGCTGTCACACCCGAATCACAGGAATTAACTGATGAAATTGTCAATGAAGTATTTCAGAGAATTATTAGGTGGTTCTCTCTAAATGAACTCTCTTTAAATTTTGAAAAAACAAAGTATATTCAGTTTCACACAATAAATGGCATCACACCATTAATTAATATTGACTTCAACCAGAAAACTATATTCAAAATTTTTAGGTTTATGCATTGATGAGGGATTGAATTGGAAGAAACACATTGAAGAAACGTTTGAGCTCAGCTACTTATGCTATTAGGGTGATTGAAAACTTTGGTGATGTACAACTCAGTAAACTAGCATACTATGCCTATTTCCATTCTCTGCTTTCTTATGGCATCATATTCTGGGGTAATCCATCATTTAGTAAGAAAGTATTCATTGCCCAAAAGCGAGTCATTAGAATAATTGCTGGAGCCCACCCAAGATCATACTGCAGACAATTATTTAAAGGATCTAGGAATCGTAGCAGTAGCTTCACAATATATATATATTCACTTATGAAATTTGTTATTAACAATGCAACTGAATTCAAATGTAACAGCAGTGTGCATAACTACAACACTAGGAGAAAGGGTGACATACACTATTCAAGGTTACACTTAGCTCTATCACAGAAAGGGGTTAATTATTCTGCCACAAAAGTCTTTGGTCACTTACCAAGTAATATAAAAATTCTGACAGATAGCCAACTAGCATTTAAAAATAAATTAAGAGAATTTCTGAATGGCAATTCCTTCTACACATTAGATGAATTTCTAGATAAAAGTTAGTACTTTAGGAAAAAAAAAAAAAAAAAAAAAAAAAAAAAATAACAAAAAAATTCAAATATTGAGTGTCATGTAATATTATGTTTAGACACATTTCCTTTAACTGACACGTTCCACATCATTACGAAGTCTCATATTCATGATCTATGGAACAAGTATTAATCTAATCTAACCGAGACAGGGAAAAGTCTTAGGTTCCAATCCCAGTTCCGCCACACAGTTTTCACCCTTTAATGCATAATGCAGCTGATCAGCTGCATTTTTTCCATTATCTCTCAATCAACATTTTATCACAAATTCATTTGTAGCTGCTTGTATACATATGTTAGTAGCTCGTCGTAGAAATTATAAATTGCAGAGTGCTACTGAATCATTTCGACAGTTAGCTGTATTGAGCTACTCCTAACATGTGCGTTTGTTTACTTTAGCATTCCTCCATTGCCATGTAAAAGTAGTCAATCACAAACTACTGTAGCAATATGAGGTACTTTCTAGTACATCATCGAAGCAGTATATAGCTGAACAGCTATGGACTTTTTGTTTCTAGTAGTGTATAATAATTTTAAGAAAATTTTTTCAGTATTTTTCTCAGTATGTACTCATTATATATACGCTCGTTCTCTCCGCCGCGGCTAGGATTGTGTCATACCAATCGATCCCTTCTACTAGTTAACCTTAACAAATTCCTTTTTTTTCCCAATTGTGTTCAGTACATCCTCATTAGTTACATGATCCTCCCACGTTATCTTCAGCATTCTTCTGTAACTCCACATTTCAAAAGACTCAATCCTCTGTCTGAACAATTTATCGTCCTTGTTTCACTACCGCACAAGGCAATACTTAATACAAATGCCTTCAGAAAAGACTTCCTTCCACTTAATTTTCCCGAGGTGACTGAGGCGCTCCAGTCACGGTCAGCACGGCCACTACGGTCGGGGGTTCGAATCCCCCCTCGGGCATGGATATTTGTGCCGTTCTTAGTATTAGGTAGTTCGTAAGTAGTTTGTAAGTTTAGGGACTGATGACCCCGTAGTTAAGTCCCATAAGTTATACAAATATTTGAACATTTAAACATTTGGTACCGTTTATCCTCTAGCGACCTCATGTATCATATATGATACATCCGTTAAAATGAGTTTCCCTCACACTGGGTGCCGTTTTTCGTAAAAGTGCCGAGTGTATCGTATTCGCTACACTCCACAAAACAACGAGGCAACCTACTCATAGTTCTCATAGTGACCACTAGGTGTCAGGGGGAGTCGGTGACAAGTGTGTTTTGGACGAGTAAGTATTGCATCAAGGAAGAAAGGTTAGTATTGTCAATTCGTTAAGTATTTCTTTTAAATCAGTACTAAAATGTTGCTAATAGATCCCAGACTACAAATGTATCAAAGAAAGTGACATGAAAGACGATTTTCCTTCTGAAAAATCGTATTTTAGTAAATGTATCATATATGATATGATAGTCTCAGTTACTACTTTTCACATGTCTGACAGCAAATGGCGGATGTCTGTATTTTATGTTAGTGATTCGTTACTTCAATTATAAAATGGCATTATAATAGTGCCATTCATTTGGCTTCTACATATTGTGGAGTAAATCCTGTGTAAACTTGTAAAAGGTGGAGGAAGCAGTATTCAGTAGATAGAGATTCCTCGTCCTTTTGCTGTAAAGATGTATAACACACACATGGGCGGTGTGGACCTTATGGACAGAGTCATCAGCAAATATGCCTTGAGAGGTAGAACGAATTGGAAAATAAGGGTACTACACCATTTTTTGATTTTGCAAATGCTGCATCATATATTGAATATAAGAATGCTGCACTCGAAGAGAAGTGGCAAAGGAAACAAATACTGTCATACTTTTCCTTCAAGATGGATATTGCTGGAAACTTGATGTTCAGCACCGCTGAAAGAAACACAAACAATCCCGATAGTTACGAAGAAGAAAATCAAGAAAGGGAAGGGAACAATGAAAAGAAGAGAAGACCAGTTCAGCCAATACCACCAATGGCCAAAAGATACAAAAGTGTTATGCACATGCCAGAAATGGGTACCGAAAAAGAGTAGATCACGGTGCATAGGAATGGGCTGTTCAAAGTTAAGGAATGTGAGATGTACTGAATGTAAGGTCTTTTTGTGTTTCACTTCAGAAAGAAATTGTTTCAAAAAGTTTCATTCTTCATAACATTTTTAAAGATTTGTAAAAAAAAATTCAATTTATCATACTTCACAACAATTTTAAAAACTCTTAAAACTATTTTAATTTTTATATTTTTCTAAAAAATTTATTCCAACAAGAACATGTAATGAGGCAATTTGCAACAATTTTGTGGATTTTCTAGCATTAGGAGGTGTATATGTCATTGAAATCAGCAAAAATAAAGTAACATTTATTGTTTCACCGCGTGTCACATTGTATCGATAGCAACTCAATGTCTCGTATATTATACATAGCCTACAACAATATAGAAAAATTTAGAAAATACTATTCATGAATATTTTACCATCAGTGGTGCCAATAAACACATTTAAAGTTGTTTGGTTCAATTTACTTCAGGTCTCTAGAGGTTATAAGGCGTTGTGCAAGGGCAACACGTGAGTCCCGTAGCTGTGCCTCCGGCCCTCTACAGGGAAATGTGCGCGCTCTGGGCCCTGTATACCGTGTATATGACAGCCGTATCGAGCCGCCAATGTGTCGCCAAGGACTGACGCCTGCCGCTGCATCGAGCGGCAGCCCGCACAGCACGCGTGCACCGCGGCTTGTATAACAGGCAGGCGCGCAGCTGTAACTCGCCACTTGTTACACTCGCTGTAGTTCCATGTTATAATGGGATTACGTCTGCTCTAGTTTTAATTCCCAATAATTAACGTATCACCAACAGCCGTAAAGTTGATGTTGTTTTATTGAACGTCCGGTTTTGGTATTACATTAATACCATCTTCAGGTTCTATACCAGGGCTTTCCAAACTTTGCCTCATTGCGACACCCTTTTATAGCTTGCGGGACACCCTTTCACTAATGTAAATACATATGGTAGAATTTAAATGGTTCTAGCGGGAGGGGAGGAGGACGGAAATAAAGTATCGCTTAAATGTAGTTTGTAAACGAAACAAATCCTCGTACGTATTGACATGTTTAATGTTGATCCTGACTTGCAGCGATTACGTACTCTCATCGCAAGAAAAGGAAACATTAGGAACTATGGAGATGTACAACAGAGCAACACCGCAGACAACAATACCTAACTCACACAGTAATACTTGCGTCTTCTACATGCGATCCAACTTCTGAAACACGAAAACTGAATTTCGGAAACCGTTTTTCGCTGTCGTGTGTACATGTCAAGGCCAGATACGGTTTTCCTGGATCGATTGAAAACGGCATCTGGAAATTAGCTGCTCGGATTTCTGATTTAGACAGCACAGTGGCTGTTCCCTTTCACTTTAATATTATCACATTATTTTCAGAAATAAAGAGGATGTTCAAATGTTCAAGTGTTTGTTAAGCTTAAGGGACTTAACTATGGGGTCATCAGTCCCTAAACTTAGAAACTACTTATGAACTACCTACAACTAAGGACGGCACAAATATCCATGCCCGAGGGGGGATTCGAACCCCCGACCGTAGTGGCCGTGCAGACCGTGACTGAAGCGCCTCAGTCCCCTCGGCCACCGCGGCCGGCTAAAGAGGATGTATTTATGACAAGTGATGAATTATTATTTAAGTTCTATTGTTAGGTTCTTGCTTCGCCACGACCTCGGACGTCCCTACATATTCGGAAAAAAATGGATAAATATTTGTGACAAGTAAGAATATGAATTTCATTTCTGGTCCCAGAATCTGTTACATACAGGAAACTGAGGGAAAAAATATTAATGCGTACCAGGGATCGAACCACCGATCACTGCATTGACATTTAATTGTAATAAACGCTACCGAGGGTGACGTGGGTTTGATAAATCCATTAAAAAACCCTCAGGTGCAGGTTTTTGAAAAGGAAAACATACTACAGTTAAGGTTCATTCAAGCAGCTGCCAGTTCTAGCAACTGCGCGTGGGAAGAGCTGTTATCGAGTACCAGCAGCAGCTCTGAGCATGCGCAGTTTGCTGGAATCTGGCTATTGGCAGCTGGTGTGGGATGCGGTGGGTAGTTCCAGCGGGTAATGTTGTACATGCTCGGACCAGACAACAAAGATATTTACTCGCCGTTGACAATCCGGATAATCGCGAATCCCTATAACTGAGGTCCGGATAATCGAGTGACCGATCATTCCTTTAATACGTCATCTATGGTGTACTGAATGAAGAGAAGGATGATTAGCTGCAGGAGAGTCAAAAATTTTGAAATGTTTGTTAAGTTTAAGGGACTTAACTGCGGGGTCATCAGTCCCTAAACTGACAAACTACTTGTGAACTACCTTATACTAAAGACAACAGAAACATCCATGCCCTAGGGGGGGATTTGAAACCCCGATCGCAGCGGCCGTGCAGACTGTGACTGACACGCCGCAGACCGCTCGGCCACTGCGGCCGGCAAGGTGAGTCTTCAGGGTAGTATTTTGTGTTATTTTATGACAAGTTTTTTTGTTTAGAGTCTAAATTTGTTACTCTCGCGACACCCTTGATATTACTACGCGACACCCAGTTTTGAAAGCTGTGCTCTATACAAATCAAGTTACATATCAGTGTTGCATCTATAACTTCTTGCTCTCCATTGTCATATAAAACATAAAGAACAAGAAGTGCAAATGAACAATCATTAATTTAATACTATATACTGTCCTAAATAATGTATTTTATCGTTAGTTTCAACCACTGATTATACCAGTGACAATCCCCTACACCATTATTTCTTACAATTTTTTTTAATATATTTTATATATTTACCATTGCCTGAATTATCTAAGGCACAGACAGACGGCATAAATGTTATTTATTGCATACAATCAACGCCATTGCTTCTAGAAGTAATATCTTTCACATACTTACATTCTTGTATTATTAACTAGGTTTGAATCCATAATCGGATTGTTGTGCACAGCGACCGTTGATATAATTACTGCAAATAACACAGCGTTCGGTCGCAAAAAATCACAGGTTTCGATTAGGTATTCTTCATAAATGTCATTTTATTTTAATAGCAGCCTTTCATTATACCATTCATTAGGCATTATTATATTCCTTCAGTGCTCGTTGTTGGCTTATTTGTACCTCTTCTTCTTTATATTTTGGATGACATATGTAGAACATGATGTTATATCTCTAACACTTTATTTGCGTAGAGCGTGGAGATGGTATTACTGCAATGCGAAACCGGTCGTTAAATAAAACAACATAAACTTTACGGATGTTGCTGATACGTTTATTATTTGGAATTAAAACTTGTTAACATTGTACTCTCTTCATCCGTTCAGCAAGAACTTAGCACGTTTCGTTTGTTTAATACTGCTGCTATTTTATTTATCTACTATCTTTATTACGACTATATAGCACCCGTAAATAGCACACAGCGTGAGGTGACGTTGTTGTGGTCTTCAGTCCGGAGACTGGTTTGATGCAGCACTCCACCGTACTCTATCCTGCGCAAGCTTCTTAACTTCCTCATAAAAACGGCAACCCACATCCATTTGAATCTGTTCACTGTATTCGCTCTCTGCGATTTTTACCCCACACACATCCCTCCAATGCTAAATTTACGATTGCTTGATGTCGACGATTGTGTCCTACCAATCGATCAATTCTATTAGTCAAGGTATGCAAGGAATTCCTTTTCCCCGCAATTTTGTTCAGTATTTCGTCATTAGTTACGCGATCCGCCAACCTAATCTTCAGCATTCGTCTGTAACACGGCTTTTCAGAAGCCTCAGTCATCTTTCTGTCTGAAATATTTATCGACCATGATTCAGTACCGTACAAGGCAACACTCCGTACAAATACCCTCAGAAAAAACTTCCTTTGACTTAAACTAATATTCGATGTTGGCAAATTTATCTTTTTTTAAAACGTTTTCCTTTCCATTACCATTCTGAACTTTACATCCTCTTTATTACGACCATGTGTTATTTTACTGGCTATGTAACAAAACACATCTATCATTTATTGTTTAGTTACCTCATCTACTTCCTTCAGCATCGCCTGATTTTCTTAGACTGCACTCCATGACCCTTGTTTTTCTCTTGTTATTGTCCATCATATACGCTCCTTTCACCACACTGTCCATTCCGATCAAATGCTCTTACAAGTCCTTTGCTGTCTCGTACAGATTTACAATGCCATCGGCAAATTGCAAAGTTTTTATTTCTTCTCCCTGAAGTGTAGTTCCTTATCCAAATTTTTCCTAGCTTTCCTTCACAGCTTGCTCCATGTACAAATTGAATTGTCCTTCTACTCTAATAACTGATGTTTTGTTTCTGTACAAGTTGTAAATAACCTTCCGTTTCCTATATTTTACTCCTGCTGATTGCAGAATTTGAAGGGCTGTATTCCAATTAACGTCGTCAAAAGCTTTTTCCAGATCTACAAATGCTAGAAATACACTAATGTGGTCGGCGTTGCCTTCATATCTATGTCGACTACGATAATGCGTTCACTGCACTGATGATAGAAGTTTGCCCACATTCCTATTTTTATTCATTATTAGACATACTCATATAATACCCCCAACTGATTTTGTATTTATAACCCAGTAATCACTTGATCAAAAGTCAACTTTCCATCGAACTTCACTAATCCCCACCAACCTATCCATTTCTCTTTTTAAATTTTCTAACTTCCCTACCCGATTAAGGGATCCAACATTCCATGCTCCGATCCGTAGAATGCCAGTATTGTCTTTCCTGATGATCACATCCTCCTGAGTAGTCCCCGCCCGGAGATCCGAATGGGGGGGACTATTTTACCTCCGGAATATTTTACCCGAGAGGATGCCATCATCATATTTCCATATAGTAGAGCTGCATGTCCTCGGGAAAAGTGACGGCTGTAGTTTCCCCTTGCTTTCAGCCGTTCGCAGTAGCTGTGTGGCAAAGCCACATTAGCTGATGTTACAAGGCCAGCTCAGTCAATCATCTAGACTGTTGCCCCTGTAACTACTGAAAAGGCTGCTGGCCCTCTTCAGGAACCACACGTTTGTCTGGCCTCTCCACAGATACCCCTCCGCTGTGGTTGCATCTACGGTACGGCTATCTGTATCGTTGAGGCACGCAAGCCACCCCACATCGGTAGTATCTGTGTTTCATGGGTGTAGAGCGGGAGATACGTCATCGTCAGGAATTATGGGAACAGGAAATCTTTCGGCTCGTTAAACAGTGGGATAGTTGTGCGCAGGCCCCTGATGATTACTGTGGAATAAAGACTTCAATTAATCCCATAGTCTCATTTCGTACCTTTCCAATTGAACACCCCTCCTAGTCAAACATCTCGATTGTTACAGGACATTGAAATAAATCCATTGGCGAAGTTGAATATTTGTTCTGGACCGAGATTCGAAACCTGATTTCAAGCTTCGGACCAGCTGCCCGAAAGGGAAAATGCAGATTCGTAAATTTCCGGTTGTTAATATCAACAAATTGTGACTCTTCTTTCGAACATGTCCGAAAGAACAGACATTAATTCTGAACATCGGGTTCAAAAGTATTTTGTAGAATGGAAACAGTTCAACAAACCTAACAACGTAATGCGAATCTGTGTCTAATTTTTTTTATTTAGTTGTCTTAAATATACTGAATATTAACTGAATTTTCCATCAGTGCTTGACATAATATGATAATGATACCGAAAAGGAAAATTCCCGATGTTCTGCAAAATTATTTATTGAGTTACTAACCGTCTTTCGGCTTCTTAGGCCCTCACAGGTAACGACTAAATGTCGCTAACTTACGTTCGCAGATGTGCGACTTAACAAAGATGTTATTATCACAGAAGATACAATGAAAGTGTTCTACAGGCATTGCACGCCTAAGACTAAAGAATGTACAGTATATTCAGGGGCGTTAAAAAGGAGCTTTTTTTTTTTTTTTTTTTTTTTTTTTTTTTTTTTTTTTTGTACATTTTCGGATTTTTATCTCATTACGAAATGTGCAATTTTCCGAATAAAATTATATATATAATCAAAACCAGTTGAAAATGTTAAAAATTTTACTTGCATTACTTTAAGATTTAATAAAATCGGTAATCTATATATATAAAAGGCAATCTCACGACTGACTGACTGATCATCGCCCAGTCCAAACCACAGAAGGTAGAAACTTGAAATTTATGGAGGGTGTTGATCTTACTCTATAGGCGTCATTTAAGAAGTTATTTTTCAATATTCCGCCGGGAAAGAGGGTGAAATAGGGGATGAAACGCTTTTTGGAAATACGTTGCTATTTAGGTAATTTTGAAGATAAAAGTACAGAATTTCGTATTTTAATTCAGGGTTAGAATTTAAAAGACACGTTTTTCGACATTTTTTGAAATTCAACCAATAAGGGGGTAAAATAGGGGACGCAAAAAGTTTATTTTCAAAAATATGTTGCTGTTAACTCAAATTTCGAGCTATAACTACGAAACTTAGGATATGGACTCTTGACCAGGATTAAAAAGACAAGAGTTCGGTATTTTTGGAAATTCAACAACTAAGGGGGTAAAATACGGGATGATTTTTTTTAAACACGTTGCTATTAAGTCAATTTTGAAGCTAGATATTTGTATTGTTGGTTAGAATTTAAAAAATACGTGTTTCTGTATTTTTAGAAATTCAACTATAAAGAGGGTTAAATTGGAGAGAGGATGTTTTTCGAAAATCTTTTGCTATTAAGGCAATTTTGAAGCTACAACCACATAAATCTGTATATGTTTTCTTGGTCAGAATTAGAAAGATACGTGTTTCGGTATTTTCAGAAAATTAATCATTCAGGGGGTGAAATAGGGGATGAGACAGTTTTTGGAAATACTTTGCTACTAAACCAATATTGTTTTACAAAAAACATTTGCATACTTGGTTGGAATTTAAGACACATGTTGGGGTATTTTTCGAAATTCAACTATTAAGTGGTGCCATAGGCGGTTGCAAGTAGTAAAATCAAATGTTCAGATGTTTGTAAATCTTAAGAGAATTAACTACGGGATCATCAGTCCCTAAGGCTTACAAACTAATGAAACTAACACACACAAAAAAAACTGCTACTCTAGTCTGCCCTTTGAGCTGAGATAGGCGGTTGTTATAGGCAGTAACGCGTTTAGTCAGACAGTGATTTTCCTCTATCCACGTAATGCCCCATAGCGCAGTAATTGATACAATTGTATCGTCGACTGTTAACGCAGACGCGCTAATGGATCGCGCATGTTAACTGATTATTACTCCGAAAACCAGGCGTCGCTAATGCTTTCCACGCATCAGAGCATGTTCCCGAACATGAAATCATCATTGGCAGATTTAATAAGTGGGATCTCATTCGCGATGTCAGAATTAACAGAATCTGTTTCGGTCGAAACACACAGCTAAATTCTGTCATTCCATATTTCACGGATCTCTACGTGTATAAAGCAGGACTCTTTTCTCATTTTTCATTAATACAGTGGTATATTTGGTCATTTTTATCGGTCCACCACTGTTCTAACGAAAGTATGTAACGTCGCGCTTCTGAATTTTCGAGTTTTCCATTTTAACTTTAGTACTGTTTCCAACGCTAAGGAGTCCAGTTCCTCTGCATAAGTTTCTAGCCAATGTTTAAGTCAAGCAGCCGTATGTATCTAAAGAACAGGTCATGGTGTTTTCTAGCTTGCATTGTCTCTGTACTTGGACCATCCTTCGTAATTCGTCTTCTTGTTAGCAAATTTTAGTACAACTTTGAATGAAACACAAGACATTCGTGTAATATTCTATAATATTACTTGACGACGAACCGGTTTTGGCTATTATGAGATATAGACGCAGACGCCAGACAGTAAAATATGTTTTCATATTCACAGAATATATGACATCAACAGCGAATGGGCAAAGCTGAAAATGTGTACCTAGCCGGGATTCAAACCCGGGTCTCCTGCTTTCTAGGCAGCTGAGCTGACCCCTACACCACTGGGGACACAGTGATCACCGCACCTGCAAGGACTACCTAAGCACGCCTCCCGTCTGACACACGGCAGTTGATGTCATATATTCTGTGAATATGAAAACAATAACAATTGCAGGATCAGTTCTCCATCGAATGTTAGTCCTCCCTCGGGCATGGGTGTATTGTTCGTCTTTAGAAAAAAGAAATGTTCAAATGTTTATTAAGCTTAAGGGACTTAACTACGGGTTCATCGGTCCCTAAACTTACAAACTATTTACGAACTACCTTTTACTAAAGACGACACAAACATCCATCCCTGAGGGGGGGATTGGAAACCCCGACAGAGAATGGCCTCGCGCATCGGAGCACAGTGCCTTAATGCGCTCGGCCACTCCGCCGCGGCTACGTCTTTAGTATACGTTCATTTAAGTAGTTAGTAAGTCTAAGGATTGATAACCTAAGTCGTTGACTTCCATAGGAACACAAACATTGGAACATATCGTAGAGTTTCAAACTGCTTAAAGTAACTTACCCTAAGGACAACACACACACACACACACACACACACACAAACACACACAGCCCGAGGGAGGTTCCAATGTTTGTAAATCTTATGGGACTTAACTACGGGGTCATCAGTCCCTAAACTTACAAACTACTTAGGAACTACTTACGAACTAGGACGGCACAAATATCCATGCCCGAGGGGGGATTCGAACCCCCGACCGTAGTGGCCGTGCAGACCGTGACTGAAGCGCCTCATTCCCCTCGGCCACCGCGGCCGGCCCCGAGGGAGGACTCGAACCTCCGGCGTGAACGGCCGTCCAGTATGTAGCAAGACAGCTTAGACCGCGCGGCATTAGAGTCCACACCACATCGTGTGGCGGCACTTATCCGTGCTGGCGGGGGTCCTACACGATATTAGACAGGTGTAGCATTATGTTTGGCGCTTTGGTGTGTAAGGACAATCCAGCCTGAATCTCCATACCAAATGTAACTTTTGAAGCATAATTGCTACTTCGAATCTGTTTATAGTAATAAACTCGTGAGAAAATGCTATTGTTAATTGATACGTGACACGACGGCGTTTACATTAAAACAATTATACTTAGAAGCGAGATGGCCGATTTAAAGATGTAGCCAATTTCCGGTACTCACCGTAAAAGATAGTACCCCTCACCCATACATTACTGGATTGCTTAAGATTCCGGTTCCTGCAGAGTTTTCGAAATAAAAAGGATGTATTGCGCCTTTTGACTCGTTCTGTATCATGATACCGAGCGAAGAGCGGCAGTTCAGTCAACTAGTCTTTAGGAAGTTAAAAGCTCTCAATCGCGCTTTCTTTTTCTTTTTGTTTTTTTTTAGTTTGGTGTTTCCTGTTGTTTGTGTTTATGCTTTAGTTTTGTTTGGTGTTTTTCTTTTTTTTGGGATTTGAGGTTTATTTTTGCTCTTTGAGTTTTTTTGTTTTTTGAGTTTTTTGTTGTTTTTTATTTTGATATTTTTCAGTTTTTTGGCTTGTTGAGTTTTTTGGCTTGTTGAGTTTTTTGGCTTGTTGAGTTTTTTTGGCTTGTTGAGTTTTTTTGGCTTGTTGAGTTTTTTTGGCTTGTTGAGTTTATCGGCTTGTTGAGTTTATCGGCTTGTTGAGTTTATCGGCTTGTTGAGTTTATCGGCTTGTTGAGTTTATCGGCTTGTTGAGTTTATCGGCTTGTTGAGTTTATCGGCTAGTTGAGTTTATCGGCTAGTTGAGTTTATCGGCTAGTTGAGTTTATCGGCTAGTTGAGTTGATTGGCTAGTTGAGTTTTTTTGGGGGATTTTGAGTTTTTGGGAGGTTTTTTGGATTTTGGAGGTTTTTTAAGTTTTGGAGGTTTTTTGGGTTTTTGAGGTTCCTTTTGGGTTTTTTGGGGTTCTTTTTGGGTTCTTTTGGGGTTCTTTTTGGGTTCTTTGGGGGTTTCTGAGGATCTTTTTGGGTTCTTTTTGGATCTTTTTGGGGATTTTTAAGTTCTTTTTGTATTTTTGGCGATTTTGAGGTTCTTTTTGGTTTTTTTTGGCGATTTTGAGGTTCTTTTTGGTTTTTTTTGGCGATTTTGAGGTTCTTTTTTTTTGGCGATTTTGAGGTTCTTTTTTTTTTTGTCGATTTTGAGGTTCTTTTTTTTTTGGTGATTTTGAGGTTCTTTTTTGTGGATTTCTTAGTTTTTGTTTTGTGGTTTTGCCGTGTATTGGGAATTTTTGTGTATGCGGTTTTTTGGTATTTTTTGTGTTTGACGTTTTTTGGTATTTTTTTGTGTTTGACGTTTTTTGGTATTTTTTTGTGTTTGACGTTTTTTGGTATTTTTTTTTTTGGCTTTGCCGTTTTTTTGGTACTTTTGGGTTTGTGTGTCGGTGTTTTTTCCCTTAGTCTGGGGTTCGCAACTGCCTGTTATGTATCTTTCTAGAGCGACACGGCCTGATTGCGCCCTGCCTTCCTTTCAGATTGTGCGGGATGACGTGGGGCCGCTGACGACGAGTGCGCGGAAGATGGCTGCCGGCCAGACGTGCCCTGCGACCGGCGACTGCTGCGCCCGGACGACCGCCAGCTGCTGGCCATGCTGTGGAGACCCCAGATAGGGGCATGCCGTGTGCCCTGCCTGCTCGCTGCTGCACGGACCCGGCGCTGGGTCCTACCGGGCTCCTCTGCGGCACCTAGCCCCAGGCCCAGTCTGTTGTGACGGCACCGCCACTGCCGCAGGCGCAGCGCTCCCCGAGTTACCCCACCATACCAAAGCGATTATCTATTTAGGAAAGTGGCAATCCCAGTCCAGACAAACTACTCATTTTTTTCCCCCGCTCCCGTATTTGGAGACCCAGTTACCTGTTTCTAGCCAAAGCTGTAGTCGAGGTGTAAGTTCCCAAGTGTCAGGCAGTATTACCGAATGGCCTACCATTCACTTCTGGTGCTGTGAGTCTTAGAGTAATTAGTGGCCTTAGTGTGGACAGGAATCTCCAGTAGAAGGAACCTGAGAGAGGAGAGATACCTCAGCGGTCGCTCGGAGAGACAGAGCAAGCAAAAAAGTTCCTCGTTTATATGTAAGTGGACGTTAGCGTCGTTTGAAGACACACCTGTTCCATGCAAATTGTCGTCCACGAAGATCCGTCTCAAGAACTGTGCCACTTTTTGTTACCGAGAGAGCAGGTGTTTTTGTACTAGTGTGTTGAGGCCTCGCAGTGGAGAGCGGGAATTTGCCATGGCGCCGGCTGCTGACTGCTGAGATGTCGTCTCCCGAGGCGAACACGGCGGCGGTGGCGGCTGCGGGGACGGCGGCCGGGGGCGGCGGGGGCGACGCGGCGCCCGCCGGGGGCAGCAAGCGCTTCTTCTGCCGTGAGTGGGCGTTCGCCAAGCTGGCGCACTCGCTGGAGCAGCACCAGCGGGCGTCCGCGGGCGGCAAGGGCGCGGGAGCGGCTGGCACCGTCATCGTGGGCGGTGAGTTCTGTGCCGCCTCTGCCTCTGTCCACCTTGAGCACCGTCGACGCCCTGTGTCCAATTTTTGTAATGGTTTCATATTTACGGTCGTCAAGTTTCACACCTCAAATAGTACAAGGGAAACTCCCCATCGCTCCCCTCCTCACATTGTGTGGTAAGTTGACGCAGCCACAGAGTAACATATACAGAGAAGCAGCCCCCCCTAAACCACTATCCAACGCTCCCCTCGTAGTTCTGTAAGATGCTAGCAGGTGTCAGGCCGTTCCCTGGCTTAAGGTGCCTCTCGTGCGTCAGAGGGTAGCGTGGAGGGGAGGCTGAGGGGAGAGCTCGTGCCGCCTGCCACGAGGCCACGGCTGTGTCCAGCTTGCTGGCGTTTGAGGGGAGGTGGTGGTGGGGGCAGCCGCTACCTGCCGCCTACTCTGGCCAGTTTAAAGAGCTGCGTCTGACCGCAGCGCCATCATGGGACATCTTACGGAACTGCTCAGAAACCCCCGCCCCGCACCCCTGAGCGTAGGACCGGGCCCTTATGGACGTTTCCCGTCTGTATATATTTGTCTGTGACGCAGCGCACACTGTAGGTCGCGGGATGTATTCATGTGGGTCGGCGGAGGGTTGGAACACTTGCGGGGAACCTGGGGCCCTTCGGGCGGCTAATGGCTTTTCCTGGGTACAGGCACACCAAGAAGTCTAGCACTGCTGTTGTCAAGTTTCCACACTGTCAACGTAACACGAAACTCAGTGAAATTGCACAACCCTTTCAAAGCTGAAAAGCAATATAGTAACTTGTTCTAACTACATATTAATTCACTGAGTGTTCCTCCTGAAAAAAAAAGGTATTTTAATAGTGATAATGCTTGCAGAGTTATTAAGACATTCTCTGCTGCCGGCCGCGGTGGCCGAGCTGACTGAGGCGGTCCAGTCACGGTCAGCACGGCCACTACGGTCGGGGGTTCGAATCCCCCCTCGGGCATGGATATTTGTGCCGTCCTTAGTTGTAGGTAGTTCATAAGTAATTTGTAAGTTTAGGGACTGATGACCCCGTAGTTAAGTCCCTTAAGCTTAACAAACATTTGAACATTTTTGAACATTCTCTGCTACTACAAGACGATGGCTTTCAACAGTCATACCTCTTAAAAGCATATTATTCAGAACACTAAGCATATCAAGACACCTGCGCAAGCAATAAATATATTAGGCATCCTGCACAGATACGTTGATGTAATTGACCGCTATGTACTTAACCCCACTATCACGCAACTTCCATCTCTTTGGTTTTATTCAGCCAATTATCAGACAAGCTGGTAGTGGGGCAAAGGGGGGATCCCAATTGGGAATAAGTGGGAGGGGCTTACCAGTTCCGGCATACGCCTTACAACCAAGGAAAACCTCTCGAAAACCTTGGTCGTAACCGCGGGATTGTGACCAATTTATCTCCGCGACGTTGCCCCGGACTACAAATGGATTGTCGGAAGAGCACGAGGGCACTCACGACAATCAAGGATCGGACGCCCTATCACCGTCATATAGCACCATTTTTACTCCGAACTTGGCATAAACCAACAGGGAGAAACAAGTTGCAAGACTTCCAGGAAAAATGAAGCGAAACTGGCAGCAAATACTTGGTTATAAATTACATTGCCTGTTAACTGTATAAATATAAATTACGGAATACGCGGAACTCCTGTTCAGTACAGTCAAAAAGGTCTAAGGTAATAGGCAGTGGTTTACAATCAGATATCCGTATCACTCTCCTCCTCAAGAAGTCTGTGTGAAGATTATATTCAGAACATTCAAGAAAAGGGCTACTGTGGTGTTGAAACTACAATAAACAGCTCATTTACTCAGGAAGGGAAAACGTAATGGTGCCCGTAAATTTGAAGGGCTGTATCTCTTGTAGTAACATTCATTTCTTGATAAAATGTTAAAATCCAAGAACAGATGCCAGCATGCGAACTTAGAAGTAGATGTTCCTGGAGTAGTAAAACAACTAAACAAAAATAAATCTTCCGAGCCAGATTGTATACCAACTAGATTCCTCTCAGAGTATGCTGATGCAATAGCTCCGTACTTAGCTCTAATTTTCAACCGATCACTCAGCGAAAGATCCGTACCCAAAGACTGAAAATTGCCCAAATTACTCCAATATTCAAGAAAGGTAATAGAAGTGATCCCCAAAATTACAGGCCTATCTCATTGACGTCGATTTGCAGTAGGATTTTGCAACATATACTTTGTTCGAATATTATGAACTACCTCGAAGAGAATGACCTATTAACCACTAGTCAACACGGATTCAGAAAGTATCACTCTTGCGAAACACAGCTTGCCCTTTATTCACATGAAGTGTTAAGTGCCATCGACAAGGGATCTCAAATCAATTCCATATTTCTGGATTTCAGGAAGGCTTTTGACACTGTACTCCACAAGCGGCTTCTTATGAAATTGCGCCCTTATGGAATAGCTTCCCAATTGTGCGATTGGATTCACGATTTCCTATCAGAAAGGACACAGTTCGTTGTAATTGACGGTAAGTCATCGAGTAAAACAGAAGTGATATCTGGCGTTCCACAGGGAAGCGTTATAGGTCCCCTACTCTTCCTCGTGTTTATAAACGATTTAGGAGACAATCTGAATAGCTCCCTTAGACTGTTCGCGGATGATGCTGTCGTTTATCGGTTAGTGAAGTCAACAGAGTATCAAAAGCAACTACAAAGCTATTTAGACAAAATTTCTACATGGTGCGAAAATTGGCAATTGACACTAAATAAAGAAAAGTGTGAAGTAATACACATGACCACTAAAAGAAATCCGCTGAACTTCAATTACGTGATAAATCAGTCAAACCTTAAGGTCGTAAATTCTACCAAATACCTAGGAGTTACAATTACGAACAACTTTGACTGGAGACAACACATAGAAAATATTGTGGGGAAGGCGAATCAAAGGTTACGTTTCATCGGCAGAACGCTTCGAAGATGCACCAGCTCCACCAAAGAGACTGCCTACATCACACTTGTGCGTCCTCTCCTGAAGTATTGTTGCCCCCTTGTGGGACCCTCACCAGGTGGGACTGACTGAAGATATTGAGAAGATTCAGAGAAGGGCAGCTCGTTTTGTTTTATCATGTTACGGGGAGGAAAGCGTCACGGAAATGTTGCACGAATTGGGGTGGAAATCATTAAAAGAAAGACGTTATTCATTGCGGCGTGATCTGTTTGCGAAGTTTCAATCAGCGACTTTTACTTTTGAATGTGAAAATATTTTGTTAGCACCCACCTACTTAGGGAGACATGACCATCCAAATAAAATAAGAGGAAGCAGATCGAAAACGGAACGATTTAGGTGTTCTTTCTTCCCGCGCGCTATTAGAGAATGGAACGGTAGAGAAAAGTTATGAAAGTGGTTAATGAACCCTCTGCCCGGCACTTAAATGTGATTTGCAGAGTATCTATGTAGATGTAGATGTTTCATATTTACGGTCGTCAAGTTTCACACCTCAAATAGTACAAGGGAAACTGCCCATCGCTCCCCTCCTCACATTGTATGGTAAGTTGACACAGCGCAGTGGTTCGCACACTGTAGGTCGTGGAATGTATTCATATTTGGGTCGGTGGACGACTTGAAAACATTTTAGGAAAATATCTTACAGAATAAAGAGAATATGGAAGTCTATGTCAAGAGCCAAGTTTTGTCATTCCGCGGAAAACACGTGGGTAAAATTTTCAAATGTTTGTATAGCTTAAGGGACTTAACTACGGGGTCATCAGTTCCTAAACTTACAAACTACTTATCAACTACCTGATACTAAGGACGGCACAAATATCCATGCCCGAGGGGGGATTCGAACCCCCGGCCGTTGTGACCGTGCAGACTGTGACTGGAGCGCCTGTCCCCTCGGCCACCGCGGCCGGCCTTTGTCCACCTCCAGCACCTCTCAACACCGTCGACATTTTGTATCGAATTTTTGTAATGGTTTCATATTTACGGTCGTGAAGTTTCAGACCTCAAATAGTACAAGGGAAACTCCCCATCGCTCCCCTCCTCACATTATGTGGTAACTCGACCCAGCGCAGTGGTTCCCACACCGTGGGGGCAGTGTTGCCAGATGGCAGAGAGAGAAAATACCTACAGTCTCACAAAAATGTACCTACGTTTTCCCTACTTTCTCCCTACTTCCTCATTAAAGCCCCTACACCAGGCACATAGCCAGGATTTGAGTCTGGGAGGGACTGAATTCAGGACTCTGGCATGGAAGGGGGGGGGGGGGGGGGGGCGTGGCATCATACCTCAAACTCATTTCTACAAAAAAGTAGTTTTATATATGAAGACGCTCCCTCAGTGATGCTTTTTTGTTTTCTGGAGAAATATCTCTCCGACGAGGGGAGGGGGGGAGGTGTTGCAGCCTGGCAGCACCCACCTCCTGTATACGCCACAGCCCGACATTGAAACTTAAACAGTATAATAAATGGTAAAGAAATTATATCTAAAAAGTAAAAACGTTTTAGAATAGGTTAGTACTTAATGTAGGTTGAGAGTCACAATTACTCACCAATATAGCCGGCCGCGGTGGCCGAGGGGACTGAGGCGCTCCAGTCGCGGTCTGCACGGCCACTACGGTCGGGGGTTCGAATCCCCCCTCGGGCATGGATATTTGTGCCGTCCTAGTTCATAAGTAGTTTGTAAGTTTAGGGACTGATGACCACGCTGTCAAGTCTCCTTAAGCTATACAAACATTTGAACATTTTTACTCACCAATATAAAATAGTATTCTTGTATAAATACCTACAGTAATTCACAAGCAACTGGTTGCTGAATTTTATTAATTTATTTTATATAAATCCATTTCTGGATCGATTTCCACCAGCGACTTTATCCAGGACTAAGTGCTATTTTCCTGACAAGAATTTAAAATCCGGGTAACTACCACTTTCCACATGAAATGAGCCAATCGGTCATAAACAGTTAGGCATGTGAATGCAGTAACAAAATATAATTACACGGATTTTTCCCTTCTCAATTTTGTCACACCTGTTACACGGCTTTTGCTTAAAAATGTGTTTTCAGCAATTACAAAAAATGAATATTTTGACTTAATAATATAATTAATTTCCTTTTAAATTATATATATCAAAAGACGAAATTTTGAAAGGGATATTTTAAGATTGTTTCAAAGTCCATTTATGACCGTCTATGTTTCACACCCGTGACTATGGAATCAACCGTTTGTCTCAGACACTGCTGCAGTTGAAGTTGTTGCATTTGAAATTTCACCATATATGTTGTTTGAAGTAAACAGTGAGTACCTGTCTTTTGGAATGACATAATCGCAACAATGTTTTCCTCGAGTCTTCATGTCGAATTTCACTCTCACTAATGCTTCTAAATTGTCTGTACCAATTCTGTTTCGTACTTTCGTCTTAATATTTGTCACCATTGAAAAAATTGTGTCAACTGCAGCATTGAAATGTGGCAAACAAAGCACAATGTTAGCAAACATACCTATATTTTGAAACTGTTTAATGTCATTAAAGTTCTTGCGCAGTGACACTTTGTCCCAAAAGTGTATAGTAGGTAACTTTAAGACGTTTGCCTTTTCACTTTCTGTAAAGTAATCATTTTCAAGGAGTAATGCTATGTTGACAACGAATATCTAGCGTTTTGTTCATTATAACGTTGGAAAATGTTTTAGCGTTTTCTTGTCAACATCCTCTCATTTACAAATACTAATTAGTATATCGTTCTGGCGTAAATAAATAAGTCTAGTCAAGGTAATATAACGTCTTTCGTTCATGGAAACAATGAATTTTTCTTGTGCTCACATTTTGTAACACTATTTCCAAACCGACTCTCCATTCCACTGATTTACTTTGAAATCATCATATTTCGCATCAATTTTAATGTGTCTGAATCTAAGTTTTCAAATTAGTATTGTTTACTATGCACAGAAAACAACTATGTCATCTAAAATATCATTCGTCACCATTTGTCGGCTTCATACCCGCGCCTTGACTGTTGCCAACATTACCCGCTAGGCCAGTGTCGCCGATTGTAAAATTTTACCAAATTACCTACGCGTCGTGGACTTTTGGATGAAAATTCCCTACATGATTTTAATTCTTAAAAGTACCTACTTGTAGGGAAAATTCCCTACGTCTGGCAACACCGGTCGCGGGATGTATTGTCGTGGGTGTCGCGTAGTAATATCAAGGGTGACGCGAGACTAACAAATTTAGACATAAAACTTGTCAAAAATAAAATATCCTTCTCTTCATACTACCTTGAAGACTCGCCTGCAGCTAATCATCCTTCTCTTCATTCAGTGCACCACAGATCACGCAGTAAAGGAATGATCGGTGCACATTGATTGGGTGCTCAGTCGCTAGGCAGCAGCTCAGCTTCAGCAGCTGTAGACACTCGGGGTTCGTTCAAGCAGCTGCCAGTTTCCAGATTCCAGCAAACTGCGCTTGCGCAAAGCTGCCTCTGATACTCGATAACAGCTCTTCCCAGTTTGCTGGAACTGGCAGCTGCTTGAACGAACCTTCACTGTAGAGAGCTTTCCTTCTCAAAAAGCTGCACCTGAGCGTTTTTTAATGGATTTATCAAAGCCACGGTAGCGTTTCTTACAATTAAATGCTAATCAATGACACAGTGGCTGTAAAAGCTCTCACAGATTGTAAAAGCAATCAAAATTGTCCACTGACTAAAGCTATTCAGTAGCGATGTTTAGTATGGAATATGGCCGGGTGATTAACAGAGAGTAGTATTTTAAATGCAGTGATCGATGGTTCGAACCCTGGTATGCTTTAATATTATCTCTCTCTGTTTCCTGTATGTAACAGATTCTGGGACCAGAAATGACATTCATATTCTTACTTGTCACAAATATTTATCCATTTTTCCGAATATGTCGGGACTTCCGAGGTCGTGGTGAAACAAGAACCTAACAATAGAACTTACTTAATAATTCATCACTTGTCATAAATACATCCTCTTTATTTCCGAAAATAATGTGTTAATATTGAATTGAAAGAGAACAGCCACTGTGCTGTCTAAATCAGAAATCCGAGCAGCTAATTTCCAGATGCCGGTTCCAATCGATGCAGCAAAACCGTATCTGGCCCTGACATGAACACACGACAGCGAAAAACGGTTTCCGAAATTCAGTTTTCGTGTTTCGGAAGTTGGGTCGCATGTAGATGAAGCAAGTATTACTGTGTGAGTTAAGCATCGTTGTCTGCAGTGTTACTGTGTTGTACATCTCCGTAGTTCCTAATGTTTCCTTTTCTTGGGATGATTGTACGTAATTGCTGCAGTCAGGATCAATATTAGACATGTCAATGCGTACGAGGATTTCAGTTTCGTTTACAAACTACATTTAAGCGATACTTTATTTCCGTCCCCCGTCTCCCCGCTAGAACCATCTAAATTCTACCATATGTATTTCTATTAGTGAAAGGGTGTCGCGCAAAACTGTAAGCTATAAAAGAGTGTCCCCGTGAGGGAGAGTTTGGAAAGCATTGATCTAAGGACAGTATTTTACCGAATAAAAACATACGAAGTCTATGTCAAGAGTCACGTTTTGTCATCTGAAAAGTTCTGTAGAAAACCCGTGGCTAATAACGTAGTCAGGGCTATATAAAAACAATGCAGCCGTAGTATTAGTTCATGGCAACGTTAGGTATAATGTTTGTAAACCTATTCGACCAAACAGCTATGGTCATCAGTTCCTACAGTTGTTGTTGTTGTTGTTGTTGTGGTCTTCAGTCCGGAGACTGGTTTGATGCAGCTTTCCACGCTACCCTGTCCTGTGCAAGTCTCTTCATCTGAGAATACGTTCGGCAACCTACATCCTTTTGAATCTGCTTACTATATTCGTCTCTCGGTCTCCCTCTAGGATTTTTACCCCACACACTTCCTTCTAATGCCAAGTTGACAATTCCTTGATGTCTCTGAATGTGTCCAACCAATCTCTCTCTTCTCTTAGTCAGGATATGCCAGAAACTCCTTTTTTCCCCCGATTCGGTTAAGCACCTCCTCATTAGTTACATGATCTACCCATCTAATTTTCATCATTCGTCTGTAGCACCTCATTTCAAAAGCTTTTAACTGATTCCTTATCGTCCACGTTTCACTCCCATACAATGCTACACTCCAGACAAATGCTTTCAGAAATGACTTCCTAACATTTAAATTAATATTGGATGTTGACAAGTTTCGCTTCTTTAGAAACGCTTTTCTTCCCAAAGCCATTCTGCATTTTATATGTTCTTTACTTCGGCCATCAGAAGTTATCTTGCTACCCAAATAACAAAATTCATCTACTTTTATTGTCTCATTACCTAAGCTAATTCCTTCAGCATCGCCTGATTTTCTGACATTGCATTCCATTATTTTCGTTTTACTCTTGTTAATGTTCATCTTATATCTTCCTTTCAAGACAGTGTCCATCTCATTCAATTGCTCTTCCAGATCTTTTGCGGTCTCTGACAGAATTACTATGTCATCGGCAAACCGCAATGTTTTTATTTCTTCTCTCTGCAGTTTAATGCCCTCTCCAAATTTCTCCTTCCATTCCTTCACTGCTTGCTCAATGTACAGATTGAACAACATTGTGGAAAGGCTACAACCCTGTGTTACTCCCTTCCCAACCTCTGAGTCGCTTTCTTGCCCTTAGACTCTAATAACCGCTGTCTGGTTTTTGTATAGGTTGAATAAAACTCTTCGCTCCCTATATTTTACCCCTACTACCTTCAGAATTTGGAACGTGTATTCCAGTCGACATTGTCAAAAGCTTTCTCCAAATCAACAAACACTAAAAACGTAGGTTTCCCTTTCCTTAGCCAATCTTCTAAGATAAGTCGTAATGTGAGTATTGCCTCCCGTGATGCTACATTTCTCCTAAATTCAAACTGATCGTCCCCCAGGTCAGATTCCACAAGTTTTTCCATTCGTATGTATACAATCCGTCTTAGTATTTCTGTAATTTTCACACTTGCACTTGCTTTCTTTGTTACAAAGTACTAAAAGTAACTTACATAGAGAACCCCCATCCCTCCACAGACACACGTCCGAGGGAGAACTCGAACCTCCAGCAGGAACGGCCGTCCAGTCCATAGCATGATGCCTTAGATCACGCGGCTACTCCCGCGCGGTAACGCTAAGTCCTCTGCCACTGATGATGTTTCCGTGTGGCATTTTTTGTTCAAATGTTTGTAGAACTTATGGGACTTAACTACGGGGTCATCAGTCCCTAAGCTTACAAACTACTTATGAACTACCTAAGACTAAGGACGGCACAAATATCTATGCCCGAGGGGGGATTCGAAACCCCGACCGTAGTGGCCGTGCAGACCGTGACTGGAGCGCCTCAGTCCCCTCGGCCACCGCGGCCGGCTTCATGGAATGGTTTACCAGCATTTCGTACCTGCACACACATTCGTAACTGGGTAATACTACAGGGATGCCCTAAAAATATTGTAAATCCATCCTTCGTGGGAGGCATTATCCGTTATCAGAAGCCGTGGTGAGGGCATCGAAAGCGATTTTGAAGGACCTCTCAAAAATTGGTTTCCTTCACATCTCTAAGATAGGCAGAATATATATATATATATATATATATATATATATATATATATATATATGATCATTCTTAATTGAACAGCCCTGGCATTTTTACTTTTTACTTTCCATAAAATTCTCAACTATCCGTTCCGTCATTGATATCTCCGTTCTCCTTTTGTAGCCCAGGAAATTGTCATAATGTAGATAAGTCATGCGGTAAGTATACGTTACCGTAGCATGTATATGTGATGACAGTGACAGTAGACGCTCTCGCAGAAATGAAAATAGTAAATAATAGACATCAACTACGCTCTCAGAAATTCGAGGACATGTTCTAACTAGTTTGGATATACGCAGAATTCGATGAGGAACATGTCAAAAAGTTCGAAACGTTGAAACGCTTTGACAGCTCACAGGGAAAAGTGTGTGATTTGTAAAACTGTTGCGTTCATCTGTTACACTTACGCGACAAACTGTTAGGTTTTCACCATTTATTTGTGTGGTGACATTCACATGAACTCATATATCTGACAGGGAGGCATAACTCTCTCACTCACCAGGGGTACAAGCTAACTGCGTCGATCCTATGATGCACGTACTGTCACAAATGTTGTATATGATCAGACTTGTTTCCAGTGGAGGATTCGGCTGTCGTCATAAAATGTTTGCAGCTCCCATCCAAAAGCCAGTACCTTTAGACTGCTAATAGAATAGAGCGGTATAGAGTTTACACCACAACACAGGCATAAAATTGAATACAATGAACAAACATGTCAGAGACCGGACAGACAGTTGATAATTTGTAAAAACAAAAAACAAACAAAAAATCATGTACAGCACGACAGAGTGTTGAAGACGGATCTCCATCTTCATAGTCCAACACCATGTCCACATAACCAAGACATGGCTTTTGACGCTTCCTCCACATCATGTCCATGAACAGCTCCACGTTTCTTCTTTTTTGGCAGTTTCTTACAATGTGTACCTATTTTCATACTCGATCTGTGTTTAGCTTTCGACGGGCTACCCATTGGGTCAAATCTGAGGGGGTGGGGTGGGGTGATGGGGAGCTTCCCTTTTCATCCAAAACCATTCGATGCAACTCTTAACAATTCTCAAGAAAATCGACTCTGAAGGTTCTCGAGCTCATTTAAAGTCTGTTATCCATACAGGTATTCAAATTGTTGCTTTAGCTCACTTGATACCGTCTTAGCTTGTTGCTAGATAATTAACATAGATTCCGTGGTTTGAATTACATTCTAAACTTATTTTTTTTTCGATGTGTTGGAATACTCAAAGCATTTAAATATCAAATTCATCAACTACTTGCTTATTAACACATATCTAATCGTTGTATTCTATTAAAAATGACCCTTAATTAAATGTATGCAGAATGGTCTTGGTTGAGCTCCAGCAGTTATGATTACACACTGTGGTGAATGAATAATTACGTATTCACTCAATAATAAATACACCAAAATAAGAAGCCATATGAATGAAGTGAATAAAATCGACATTGTAAGCTAATTTATTGATATGTTTATCACCAGACTTTGTTATATCGAAGAACCAATAAAGACTTTCATCTGTTTACATTTATATCTATGTACCATAGTGACTTTTTTTTTTTTTTTTTTTTTTTTTGTAAAACGAAAATACTTTTCTGTTAGCAGATAGTTCATCTCTTTTGTATGAGAACAGTAACTGAAAGATGCTAGGTCCTGGTGTAACAAAGCAAGCAACAGAATAAACTTTAGTAAGATGCAAAAGCTTTCAGTAATAGGCATAGCTTGGCCACAATACGTTAATTAAATTCCATGTGCGGCCCCAACCCCAGCCCCATGCAGTCCTAAACAGAGCCCCATCCATCCCCAGTATCATCCAGTTGCAGTCCCTGTCCTATCCATTAAATCCCAATCCCAGCCCCTGTCCTATCCAGTCAGTCCCAATCCCAGCCCCATAACTTCAACCCAGGTCCCACCCAGTCCCCGCCCGGGTCCCACCCAGTCCCCGCCCGGGTCCCACCCAGTCCCCGCCCGGGTCCCACCCAGTCCCCGCCCGGGTCCCACCCAGTCCCCGCCTGGGTCCCACCCAGTCCCCGCCCGAGTCCCATCCAGCCCGAGTCCCATCCAGTCACAGCCCGAGTCCCATTCTCAGTCTTATCCAATCCCAATCGCAACTCCTGTTCTGTCCAATCCCAATCGCAACTCCAGTTCTGTCCAATCGCAACTCCAGTTCCAAGCAGTGCCAACCCCAGTCCTGTTGTTCCCAAGACCGGTCCCGGTTCCTTCCGTGACTGGTCCTGTTGTTCCTAACCCCAGTGCCACCAATCCCAACCGTAGCCCCACCAATTTTAAATCTTGTCCCATCCAATCCAAATCACATCCGCAGTCCCAACAATCGCCTTCAAATCTGCAGTCCCAACCCTGCCCCATGCAATGCGTGTCCGATCTAACCTAGCATCCAACTGACCGTGCTGTGGGACAGGGCCGGGCACGGGCAAGACGGCGCTGTGCCGGGAGCTGGTGTGGCCGCGGGCGGGCCCGTCGGGGCGGCAGCAGCGCGCGCTGCGGCGGCGGCTGCTGGCCTTCCACTTCTGCCAGGCGGCGGACGAGTCGACGCTGGCGCCCGCCAACTTCGTGCGCGCGCTCGTTGCGCAGCTGCTGGCGCGCTCGCAGCCGCCGCCGCCCGACGCCGCCACCTCGCCGTCCTCGCCGCACCTGCCCAAGGCCTTCGGCGCCACCGCCGACGGGTACGCCGAGAAGGTGAGTCCGGCCACACGCCGCTGCTACTGCTGCTGCTGTTGCGTTGGTGCGGTCCACACCGCCACGGCGGATTAGCCGTGTGTACTTGGGCGCCGTGCTGCGGTGCGTCGGGGGTTCGAGTCCCCCTTCGGGCATGGGGGTTTGTGTTTACCTTAGTTTACGTAGTTTGTAAGATACGGACTAATAACCACCTAGTTGAGTCCGATACATATACAAACATTTGAACATCTGAGCGCTCCACACTAATTCGGCAACTTGTACCGGCTGCATACCTGCTAACTCCCCTGATATAGGTGGAACTATCCCGATTTTCCACTTTCTCTCCCGCCTCCCAATTTTGACATTATTAACCTCGATTTTTTTATTTACCCTCAAACCCAAGATTTGTTTAAAAGAAAAAAGTTTTTCTTTGTGGCCAATGGTCGAAAGACCTTTGCTCATTTATCTGTTTAATCGATGTACGTATCGAAATTCATAGAAATTAGTGAGTCGCGCGCGATTTGCATATCAATTGTTTCTGCTCTTTCCCGCGCATTTGCAGATACACTTGCAGTGTTGCCAGATCCTCCGAAAACTCGGAACATCTTCCGATTAATCTCTTTTTTTTTTATTCCAGAAAATAATACATTTCTAGTGAATCTTCAAAATTTTCCGAACGTCCTTCAGCGATAGTATATGCTGCTACATAATACATACATCAGTTCGATCCAGTAATTGAGTTAGGATTTCAAACATCGTCTATTTTCTTTATAAAAATAAAAGCAGGAGGAGTTATATCGATTTCGTAATACAGTAAATTAGCCCTTTCAGTCCCATATTATGAAATCAGTTTTGGAAAAATTAAAATGCAGTGTTTTCTGTATTAATACATTGCAGTAAACATCTGAATATGTGTTTTCAAATTCTTGGTCGAACTATTGATTTGTTTTGTCATGTATTTCATGCACAACACAGATGCTTGTATCGAATATTTTATTACTTGGGCGTTATCAATATTACTAGCATAATCTTCGCCACAGCCAAACACTGCTGGAATAAAACAAAAGGAACCACACGCAACGCTCACACTCTCAGCCACATACAGACGACAACGCAACACAACCTCCAATATGGACAGATTAATGCCTCAGAAGTGGCTATAGCCGTACCAAGCGGCAAAATGTCGTACTAGAAGCGTGTTGTTCATCAACAAAAATGCAACTTTAAGGATTGTTGCACAAAATACGGTATAAATCAACTTTTAATATGTTGTTGTCAAGAAACAACACTGAGAATGAAAGGGTTATGAAGACTTCCCTCTCTGTCTTTTTTTAAAATTTAACCAGTCGGGCCCGGTGGTCTTGGGGTAAAGCGCTTGACTGGAAACCGAAGGGTCGCGGGTTCAAAACCCGGTCGGTGTGCTTTAACCCATCCTTCACCTCTCAACGATGTGAGGAGTTGCCAGAAACGACACGTGGTTCGGATTCCACTTTAAGCTGTAGGTCCCCTTTCCCCGGTTGGATAACCGGGGTAGGCTAGGGACACGCAAGTCGCCGAAGTGGCGGGGGGAGGGGAGCACTGCAGGTCCATAGATTCCCCCCCCCCCCCCTCTGCCGCGATCACAATGACACATTGCATTAACAACGGCTACCGCTGTAATACCACAGTATTGTTTGGGCTAAGGGACCGACAAAGCCACTAAAGGTGCTGCGAATGAGATGAGACGCAACATGCAACGGCGACTGTGAGATAACCTTGACGACATGCACTGACAAGGAGACGGCACGACCGTGGGGGGGGGGGGGGGGGGGGGGGAGATTTGTTCGAAATTTTGTGTGGTGAAAGAGGACCCCTATCACCTCTCTCCACTCTTACGCCAGAGGTCTCGGGTTCGATTCCTCCTCCGGCATTCTTTTCTTCTGTTTCATTTTCTTTTCTTATTCCAACAATCATTCAAAAAGTTTGTCAAGCCTACTTTATTTTTAAAACATTTTAGCTCAAGAACGTAAAGTTTTTCAATCACTGAAAAATATTCGTGTTGTTCTATTTCGTTTTATGGATTTAAAGGGACTTTGTAAGGATCCCCTTGGGATTATAACGGTCATTTGCACATAGGACTGTGCGCGAGCCGTGAGAAGTAAACGGCAGTTTGTTTTTCGATTTAGTCTTGAAACAGACGAGCCTGTTTCAGATTTCAAAGTGTTATTCCGATCCGACGTTAAACATGTCGACTGAAGAAGTTGTTGGATCATCTGGAATGGGAAAAGAAATTCCTGAAGAATCCATTGATAGTGATCGATAAAAAATTAAGATTGAAGAACGCTGTGGTGTATTATGAAACGGAAAATAATTTAATTGCATCGACGTCTTCGGAAGAAATCTCTCGCAATGCTGTGTTATTGACCGGAGAACTTTCAATATATTATTATACATAGGAACTTTTGGGTGAAAAAAACATTAGTAACTGTAGAGGAATTAATTCACGCTCATGAGGACTGCCAAGAAAGAACGACGAACAGTTCGAAGTGCCACAAAGTGATTCGTCTCCAGACGAATATAAATCGTCAACGAAAAGTTACATGTGACATTAAAAGTGACATGATTCCCATTGCCTACAAAGCCAAAGTAGTGAATATTCCTAAAGCGCACCCCTCATGGTCCTTGGCGACATTTTTATACGTGGATTTTCTCCGGAAATGTTTAAAATCTTACGTTGGGGAAAATAAATTTTTATATCTCATTGATTCTTGGGGAGGTCAAACGGATTCGGAGTTATATGATGCAGTTTTTAAAGATGACGAAAATATGCCAACTTGGTTCTGTAAAAGTCATACCTCCAAAATGCACTTAATGTGGTGCAACCTTGTGATGTTTACTTTTACAGGCAAGTTAAAAATTTCATAAACAGGAGAATCGTGAAATTAATTCCCGGGAAGATTTATAAAAATTCATTCTATAATTCACCGCCGGCCGTAGTAGCCGAGCGGTCTGCGGCACGCCAGTCGCAGTCTGCATGGCCGCTACGGACGGGAGTTCGAATCCCCCCTCGGGCATGGATGTTTGTGACGTCTTTAGTATAAGCTAGTTCATAAGTAGTTTGTAAGTATAGGGACTGATGACCCCGTAGTTGCGTCCCTAAAGCTTAACAAACATTTGAACATATAATTCACCATCAATTATCGTCACCAATATTCCGAGATACGATTCAATATACCTTGTTTGCCGCAAAATTATCAGAAACTCGAAACATTTTCGTAAATGTTAAGGGGGCATGTTTTTGTACAGATTTATTGGAAACGCCCTGTGATTGTAAAATATCCGCTTGTCTACGTTGCGCAATATGTCCCAAAAATTATTGCTTAGTTTGTTTTTACCATAATTACCACTGCGGTTCTTGGTATAATGATTACATGGATAAAAATTGAATGTTTCTCAATCGACTTTGTTATTCTGATAAAAACCCACTGTTTCTCCTCATATCCGTTACAATGAAAAATGGAAAACCCACCGCCATGAATTGTGTTGTTGGACAAAAAGAAAAATAATTTTTATTCAATAATGAAACTAATTTGTTAAAGGTAATGTAGCTTTGGGAAACTTTCCGAATATATGATGGAATAATAAAAGAAAATGAAACAGAAGAAAAGAAAAAGTGCCGGAGGAGGAATCGAACCCGAGACCTTTGGCGTAAGACTCCGAGCCCTAACAATCTTTTATTTTTCCTCATCTGGTAGATCTACGGTTCGCGGTCGTTCGTGGTTGTTCGTTTCGTACTTGTCTCAGCTTTTTCATTACAAAGGGCGTTTAGCCCCCTGACCGGGCGCGCTGAGCCACGGCGCCCGGCGAACAATATAAGCCAGGCGCCGGCTCGGCAATGGACTATCATTTTATACTCATAAGCCATCTAAGACAGTGGCGTAACTATGGGGGGATGAAACCGAAAAAAAATCGTATAACAGCAATCTGGTAAAGGTAAAGATTGGAAACTTGGGGTGTTTTACCATAAGCTTTCATTGGATGGGAGTGAATTAGTTTCTTCAACGGGAATGGTAGATGGTAGTCTGTCTGGAAACTGACTAAAATTTTGCTCGTCAAGCAGATCTATTCCCCCCCCCCCCCCAAAGCCAAGTCCTAGTTATGCCACTGATCTAAGAAACTACAGATCGATTTGTCTCGGGATTTCCGAGTAGTGCGTCCTAATATTTTAACCATGTGGGGTGTTAGGGGTCCTCTTTCACCACACAAAATTTCGGACAAATCTCCGACCCCACGGTCGTGCCGTCTCCTGAGCAAACCCGAAGATTGGTTTCAACACTACAGCCAGTTACAGGGTGACCTACAGTTTAACGTCCTCTTTTTGAGGAAAGAAAATGTGTCCGGTCGGAATTTATAAAATTCTACTAAACGTCCCCCCCTTTTTTTTTGTTCCGAAAAAGAAAATTTATTTTTGTGTCATTTGCGCCAACGGGTTCGTTTACTTTCTGGCTTTGATATACTTTGTGGCTGTATTGTAGTTCGAGATTGCAGGTAGCCTTCTACTTCAAAATAAATTATGAACTTAAATATAAAATGCAGACAACAAAGTCACTGTTAAACGATGTGCTCTTGGCGAAATACAGAGAAAGATTATTTAAAAAAAATTGAACATACCAGTAGCTGAAGTGTAGTGTGCATATTTCAATCAGTCGTATAGAGTTGTTAGTTGTGTTGAATTGCAAAATCTTGTAGAATTCTTCTTTTCTATACCTAGTCATAATGCTAGCGCAGAAAGTGTTTTCTGTGGTGAACACACAGTGGACAAAAGACAGGAAGGGATTTTAAATAGAAAATATAAAAGCTACTGCATGTGTACAGTATAATTTCAAACATTTGAAATGCCTGAGCTTTTATCTATACTTGTTGAAAAACAAAAATCTCTTGAGAAAGATTTCGTTCTCCTCCAACAGTAGTTGGTTCAAAAGTGAAAAAGACAATGAGACAATTATGATGAATAAACTATCAAGGTTCATAATATTTTGTTTTACAATAACCACACAATATTTCTGTTTTAGTTTGTAGGAGTTTTCGTTGTTCATTAATAAAGTTATAAATTACATTATGTTGACAGTAAAGTATCCTCTTTTTTGTATGAAGTGTCCTCTTTTTTTTGATGATGGAACATATAGTAAACCTAGTTTAACGTGGCTTCTGAACCACGCTGCTACTCGACACTTTTCGCATCAGCAACACTGCCAGATGTGAAGGAAGAGGAAAGTGCAGATAGAAATCATAGGCTTTGGCGGGGATCGAACTCGTGAACTTGGGATTCATAATCTGGCGCTCTAACACTGTGCTACCGAGCCACATACATTGAGTATGAAGAAATATTACATTGTTTATAAGAGATTGTTTTACTTTCACTCCCGCAGATCTAAAATGAATGAGTGGGCTGTGTCTTTTTAATTTTTAGTGTGGTATACCTTCCCGTTTTGTACTGAATCTTCCGTAATTTTGAAGCTTCACCTTTCGGAAAAAAAATTCGGACCTGGCAACACTGTTAACACTCGTACTGCGCCGGCGTTGTGACTTTTTGAATGTGCTGTTTTGTCGTTGGGCGTAAGTATAGTCGCTTGAGTATTAATTTTTATTTTTTAAATGTTGTAAACCTTTCGAACAGATTGTTTCATATGCAAATTGTATAAATGCAATTTTCGTGTAAACAGCTATTTTATGTGATCATGGGACTTCGATTCGTGGTGTGTGTCCACTATGGAAAAAAAAAAAAAAAAGTTTTCGGAACAGTTTCTGTGCATCATCGGAATTAGTAAAAGTCCGCAATTTGTATTTTGTACTGTTTGTCGATGTGGTATCTCCATATCAGATGGACAAAGTGATGTATCGAAACGTTTGCAAACAAAGGAGGTACAGGAACAATGAGTGTATTAGTAGCACAAGGAGGTTAGGCATATACAAAACTAAAATTTGCTGATAAAAGTGGAAGTGATCGTGTGCTACATGCCAAGGGCTTATTTACCTCATTAATTTTAGAGCACAATTTACCAATTTACTTTTTTCTTAAAATAAAGCTGTGCACTTTTTGTTTCAATAAAAAAAGTCAAATTACCTCGACTGGCTACAAATATTGAGTATGCCATCAACCTTGGGTTACTGCAAGAATTTTTATATCCATTATACAGCGTTGCAAGATCATTTGAAAAGTCTAAAATCAATTATATTATGGTTTAAACTAAAATGAGCTGCAGTTTTTAACAGTACATATCTCCCAATTCTTTAAACTCGATCGCCTGATTTTTACATTTTGAATGTTGGCAGGTGTCCAATGCTGGCATTATTTGGAATGAAAAAAAAATTGCATACAAACAAAGATTTTATTCAGGACAACAGTGTGTTGCTGTGACTTGTTACACATTAAATGGAAAATAATGAAAGCACACATTTCTGATATGTGTACTAAAGTTTTGTCAATAGGATGTAGGCCTACCCCTTACACACTCTACTCTTTTCTCTGAGCTCCTCTCTTTGTTCCTATCCTCCTTCCTCCTGTCTCTGTACTTCCCTCCCCCCCTCTCTCCCTGTTCATCTCCTCCTCCCCCATCTCTACGCAGTTTCCTCCACCTCCTCTTATCTTACAACTCTTGTCTACCCTACAACCTTGTTTAGTGTTATATTCTTGGGTCTACGAAAGTTCTTGACAGAATATTTTGAAATTTGTCATGGCATTGCAGTGTATTTCTATGCACCTATTTTTTTAAATATATCATACAAGAATTTATATGAATTTTATAGTGTAGAAACATTGTTAAAATCGCAAAAAGTTGTATACATCATTTGGAGTATTTATATATGCAATGTTTTTTACAAATTACCAGTAAGTGAAATCAGAGCTTGCTGGGGTAGACTTCAAAAAATGTTTGTTCTTTCATGATGCTGCTTGAGGGTGTGATGGTACAGAAATAGTCGGAAAGTGATTGATCGACACACTGCCAAACACTGAAGACAAAGTGTGAACTGCAAAGCAATCATCAGTGGCAGCACGCCCTGCATGTCCTCTGGTCCACAGAACCCCAAAACTAGAAGCCCATTCTCCTCGGACATTGATGGAAATGCACGAATTGTTCCGAACACAAGACAATGTAGTCAGTCTCGCACCTCTCCTTGCACATGGGCAAAGCCTCCCTGGCGGCCACATCTGTGCTTCACAGTTGATTTTAGCTCACCAAAGATTTACCATAATCACATCATTTCTTATAACTAAATGTCAACTAATGACACATCAGCTGTAAAGCTTTCAGAAGATCTTGAGATAAATAAATAATGTTGGTGTTAGTAATAAACTGTGAGAATGGCCATGTGATTAAAGACATAAAGTTGTGCAGTAAGATGACTAGGGTTTGTGTCTGGCTACAAGCTGTATGTTTTTTTTTTTTTTTTTTTTTTTTTTTTTTTTTTTTCCCCTCCCTTCCCTGTCTTCACTTTTACTTTTATAAATTATTTTGGAACCAGAAATGGCTTTTGTATTGCTGCTTGTCAAAACATTGTTGGCAATTTTTTTCCGAATGTGTCACAGTTTTGAGAGTCAGTGATGTTTATATTCTTCGTTGGCATTTATTTAGCTGTTTCAGAAGTGATGGGGGAGAGCAGCCATTGTGCTTGTATAAGATGAGGTGTGATGATGGTTACAATGTCCCATGACACAAAGTTACTGTGTGTCTTGTAACAGTGTTTTTCCTCCAATCACTGAACAGTATATTGAGTTATTAATGAATTCAAAATATTCAGACATCTAGACAATTTCAGGACTTGGAAATAAAATCAGTGGAAAAGTTGAAAATTTGTGCTGGACCAGGCTTCATAACCAAATTTCCCACTTCAGACCAGCATTCGCCTCAACCATTTAGGCTATCCAGGCACACATCCTCTCATGGCCAAATTCTCAACATACCACACACTACAATGCTAGTGCCCCTTGCCCATTACTTCCTTATGCATGCAGCCTTGCTGTATCCCTGCTAGCGATGGAATGTATTTGTGCATGTGCACGCAAATTGTCACTTAGTGGGAATAGCCACATGGTTTGAAGTACCATGTTGTGAACTGCGTGGCAGCTCCCGTCAGAAGTTAGATAAAAATTACTGTGTCGTGGGATTCCCTGCTAAAACTGTGGGATTCGCTATTTATTTTAATAGTATGGTAGCATAATTTTTTGTCACATTCCTTTGTGAATCAGTATTGTTTCAGAAGTAATGCATAAATCTTTGATCATCTGTTTGAAACAGACTATATATAATATACATAAACAGTTCAGTACCGTGGGTGTTTAAACTTGTACATAGTTATGAGGAGATTTGGTACACTGGTGTTCATGCTGTTAAGTCACTATCAAGTGCAAATCAATTATTGAGTAGCATTTAAATTAACTCATACACTTTTTTAGTCTCCTTCGAGTATAGGTAAATGAATGTTAAGTTTGAAACTCAGTTAGAGTGTTTTTATTTTTTTCCCTCTTTTAATTAGAATTTCTTTGCATTTATTTTCAGTCTTTACTATTAGGCTTAAAACAGATAAATTTTTGTCAAATTAAAAGAAAATAGGATCTATTGTTCCCATCCTGTCCCCATTTCGCTAGTACCCATTATGGATAACTGAATTTCAAAATTTTCATCTCTGCCACAGCAGTCTGGTCATTTAGGTTTAAAACATTTGAACAGAAATTGTCAGTTTCCTGTTTGGGAGGCGGGGGGGGGGGGGGGATATATACAGTTATTCATGTGGTGTCTGTTCTTTCAAACATGTCCAAAAGAAGAGGTACCATATCAGTAACTATATCCAGACATTTACTGCCGTGTCTGTATTCATCTGTTGTAGTGAGTTCATTTTCAAAGAAGAATGACCAGAATTCAAATTCTTAGTTTAAAGCTTAGGAGAGAAGTGAACCTCCAGTCATTTTAGGCACCACAGCCCACTAGTAGTCACGCTGTCCAACGTGTGCAGGTGCGCACGGACCCGGAGATCGTGGCGGCGCTGCGGCCGGAGAGCGTGGAGCGCGACCCGGACGAGGCTCTGAAGCGCGCCGTGCTGTTCCCGCTACTGGAGCTGGAGCCGCCGCGGCACGCACTCTTCCTGCTCGTCGACTCCATCGACGAGGCGCAGACCTCGGCCGGCGGCTCGTCGCTGTCCGTCGGCGGAGGTGGCGGGGGCAGCAACAGTGGCAGCGCGCGGCGCGGCAGTGCGGGAGGAGGGCCGTCGCGCACCGTCGCCGAGCTACTCGCCGCCACACACCACCTCTTCCCCCACTGGCTAGCCCTCGTCTGCACTGCCCGCAGGTCGGTGCCCCCATGTTTCCTGTTAACAAATATACTGCATACCTGCCAACTCTCCCGATTTAGGCGGGAGTCTCCTGATTTTTCACTTTTTCTCCCGTCTCCTGATTTTGCCATTATTTCTCCTGATTTTTAGCTTTTATCCTGAAACCCAAGATGTTCTTTGGCCAATTGTCAAAAGTCCTTTCTTCATTTATCAGTTTAGTATAAATACGTATCGAAATTCATAGAAATTAGGAGTTGTGCATGGCTTGTATAACGATTATTTTTGCACGTATTTGCAAACACATGTGTAGTGTTTCCATGTTGTACGCTTTCTGAATATGATTTTTTTGTCATTATATGTAAGTGAAATCACTTCCAAGGCTTTTACGTATATGGCTACCTTTTGAGTGGATAGTTAGGAGCATCAGTTCCATACGTAAAATGCAGAAAGGCAACTTTCTTGTAAACAGCTATTTTACGTGATTCTGGGATTTCAATTCGGTGGTGTGTGTTCCAGTATGGCAAAAAATATAACCCCTTTTTTAAGCAGTTTTTGTAACATTATTTGTATTTTGTACGCTTTGTCAATGTGATATTCCACATCACATGGTGGAAAAAGTGATGTACCAGAATACGTGCAGAGAAAATGAAAAGTGTGTGAAAAACAATAAAAGACTAAAATTACTGAGAAAGGTGAAAGTGATCACGTGATACATGCAAACTGCTTATTTACATTGTTTATTTTAGAATAGGTTTACGAATTAAATGCAATGATCATGTGGGTCACTTGTTCCATAAAATGTTCTCAGGTAGCAGTATAGTGCAAAAATGCAGCTGTGAACTTTTTTGTTAAAAAAAAAAAAAAAAAAAATCAATCACTTTACCTGGACCGGCTACAAATAAGGATGTAATCAACTTTGGGGCTAATGCAAGTGTTTTTTGTAGCCATTATGTAGTGTTGTGAGATGATAGGAAAAGGCTAAAATCAGTTATTTTACGGTTTGTGGTAAAGTGCGCCACAGTTTTTGATAGAACGTATCTCCTGATTTTTTGAGGAATCTCCCGATTTTTTAAACTGGATCTCCTGATTTTTACATTTTGAAGGTTGGCAGGTATGTACTGACTTTGCAAATGCTGTGGCATAGTGGGGCACATATTGTGCAGTTGTGTTGCTGGCCCTACAGCCGTCTATATATTAGTAGTGGCAACTCGGAGGCAGCTTCATTTTTGGTCCATGCAACTGGCATGCTCCCATAGCATACCACAGTGCTGCTGTATCAATGAATGCTACAAATACAGACACAACTAGGATATAATTTTAAATCTTCTTGCTACAGCAAGTTCATAGACACAGCTTTCATTTGCATGTTCTATGAATGAAATCATAATAAACTTATATGCAAATGAATATTTAATAAAGATAAAGCTGAAGCATTGAATTAAAAATGTTTGATGCTGCTGGGAATCGAACCCAGATTTCCATGCTTACTAGGCAGACATCTTACCTCTAAACCACAGCATCACTAGCGACTAAGGCACCTCGGAATAGTCTGAGCCCAATTTCCCTCCACGTCACAAACTTTAATTCAGCATGGACGTCCAGGTTTGATTCCTGGCCGCATCGCAAATTTTAATTCAATGCTTCGGCTTTATCTTTAATGTCTTTGACATATTTGAGACAAAAAACAGTCTCAGGGTTTGTTAATTTCTATTTACAATGATATGAATATTTAATAGCTTCCTTAAATTTTGTCAAACTTTTTTTTAACAAGAATTTATAGTTACTTTATAAAATTTATATTAGGATAACCCTTATGGCAAATACATCACTGAAAGATCAGAATGAAAGATACAAATTATGATTATGTTAATGTTTACATTTTATAGTCTTAATAAATTAATAAAATTATGCTACTTTAACAGTATGCACTCAGTCCACCCAGAATTGCACAGGACACAAATGTCTCATATGAATCATTAGCTGAGTTGCAGAAATTCAAATCATTCCACATAGTGATACAACCATTTTATGTAGTTGTGGTTTGTTTTAGCTGATTCACAAGTGAATGCAAGAAATGCAACCACACTTTGTGACATTCCACATTGCTTTTCCTCTCGTAGAATGTTGCATAGTTTGTATCTAATATCTCGCCTTGAGCTACAATCAATAGCATAATAGTGAAGCATTATTCTGGAAAGTGAGGAAAAAAGGTTGTATTATTATACCAGTAGCTCCATTAGTTGTCTCTCAAACACAGTTATTTTAAATTGTCTTAATAAAAACAAAAAAAAATAGCATTAAATGAAAAGTGATATTGTTTGTTTGCACTATTGTATATATGTCACAGAGAGAGAAAGATGCCATTCTATGCTCCCACAATCCCCCAGGTCTAAACCTTTGCTAGTTCCTGCCGCCACCACTCTCCTCTCCCCTTCCTCTCCCTACCCACACTCCAGCTGATGTACAACTCCCTTTCTGCCACATACTACAGTCCCTTCCTATCTGTAAATGATTGTAAAGCTTAAGGGACTTTACTGCGGGGTCATTAGTCCCCTATGGGGAATGGTCTCGCACACCGGAGCATAACGCCTCAATGCACTTGGCTGCAGCAGAAGGCGGTCGGGTTTGTTTGTGTTCTTTTTGGCAGATGAAGGCTTAACAGCTGAAAGCTTCTTTATTTTTTCTGTGGCTCATCGGGCATCTCTGTTGTGAGTAGCAACCTATCCTTTCCAAAATATTGATTAATATGTTTGTCACACTTTTCCTACTTGTGTTATTGTTGTTAACACTATTGTGAAACAATTAAAAGATACAGAGTTATTTACAGGTTTTTTATACAGTCCTTATGTATATGAATTGTAGCTGGATTACTTTTTACATATAATTTATATGTGTGAGCTTAATAATAGGTAAAATAACACTCATGATATGTAAATAATCACTGGTTGTATCTCATATAGTTGATTTGGATGTGTTAGAGCCACATGCTTAGAAATGACCAAATGAATTGACTGGTAACACATGTGAGAGCAAATGAGGAGACCGATACCTAATGAAACTGAATGTCCATACACTTTAAGACATTAAACCATCATCTTTCATAGGGAATGGAATGTTTTTGGTAGAGTGAAAGATTAGAATAGAGATTTTGTGATTACAGACACAGTCGTGCAGTAGCGCGCCTGTTTGCGGGCTTCCGGCGCATCGCGTTGGATGACCTCCGCAAGTCTCAGGTGGTACGTGATGTGCAGCAATACATTCTGGCACGACTGGACCAGGAGGACGCATTGCGGCAGCACATCAGCCGTGACACTGCCGAGATGCTCAACCAGTTGCACATAAAGAGCAACGGCTGCTTCCTCTACCTTGAGAAGGTGCTTGACGGTGTTGCTGAGAACTTCATCGTGCTTAGGGAGGTTAGTATATTAATGCACTGTGCTGCTGTATCCTGCTCTCTTCCACTGTTAAGATACTGTGACACAGAGATAGTTCATGAGATGCCTTCCTTGTAGCAGGCATCTCTCATAGTAAAAGAATCTGAGGTGGAGCCATTGTGTAAGTCACAGTGTGCCCCAAACGTTGTGTATCCAATGTCCTCAGGTTCGTGAAATACCTGGAACTCTGAATGGCCTGTACCTGTGGCTGTGCCAGCGGCTGTTCAGCAGGAAGCAGTTTGCAAAGGTGCAGCCTCTGCTCAATGCAATGCTGGCGGCGAGGCGGCCTCTGTCCCATGACGCGCTCTTTCGGTGTGTCCGGGTGCACAACTGCCAGATTACGAGAGAAGACTTTGCCAGAAGACTGCACCTCTTGAGGAGAGTACTTGCACAGGTAAATTTTAATGTGACAGGGATTTCAGAGCTTATAAGAGCTTGTAACTCTTGTCATTTCTCTGCCAGATAGTTGCCTGACATTGCAGGTTACTTATAACTCTGTGCTATTAGCTCTTTTAAGGGATAATTCAGTGGTTTTATTGTCTTCTCGAAGATAGAGCCTTCCATTTGGTATATGTATTACAGAATTTTTTAAATGGCATACAGCAGTGTGATGGTGAGTAAATTTTTTAGAGCCATTTATTTCAATTTCCAGACAAATTTTTAACTTATTCATGATCTACAATACACATTATGATTTTTAGTAGTAGTACTAGTAGTAATCATAATAATAAAGTGAAATTTATGGGAAAACGTTCAAAAACATTCGAGATAAAAACTGGGCTTAGGCAAGGTGATGGGTTATTGCCTTTGTTGTTCAATGTAGTGTTAGACAGAGTCATGGAAGAATGGAAAAAAATCAAAGAAGAAAGTGCTGATAGCCAGTTTCATTAGGAAAAAAAAAAAAAAACATAACCTACAAATTCCCCACTTAGCCTTTGCAGACAATCTCTCAATAGTGGGGCAGATTCTAGTGAGACAGTTATAAAACAGATAGAAATTCTAAAAGAATGCACAGAGAAAGTCAGCCTGCAGATATAATTTGAAAAGACAGTGTTTACAACAACAAATCCAGAAATTTTCAAGTCACAAACCAAATATGGAGAAATTAACAGAGTATCACACTTTAAATATCTATGAGAAATTATATCTGACAAATATACACAACAAGAAAGAATACAAAAAGCTCGTAAAAGTTTAGGGTTGGTACAAAGCCTCTATAATAAAAAATGCTCATCTTTATATGCCAAAATTAGACACTACAAAACAGTAATTAAACCATCAATGTTATATGCTAGTGAAACGTTGGCTCTAAACAGGAAAACTGACATAAAAAATCTAAAGAAAGAAAAATAATTAGGAAAATTTTGGGAACAATATGGGTTGAAAATTGATATAGACTACAGAAAACATCCAGAATTGAAGAATATTCTAATATAGAGAAAGACACGAGGAAAAGACACCTCAAATCCTATGGCCATGTAATGAGGCTTCCCAAACACAAACTAACAAAAGCAATAGTGAAATATGTAGGTTCCGTTGCTAATGAAAGAGAATGTATCCAAAATGTTAAAAAAGACTTGGAATTAGCCAAAATAACCATAAAAGAAATATACATAAGGAACAATTTTAGAATAAAAGTAGAAAAATGGGAAGTTAAACCAGATAAAAAATTCTGAAGAACTGGAACAAAAAGGAGCAAACATAAAAGAGCTAAATTCTCACAAGCAATGAAAAACCAGTGGACAAATAAAAAGGACAAGAAGAACTGAAAGTAAACCATCTTTACTTAGTGCCTTCCTCTCTGGGAGCTTTGCAGTCCGTAATAATAATAATAATCATAATAACCCTGAAAATTTCACGAGGCTTCAGCTGGGTGGCATCACATAAAAATATAATAACAATAATAAAATGACTTGTTAGATCCCTGGATGGGTAATAGTTGAATTTCAATAAAAGGATTTATCAAATTTGTTAATCCAGAATGATATTTTCACTCTGCAGAAGAATGTGTGCTGATATGAAACTTCCTGCTGAACTGGAATATGAACCCATAATGTTTGCTTTCTGCAGACAAGTACTCCAACCACTGAACTACCCTGGTATGCCTCACGGCCTGTACTCACAGGCTGCTGAGTGAATATAATGTTTTGGAAACATTCCCTATTTTGTGGCTAAGTCATGTCTCCATGATCCTTTCGTCTAGCAGTGCTAGTCCTGCAAGGTTCACAGGAGAATTTCTGTGAAATTTGGAAGTTAGGTAGTGACATTGGCAGAAGTAAATTTGTGGGGTTGGCCCATGAAGCATGTCGGGTAGCTCATTTGGTAGAGCGCTTGCTCGCAAAAGGCAAAGGTCTAAGGTACGAATCCCAGTACGGCACAATTTTAATCTGCTACGAATTTTCAAAATTGTTAATGGTTGATATTTCTATTAAAAATATTCACAAGAAACGTCATTACTGCACATACAGGTTTTGAGATATGAGAATCTAATGTTAACAATTTTCTCATTTTCAGTAATAAATATCTGGGTTGTTTTTTAAAATATCCCTTACTGTAAACACCTGTACTTTCAGAAGGTTTTCACTATCAGATATCAGAAAATTCATTTCCATTCTTATGTAAAAGTTGGGAATAAGCTATCCATCACAAACAAATTATACTCAGAAAATCGTTAGGAAAAATCTTGCAATTTCCGCTAACACTGCCATAACTCACACACAGCTTAGTCTTCCTCGTGTCGTGTGCCATGACTATAGCTTCACCCAATGACAGGGTTTTTGATCATGTGACCTTATCTTCAAATTTAATTGCTTTTAAGCTTTAATTTCAGAAACGTGATAGACTTTTTGTAAGAATAATAGCCTGTTGTGTTCTTCATTTTAAAAAGGACAGGACTCTGACTAACAACGAACTCTATTTTGATCACAGGGTGGCAGCAGTGGCAGCCCGCCGCAGCTCTTCCACCACAGCTTTGCCGAGTGGCTGCTCGACGTGAAGCACTGCACGCAGAAGTACCTGTGCTCAGCTGCGGCGGGGCACGGCATGCTGGCCGTGTCGCTCTCGCAGTTCGGCCGGCAGCTGCCAGTGGAGGAGGTCCCCTCACTGGCAATGCACATGGTGCGGTCGCAGTGGCCGCCACCCCAGCCACAGCCGGCGCAAGTGCAGGCGCAGCCACAGACCCTGCCCGCCGGCCTTGATCCACACACTGTCCTCGTGCTGTGGCTCATCGACAGCGGGGGTACCTGTTGAAGACTGTCTGTTAGAGGTATGTTGCTTTTCTTAGTAGATACGTATTTATTATTTACAAGTGTTATGGTTATTTTGTGGTAGGAACAGATTAGTAATGGAGTGAGAGAAACTTTATTTATGTAACAGTGGAAAGTCCAAGATGGAATTTAAGGTATAATGAAGATGCATTGCAACTCACTGCAAACAACTGTATTGAGTTGCAACAGCACATAAAAAACACAACTTAGCTTTCGGTTGCAGCCTATAATAGTTTTTTTGTATAATAAAAATACTACTATTATATTAAAACCATAATTTTTCCATACATCACCTTCATCTGTCTGTTGTTCAGTGGTCTCGAAGACCTCTTAGCTCGTAGCTCGCCTGCCAATAATACATCAGAAAATAATAAGACGTCGGGTTCTTATGCTTCATGGAAACTTTCAATATGACACATTTCATTTTTAATGTATTTATTTATCCATTCTTGATGAAGCACAGAAGTAATACAAAAGTAAGACTGCATGACTACACTTATACTGACTGACAACAATGCTAACTACTGACTGATTACTACTTTAAGACTGACTCATTACTCCTCCTATTCGCGCCAATCGCGCATATTAATATCTATTATAGTTTTTCTAGAACACAGAAGTTACAAAATTTTACATTTAATAATTTGTTTATGAAACATAAATAAATCGTGCTTTACATAAAAGTACACAAAATAATGACAATGCAATAATAAGTTTTTCGTATGAAAATAAACAATACAAAAGATCGTAAGTAAATAACAATTAGCGTAGTGTTAATATACGTTTACATTATTACATTAAGCTTCAATAATTTAATTAAGTTTATTAGAAGACCCTAGTAATGCTAATGATAATCAATGTGACTGACAGAAGCACTATAAAATGTTTATGTAATATAAACATGGAATATTAGGTTACAATACTACGACCAACTATGGTATCGAATACTTCAATTATTCAAACAAACGGGACCCTCCTGGTTAAATACATTACAAGCCATTGTCAGAAAAAGACACACACTCATTCGTACAATCACACACACACACACACAACTGTCATCCCCAACTCTTCTGTTCCAAGTAACACATTGCAGTGAGGGGAGGAGAGGGGAACAGGAAGGTTGCAAGGCCTTGCAGAGCATGTAGGTACTAGATGGGTGGAAAGAGACACAGCTATGCAGCTTGGGAATAGAGTGGGGGGGAGGGCAAGGGGGAGAAATGAAGTGTAATGGGGAAAAATGTCTGCTTCACACCCAGGCCATCTGGATACCCCTGCCCCCCCCCCCCCCCAGCTTTTCTGACCTTCTGAACTGCACGGATGGGAGTTATCCATACAGTACACTCTCTGATTCCAAAATTATCTAGCCCTCAACCAACAATAACCTCTCTTTCCCATAGCTAACAGTTCATGCCTCCCATTATCCTATCTCCCATTCCATGTGCTGGGCTGTGTGTGTGTGTTTGTGTGTGTCCATTTTTCTTCCTCCTCCTCTCTCACCTTTGCACTTCATTCCCAAGCCCTATCTCTTGCCACCCATCTAGTACCTACACGCTCCATAAGACTGTGCTGCATCCACCCCCACTCTGTCTTGCAACCTTCCTGTAACCCTCCCCTGCAGAGTGTTACATGGAACACATTAGTTGTAGATGTCAGTTGTGTGTCTGCGAAATGTACCTGTATGAGTGTGGGTGTCTTTTTGACGAAGGCTGTGGCCGAAAGCTTTAAGTAATGTGTGTATGAGTATCTCTTATTTTATGTGCCTGTTACAGCTCGATAAACATCATTGTGGTGCATTGGAAACAATCATAATTATATTGTTAAACTTTATTTCTGGATATATATTGTATCACAAGCTACAGTAAGCATTTGTTTTCACTTTTCAACACAGTCACAATTTAACATTTAAATGTTTGTTAAATTATGGCCCATATTTTGGATCCCTGCATCAAAGAACTCTGCTGCCTGACCATTAAACCAGATAGTAACAGTTTCTTGCACCATTTCTTAATTTTACAAGCCCTTTCTACCAACATATAGCATGTCAATAATGAAGCACCTCTTCTGTAAATTGCCTCATCAACTTCTTGTGTCAGGTTTTTATTCATAACGGTAACTGTCCAGATTGTTTTTAATCATGATCATTTGTCCATCCTTCAAAAACAGTGCACATAATTTATGATATTCTTCAAAAGAGATAGATTGGCTGGCCAGTACTTACCTTAGTTGTATACTGCCGATAGTCAAAAGAAGAAGAAGAAGAAGAAAAGAAAAAGATAAGGGGGGGGGGGTTGAAAATGAAGACAAAAAAAAAAATAGGACACTAGCTTTCAGCACTGTGTCCCTCCATGGTAGGAAAGGAGGGAAGAAAAAGAGAACAAGGATTAGAATGGGAAGGTTATTCATGAGCTAGGCCATGAGGTGGTGATGTGTGAAAGTCAGAGATACTATATCTCACTCAACATAGAGTATCTCTGACTTCCACATATCACCCAACATTACCTTTTGGCCTACGTCTTGAATAGCCTTCCTCTTCTGTTCCCTGCTCTCTTTTTCTTCCCTCCTCACCTACCTGGTGTAAGAACACTCTCGAAAGCTAAAATATTGTTTTTAGGAAAACCAGAGGGTAAAAACTATAATAAAACAGCTTTCCATTGTACTAATTATGAATATGAGGTGAGAAAATTTAAGAAGCAGTCAGCATTACTCAGAAAATATGTTGATAAACATCTTCAACCTGAACAAATTCCCATCTGCTGGTCATTAGAGTAACAGGATAAACACACAGCATTCTGACAAGAATGCAGCTCACAGATATTAGTTCCACAATTGTCTTCTACAATTATTTTCATTCTTACAATTTTCTATTGTCCACATGTGTGACAAATTCAAGGATTGGAAAGAATGCCCCAACAGGATCCAAATTTTTTCTAATGTAGTGTTTTACTATCACAAGCTTGAGAATGTTGTCACTACATCTTTCACCAATCCATCTGCTGGTATGAGCTATGATGTTGCCTAACATCTTTTCATTGATAAAGAGATGAAATGCTTGTGAATGTGCAAGAGCATTTATGGCACTCCATTTTGGTCCATGAAAAATTCTAACAACTCTTTTAATAATATAGTGAGTACAGTTTACAACTCACCGCAAAGACGTGGCGACGAGCTGCGACAGGCACATACAAAAGACACACACATACAACACATTCAGCTATCAGCCATGGCCTTCTTCAGAAAATAGAACACTCACACAATCACGCAGGCACACAACACAGTCATACAACCATCACCTCCGACTGCCGCACTCCGAATCACGCTCTGCAGCGAATCGGGGACAGGAGGGGAGGGGATAGGAGTGTTATGTCACGGTGGTGGGGATGGGTTAGATGGGAATAACGAGATGCAGCTTAGGAATGGAGTGGGGAGGCGGGTGAGGGGAGAAAATAAAATAAAGTAATGCATGCACACTGCAAGTAAACAAGACCACACACACACACACACACACACACACACGATCACACATTCTCACACCACTCAAGGCGAGGTTTGGGATAGAGAGGTAGGAACTGTAAGGTATGGAGAAAAAATATAGCGAAGTTATCATAGGTTGAGACCTGGTTGATTTCGGGATTGGAGAATGTATTGTAGAGATAACTCCCATCTGTGCAGTTCAGAAAAGTTGGTGGTGGATGGGAGGATCCAGATGGCATTTAGCATTTTTCCCTTTCTTTAGAGGATGACTAATTCAAAGAGTTTCACTGTCTTCATCCACATAAATTTTCTAGTTACCTACCATAACGTCAAGTAGAACAGTTTCCTGACTGTCGTCTCCCATCTGCAACTATTCAGAATCACTGTTGTGATTATCAGTTCCAATATTTTTGTCTTTCATATGACATCTTTATCAGACACATCAGATGTCAACTCATTTGCAGAGACTTCTCCTAGTACTCATAGGATCACATAAGAGTCCCTTACAGTATCACTATCACTACAATATCATTGTCACTCGGAGTGAAAACATGCATAAACAACTCACTGAACCAAAAATAAGAATAAATGTTGAAAATATGTGTAGAAGATCATAAGCAAAAAAAGTTGAACAAATACTTATACACTGTAGCTTTTCACGGACAGCTTTAACTTCACTTAACATTTCTGGGCCGATAGGCTGTAGTCGAATGGTAAATCTTTCCCCTAATGTTTTGTCTTTGGCTGTGAAAGACATCATTGGAGGCAAAGTGGTAACTGCAGTGAGAGAGAGAGCCACATATGTAGATGGTCTAGGGGGCGCCATAGTCCATCATGTGATGTCAGCTGAGAAGCTGTCTCTGTTAATACCACTGTTGATAGAAGGTAATCGATTGTCAATGTGCTTGTGCAACGTTGAAGTCCAAATTTTGTCTAATTTAACACCTTCCTCTTGTCTATTAAAATTATTGCGGTGTTTGTAATTTCAAAGGCTTCTCTATATGTGCGAGCATAGTAGCGAGAAATTTTTGATAAAACACTGGTCTCATTAAATTTAATTTCATTGTTGCCCTTTTGGTAAACATGTTCAATTACAGTCGATTTCTGTGTATGTCCCAGGTGGCAGTTTCTCTTATGTTTGCTCAGACAAGTGTTGACACTTCTTTTTGTAGTGTCGATGTACACCTGGCCACAGCTGCAAGGAATATTATGCACGCCCTATGTAACCAAAGAGTGTTATGCATCTTTTGCAGATCTTAAATATTCCTTAATTTTTCTGGTTGGTCTGAAAATAGTTTCAACTCCATATTTGTTCAGCACTTTTCCAATGTGCTATGTAATTTGACTAATAAACGGAAGAAACACTTTCCCATTGGATAGTTGTGGTTCCTTGATTTTAGTTTTCTTCCTAGAGTGAAGAGCTCAGTCTATGTCTTTGGTGGAATAACCATTCTTCTTGAAGGTTTTTCATAGATGTTTGACCTCATCTTGTAAATAAAATGGTTCATAAATTCTGTGCACTCTGTCAAATAAGGTTTTAACTCCTCCCCCCCCCCCCCCCCCCCCCCCACACTTTTTTTTCTAGGGTGGTGGTTGGAGTCTTTATGAATGATCTTTATGCGTAGCCTTTCTGTAAATCTTGTGACCCAATGTTCCGTCTTCTCACTCACTTGATCAAACACCCCCAGAGAATTAAGTGGGCCATTCAGCTCTCTTTCCATTGTAAACTGGATCCTGTGGTTGATAGTGTTAAGATGTATCAAGAAAGCATCTAATTCCTCTTTGCCATGTGTCCACACTATGATGGTATCATCGACATAACAATACCACTTGGCTGGTGTTTTACTAGCAGTCTGCAGTGCCTGCCCATGAATAAATTGGCCACTACTGAACTTAAAGGACTGCCCATAGGCACCCCATCAATTTGTTCATAGAATTTATTGTTATACAAAAAGTAAATAGTGATGAAGCAGTGTCTAAATGAAGTCACTATGTCCAATGGAAAAACTTGCACTATACATGAGATGGCTTTGCTTACCAGGATCTTGATAAATAAAGACACCACATCAGAATCAACAAGAATGTCACTAGAGGCTTGTCAGTGAAATTAGCTGAATTTTTTATATGACTGTCTACACCACCAATATAGGGCTGCAGCAATGAAGCAAGGCGTCTCATAAGTTAGCGAACCATCAACTCAGTACTGACTTTATGAATTAACTTCAGAATGTAGGCCTAAGCTAAAGGAAGACAACCAACATTTGTGCCATTCATACAAGTTCTTTAAAAAATCATGATATTAATCTGTGAATATGAAAATTGAAGTAATTATTTTTAATGTTTATAGAAGGAGGTTAATGAATCTTATGTAGTTCAAAAGGTTCTTTGCCATAAAAAAATAAAAAAATAAATAAAACTACAGAAATTGTATATGAATGTAGCTGTTAAGGCAATAAAGGGAAGAAATGTTTTCATATCTACATCTCTTGGTGTTATCTTCTCTATTATGCATTAAAACCTCACTCTCTCACAACAAGTGAACATCAAAAACTGAACAGATACCATTTACTGACCTGCGTCCAAATCCAGTACTATGATAAAAATGACACACACAAGAAAAATGTTTACTGAAATTTCATTCTAGGGACATTCATGTTAAAATGATAGATTTGCAGTAACACATGTATACTGGGGGTTACAATTTCACAGCTGCTACATCTATGATTTTGTCAGTAATATAAATCTGACTTCATACTAATGAAGTCTGTAAATAATGCTCATTTGTGTTGCTATTTCATTTATTTTTGGTAGAAGTAACTTTGTGGACATTTTCCATAATTGCCAAAAAATATGAAGTAAGTTACTAATGTTTAATTTCTTTGTTTTAAATAGTTTTAATTAGGGAAGAAAAAATTGTCAGAGAGATGAAGGTGGAGGACATAGAAGACATAAGGAAGGGAAGGGGTACCTGTACAGAGTGGGGGATGGATATAGGAAGGAAGAGGACATTAGGTACATGGGATATGGACAGAGAGGGGGAGTGTGTAGAAGATGCACAGATTATAGAAAATAATTGCATTTCTCAAGGGCTATTGTACATCTTATGCTCCATAGTCAATAAACAGTCTAATTTGGGTTTATGTAGAAAATGAAAAAATCTAATATTTTTATCAATCCACAGACTTACCTTTCATTCCACTTGCCACTGCAACCCAAAGCTGGGCATTGATTTGATTGATGTATTTTCTCACTGATCCACCGATCCTTTGTTCACAAGGATTGTTTAATTTACTTTCACATTAGATTGAGCTACAACGAAACTGACAACATATTTCTTATAACAAAACTAGGAAAAACTTCATATAGTTGTAAATGAAAGTTTACAATTTAGGTGATCAAAGTTCAACAACACTTTTACTTATAACAAATGCATGAAATGTTCTTCTATCAGGAGTGTATATAAGCCCACTCTCTCTCTGAAATAATGTATATAAAGAAAAAAGTTTTATCTTGGTAAAGTAAAAGAATCCTCTAACACCATATTCATGACCTAGGTCGTGAATTACCTTCCCCTTCCTTTCCCATTTCTTTTTTCTAGTTTTTCTCCTCCCCTTCTCTCTTACCTGAAGAAGGAACGCAGGTCTGAAAGCTTGTTTTATTTTCGTCCTGTTTTCTTTCTGTATGTAACTATCAGCGGTACAGCAAAAAGGTAAGTACCGGTACTTACTCTGTTGAAAAATAATTTAACATCTCTGTGGAGAATTTCCATCATTAATAGAATAAAGTAAAAGGGGCTCCAGTGCAAATTATCTTCTGAACATGAGCAGCAAATCTGATACAAAATTATCATGTGTCTGCTTAAAATATATATGTATATCAATCAAATGACTACCTATCAATCTGCTGTGGCAAATACCTGACTGCACATCTTGAAAACTAAGACTGAAATAGACCAGAGCTTCGCTTTGCAGTAAATCACATCTTTTTTCTTATTTTAATGGGCACATCTTTTAATAGGAAGATGTACCCATGAAAATAACAAAATACCCTCCCATGTTTGAACAGAATATGGCAAAAGTCTCAAATCTGTTGACATACATTATGAACTGTGTGTTGTATACAGAACAGTTGGCTAGTGATGCAGAGATCTTGCATTTGATTCCAAATGCCCACTTCAGTTTTTTCTTAGGTTGACAAGTTCTGTAATGGATCCCCCTTAATGTAAGATTTTTTTAAATATCAGTATGACTTCTGCAGTTTCTTTCTTTGTAAATTTTGCTTATTGTCTACTTTTTCCATCCTTAGGTTGAAGATGGAGATTACACAACAGCGAACGCATGGAGGACACTGCCACTGCCGAAGGACAACAGAGTGCTAAGGCTTCTGGCAGATGCAGGGGCCAGGGTGCCTACAGAGGAGCAAGTCCAAAGTGATGCGGCCTTATCAACTGCCTTAGACATTAGTACCTTAGCTATCATAGATAGCACGGAGGATGTAGCACTTTCTAGTCAGGTTAGTGAAGATGAGAGTTGTATAAATCAAGTAACCTGTATTTGGTTTCTCATAATAATAATAATGAGGATAATGGAATGTAGTCTCAGAAAATCAGGCGATGCTGAAGGAATTAAATTAGGTAATAAGACGATGAAAGTAGTATATGAGTTTTGTTATTTGGGTAGCAAAATAACTTCTGATTGCCGAAGTAAAGAAGATATAAAATGCAGAATGGCTATGGGAAGAAAAGCATTTCTGAAGAAGCTAAATTTTTTGACCTCCATTATTAGTTTAACTGTTAGGAAGTCCTTTCTGAAAGCATTTGTCTGGAGTGTAGCATTGTATGGGAGTGAAACATGTACAATAAGGAGTTCAGACAAAAAGATGATAGCTTTCGAAAAGTGGTTCTACAGACAAACGATGAAAATTAGATGGGTAGATCATGTAACTAATGAGGAGGTGCTCAATAGAATTGGGGAGCAAAGGAGTTTATGGCATATCCTGACTAAGAGAAGGGATAGGTTGGTGGGGCACATTCTGAGACATCAAGGAATCGTCAGCTTTGCATTAGAAGGAAGTTGTTGTTGTTGTTGTTTTAAGGGGACTAAACATCAAGGTCATCAGTCTCCTAGCAGGAAATGTATAGGGTAAAAATCAAAGAGGCAGACCGAGGGACTAATATAGTAAGTAGATTCAAATGTATGTAGGTTGCTGTATGTATTCTCAAATGAAGAAGCTTGCACAGGACAGGGTAGCATGGGCAGCTGCATCAAACCAGTCTGTGGACTGAAGACCACAACAATAACATAATTTTTTCATTCATTTTGAAATAAAAATTATCATACATGACTGAGAAGAAAATTTCATGCTGAGGTAAAAGATGCAATTATTTTTCAGCACAATATTCTTTTGCTGTTTGATTACTCTGTTCTTTCCCTGTTCACTCCAGTTCTCTCCATACATTTTCTCACTCCCTTGCTCCACCGTGTTCTTGGAAAGCCTGTAGGTCTTCTTCCATTATTGTCTGGTAATAGTCACCCACACATCCTCTTAACATGTCTTTCTCATCATAATCTCTTTTCTTGATTTCCTCTCTTGCTTTCCCTAATCCCCTTCTTTCTTTCCATATTTCTGCCCCAAAAGTGACAATAGGGAGGTAATAAGTTTTGTACATAATGAGTTTTACTTTTGTGATGAAAGGTAAATTTGTTTAATGGTGCAACTTAGGTCTCTTGTAATATAATTTCTTTTGTCCAATTGCTCCAGAAAACCTGTGCAGAATTTTTATTATACTGTACAAGATAATTAGTAAAAATGATCCCAGAAAATAGTAGCCACAACTTTACCATTACAGGATATCAGCTTAAACTTTTATGGTTCATGGCAACCACCATTTCTGTGTTGTTTGTAGTGTACTCCTCCTCCTCATATTCTTGTGTTATGACCAGTACCATAGACCTTCAATCTTTGATCACCCAGTACTGACAATTTCTTATCTTTTCACTTTGTTAATTTCATCCATAATAGTTGTGACACAAAACTTCCTTGCCTTGGATATGTAAAATTATTCCTAAACCAGTCAGTTGTTGCTGATGTTTATCTGCCAATGTCTGTGATTGACCATTTTTAGGAAAGTTGCTTTCTGTTCAGGTGAGCTGCTTATTATGATATTCATCATCTCTCTATTTACAGTCTGAGAGAATTTCAAAACAAATCACCATTTATCAATATTTCAGTAGCCCCACTTCTTTGTTATGATGCCTGTTCATGGAGTGCCTTACAATCCAACAGAATATCTGTTTTTATTATGACATAATTCATCTGGCATCTTTATCTTTCGCTGATATATGATCTCTTTGTAAGATTCATGGGTGATCTGTTTTATTAATACCTAAAATTTATTGCAAAACTTAAGAAATTTCTCCTTTATCATTCCTATTACTGACCTCAAATTATCTCATAATCATATCCTTTATTCCTTTCATTAGTATAGTATTTCAGTTGCCTATGATTATTATATTTTTCTCTCCCTTCGTACACTTAGTTACCTATTCAGTGTCTTTATATACTTTCTATCCATGTCATCATGTAATCTTCAACTATTGTTGTTAGTGTTGCTGTGCTGTTATTCTGACAATCTCCCTCCTTAGGTCTCTTTCCAAAGACTTCCACTGAATAATCTGCCTTTGCTATAGAATTTTCATCTGTGTGTGGCACATGTCCAAACAATCAGAAATCTTTCTCACATTTTCTTTTGGACAGGTGCAATCCTTAAACATTTCCTGATGGTTTTGTGTCCCTACTTCGTCGCCGCTTTTGTGTCCCAGCCTCGTCGTAGGTGTCGGTGGCCGAGTGGAATGAGACCGACACAGGAATATAGATAGCACGCTGGTGCAGGTACGGAGGGGAGCAGCCAGAAACTATAAACACTAGAGTAAATTAGAAAGATATATATATTGCACAGAATGTAACAATACTTAACTTTTACATAGTACTGCAGAATGTTGATACATAGTTGTTAGAGACCTGCCTAGTGCCTGTACGATAGCAAAGTCTTCACTGGTGCCTATCTGATTACGAAGGTCCTAACTGGTTACTATCTCACTCCCAAGTGACCGATGTCTTTCCGTGGTGGCCACGAGCGGGGTTGCAGCAGAGGGCGCTCGTGGCTGTCGTGAGAATGCCACGCCGTGTGTGCATGGCGGCGCGCGGCGAAAGTAGGTGGCGCGCACTTTATACTTGTGCGACACCACACCCCTCCCCCCCAAACCGCCACGCCGTCGTGGCATAGGGCTGAGGGCCACGGCGACGGCACTGGGAGGAGGGCCTGGGCGGGGGCGTTACTGGTGGGACGGGCGTCGTAGCTGAGGCTGGGATCGAGACGCCGTCCGCGCCCCGGTATACACCTTGCGATCCGCTGGAAAACACGCGAAAACCAGCGGAAGGGCGCCCGCCCCCGCCCAGAGGGAGCAGGTTATCTTCTTCTGAGGTGCGTGGCCCAGGCGGCGGCGGCACGCACGGTCCCGGGGTCCCTCTCGGTGACGCTGTCATCTGCGGCGGCGACAGCGGCGGCGTCGCGTCGATCTCCATCAGGACGATCTCGTAGTCCGGGGACGCTGGACCCGTTGACGAACGATGTGTTTGTGCTCCCTGGCGGTGAACTGGGTCTGGAATCAAGAAACCGGAGACAGGATCGTGCGGCCTGTGCAAGCGCAATTGGTTTGCGTGGCGCCGCAGCTCCGACCCTGTGGAAGAACGTACAACATACATATTGCGACCGAGCACGCGCTGAATGGTGCCCGGCAACCATGTCTTCTTGTTGCCAGCAAACACCCTGTACAGCACCGGCGTGGAAACCTGAAAACGCGAAGCGCCATACGAACCGACTCGGTGCGTGGGAGGCTGCAGCAGGTGAAGGAGAGTGCGGTGACGGCGGCCGTGTAGCAGCTCGGCAGGAGACGGGCCATCGCGTGGCATGCACCGATACGTAGACAGGAAAATTTGAAGAGCTTGCTGCCTGGAGTGCTGACCTTTCATCTTGTCCATGTGAGTCTTGAATGTTCGAACGAAACGTTCTGCTTCACCATTGGACTGAGGGTGAAAAGGTGCGGTGGTTATATGCTGAATGCCATTCACACGGCAAAACTGTTGAAATTCTGCATTGACAAACTGAGGTCCATTGTCACTGACGACAGTTTCAGGCAAGCCTTTGATGCAAAACACTGATGTTAAGGCACTGATTGTACTAGAAGCTGTCGTTGAGTTCATGGCAATCACAAAAGGAAACTTGCTGAAAGCGTCTACAACAATTAACCAGCGCGTATTCCAGAAAGGTCCGGCAAAGTCAATATGTAAACGTTGCCATGGTCCCTTGGGGCGTGGCCAGTCTGAGAAACGTTGCGGAGGAGCCGCCTGATGCTCCGCACAAACTGAACACTGTGACGTCATACTCTCTATCTGAGCGTCCATACCAACCCAGGTACAATGACGTCTGGCCAATTGCTTTGTCTTAACAATACCCCAATGTCCTTGATGCAGGAGGCATAACACTTCTCGTTGCAGGGAACGAGGAACAATCACTCTTGCTTGGTCGTTGTCGGTATGCAACAACAGTACACCCTGACTTAAAGATAATGCATGACGTTGTGCAAAATAACGTCGAACCAGAGGCCGATCAATGTCTTTGGCTCTGGCAGGCCACCCTGAGCGAACAAAACGTGCTACCACACTTAGGTCTGCATCCGCAGCTGTTTCCTGTGCCACCCGACGAGAGTTCAAAGGAAAGTCTGCGACAGCGGAAGCATCTCTGGAGTCTATCTGACAACATGCCATTTCTGAAGAATCAAATGATACATCCTGGCCAACTGGAAGTCGGGAAAGTGTGTCCGCGTTAGCATGTTTAGTGGTAGGTCGGTACAAAATCTCATACTGATAATTAGACAATATCAAGGACCATCTCTGAAGCTTTTGTGCCGTACGTGGCGGAATCGGCTTTGTGGGTGAGAACAACGACGTGAGAGGCTTGTGGTCTGTCAACAAATAGAATTTTCTGCCATAGAGATAATGATGAAACTTTGTGATGCCGTAAATGATTGCTAAGGCCTCCTTTTCTATCTGACTGTAATTCTGTTGCGTTGGCGTCAGTAGCTTGGATGCAAAGGCAATAGGACGATCGTAAGAACCAATACGATGCGACAGAACGGCACCCAGACCGTACGACGAGGCATCAACTGCTAACACTACAGGCTTCTGTGGGTCAAAGGGAATCAAACATGCATCACTGAGTAGTGCAGACTTTAGTTTGTCAAAGGCAACCTGACAATCTTTAGACCATACAAAAGGAACATTCTTCCTACGTAAGTGATGCAGTGGAGCTGCAATCTGAGAGGCATTGGGAATAAATCTGAAATAATAGTTCAGCTTCCCCATTACTGCTTGCAATTCGTGCACATTCTTAGGAGGAGGCAAGTCTTTGATTGCTCGAAGATGTGACTGTAAGGGATGAATTCCTTGGGCATTAATCACATGGCCTAGGTACTCTATTTCAGTTTGAAAAAACGAACACTTTGCTTTATTGCAACGTAGACCTGCTGCAGTCAAAACTTTGAAAAGGCACTCCAGGTTTGCTAAATGTTCTTCAACTGTACGTCCGGATACCACAATATCATCTAAATAGTTCGAACAACACGGTACAGAAACTGTCAGCTGTTCCAAAAAACGCTGAAAAATTGCGGGGGCGGAAGAACTGCCAAAGGGTAGGCGTTGAAATTGAAAAAGGTCCATGTGAGTATTAATGACGAAAAACTTTTTGGACTCGTCATCAAGTGGAATCTGTAAGTATGCCTCTGCCAAATCAATCTTAGAAAAGAAGCGAGACTGTCCTAATTTGTCCATAAGTTCCTCAGGTCGGGGCAGGGGGTAAGTGTCTACAATTGTTTGACTGTTCACTGTTGATTTGAAGTCCGCACAGAGACGAAGTTTTCCTGACGGCTTGGGTATAAGTACTATAGGCGAGGCCAACTGACTCGCAGAAACAGGAGAAATCACCCCACTATCTTGCCAACGTTTAAGTTCTTCGGCAACTGTAACACGCAAGGCGATAGGCACTGGTCTAGCTTTACGAAATTTTGGAACTGCAGATTCTTTTAAAGTTACATGTGCCACGAAGTCCTTTGCACAACCTAGTTCCGGCGAAAACAAGTCACTATATTTGTCACACAATGCATTGATTTTATCCTGAGGCACTATTGACGAAATTTGAAGCACATCTCTTTGAATTGATAAACCAAACAAGTCAAACCTTGAAAAGAGGCGGGCAGGCTACACGTTCCCAGCACGGGAATATTTTGACCTGTATAAGCTGTTAACACTTGCTGTGACGGCGACAATTTTGGCGAACCCAGAAGTTCATAAGTATCTTTATTTATTAATGTGACAGCGGAACCAGTATCAAGCTGAAATTGCACCGTCTTATTTTCTATGAAGAGAGTCACAAACAGTTTTTGCTTGCGGTGCTCGACAGGTGCGCGAATGTGGGCAACGTCTGCTATGGTTTGTTTACTGCGCTTGCGCGGGCCGCGTAGTGAAGTAAGCGGCGCAGACTCGGCACGCAGCGGATTAACAACACTGTCACTAGATGGCACTACCGCCGGATCGGCGTCCGCGCAATGCAAGGCTACTACAGAGTCACTAACTACTGCACTACACTTTTGAGTAGCTACTTGATGTCTACTGTCACTAGCTACACAGTACTGGGCACTATTACAAGGAGCAGTTGCAGAAGGCACTATTTTCACTACAGGAATGTACTGTTCATAGTCATTTTGCTTGTCCCGAACCCTTTTCCGTTGCACTGTTTTACGCGCTCGTCGGCGCTTGCTACGTGGTGCACTATATAGTTTTGCCATAGGCGCAGAACTACTTTCTTGCCATTGAGATCCAAGGAAAGCACTGTTCAATTCCACAGCCCGTATAACATTTACAGAATGAACTGTTCTCGCACTCTGCGAAGCACTGTTTCTAACGGTACCGTTCTTTGAGTTTTTAATTTGCATACACACAGACTGTACATGTCCTAATTTGCCACATTGATAACAGGTTGCGTTGCGACTAGGGCAATGAGCACGCTTGTGGCGAGACACACACTGAGGGCAAGATTTACGTACATTTTTCTGAAATGAGCGTTGGTGCCCGTTATTCAAATTACTGTGCCTAACACTACGGGGCGACCTTTGCGTCGCACTTTTACACTGGCTACTGGTCACTGTCTGTTCAGCACGGCCGGTAGAAAAATAAGAATCACTAGTGCTATACTGAGAACTACGGCTAGGAAAGCGTCCGTTGCGGCGCACTGAATTTACACTATGGCTTTGCATTTCTACATCAGCTAAGTCAAAAGTATCATGCGCTTCTATAAGCTGCAGTACACTGTCTAATGAGGGGTCAGACTGTTTTAGAATTGCTGCCCTAATTCTGGGGTCCTGAATGTTCTGCGTAATCGCATCCCTCAACATCACGTCACTATACGAAAGTCCACAAGAGCAAGTAAATTTACATTGGCGGGTTAAGCCCTTCAATTCCGTAATCCACTCTTGGTGTGACTGTTCAGGTAATTTTTTCAGTCTGAAAAATCGGTACCGCGCAGCAGCGACGAGAACTTTTCTCTCGTAATAAGCATTCAGTGCATCTACAATTTGTTCAAAGTCTACATCACGAGGAGATGCGTGAGGGAAAAGTTTTTGCAATAATACGAAGGTCTGGGGGCCCACAATCGATAAGAAAAGGTTCTTCACTCTCTGACCTGTAATTTGATGAGCCGCTACGAGTTCTTGAAACTGTGCGAAATAGTCGCTCCATTCTTCCTCACGTTCGTTGTACTGGCGAAATGTAGGAAGTGGTGCAGCGGCAGGTGTGGGCTGCTGATGTGACGGCTGTTGTTGTTGGTGAGCAGCCTGTGCCGTCAACTGCGACACGGCCTGCAGTAGTTGAGTGATTTGCGCCGTCTGTAACTGAATAATTTCCATTAAGTTTGTTTTCGGGGTAGTGGCCATGCTGACCGATTAGGCGCCGCGCATACAAGTAACTTAGAACAAAACACAAATGCAATATGAAAGAGGACGCGCTGCAACAAAAAAGTCCACAAAACACGTAACTGAATATGTTCCCCCAAAAATTCTTATAGTAAGGGTGGGTGGGCGGGAGCAATTTTTGTGTGCTCCGACTGCTGCTGTCTGGCTGCTGCAAGCGGGCTGGTCCAAGGTTCTATCACTCCTCGTCGCCACTTTTGTGTCCCTACTTCGTCGCCGCTTTTGTGTCCCAGCCTCGTCGTAGATGTCGGTGGCCGAGTGGAATGAGACCGACACAGGAATATAGATAGCATGCTGGTGCAGGTACGGAGGGGAGCAGCCAGAAACTATAAACACTCGAGTAAATTAGAAAGATATATATATTGCACAGAATGTAACAATACTTAACTTTTACATAGTACTGCAGAATGTTGATACATAGTTGTTAGAGGCCTTCCTAGTGCCTGTACGATAGCAAAGTCTTCACTGGTGCCTATCTGATTACGAAGGTCCTAACTGGTTACTATCTCACTCCCAAGTGACCGATGTCTTTCCGTGGTGGCCACGAGCGGGGTTGCAACAGAGGGCGCTCGTGGCTGTCGTGAGAACGCCGCGCTGTGTGTGCATGGCGGCGCGCGGCGAAAGTAGGTGGCGCGCACTTTGTACTTGTGCGACACCACAGATGGTGTCATATGAAACGTGATCCATTCAAGTGATGCCCCCTGACAATCTAAGCATCTTCATTTCCATGACCCCAGTCATCGTTCTGTCTGTTTTGTAGCTGTCCATCATTTAGTAACATAGAGAGTGACAGGGCAGATAACAGTCTGGTAGATCTTTGACTTCAGGTGGTCCTTCATCCAACGATTGCAGGCCACTTCATACAAGCTGTTTGCATCCTTGCATTGACTTTGCCTGTGAGATGGCAATTGTTACTAATTGTAGAACTGAGATACTTAAATTTGGTTACTTGTGGTAGATCTTCTCCACCAGTGTTAATGATCCCAGCTTCTCTAGGGTCTGATGTCATGTACTCAGTTTTCTCCTTGTTAAGCCACAGGCCATATGACGCAAGTCGGTCATTTCATTGTTGTGTTTGACACTGGAGATCAAACCTGTTCTCTGCAGCCAGCATGACATCATCAACACAGAGAAGTGTCCATGGCAGTGGCATTTGCAGGTCTGATGTCACATTGTCCATCACAAGAATGAACGGCAGTAGTGGTAAAGCCAAGCCTTGGTGGACTCCTCCTGTAATGTGAAGGTTGTGGGATACTCCTGCAGCTGCTTGAACATTGTTTCAAAATACAGAAGCTGTGCCCTATTAACAAGATACTCTAGAACACAGTGTTCTCAAAGCACTAACCAGATTAGGTCATGCTGTATCTGATCAAAAACTTTTTCAAGGTCTAGAAAAGTAAGATGCAGTGACTTGTTCTTTTCATGGCATTTCTCAGCCAGGAGCTGAAGAGTGTTTTGTGCCAGTTGTACCGCAATTTGTCACAAATCCAGCTTGGTTGCTTGTGATCTGCACTATCTCACAGATAGGAGTACTACATAAAACTTGATAAGTCAGTTGAATTTGTGCTTTTGTTTCACAATGTAGATGTCCGCAGATGGCAACGCCAGCCCTCTGCGTCCGATCTCCCCCGTAGATCCTTTGCTGGAACTGCTGGGAGCAGACGGGGATGTGAACCGAGCCGACTCCGGTGGCAGGACACTGCTGCATGCCCTCGCTGCCGAGGGAGATGCAGCCCTGCTAGCTCTGGCAGCTGCCAGGCCTGGTGCTTGTCTGGAGGCAACTGACAGGTAAGGTTATCAGTGGGCACATCATCACACATATTTATAGATCTATTACTTTCCACCCTATGGTGCTGTTGAGGGGGGAAAATCGGTGTTTTCAATATGTGCTTGCAATTTTTATAGCATCTGTTAAATTTAATGTACTAATTCAACCTCTAATTCTGTATACCACTCATGAAGGAATACCACTTTTATTAGCATTGGTACATCATCTACTTACAAAATATAATTAGCAGCATGCCGGATGTTTGAGACAGGAAGGTACACAATATTTAGATCATATCTGCTCCACAGACTAACTGTGGGTTGTCACCGAGCCAGGCTGAGTGTAGTTTTTAGGCAGTTTTCTGTACCCATTTAGGCAAAAGCTGCGCTGGTCTGCAAATTATGAGTCAGATAATGTGATACATAAATGGTTAAAATACAATCATCACACAGAGGAGCAAGTTTACTTGATATATTGGACCCTGCACTATACAAGATAAATGATAGGGAAAAGGTGAATGTCACAGTTATAAATTAAGGTAACAGGGCAGATACTTGAGTCATATTAAGTTTATACAGAGAGATGAGAGGTAGTCTTTCCAAATTTCTAATTAATGAGGATGTCCATAATCACACAGTGTTGTTTTATCTAATGAGTAAAAAAATTATACAGTCTCCAATATTATGTACAAAACAAAGAGTATCTCAGATAATCAATACTACTGACAAGTAAACCTACCTAAGTGTCACTCTCCGATTTTTCCGAAATTTGGATATGGCAAGGGGACTCACCCTAATCAAACAGTGGATGTAAACCCACCCATGCGACCTCCATGTGCTACATCATGGGCAACATTAATGCTGGTGGTTAAAACCAATAAACATTTTTAACATGTTTTAATCACCATTATTTCAAAAGTAGATTCAACAGTATTTTGAATGTCGGATGTCAAGTAACTATTTAAGCATTTTGTTGAGTATTTATCTACTATACTGAATCAGCCATATTGAATTTTGATAATCTGATTTCAGATTCGGATTCAGTGACTTTAAATACACGTATCTTAAATAGATGAAACAGTTCAGAAATACAGATTAACAAGGTGTTTCATGGGCAGTAGCAAATGAGTGCTGCAATATAAGGGTTGGTTACCCCCCAAATATTGATATAAAAAATACATTAATACTTATTTCTTAATTAGCCTTCCTTTTGAAGTTTTAATAGATTCTACTTTGATTAAACCAAAACACTTTTTTTAGCAAAAAAAAGAAAAAGAAAAAAAATGGCCACTTTACAGGTAGTTGGCCCTCTACTTTTCACTCCCCTTCCGATATTAGGCTGATTTAGTCTTTCATCAAAAGGTACTTTCATACCAAAAATCATTAAAATTGCTTCACTAAGTTGCAACTATTTCATTTCATCCCCAATTTTGAGTGGACCATTTCACCCCTTAAATATGTTTTAACGTTGCTAGAAAAAGAATGTGTCCCTTAGTTTTTCAAGTATTATAATGTATCCAAATTTCAGAAAAATTGGAGAGTGACACTTGGGAGGTTTACTTGTGATGTGTCAAATCGTTTTGGGATGTGTAAGAAAATATATAAATTATTAAATCTGTTGCAAAATAATTTTGCAGCCATATAACTTGATTCTCTTCAGGAACAGTCCATAATTCATTGTCTGATGACTGTATGTGAGGATATATCCTGTCACTTAGTACATCAAATAATTTTTTGTGACAGAATGAGATTGTTTATTTTAATTGATTCTGCCTTCTGTTTTTCAAAACAGAATTGTGAAATATTCACTTCATTGGATCTATGAATGTTTTAAAAATGTAAAAATTCCCTCATAGTTTCTAATTCGATTGCCTTCCAAATTTTATGAAGAAAATGTGCATCACATGATCCTTACATGGAATGCCAGGTGCTGGAGTCAATATATCCAGTGTAATCTAAACTTACCCTAACATACGAGATGGTATCCTTTATGTGCACTATATCTCCTCTGCAGACATTTTACACTTTTATTTCATGATTGTCAATAATGTGAAAACAGGAGCATATCATCTTAAAGATGATCACTGAGCCACAAACAGTCAGGTAAAAAAAAAAAAAAAAAAAAAAAAAAAAAAAAAAAAAAAAAAAAAAAAAAAAATCACATACACTTATTCTTTTATTACAGGATTGTGGTTTGGAAAATAAAATTTATTGCTTAGTGTCATCTGCTAATATTTGCACTAAAAATGTATTTTCTGAAGTATATTCAAAAGGGAAATGCTGCTTTGAAGGATTAATTGAAGTAATAAATTGGAAAATCAACCCAAACAACTGTTTGTTCTTGTCCTCCTCCTCCTCCTCCTCCTCTCATGCAAATATTGTACAAAAATACAAGGTGACAAAAGTTCATACTCCATAAGTTAAGACGTTAGCAAAGGTCACTGGTTCTGTGTATTGTCTTCCTGAGGAGTTTGAATATAAATTCCCAGTAACAGTATTCAAATCTTATTTCCATGTGTGTTTGGCAAGCAATCTTTCAAAAGATAATTTTTTTCTGTATCTAGTGGTCAAACTTGAAGCTCATGCTTGAAGAGGGTGTTTTTTATAGTGTACAAGGGACACTTGACTTCTTAATATACAGGACTCATCTTTAGGAGATTCATTGTTCAAGGCTCTGTCCGCTGTAAATTACTTAGGTTTTCCACTGTTTCCTTAAGTGATGCCAAGTAAATTATAGGTGCCTCATGAAAGTCTTTCTAGTTTCCTTTGTCATCTTTATTAACTGTTATAGTTGTAACGTCTAATTGCCATGACACATAGGTTCTATTTGTTCCACAGACACGGGCAGACACCTCTGAATCTGGCTGCGAGGCATGGGCACGCGGCAGTTGTGGCGGCCCTTCTAGCGGCAGGGGCACGTGCCGACCATGCGGACTGTGATGGGTGGACTGCACTCAGGGCTGCCGCCTGGGGTGGCCACACCCAGGTAAGTTCTCAACAGTTTTTGTTTTATCCTCAAAAATAATTTTTCACTTATATGTTATAGCTGACTTCCTGTATTTTATTCTGCTGGTAACATACTAAATTTGATAATTTGAAAGTCTCCAAAGAGATGTGACAATATTATTTGAAGGAGATAGAGTGGCTGGTCAGTACGTAGCTCAATACCGCCAATATGTGCATGACACACACACACACACACACACACACATACACACACAGTGAAAATAGATGTTGATACAAGCTTTTGGAAGTTACTTCCTCTGTTCAGGTATGAGCAAGGACAGAGGAGAAAGGTGATAAAAGGAAAGGTTTATTCACAACCTAGGATATGACACAATGGTGAAGTTCCTACTTCACATCCTTACCTTATGGCTTAGGTTTTAAGTAACCCTTCCCTTTTATCCCTTTCCTCCTCATCATTTCTCCTATCTGACAGAGGAAGTAATTTCTGAAAGCTTGTGTCAATATCTATTGTTATGTCCTTTTTTGTGTGCACCTATTGGTGACAATGAGCTAAGTAATGGCTAGCCACATTCTCTTTTGAATAATTTTTAATTGCATAATAAAGGCAAATATAATAGGGACAGAGAGTATCACAAACAGATGTTGATGTAATCTAAGTATGAGAGGAAGTCAACAAGTGCCAGAACTTTTGCCATTTTAGACTGGCTGGCTACACTACTCACTGTTTGAGAAGTGTGTGTGACAGCAGCCTAGTATTGTATCTTTATATCTTTATTGGTCCTGTAAAATCATACATTGTACAGCAGTACATAGTATAGTGATAGCTACACAACTCACTATTTGAAGTCAGACAGTCAATTACCTGATATTGGCTGGCTTCACTATTCGCTGGAACTGTGGAGTCCCATAGTGTGTGTGTGTGTGTGTGTGTGTGTGTGTGTGTGTGTGTGTGTGTGTGTGTGTGTGAGGTAGAGAGGTCGGCAGAAGCAGCAGCAGCATGAAAAAACTATGGAGTCACAATACTTTATTACTTCCCCTCATAGATTTTCTGAGATATTCATAGTCATGGTGAAGAAATATTCAAAATAACCTTGTAGCTTCCATGACATTGGATAACAGGATCTTCCTTTGTAAATTACTGTGTTTACGAGCACAAGGGCTATTTTTGGACTACTTTTCATCATAGATATTTTATTTACAATACTTACATACCAAAAAATGCTTAGTGTATATTTCATTTTGATAATTAAGTGCCTGACAATGAACCCATAAAAAGGCTCTGAAATTGTTGCAAATAATGCAAACAATAACCACAGCTGAGCAGGAAATGTATATCAACATATTCCATGTGTTTCAAAACTAAATATTCAAAGCTTGTATTAACTTACTGTAAATGTTCACTGAGTTCTTTGATTCCAGAAGCACACAGTTTCCATTTGATTGTTATTACATGATTTAGGTTTGGTACTAGGCTTGTAACTGCTTGGGATTCTGGCATATAGGTTTTGGTGTTATAAATAAATCATATCAGCTACTTATTACAGCTTCTTGACTGGGGCAGTTAACAAAAATAACTACCTCAGACTTCACAATTGTGCCAAGTGAGGTGAGCATTTAAAGCTGTGCTTTTCACATTACTTATTTCAATCTCAGTTAATACATCATTACCAAAGCTAGAATAAGCAAATTATTCTTGTTATGCACATCTGGCTATTAAAGAATATGATACTATCTCTTGTCAACATTGCACATCTTTATGCAGTATGAAAACAGAATTGGTGTGGTCTTCTGTCACACTTCGGTAAGAGTTAATTTACAAAAATTATGAAGAAAGTCTACTTTCTTTGTTGTTTGAACATTCTGTGGATGCTTAGAATGCTGTTGGTCCAAAACGTTCAGAGTGAATCCAATCATTATATTCCTTGTTTTGTATTGTAATGATTAATTATAGAAGGATTGTCATTGGAGGCCACTGTATCCATAATTACATTGTTCAAAACAATTAGGTGATCAGTTGAGATACATATTGTCATTAGCAGAATGAACTAAAATGGTTTGACATATTTCTGTCAGTTCTACAGAGTGGAGATAACAACAGAGATAGTGGTAATAACAGAAAGTAGCTGCAGATGGGTTTGCTGTTGATTTGTTTCCTCTTCCAAACGAATTAGAGAAGCAGTGGGGTTCAGACAGTGTAGCGAGCAGGTAGTGCAATGCAACAACAACATGACTTACCCAAAGCTATGGCATGGAGAACCATAGGAAGGTTAGAAGCAGGAAAGACTCAGAGGGATGTGGTGCAGCTACGGGAGTGTCCCAAAGGGGTAGTTTCCAATACCTGGATGCAATTTCAGACAACAAGGGCCATTGAAAGAAGGCAAGGCGAAGGTCTTCCATTAATAACTTCAGCAAGAGATAACCATTATCTCTGGTTAGCAGCCCACTGAGACAGGAGGCTGAAAGCAACTCAGCTGCAACACAACCTCCAGGAAGCGAATGAACTTGCAATATTAACACAAACAATCCAAAATCACCTTCGGGAATGTGGTCGTTACATACGCATGCCTATGTTGTGGGTCCCATTAAAACCACGACACTGTTTAGCCTGCAGAAACTGGGCAGAGGAATATCAGGATTGTAGTCAAAATGAATGGCGCTCGGTTCTGCTTATAGGTGAGTACACGGTTTTGTTTTCAGCCAGACAATCATCATTCCATCATCTGGAGAGAACATGGAACTGAGAACAATCCTGCTTATGTGCAAGGAACATAACCATATCATGGTAGTGGATGAATGGTCTGGGGAGGAGTCAGTATGGTGGACCTCTGCGTTGTTCAGAATGGCACTTTGACGCCCAGAGGTATAGAGATGAGATCCTTTGACCTTTTGTTGTTCCATATGCTGGTGTCACAGGAGGTAGGTTCCTTCTAGTAGATGAAAACGCTCGTCCCCACGGAGCTGCACTGGTGGACAACATGCTTGAAGCTGAGGGAATGGAGTGATCAGCTTGTTCACCGGACTTACTGCCCTAGCTGCACAGGTGTGCAACTGTACTGGCTGGTCACACACCATATTAGAGGGCAAAGAAAATTACTTTTTTAGTATTATGAGAGCCCCTTGGTGCCTGGCTCTAAGTAAATGCCATGTAAACTTCAAGTAAAGAGTTGAGACAGCGAAGTATCATACTGTATCACACAAATTACAATTGTAGCCAATATCTGAATGAAACATTAACATATGTATAATGTGTTTGATATCTCACCATGATTCCCTAATTGTTATGAACAATGTATAACCCACTGATCCATTCAGATCCTCTCAAAATTGCAAATAGAGTTCCAGTCTTCAGATGGTTCATTGTGAGTAAATCTGGTCTCATATTTCTTACTGTTAAAATATCTCTGTAGTATGTTGTCAGTACACAAATAACTGTTGCTCAGGTTGTGGAGGCTCTCCTGGCGCATGGTGCAGCTGTTGACTGTGCAGACTCTGACCAGAGGACAGCACTGCGGGCTGCCGCATGGGGTGGCCACGAGGACATCGTCCTGGCTCTCCTTCGACACGGTGCCGACGTAAATCGTACCGATGACGAGGGACGAACAGCCCTGATAGCTGCTGCATATATGGGTCATTCTGAGATAGTTGAGCATTTGCTTGACTTTGGGGCTGAGATCAACCACGAAGATGCTGACGGTCGAACAGCATTGTCTGTAGCAGCTCTCTGTGTGCCAGCAAATGAAGGATATGTGAAGGTAACTGAACATCAGTTTAATCTTTCCACGATTGTAGCTCCTCTGTGCAGTGATTGAAAAAGAGCATTGAAAGTAGTTATATTTTTAGTATACACCTACATATAAATGACTAATCTACAGTTCACACTTACATGCTTGGCAGAGACTTATTATAAGGGGTGTTAGAAAAGAAATGAGCCAGAGTCTGGAATGCGCAAACCTGTGACAGGTGGATAATATTGTGGTGCGTGTAATGTGGTGTGCTGTGAGTGTGGAAGTTCACAACCCATCACTAGGGGGCATGTGTGCACATCACGTGACTATATAAAGCTAGGAGCAGCATGCAGCAATTGTCCAATGCTGCAAGGCACATTGCAGTGACATGTGGCATCAAAAGAAGAGCAAATAGGTGTTTTATTTGACAGCAGACAGACTAGGGAGAACGGACATTCATCGAGAAATGTCACAAGTGTACAGCGAACACTGCATGTCCCTTGCAAGGGTCAAGGCATGGCGAAGGTCGGGTATCATTAGCTGATGATGCGAGGTCTGGAAATGGTCAATGTACTCATTACCCAGGATCGCCGAGTGACAGTGGTCAGATTGAGCGTCGGAAGTGTTCACACCACAAAAAAGGAACAACTGCACTTGCGCAAAGTGTGTGTCCGATGGGTTTGCCACAGTTTTCAACCAAACCAGGAAGCATGTCAAAAGGCCCACTGTCTTGCTCATCTTCAGTGCTATGCTTGGGAATGGAGTGTTTTCCTGGCACAAGTGGTGGCTGGAGATGAGTCATGGTGTCAACACATTGAACCAGAATCAAAAAAACAAAGTCTCCAGTGGAAGCATTCAGGGTCACCACCACCAAAGCATGTAAAGGCCAGCCACATGAGTGATAGAAAGGTTATGTTGATGTTATCTTTTTCCAAGATGGCCCCCTTCTGATTCACTTCCTGCAGCATGGGGCAACAGTGAATGCCGAGCATTAGTCGCAAACCTTGACTTCCCTTCACCAAGCAATTAAATCGGAACACCTAATTTCACCTGTGGGGCCATTCTGCTCCACGGCAATGCAGAGCTTCGTACAGCCAACACAGTCGTGGCACTCATGCAGAAATTCAAGTGGGAGGTTCTAAGCCACCCTCCATCGAGGTCAGACCTCTCCCCCTGTGATTATGCCATTTTTGGTCTCTTTAAAAAGGCTGTGCGGGGCAAATGATTCACCTCATATGACAGTGTCTATCTACTTGCGGAACTGGTTCACATTGCGGCCCCAGGAATTTTATGAGACAGCCATTCACCCCCTTGTGTCACAGTGGGGCAAGTGTCTCAACAGCCAGTGTCAATACTTCTAACATACAAATATTGGTTTCTGTAATTATGCCTCCAGCTCATTTCTTTTTGAATGCCCCTTATGGAACCACTAAGTAAATATTTGTTGACCATTGCACTAGAGTAGCATGTGGGGGAAAAATGATCACCTGAAACTTTCTGTTGGAGCTCTAACTTCTTTATTTTATTTCATTGATAATTTCTCCTTAAAATTGTTCAAAACAGATAGCGTGGCTGGTCAGTATTACCTTAGCTCAGAACTGCCAATAGTAAAACAAGAAATTGTGTACAACACAAGCTTTTGGAACTCAGTTTCTTTCTCAGGTTGGAAAGATTTGGGAGGAGAAAGGGGATACAAGACAAGGGTTACCCATAACCTAGGCCATGAGGTAAGGATGACATGAAGGGTGATAGGTACAAGTCAGAGATATTGAAAAGTTAATTAATGCGAGACTTTTTCTGTGTGTATAGGCTATAGTTCATTCATGAAATATTGCTAATGCTATGCTAAATACTATTAAATAATTATAGTACAATATATAATTATTGTAATATTAATTTATTGCATATAGTAACACCAAGCTTCTAGTTGTGTAAATTGACAGATGGGGCTTCAGCTTCATGGTCAATGGCATTGACTGTCAAATTATTGTGACTCAGATATACTACTAGTGTTGGACTGTGACCAGATATTAATTTATAAACTATTATCATGTTTTCTTATCACTCTTTCTACATACTGTATTTATGTGAATATAGGCAGCACTGTTTTTGCTAAATTTTGGCTTGCAAATTTGTGGTGCGGTGTATAATCAAGATTCCATCTGCCCCCCTCATGTAAGTTATTAGTTTCATAAATTACAACTTCCTATTTATTTTGGTTTCAGAAATGTAATAAAGTAGATAGTCTTTTATGGATACTGTTTCGCAAAACAGCATCTACGTTTCTGTACAAATTTACTCAACAGAAACGATGTGCCAATTGCTGAAAGTCGATGTTTCGATATAAATCGAAATGGTCTCATTCTGTACCACAGCCAACTATAGCAGACTGCACTGTTTTTAACTCGTCTGTGTGATTTTACACAAAAAGCAGTACATAATTGACAGACTTCCTAAACACATAAATGATTTTAATTTGACGTGATCAATGAAGCTAATCTTTGCGGTAAAAGTCTAGAGTCCGTCGCACATTTTCTTACTGTGATTACTTTGGTGATGCCTACCGCGAGCGGTGATGGGAGGTTAAGATGGCGGAACTGCTGATTTGTATAGTTAATACCTATGTTGAGTTCAATTGTTACATTTGAAAAATACATTTTACCATGATTCACTGCTTTCACATTTGTTGGGCTAATTTCCAAGAAACATTGTATCGTACATCGAACTCAAGGCTATTTTGCAGTCTGTAGTAACAGCAAAACCACATTTTCTGATTTGAATTACAAATTAAAGCAAGTCTTTTTCTACAACAGGATATTTATGTTTTTGTCCTTGAAATGCACAACTCTTTAAATAATTAAATAGTTTGTCCTCACTTGCACACCAGTGATGATTTTTTTTTTTTTTTTTTTTTTTTTTTTTTCCTTCTTCGACCCCGTCAAATTTACATCCAGCTTCACGCTTTCCACATTGTGTAATGTACTGGCCAACCTGAAGCTTAAATTTTGCGGTTCTTTTCCCACTCAAGACAAAAGATCATCACATGCACGGACATAAAAAGATCTTTTTTCTCGTATTAAACACCCCTCCCCTCCCAAAAAAAATAAAAAATCTCTACATTTCCTACACTATACACCACTTGAAACTCCCAGTAAGATGCCTTGGTTTGTCCTCGCAGCTCACTTTTTATTGCTTGAGTTACAGTTTTCCATATTTGCTTTTGACTTTGTTAAAAAGAGAATATGGATTCATGAGATTGAGTTTCTGACTACTAGAAAATTCAATTAAAAATCCTATGGCCTATATTCGAGATTTATTTGTTTCTATTATTTCGCATCAAAAGCTTAGATGCGGCCTATGTTTGTGCAAATATGGTAATATGATAATTCTCCAATATTTATATTTGTTCTTCAGGTAGTAAATATTCTTCTTGAACGTGGAGCTGCTGTGGACCACCAGGACAAGGATGGGATGACCCCGCTGTTAGTTGCCGCTTTTGAAGGTCACAGGTAAGAAATGCATTACTTGCCAAAAAATACTTTTAATTTGATGAAACAAAATTAGTAAAAAAGTTCAGAAGCAGTGTTAATTACTAATCTAATAAAATCAGTTGGCTCATGATTTCATAATTTTTATCAAAAAGCTTTTTTTCAGGGCAAGTGGATTATTCCCATAGAATCACTTTCTACCAATGCTGAATGTTTATGGTGCCACGGTAGACAGCAGTACAAACTTAACTTTTTTGCTGTCTAAAGACTGGTTTGGTGCAGCTGACCGTACTAGTCTGTCCTGTGCAAGCCTCTTCATCTGCACATAACTACTACCTCCTACTTCTATTTGAACTTGATTTTACTAAGTTCAAATCTTGTACTTCCTATACAATTTTTCCTTCTATTACCAAATTAATGATACCTTGGTATCTCTGTATATGCCCCATTTAAAGATCTAACAACATTAGAAGGTCTGAGGGAGGCTGTGGCTGAAAACTTAGAATTGTGTGTGTGTTTGTGTGTCTTTTATTTGTGTCTGTCGACGACTCAACGTTCATCTTTACAGCGAGTTGTTACATATTATTATTACTATTTACAGATCTCTTTTTCTTGGCTGTTGAGTTGTGCAATACATTTCTTTTTTGCAATTCAGGACCATACAACCTCACAAATTGTTCAATCTACCAATTATCCTTGTTACTCCCTTCTCGATTGTTAATTCACATTCATGTGCTTCAAATTTTATATCTGAACTTGTTTTTTACAGGTTGTATATTAACTTTTGCATAATTTACAATTACTGTAAACATTTTTCTACTCTGTCAGCAGCTGATGCAGCATTTTAAGGATGAGAAAGAAAGTTGTTAATTTATCATGACAACAAATTTCCACAACCATGGTTGAGTTTTTTATTACTACTATTATTATATTTTTATGCATGATCAAAGATTCATTTTAACCTATTAGCTTACAATTTCGTGTGAGAGACGTAGTGTGCCAACCTGGCCAAACATTAACTAGACGCATCAGAGACGTGGTATGTTTACCGCACCGAACAAGCGCAAGTAGTGTGAGAGACGTTGGTCAACACGCCAAACGTAAACTGAACGTCTCTGACACAATGCGGAGCTGATAAAGTACACGCTGCATACAGGAAGTGTTCTTCGCCCCATTCGGACCTGCAGACATTACAATGTTCGTGAAGTGTAGCAAAGTGCTCATGGAGAAAGGGAGATGTGGTGGCATGGCCATCAATGATTTTTCAGAATATTTTGACAGTGGCAGTGACAGTGGTAGTGACATTTTCCCTCTTGTATGAAAACGATGTAAGTGGCTGGTGATTGAAGATGATACTGACAAAAAAGATTGAACCTACTATCCACAATCAGAGTTGTCGATGAGGTAAAAAGAAAACAATAAACCAAAAATCTGGACGTATAGGGAAATTCCCAGAATAAAGGAAGCAGCTTTACAGCATGTGAGCAACTAATCATCATTATTTATGATACCTGTAGAAAAGTCATGTTAATGGTAGCTCACACACTTACTTACAAATCCCAAGGGCGTCTGCACAACTTCGGATGCCGCCAGGTGTAGTGCACCAAGCCGTAGCATGTGTAAGTGCCGGGAATCGTAAGGCGCATCCTTACCTTCCAGCCACTTACGGCTTACGCTAATGGAACTTAAATTGTAAGGCAAAGGGTTAATGAAGCTTATATCGTCTTTGTTCAATAACAACATTTGTTTATGTTTTATCAACAGCAGACATCATTATCTGTGATCATGTAAAGTTAGTCTCAGAATAATAATCACCCAAAACATTGTTATGTTGCCAGGGATGTTTGTGAATTGCTGCTGGAGTACGAGGCCGATGTTGACCATGCAGATCGAGCAGGTCGGACTCCACTGTGGGCTGCATCATCCATGGGACACTCATCTGTGGTGGAGCTGCTTCTCTTCTGGGGATGTTACGTTGACAGCATTGATCCTGAAGGGCGTACTGTGTTGAGTGTTGCTGCTGCACAGGGTGGCACTGATGTTGTGAGGCAACTGCTCGACCGAGGTATGTTGTCAGAGTTGCAGTTGTAGTTTATTTCTTAACTACTGATTTATTTAATCTCCAAGATTAGGTCCATTAACCTCCTCTTACATCTAACCTGGCATTTCAGATATTTTTAATTACATCAATTACAACAAACATGCAACGGAGTCCAACATCTGGGAATTACTATGATATAATGTTTACGTTCATACAAGACAACAATAAGGACACATTACAGCCAGGTAGATTTATGCCATGAGTGCTGGTAGACATTGACATGGGAGAAGTTATAGAAGAGGGAGAGAAAGAGGAACCTGATAAAAAAATGAGTAATGCAAATGGGGAAAAATATTATTCAACAGAGATAGAATGGTTGGACAGTACTTACCTCAGTTCTATACCAATGATAGTCACACAAAAAAGACAAATGGCGATGAAAATAAATGATGATGCTAACTTTTGGAAATATTTTCCTTCATCAGGGAAGGACAAAAAAAGAGAACCAAAGGGAAAGGTTATTCACAACCTGGACTGCCACATATCACCCATCTTTAACTCATGGCCTAGGCTGTGGGTACCTTTCTCTTCTGTTCCTTTTTTCCCCCCTCCTCTCATACCTGATGAAGAGAAGTATTTCCAAAAGCTAGTGTCCTCATTTATTTTTGTTGCCATTTGTATCTTTTTTGTATGACTATCAAGAGTACAGTACTGGCAAGCCAATCTACCCATGTTGAATAATATTCTCGCATCTTGGTGGAGAATTTTTGTCAAATTAATTAAATAGGGGAAAAGAAAGTCTGATTCTTTTGACACTTAAAAAAAAAAAAAAAAACATTATTATTATTCTAGCATGACTTTTCCCTCTCACAGGTTTGGAGAATCAATTTCTTAGGTGTCACATTACTAACTACTAATGTGATTTGTATCAGATAAATAACATTAGATCCCTTACTTTTATGTACTAACTGGGAATTTTAACTGTTGAGATTTAGTCAATTAAAATTGCAAATTTCTACTAAGTTCACTGAACAAAATTTCCATGTTTCTACATTTTTTAGGTAGTAAAAACTGTATGTGACGCTCATTGTTTTTTTTTGTTCAACATCTGTCTGCAGCTAATTGAATTTTTCGACATTTCAGGGTTAGATGAACAGCATCGTGATAACTCTGGCTGGACTCCATTGCATTATGCAGCTTTTGAGGGCCATAAGGATGTGTGCGAGGCTCTCCTAGAAGCAGGGGCGAGGGTTGACGAAGCGGACAATGACGGGAAAGGTCCGCTGCTGCTGGCCGCCCAGGAAGGGCACTCACAGCTGGTAGAGATGCTGCTCTCAGAGCATGCTGCCCCCCCAGACCAGCGCGCACACGATGGGAAAACTGCTCTCAGGTAATAGTCGGGCGCCTTCTTGTCTGCAAAATCTTCTTCTTTTTCCGGCAAAAATAAATCTAAAAAAGTCAGAAATTAATGAAACCATCTTTAGTGTATGTGAGGTTTGTACAGTAGCTGGCAAGTTAACCTTCAATGTAGATTTGGTAAATTTATAGTTCTATCTACTCTTTATTGAATAAAAAAAAACCTACCCCAAAGACTTCATGGTTATAGTAAAGAAAAGAAAACATTTAAGTGTAAGTTTAAACATTTGGTGTGAAAGTCCAATTTTACAGTGGAACTTCAAAAATTTCTACTTTGATCTTATTATGAAATTTTTTTATTTACTTGCCAAGATCACTCTGTTAACACATTAGTGGATTACCAGTATTGGCAGTTAAGTTCTCTCTAATTTGTTAAAATAACAATATTGGCAGGTAAATAAAAGAGTCTGATATGAAGACCATAGTTGAAGTTTGTAGATCCTCTCTTCGACTGACTTATTATGCGAGACAACCACAACTTTCAGAATGTTTTACCTTCATTTCTGCAAACACAGTAAGTAGAACATAACAATTTTGCAATCTTTTGTGTAGGAGGAATGCAACAAAACAAGAAATGTTTTCACTCTCTATTAATTGCAATATAGTTATTTGCTTTGGGTGAATTTCTTTATTCATACCAAAGATTCGTGGTTCACTGCTGTTTACTTTACACAATCCATTTTCCACTGTTAGGTTCCCACAGTATATTCAAGGATTATACTTTATCTGGAACTGATCTTGATGTGGTGCAACTAACCTCATCTACCTAACATGAATGTATAAAATGAGCATATTGATGATGCATTGTAATAAAGAACTGCAGCGGAGTGGCAGAGTGCATTGAGGCGCTATGCTCTGATGCACAAGGCCGTTCCCTGTTGGGGGTTCGAATCCCCCCCCTCGGCCTTGGATGTTTGTGCTGTCTTTAGTATAAGGTAGTTGATAAGTAGTTTGTAAGTTTAGTGACTGATGATCCCGCAGTTAAGTCCCATAAGCTTTACAAACATTTGAACATTTTTTGTAATAAAGTAAAGACTGCACTTAATGATGACTAAGTGGCTATTACTGTGCTGTCCTATTGCCTTGTCACAAAAATTAGCAGACAGATAGTATATTTTGTACTTTATTGGCATGGAGAAATAAAATATATGCTAATAATATAGTTTACTTTGTACACTCTGTAATATTGCAATTGTTTCCCAGGTTAGCAGCAGTGGAGGGTCACAGTGATGTTGTGATCAGTCTCCTGGCCCACGGTGCCGATGTAAATGTACTAGATGCAGATGGACGGAGCACACTCTATGTTCTTGCCCTCGAGAACAGGCTGGCCATGGCAAGGTTGTTACTAGAGGAGGGTAATGCAGATGTTGAAACCAGAGATTCTGAGGTAAGTGCATTTTTGTAAGCATAGTGAAATGGCAAATATTTAATGAATTTTTGTAAGTGAATAATTATCAAATGTTGGGTTTTCATTTGATTTACACAAATAGGGTCGTACTCCATTGCATGTAAGTGCGTGGCAGGGTCATGCAGAAATGGTAGCACTGCTGCTGACTGTTGGAGGTGCAGATGTTGACGCCACAGACAACGAGAACCGCACAGCACTGCACTCGGCTTCATGGCAGGGACATGCGGCCATTGTGCAGCTGCTGCTGGAACACGGGGCTAGACCTGACCACACGTGCAATCAGGGAGCCACCGCACTCGGTAAGCTGGTGTAATCATACTTAAGGCATTATGCTGGAAGTAGAGCAGTGAACTGGAGACACATTGTTGCTAAACTTGGCCACTGAAACTTCTGAAACTTATCCTGGCTGTGGGAAGTGTAGTTCCACAAGATTCATAATTTTACTGCATTTATGGTGAACCTTACCACTTCTAATCTCCTCTAATATCTACCATAGACTTTTAGAATGTGCTAAATAAGTTGTTTTAGTCTTTTTCGAACTTTATACAAAGTTTTCAGTGTAGTAGCATTTAATAACTTCTTTCATCATACTGATCAACAATAAGAATGCCGTAAAATCAGTCAGCACATTTACAAAAGATGGAATGAAAATACTTTTCAAATTTTTTGGGATAGTTGATTAGTGACTTTTTGTCTCAAAAACAGAAAAAGAGACACCAAGCTTTCTGAACGAAAAGAAGACATAATAACAGGATGTATGTTTTGTCAAAGTAGTGGATCAGATGCCCATCTTAAAAGAGATGTACAAGCATACAGATGTTCATTAGTTATGTTCTCTGAGAATGAGAGACAAGAGAAAAGACATACTGCACATTGCATTGAATGATGTTTCTGTATGTTTCATGGAAAACAAATTCTCACTGTTAGATTTGATTTGAAAAAAGTAGAAGTAAAAATTCTGAATTTGAATATATTCATTTATAAATTATGAAATGCAACTCTGATTTAAACCAGTGATTTACTTTGATATAAATATGCTGCCAGTTGCCCGTTCTATACTTTACATTAATCAGACACACTGCATTATTGCTCTGTTATGGAACAATAAAAGGTTCATAAATGGAACATTAAGGCTGTGTTGTCAGAATAAAAAGTACCCAAAAAAGCAACTGGTTGCATATTTCTATCACAACTTTAATCACCTCGTATGATTAGAAAAAAAATGAACTCTAAAACAATGTTATGTTAATTATTCAACAAATCGCCTTAAATTTCTGCATAATTTTATGCTGTGTTACCAAAAGGTGTTTTATATATCTAGCAACTAATCCCAATGACTTACTTTATTTTGAAATTAAATATTTACTACAAATGTCCACAAAATTACAGGTATAGCTGCTCAGGAGGGACACGAAGGCTGTGTTCGTGCACTCCTAGAGCATGGTGCAGATCCAAATCACTCTGATCGCTGTGGCCGCAACGCTCTGCGCGTCGCTGCCAAGAGCGGTCATGAGGGCGTTGTGAGACTGCTTGAGGAGTTCTCTCTGTCGCACAGAACATCACAAGCCAGGAGTACGAGTGGAGGTAAAAATGCCTTTTGGTGAACAGAATTTATGTGGTAACTGTGCACTCACCAATGTCCTCCACTAGTGGTTTTGCAATCTCATAATACTAAAACAAAAGCAGGAAGCTTAACTATGTGCAAAAAAAAGTGTGGCTTCATTAAAATACTTAGTTATGGAAACTATTATCATAATTGTACAGCATTTAAGGCTATAGGTGTAGTTAAGATGGAATAATATAATACTTGATAGTTGCAGTGGTCTGTGGTAGATGCTTCTTGTACTTACCTCAGCCTCACAGAGCTAGGATTTGTAAATTTCTGTATAGTAATGCCTCAGCATTGTTGAATCTCTTTAGAAAAGTGGGGTAGATTTGCCTGCAAACATATGTTCTTCACATTTGAAATCTTTCAACAATGCTGTGAGCTACTGGAATCCTATTATACCTTCACTATAGGTTGATAGTGTTACAATCAGAGGCATAGATACCGGTAATCTTTTTTTTTTTTTTTCCCCATTTGGAGGAATTTAGTTCTGTTCATGTACAAGATGTACTGTTACATCAGTATCCCAAAATTGACACTAAACTATTGCAGCATTTGAAACCGGTGCACGGGTTGTATTGTGAGTGAGTGTAGGACACTAATACGAGTTCCTATCCAGAAATGATTATTTTACGAGTTTGAAGAAGAAAGTAGAAAGCACTTGCTACAATACAGTACAGAATGTACCTGCATGAAATAAGCAACAAGTCAAACAGAAATTGCACTTTGAATAAAAGTCAGTAATTGCAATGATGATATAAAAAGTTTCAGCTTGGTGGGCGATGTGAAATATTTATTTTACAAAATTCACATATCGATTTCATTCTTATGATAGAACATCATCAGTGGAGAATTGAAAGTCATGATGATTCATGTGATTTGCATAAACTATCACTGGTCATATCCATAAAACAATTAAAAGGTCTTTCTGGTACACATCATAAGTTTAAACTTAGGATGTGTACCAGAAAGACCTTATAATTGTTTTATGGATATGACTAGTGATTGTTTATGCAAAGCACATGAGTCATCATGACTTTCAATTCTCCCCTGATGATGTTCTATCATAAGAATGAAATTGATATGTGAATTTTGTAAAATAAATATTTCACATCGCTTACCAAGCTGAAACTTTCTGTCATTAAATATTGTGGTGGGCTGGCACAATTTTCATAATGGAATCAAGTTACAATTACAGTGATGTCACAGTGACGTAAAATTGTATCATTGACATAAAAAAAAGAGGGGATATGTTTATTTATAGAGTATTGGATCACCAAGGGCAGTAATGCATACTCTGCAGCATGCTTCCATGCAGATCTCCTAAGGTTCCTAAGAGAATTTTATAATAGACCATTCTATTTCTTCAGTTGATGTTGTCTGGATAGTCACTGGTGGATATGGACATGCCACAGAATGTCTTCTCAATGTTATGGGGATTGACCAGGCTAGTCAATATGTTGAATATCTTTTCTTTTCAAGAATTCCTTTACTGTTTGTTGTGGTTACATATTGTCATCCAAGACAATGAAGTCATTGTCAGATAAACATCTGAAAAGATGCATGTGTAGAAAGAGTACAGTGTCATAATAAGTTTGTGTGGTAAATATATAGTGTTCATTGTTTGATGTTCAGTATGCAACTTATGCCTTGCACACCGTAACTACCAAAACCATCATGTTCGACTATGATCCTTGGTGCAGTATATGTTTCCATCTCTCCCCGTATGAGAGTACATCCAGAATCATGTTAAACATTAACATATTGGTGGTCCAGGTGCTATAGACTTAGTGTGTGGACACATAATGTTACATGGATGAAATAACCTCAATCTTTTAACATGCTATACTCAGCAGTAAAAATACTTGTAGCCCTGTACTCCAGCCCCATATGCATGTTTTCAGGGATGTGTTTGACCCTGACTGCTTTCTTAAGTTGACTTTGGTAGTGATTCTGATTAAGAGTTCAGTACTAGCTGTCACAGGTTGGTAACCTCCATTTCATGAAATTTTATAAGGTTTGGTTGGGTTGGGACAGAAGCTCTATGTGCTCCCTGTTGTTTTATTGGCTTCTAATAAACATGTACTGACAAAAAGTCTTGTCCATATTGGACATTACCTCAAGTGATGCCAACATTGATCCAGAAAACACTAGTGCCTACATATGGGAAATTTGGAAGTGCCTCATGTCACCTACAGTTGTGCAGCATTGCTGTGGTCATACGGTGGTATGTAACAAATGTGAAATCTGTGTATGATAGGTTTTTCCATGTAGGTCCCACCTCAGTGAAATTATTGTAAGCAGAAAGTGAGATTAGAGTTACTGTTTATGTTCCAGGTGGCAGCAGTAGTGCGACTTCACTGACTTCGGGTTCAACAGCAGAGACGAAACCTTCCTCTGCAGTGCTGTGCCCTCCAGGGCCTGGACCCTGCCGGAGCTGCTCACCTGTTGAGTCTCCGGACTCGGGCAAGCGGCGCTCATTTGTGTCACTGGGTAACAACTCCAGCAACAGCAAGTCCAGCAGCAACTTCACCGGCTCCACCAAGAGCTCACAGAGGTCCCAGGAGCCGGGCACTGCTGGCGGCACAAGCACTGTCAGTACAGCCTTGGGAGCCCCGTCTACACCGATGCAGCACCCTCAGCACCAGGTAATTGGGTAGCAACAAATACAGGACCTGATTTACTACAGAATGAGAGATTAACATTTAAATTTTTGTACTGTGATAATAATGTGTTCAGACCAGTGAACAGGTACAAACAGATCAAATGCTTGTGTCTTCACTTCTGTGACTTTGGATTACAATAGTTTATTCGAATACATTTTTGCCTTTCTTGGAGCATCACAACCACAAACTCTGACACACTGTTATTGTTGTTTATTGTGATCCTCAGTTTAGAGACTGGTTTGATGCAGCTCTGCACACTATTCTGCCCTGTACAAGCCTCTCCATCTCTGAATAAACACGGCAACCTACATCCCTATGAACCTGCTTACTGTATTCATTTCTTGGTCTCCCTCTGCGACTTTTACCCCCAACACTTCCCTCCAACACTAAATTGTCTATTCCTGGATGTCTTTTAGTCAAAATGTGCCAGAGTTTTCTTTTCTAACCAATTCTGTTTAGTACATCATCGTTAGTTACACCGTCTACACATCTAATCTTCAGCATTCTCCTTAGCAACGCATTTCAAAAGCTTCTATCCTGTTCTTGATTGAAACTATTTATCACCATGTTTCACTCCCATAGATGGCAACATGTCACATAAATGCCTCAAAAAAGACTTTAAATTATTTTTCAAGAGAGGTAGATTGGCTGTCCAATACTTATGTTTGTGCTGTACAGCTGATAGTGACACAAATGAAGAAGAAGGGGGAGGGGAGGGAAGGACGAAAAAGGACAAGCTTTCAGAAAACAGTTCCTTCTTCAGGTGGGAGAGAAGGAAAGAAAAAAAGGATTGGAATGGAAGGGGAAGGTAATTTACCTTCTCCTTCCACTCTTCCACTCCCATTCTTTTTTCTTCCCTTCTCTCCTGTCTGAAGAAGGAACTGTGTTCTGAAAGCTTGTCCTTTTTCTCCCCCCCCTTTCATTTGTGTCACTATCTGCAGTACAGCACAAAGGTAAGTACTGACCAGCCAATCTATCTCTTTTGCTAAATAATTTATCATCTCTGAGGAGAATTTTCATCATTAATCAAAAAATACTTTCTAACACTTAAATTAATATTAACGATATTTACATGAAGGATAGGTTGCTTACTCACCACAGAGATGTCTGATGAGTTGCAGAAAGGCACATATAACACACAAAAATAAATTTGTGATTCTTCAGTTTCTCCCAGCGTATTTGATAATCAAAATATCCACGGGTGTACTGCCGGTCTATAGTGTCCAATGGGCACAATATTTCGGCGATCATACATGTCACCATCATCAGGTGAACTGACGTACTGAGCTCCTGGAAACGCGCTGGCACGGAGATCCGCCCGCTACCGGGCTAGAACCCAGTTCCCTTCGATCAGCCGTAGCGTGCGGATCTCCGTGCCGGCGCGTTTCCAGGAGCTCAGTCCGTCAGTTCACCTGATGATGGCGACATGTATGATCACCGAAATATTGTGCTCGTTGGACACTATAGACCGGCAGTACACCCGTGGATATTTTGATTAAAAATAAACTTGATAACTTTGGCCTTTAAGGCCTTCATCGGTCAGAAAGAAACACCCACACATACATACACTCATACAAACATGACTGTCATCTCCAGCTGCTGGGCCAGTGTGTGTGTCTTGGCACAGCTGAGTTGAGAACAACCAGTGGTGGGGGTGAGAAAGGGGCATGGAGAGCGAAGCAGGAGGGCAGGGGGAAGCTGCATGGAACAGATGGGGGGGAAATGCCAATGTTGTCTGACAAACAGGGCAGAAGGATGGGAAAGTACTAGAATGTGTGGTGGGATGGCAGATGTGTGTTGTGTGGACAGCAAAGGGGAGGGAAGGGTGGTGCAGGCAGGAACTAGGAAAGGTTTAGGCCTGGGGAATTGTGGGGGTATAGTATATATTGTAGGGAGAGTTCTCACCTGTGCAGTTCAGAAAAGCTGGTATTTGTGGGGAGGATCCATAAGGCGAAGGTTGTGTAGCAGTCATTGAAGTGAGCCACATTACACAGCATTGTGTGCTCTGCAACAGGATGGTCTAGCTGTCTCCTAGCCACAATTTGGCAATGGCCATTCATCCGGATAGATATCTTGGTGCTAGTCATGCCCATGTAAACAGCTGCACAGTGGTTGCAGCTTAGTTTGTAGATGACATGACTGCTTTCACAGGTTGCCCTGCCCTTTATGACCGAGCGAGGTGCACAGTGTTAACACATTGGACTTGTATTCGGGAGGATGGTGGTTCAAATCCACCTCTGGCCATCCAGATTTAGGTTTTCCATGATTTCCCTAAATTAGTCCAGGCAAATGCCGGGATAGTTCCTTTAAAAGGTCGCGGCCGATTTTCTTCCCCATCTTACCCAAACAACCAGAGCATATGCCCTGCTCTAATGACCATGCTGTTGACAGGGCATTAAACACTAATCTTCTTTCCTTCCTTTCTGTGATGGGACTGGAGTAGGTGATAGTTGGATGGTGGATAGGACATGTTTTGCATGGATATGATCCATGGGGCAAGGGACTGGGAGCAGGGATGGGATAAGGATGGACAAGGATATTACATAGGTTTGGTGGGCAGCAGAATACTACTGTTGGAGGAGTAGGGAGAATATTGGGTAGGGTCCTGTCCTGAAATGAGAAGTACCCTACCCAATATGCCCTCCCCCCGTCTGCACAGTGGTATTCTGCTGCCCACAAAACCTACATAATATCATTCTCCATGCCTACTCCATCCTTGATCCCAATCCCTTGCCCCATGGCACATATCCCTGCAATAGACCTAAATGAAAAACTTGTCCTATCCATCATCTCACCACCAACTACTCCATTCCTGTCACAGGCATTTCCTACCATATAAAGGACAGAGGAACCTGTGAAAGCAGTCATGTTACCTACAAACTGAGCTGCAACCACTGTGCAGCTTAATACGTGGGCATGACTAGCACCAAGCTATCCATCCAGATGAATGGCCGTCACCAAACTGTGGCCAGGAGACAGCTAAACCATACTATTCCAGAGCATGCAGTGCTGCGTAATGTGGCTCACTTCAGTGACTGCTACACAGCCTGCGCCATATGGATCCTCATCACAACTACCAGCTTTTCTGAATTTGCACAGGTGGGAACTCTCCCTACAATATACTCTGTGCTCCCACAATCCCCCAGGCCTAAACCTTCAAGGGACTGATGACAATAGTAGTTTGGTCCCTTTAAAACCTCAACCAAGCAACCAACCTAAACATTCGCTAGTTCCTGCCTGCACCACTCTTCCCTTCCCCCCCCCCCCTTCCCTGCCCATGACACTGGCCTATTCCCCCACCTGTTCTGTGCATCTCCCCCCTCCCCTCCTGCTTCCCTCTCCATGCCTCTTCCTCACTCCCACCACTGGTTGCTCTCGCCTCGGCCATGCTGAGTCTCGTACACTGGTCACTGTGGCTGGAGTCGGTGGTCATGTCTGAGTGAGTGTGTTTCTCTCTTACTATCGAAGGCCGTAACGGCCGAAAGCTATCAAGTTTATTTTTACCTGTAATTTGTGTCTTTCCGCGATTCATCGGACTTTTATATGGCTAGTGAGTAACCTATCCTTCTCAAAGATATTATTGAATTCTTCCTAGAATTTCCACTGTTAAATTAATATTAGATGTCAACAAATATCTCTTCTTCATAAATGATTTTCATAGTTTTGCCATTCTGAATTTCATACCTTTCCTACTTCAGCGACATAAGTTATGTTGTTATGCAGATAACACAGCCATCTATTACTTTTATTGTCTCATTTATAATTTAATTCCTTCAGCATCACCTGATTTTTTTAGACTGCATTCCATTACCCTTGTTTTGCCCTTGTTAGTGTTCATCTTATACACTCATTTAAATACAGTATCCATTCTGTTGAATTGCTCTTCCAGGTTGTTTGCTGTCTCTGACAGAATTTTGTACTCTGTGATGCGCAAACCACAGTCTCTATTTCGTCTCCCTGAACTGTAACTGCATTTTCGTCTCACTTCCCAACCACTGCATCCCTTGCATGGCCTTCAACTCATAATTGCTGTCTGTTTTTTGTACAATATTTATATTACTTTTTGTTCCGTACATTTTACACCTGTTGACTCCAACATTTGAAATAGTGTATTCCATCAACATTATCAAAAGCTGTCTCCAAATCTACAGAAATTAAAAATGTAAGTTTCCCTTTTATGAACACATCTTCTAAGATAAGTTTTAAACTGAGTATTGCATCACATATTCCTACATTTCTGTAAGTCCAAACAGATCTTCCCTAAGGTCAGATTCTGTAAATAATTCATCTTAGTATTTTGCAAACTATAATGGGCTGTAGTTTTCAATGATTGGAGTTGATTTTAACCTCTTAACGAAAGTCCCAATTTATGCCTTTAGTGTCTGCAGCTTTTGATAATTACCAACAAAGTGCAAAGCCTTTGTCCTGTGTTGTTCTTTAGGCAGTTATTCCAAAAATGGATGAATGTAGTGATACTGATGCAGCATCTTAACTGTCAAATTGCTTGTGGTGCTGGAGCAGTCAGAGATTGTGGTTGTGTGTGTATAGTTGTCTATGTTAGATTAGATTAGTACTTGTTCCATAGATCATGAATACAACACTTCGTAATGATGTGGAATGTGTCAGGTTAATGAAAGGTGTCTTTACAAATTATTACTTTGTACTAAATATTACATGATACAATTTATTTTTATTATTATTTTTGATTTACTAATTTATATCTAAAAATTCATCTATAGTGTAGATGGAGTTACCATTCAGAAATTCTTTTAATTTATTTTTAAATGCTAGTTGGCTATCTGCCAGGCTTTTGATGCTGTTTGGTAGGTGACCAAAGACTTCTGTGGCAGCATAATTCACCCCTTTCTGTGCCAAAGCCAGATTTAACCTTGAATAGTGAAGATAATTCTTTCTCCTAGTGTTGTAGTTATGTACACTGCTATTGCTTTTGAATTCGGTGGGATTGGTAATAACAAATTTCGTAACAACCAAGGCCGGAACTCAGTGAGGATGGCAGCCATAGCCTTGAGCCCAGACAACCGAGCCTGGGGCAAAACACGACGGAGAACATGGAAGGGATGCAGGAGAACCTGGATGCCAGAGGGACAACAGCGTCCAATGAGGGCGGCTGTGAAGGAGCTTCGAGGGGCTATGCTGACCGGCCGGAGTGGACCGATATGACAACAGGAATCAAAGGAGGGCATCCTCCACTGAAAGAAGTGACACAGACTTGCCCATTTTCATTTTGAATGTGCAGACAAATCTCTCCACTGTCCCATATGACTGTGGGTGAAAAGGTGGGGGCAAGGACATGGCGGATCCCATGGGTAGAACAAAAATTGCGAAAGTGTTGTGAAGTAAATTGTAGCCCTTTACCTGTCACCAATGTGGCTGGGAGACCTTCAATAGAAAATATCTTTAACAGGGAACATGTAGTAACTTCCGTGGACTAGCAGGCCAGGCAAACAACAAACAGGAAGTTTGAATATGCATCAACGACTAAAAGCCAAAAGCTGTCTAAGAAGGGCCACGCAAAATCGACATGGAGTCACTCCCAAGGTGCAGACGGAGTGGGGCCATGGAGAGAGAGATGAGCGAGGAGCTGCTTGTTGGGACGCACAAGAATTGCATCCTGCTATGAGGCAAGTTATGATCCATCTATACCTGGCCAATATACATGTCGATGGGCGAGCAACTTTGTGCTGAAGATGCCTCAGTGGTCCCTATGTAAAAGATTTAGAATCCGGCGGTGCAATGATGCTGGAACCACCACTCGGTGGGAGCCATCTTCCGTGGACAGAAGTAAAATGCCCTTGTAGGCACTAAGGCAGTGGTGAATTACATAATAATTGCAGAGAGGGTGTGACGCCCGAACCGGAGGATGCTCTGACCAGCCTTGTTGCACCTGGTGAAGGACGACCCGGAGGTCAGGGACAGTAGCTGTAGCCTCTGCGATCCGTGAGCTATTGATAGGGAAACTGGCGACGACGTCTATTGCCAACTCATCTACTGCAAAACACAAAAGCTCTTCTGGGTCAAAGACTGTGTCGGGGCCTACCAGGAGGCATTGGCGTGATGAGCCGTTGACCAATTATCTCGTATTGAAAACGAGAGAGGTACAAGACCTAGTGTTGGAGACGATGGGCCGCCTTGTCCGGGAGAACCGCCGATAGGTGGAACAAAAGGCACTAGAGGGCGGTGGTCCATGTATAGGGTAACTTGGACCCATAGAAAACACATAAATTTTTTTAGAGCAAAAACAATGGCTAGGGCCTCCTTGTCCACCTGTAAATACCGGCGCTGTGCAACCATAAGAGCAGTAGGTGGAAACATCAACGAGCGTTCCAACCCATCTACGAACCGATGTGCCAGCACTGCCCCCACTCCATGCTGGGAGGCGTCTGCTGCCACTACTAGCGGGACCCCCGGGGTGTATACCGTGAGGCATGGAGCCTCAAGAAGGGCTGCTTTAAGTGACTGAAAAGCCCGCTCACAAGCCGTAGACTAGTGGAACAGGATGCCCTTATGCAGCAATTGGTGCAGGGGGTGAGCCACTGTGGCTGCTGTGGGAGGAAGTGGTAATAATAGGCGATCTTGCCCAGGAATACTTGAAGTTCTTGAACAGAAGAAGGGCGGGGAAGATCTGTGACAGCACGCACATGATCGGCCACGGGGCGCACTCCCGACTGGGATACTTCGTAGCCCAAGTACTCAATAGTTGGTTGGAAGAAGCGGATTACAGCGGACACCAGCATCCTCCAAGAAGGAAAACAAGGAGCGAAGGTTGGCAGCTTTGGACCCCGTCACCACATCATCATCCATGTAGTTCACGCAACAGGAAACTGGTGCTAGCAACTGCTCCAGAAAATGCTGAAAGATTGTTGGGGCACTGGCCACCCCGAATGGCAACCTCTGATATTGATACAGGCCAAAAGGTATAGAAATTACCAGTGCCTGCTTGGAGGCATCATCTAAAGGCGGCTGTAGATAAGCCTCTGCCAGATCTATCTTTGAAAAATACTGCCCCCCCCCCCCCCCCCCCTGACAGCTGAACTATCAATTCCGCTGGGCAAGGCATTGGGAAAGAATCGATGATGGATTGGGAATTTACAGTTTTCTTAAAGTCACCACATAAGTGCAGGGCCCCAGAGGGCTTGTGTATGACAATTAGAGGTGAGGCCCACTCGCTTGCTGTGACAGGAAGCAAAATACCCTCCGCCGTCAGGGGATCTAATTTGGTTTTAACAGTACCGCGGAGGGTGATCGGGACAGGCCGAGCCCAACAGAAGATGGGGTGAGCTGTATTTTTAAGTATAATAGAGGCCTGAAAATCCTTAGCACACCCCAGACCCGGCGCAAATAAGGACGGGAATTCAGCGCGTAGCTGTGTGAGACTCTCGTATGGAATTTGATCGGAAACCAAGCAGACAGAATCGGTAATAGTAAAGCGAAACACATGGAAAGTGTTCAGGCCAAAGATATTCATAGCCGTATTTTCAAATACTCTTACAAATGTATCATAAAATAAGTTATATTTTAAATTATCATCAGCTTCCTTATACACCTCATCCCAGTCTAACAACTTGAAGATTTTCCCTGAAATTTCTAACTGTTGAATCGTTAAGTGAACACACAACTCTGGAGGGCTGTTTTGAATTACAGAGAGGAACTATGTCATTTACGTAACTAGCTGTGCAGCATGATCAGAAGGACCATTCTAAACAGGACAAACATTTATGTTTTTAAATTTATCTAGGTCTATAAAAAAGTTATCTATCAGTGTGATGCTGTCCTTTACTACCCATGTAGGAAAGTCAATTACAGATGACAAATTGAAAGAACTGAGTAAGACTTCCAGGTCATTCTTCCTTTAGTGAGTCAACATTGAAATCCGCACAAATAATAATTTGTTTCCCATATCTGACAGATAGCACAACAAGGCATCTAAATTTTCCATAAATAACTGGAAGTATCCTGAAGGGGACCTTTATACTCTTACAATTATAAAGGAGGACTTTTATTCAGTTTAAGCTGACAGGCACATACTTCTATATGTTGCTCTACACAAAAGTTTGTGTTTCTAACCTTTTTACTCAGTGAAAACTTGTGACATAGATGGCAACTCCTCCTCTCACCTTATTCTCTCTATTCACATGTACTGCTTATGTTTACCTTTTCCAGGTCCATCACAATGTGATGCTCAGATAGGCATAGTATATCTATTACAGTCTCTGATTCTATGTCATCTAAACAAACCAGAAGCTCTCCTACTTTGTTCTTTAATCCCCCAATATATTACTTTACTTTTGTCAGATTCATGTGAGTTTTGAGCATCTTTAGCACATGCCTCCCTGATCTTCCCATTGGACCATGGACTTATTCCAAAAAAGAGGTACAGTCATGAATTGCAGTGTTCCTCCTTAAGGTTTTTGCTATTAACCTAGCCAGTTTATCCTTCCCTTTCCTATTGAGGTGTAGGCCATGCCTTGTGAAGTCCCACCTATCTATAGCCTCAACAAGAACCAAACCAATGTCTGACAGACTGGCCACACTATGTAACTGATAAAGTCCATATTGACTCTCCTGAGAGAGCGGTTCAACTAGGGCTCGTCATGTTGCACGAAAGCAGGCACCAGGCCAACATTTGTGTGGGTTGTTGCAGATGCTATTTTCACCAGGTCAGAATCAATACTGTAGCCCTGATCCCTATTGATACTGTTTCCCACTCCACCCACTACCACAACGTGATGTTGTTTAGTGAAATCTTTGCACAGGGAATGTAAATCCTCCACCACCTGGCTAAGACATGCGCTGGGCTTGACAAAGTTTGTGACCTGGTACCTGTTACCTAATTTTTTCTGCAAAATCTGGCCCACATCTCTTCCATGGCTGGCAGCTACCTAGCAACAGAACTTTCTTCCTACTTTCTACTTTTTTTTTTAAACTGTTGGTCTCCTAACGAAGTTCTGTTGCATCTTAACTACTCCTACTCCTACTTCTACTGGAGCTTCTTCCTTACTCAACTGTGATAACAGGAAAAATCTATTGGTTGTGCCAATTGGAAAACAGTCAGACACTGTTCTCTGGTCCCTGTTCCCAGCTATCACTTCCCACCTCTGGTTACTCTCCTCCCCCCTTAACCTCATCAGTTCCTCCCTCGCTCTATCCATATCAGCCTGAAGGGCTCTAATCTTCCCCTCTTGTTCTGCTATTTTCCTATCTCTTCAGCAAACTCTGCAAAAGAATGGAAGAGTCTCGTTAGTTTCCCTAACTCCTACACTGCAACATCCCCAATGAAACCAGCTGTCGTGACACCTGCATGAAACCTCTGAACTACCTTACCTATGGCAGCTCACACACTTGGAATTCTTGATTGTTTACAAATTAATTATGAGATTTACTTAATTGATAACGATAATATATATATTTAACCACAAATATATGTTTTAGACACTGATATGTATGGAAACTGTTAGAAAATGCACTTAAGGTGTCACGCTAAATATGCACCCTCGGAAATTAGGTCTAAAACAGTAAGTAAACAAAACCGACTTTTTGCTATTACTAAAACAATAGGCAAATAAAAGAAAACTTTTATTGGTGGGCTTTAAGAACATGCCAATGAACGTATTTAATTAGTTAAAACATTAAATTACAATTTATTACTTGCTAAATTCCATATTTTACGAGCGCTCTTCAACCGCATGTCCAACCTTGTGCAGGGCTGCCAACGTCTGTGAATATATATTTCTTTTTCTGATGAATGCCATTGCTGAAAATTTAAGTTTTGTGAATGCGATTATCTATTTTTTGTGCCTGCCAGCAGCTTAGTGAGCCTCATTATGGTGAGTTACCTGCCCTCCATTATTGGCATGCCAGTCAGATTTTCCATTGCTAGATTAATGAAACTACAATATATGGTCAAAAAGTTATATTTTTTCTAATATATCTAATGAGTCATAGGCATTTTGTAGACAGCTATGATAATCATCATACAAGGGTTACCTGAAAAGATTAAAATCAATTGGTAAATAAATAAATAAATATTGTTACCAGATGAGATGAAAAGTTTGTAACATTCATATTATATTGTCTTGTTTTTGTCAACTGTCATAATATTTACAAAGCACCACAGTGCAAACATGTGGACAGTGGCTTACACTGCAGCATGGTCATACTTGCAGGCTGTGCTGTCATTCACACAACAACTGCAGCAGTGCTCAAGAGGTACGAGGACCCGTCCACTGAGCCGGCTGCTATCGCCATTGCAGTCGGAGCCCCAGAGCCCAATTTATGCTTCACCACCGCACTCACCACTGAGTGACGTGGCAGTGCCGAGTTCTCCCCTTGCCCTGAACCCTGCCACCCTCGCACCACAACACCAGCAGCTGCCACTTCAGCAGCAGCACAAGGGAGGCCTGCTCACAACGTAAGCACTGTACATTTTTTAAATACATATGTACCTTGATAGTAGATATGTGTCTGGACATGGTGTGTGTTTGTGTGTGATTGTGTGATTTTCTTTTTCTGATGAAGGCCATGGCCGCAAATTTAAGTTGTGTGAATGTGATTGTTTATTTTTCATGCCTGTCAGTAGCTCAGCGAGATACTTTACAGTGAGTTGTTATCTACTCTCCATTATTGACATTACTTTGTGTTTACTCATTTTGGATAGCTGTCCGATTGCATGCTCTTCCATAATTGTAGTTTATACATCAGGAAATTTGATACATAGGAATTGCTGGAATTGTAAGTTCTGTGAGCTCTGATTCCTTCATAAGTTAAGAATTTCCTCTAATAATAATAATAATAATAATAATAATTCTCCCCTTTTCTACATGAGAAACAATGTGCACAAAATCCATCAAGTGTGGCTAAGTCATGCCTGTCATCCATGAATAATTCCATAAAAGAACATATTCACCATAATTTTGCCCCATTGTGGAAATAAAAATTACATATTGTTAGTAGCTGCAGCATTTTTTTATACTCAGTTGATTCATTTCCACAGATATTAGCTGTCACATATTTTGTGGCTGAATAATGGCTGCACCAAGACTGACATGAACCTCTTATATTGTACCTAATGACCAGATTTAGATTTTCCTGTTATATCTTGAAACAAATATGAGGATTTTCCTTCCTAAGCCCATTCTAATTTTCTGTCTTGTTCGTTAATTTAGTTTTTTGTGGTATTGCATAAGTAGTTGGAAACACTGTGTAAAATTTTGTAGGTTAACCAAGTAAAGCCATGGCATTTGGCTTGCCCAGATATGTGAAAACACTGTAGAAAATTATGAAATTACAATATATGATCAAAACCATTTATTCCATCATCTACCATATCTCTTTCTGTGATAGGTGGTATTACTGCAAAAACTTTATTTCTGTGCTTTTTCAGTATCTGTCCACTGCAACATCACCATACTTTCAGTTTTTGACTGTTGATTCATCTTTTAAAAGTACAAATCCAGTATGAATATGTTTGTGCTCACATAACTTGAAACATAGTTGGTCAGTTGTCTTGATATTTTGACACAACATTGCATTTTCATGCAGAAGATTTTTACGCTATTGACTTCACTTTGTTGTGATGATCAGAGGGGTGGGGGATGGTGGTTTCAAAGAGATATGTAGCCCATGACATGCAAATGCTGAGCAATCTATTCATACAGTACTGTATTTGAGAACAGAGCATGTGCAACAACCTTCACTCATAATTTCAAACCTTTATAACAAAAATTTCTTGCTGAACCCCCCTCCCCCCTACATACACATAAAATAAGGAAAGAAAAAAGTTTGTATCATTTAACTATGCTGGTGTCATTCATCCAATAAAACTGTCGCATCAGGCATAACATTTCAATTTATTAATTGTGCTCTTCTAACTACATTCACAATACATTTTGCAGATGTTATTCTCATATACTACTAATTGTATCTGTAAAATTGTATTGTTGTATATGACTTGTAGTTCAGGATATATGATATAAAAATTTAGGTGTGTGAAAACGAAACTGCAAGACAAAGTATGCTGTCAATCCACACAGCTTAATACCACAGATACATTTTACATCCTCTGAGATGTGCAGTGTAAACAACTACAGAATCAGTAATATATCTGAGTATGTAGTATAAGTCACATAGACGTATTTTCAACATCTTATTCTAAATGCCTGGACTGATTTCTACCAAATTTGCTACACATATTGCTTATTATTTGGAAAGAAATACTGTGAGGATGGAGTGCAGGCAACGATAGAGTAATTGATAGAGAAAGGGGGTGGGAGAGGGAGAAAGAGGTGGGGAAGGAGAAAATGGACTGAGGGAGATGGGAAGAGAGATAAAGACAGAAGGAAAGGTTGGAGATAGACAAGAAGGGGGTGATGGGTGGATAGAGGGAGTATGTGGAGCAGCAGAACAAAGATAGAAGATGGAGGGGGACAGAGATGGATGGAATGTGGAAAGCAGTTGATTATATCGTGGGAAGTCCAATATAGAATGGGTAAAAAACCATCTGAAGGAAAAGAGCAAACAACAATTACAATAAAACCATGGGCTTTACAATAAATAATGATTTTCCATGGAAACGTCTTTTGTTTCCTCTCCTTACATTCCATATGGCAGCAGCAAAGCAAGATACTGAATTGTATGATGTGTTTTCTTTGTAAGTTGATGTTTGCAAGAATACTTTTATTTACTTTCTCATTAATTTCATATTAGACTGAGACATTGCATTGAAGGCCTACTTTAGCCAGTTTAGGTAAGTCGTCCTCAGAAATTCCAGCATATGTTTAGAAAACTTGTTGGTAGTGGTAATTGGAGGAATAATGTGAAGCTAATGAAATTTGTTGCTAGATAAATAGAAGTTTTGGTTACGTCATTGTGAACCCTTGAATTTTTCTTGTTACTCTCTGGATTACTGGATCTTTCAGATTTCTTACAGAACATCCCTGTATACATTTTTATTCATTTAGTGAGAACCATCTTATCATAGCAGCTCCAATTCTTATTTCACAATTTTTATTCATATAAGGTACATTCGTAAAGTGTCTCTATATTACTGAAATAATATTAATTACAGTGGAAACTGAAGGTGTAGTAAATAATTACTACAAAAATTTTAGATGCCCATAGTACTTACCATACATGTGGGTCAGCTTTTGTAGATACTGGTGCGATAATGAATAGGAGATGAAACTCAAGTACCAGTATAACATGTAAGGAAGTGGCAGGAAGACCCTTCTACACTCAGCTTCAAAATCTGGCCCTCTAAATTTCCGCAACAGAATTTCTCAAAAAGAACATCGTCTTTCCTCTAGTGATCCCCTTTTGGGTTCATGGAGCATTTCCATAACACTCACGCATTGGTTGAACCTACCAGTAATGAACCTAGCTGCTTTCCTCTGAACTGCTTTCATGTCTTCCTTTAAAATGATCAGCTGCAGGTCCCAAAAACTTGAGCAATATTGTAGGTATTATATTTTCTGGGTTGTAAGGCCATGTTCTTGGAATCTTACTGCAAGACATGGTCGTACAAGCATTTTATATGCAGTCTCCTTTACAGATGAAGTACATCTTCCCAAAATTCTCCCAATAAACTGAAGTCGGCTGTCTGCCTTACTCACAACTGTCCTTACATGTTCGTTCCATTTCATATCACTCTGCAATGTTACGCCCAGATATTTGAGCAACGCGACTGCAGCAAGAAGCTCACTACTAAAGCTGCATTTCAACATTATGAGATTGTTTTTCCTACTCTTGTGTATCACCTTACATTTTTCTACTTTTAGAGCTAGCTGCCATTCTTCACACCAACTAGAAATTTTGTCCAAGTTATCCTGTGTGCTATTACAGTCAATTAAAGATAACACACTCTCATAAACCACAGCATCATCAGCAAACAGCCGCAAATTACAAGTTATTTTGTCCATAAAATCATTTATATAGATAGAAAATAATAGTGATCCTATCACAGTTCCTATGGAACGCCTGATAATACACTCATTCTGAAGTTCTAAATTGAACTTTTAATAAATCTTCCACACAGGAGGATTGTACAAATGTTCCTTTCGGAGTGGGTGAAAAGCCACTATTCAGTCACTTGTTGATCACTCTGATCATTCTGGGACAGTAATAGAACAAAGCAAATGTACTATCATTTGATCAATGCACTAACTTCCAAATGGAAGGAGGACGAAGTAGTATGTATTCCCAGGGTAGAGAAGCAACTGGAAGAACTGAATACAAAAAAGTCTCCTGGTCCCATCTTTTTATAGATGCACGAATCACTACTAATTTTGCCTGTCTTCGTTTGCCTGCTCTTTTTAGAACCGAGAGGGCAACAGCCTTTTCTTTCTCAGTAGCTTCCTAAAATTGTTATTATTATACCATGGTGGATCTTTTTCATCCTTAATTAACTTTATAGGCAAATATTTCTCTAACCCTTTACTTACAATGCATTTAAATTAAAACGGAGTAAATATCTTCCCTCTTACTAACATTTATTTACATATAAGCATGTCTATTTTTAATTAAGCAAACCCGGTGTCATTCGTTCATCACTTTTTTCAGTTTTGGATGATAACTTTTCTCCAGTGGAATGTTAGTGTTGATGACAGCTCACAATGTTGATAAATTGACTTGCTTTTCATCATTTTTCTCTTGTTTTACTGCTGCACTCATGTCTGTGTGAGTTTTTATTGTTATTATCATTATGACTTATCATCATCATCATCATCTTTGTTTGGTGCATGTTTTTTTTTCTTGCACACAATTTGTACATGCCAACATTTCCATGTAAATATCTTTTTACTTTTCTCAAACATGTAAAGTCTTTATCTTCATCAAAATCTCATTTCCATATTAATAGACAGCAGCACAAGAACAAAGCAAAGAACTTAGTGAACCACACAATCAGCAACAATTTCCAACAAGCAATACGCTACCTTACCAAAAAAATGCACAGCACTTTGTTGAATGTCAGTGCAGAAAATGAAGTTATCAGTACTTGATAACACTTTCAGACACCGACAGTTTTGAAATGCTGTAGAATCGATTGTCATCAATATTCTGTTTTCATTGCCAATAACTCGTTTGAAATTCTGCTTTTAAATTCAAATTATACGATTCAATACAATTTAATCAACTATTTCTTGATTTTGCGTGAAGGTAAATAGTTTCATGTTTTTGGCAAAATTTGTAAAATTTTGTAAATATTTTGCAATTTCGTGCATTGCAAAAAAAAAAAAGGGTGCCTCTAGTAATGTGACACATCCCGCTGATTTACCAGAGACTCATTAGACAAACAGCATTCCACTGGTGTTGCAACATACATTTTATTTAGTATTTTATAGGTTTTTCTGAGGTTCATAACAAAATAAAAGATCTAATTGAAAATTAGTTCAATTTACAGTCCCCCACACAATGAGTCAATGGTTAATAGTGTTAATAAAACTCACAAGCATACAAACTATTTTCTTAATTGGAGTTTTCGGCCTTGAGAACTGTGTTACAGTCCAGTGGAAAGATAACATTGCCCGTTTTTAGAATTTTTACTCCCTAGGTTTGTGCATTATAATGATAAATAGTTAGCAGTATTTCACACATACTCTTGATTGTATCTACATTTTAGATTGTACTGAGCATTATTATCCTCCATACCAACAATTTTTTGCTTTACAGGAATGCAGCCCTAATGGCTGATCCCCACTTTGCGCGCGACACGCACATGAGGATAATTCTCGGTAACAGTGCAAGTGCTGTGGGTCGAGGGCCTCCGGGCCTTCTGTCATCTCAGGGTGCATCTGAATACACAAATGCCAACTCTGGTGGCGGGTAAGTCATGTGAAATGCAGTAGCATGTAGTCATATTTTTTTTGTTACTAAAACATTTCCACTCATAAAGTCAGATCTTGGGCAAAACTTGAGAACTTTTGGTTGATAAATGTTTTAGTACTACACTGTGTAGTTAGCGTTCTGAATGTAATTAGACTTCTTTAATAAGATATAGCTGAAGATTCTTAGGAAACACATTACTGTAATTTAAAAAGCTGCAACTTTCCTTGTAACTGTTTGATTCTGTAACAGTATTTAGAATTTGAGAATGTAGTTTTTAGTAAGTGTTTATTTCATTATTTTAAAACACTTTGGGTCCTATGTAACTAAAATGTGTAACTCATTGATTCTCCCATATACTGTCAAACGGGGTGATTTTGGATGAACTGATTTATCTTCTCTTTCCGCTGTATAGCAACAAGGTAGCGCTAATTTCCACCTCTGCATGCTGTTTATTTTATGTACCAGAGTATAATTCTTGCATTTGGATTGATTGTTTAATGACGCAATAATCAGACAGTCTCATTGTCAAAAGTTCTCGCTGTGTTATGGAGCGGAAATTTTCTGTTGTTGGCAACTGGTGGAAAAATATTTTAGCGTCAGTTGCCAATGAGATCAGTTGGCAACGACACTGTGAGAAGCTTTGTATGAATTTGTCACAAGTTTTGTGTAAAGATTCAAAGTAACAGAGGTTTTTAGAAATTGTGTACTTTGTGGGATGATTTTGGACAATGCCGAGAATGTATAGAAGTAAGAAAGGTGTTCAAGATTGGTGTAATTATGACCCGGAAATTTTAAGGAAAGCAGTTCAAGATATTCTGAGTGGTAAATTAATGTACAGAAAAGCCTTTAATAAATAAAATTAATTATCTCAGTCCTTATCACTTATTTTAATTATGGATACCCATAAAATATGTTAAAAGTCACAAAAATCAAACAAAAAAAAGGTAGAATAAAAAAAAGTCAGTTTGTGTCTGAATTAACCCCATACAGTTCAAAACTCCGGACAGAGATAGAAAATACACGTGTGTCCGAAATGACCCCAGTCCATGGGGCGATTTTGGACACTTTATTTAACTGTCTCAGGCAAAAGTAGATGCACATGGACGTACTGTTTCTAGGATATTTTATTGGTTATACATATACCCCATTGCTTCCGTAAAAAAACAATGAAATCTGACAAAACCTACGAAAGTTATAGTGAAAATAATCTCAGAACTGTCTGAACTCACCCCGTTTGATGGTAATGATTTTTAATATGTTCTTTATGGCGGTTGTATCCTGCCGAGTTTGAAATAGTGTAAGTTTTAATTTTGAATGACATCTGGGAATACAAAATATTTACACACTATTTTGATAATTGAGTTAAAACCTAAATTTAAGAAAACAGCTCAATACTGGTCATTGTGATTTCACTAAAAATGTTTAATTTTAGTTTACAAAATCATACATAGTTTTTTTTTACCCTCCCTTTAAGATCAGAGCATAAACTGTGTTTAATTTTCCTTGATCTTTAGAAGACATAGGACTCTCCCCCAGATCCTTTGGAAAGTAAGAATTTAATTATTGTGCTGTGAATAGGTGAACTTATAACTGAATGTAATATTTGTAGTTAAAAATTGTCAGAGAAAACGTGATCCAACTAAATTTAAAATGTTGATTTCTTTCTTTTATTTTATTTTTTGTATATAGGCCTCCACTAAACTATATCATACATTAATGTCTTCTGTTATCTGCAGCTGTGTTGTTCCTGTGTGTTCTTATATGTGATATATACACACCTTTACTTTGGTCTTCATCCTGATCTCTTCTTATCCTTTGGAATCCTTTGCTCTATCTATAATCCGTTAATCTGTTCAACTTGCTACATGTCACCTTTACCTCAGTTTGCTTTTCATGACAGTTGTCTTCCCTTCTTCTGTTATCTGATCAGTTTTCTTGTTTTCCTGTCTTTTCCAATAGTGCTTCTCTCCATTACAACAATGTTTTTTTTATCTTTTTTTCCTTTAAAAGTTCATATCCCAGTACATCAAGTCAAAACAGGATAATTTATTTTGATTATAAACTTTCAATTTAAGACAGTCTAATTCAAAAAACCCTTTTTATTTTTGTTGCTGTCTAGGTTTCAATCCTTCATTGTCCTTTGCATTATTATCCTTTTCAGTGTGTTCAGTATACATTACTGTAGTGTTAATTATATTTTAAGGCGTTCAACAACATAATGAGCACAGTTAACAACTCACTGCATAGATGTAATGACAAGCTGTGACAGGCACATTCAAAAAGACACATGTACAAGCTATTGGCCATGGTCTTTTTCAGAATAACGAACATCCACACAGACACTCTTCACAGTCCCACAACCATCATCTCTGGCTGCTGCACTTGAATTCGGAATGCGGCAGCCGGTGATGACAGTTATGTGACTATGAAGAGTACATGTGTGAGTGTTCTTTGTTCTGAAGAAGGCATGGCCAATAGCTTAAGTGTTTTGTGTGTGTGTGTGTGTGTGTGTGTGTGTGTGTGTGTGTGTGTGTGTGAGTCCAACTGGTTTCTTTGGAAGGCTTCTAGGACCTCACTGATGAATAATCAGAGATGCTAAATGTAAATGTGTTAGAAATTGTGATTGCAGTTTCTGAGGTGTTTCATTTTCGGGGTACTAGATATTTGTAGGAAACAACATGGGATTAAGTTTAAATATTAAAGTGTAAGTTTGCTTGTCTTTTTTTAATCAGTACCTCATACCTGAAGATTCTCCTTCCTCGTGGAAACTATGGAGCATGATGAATGACTAGAAAATGTAGTTTGTTCGGTGATTACTGGCCAATGACAATGGAGCTGACACAATATGTTAAAGATCTAGAATCAAGGAGAATCTTACTCATTCATCATATGGTTAAATTTTAGAAAATACCACTTGTTAGAAATAGTCAATTTCATAGGGTACATATATTTTGAGAAGTGCTTTGGTCCACATCACATTTGCGCTAGTTAAGAAACGTGAGGATACTATTACTTTGGGTGGTATCGTGTCATATATTTATCGTGACGTAGCAAGTAGCAGAGCAAGCAACATTGGCCTTCATATCATGTACAAGCTGTTATTTCTGTACGTATAACATAAATTTCTTTTACTCAGTTCATTTTGACCATGAAGTTGTAACATACAGGTGGTGTGTTATGGCAAAAAGTCTCTAAACTGACTGGACATGGCTTCTTAGGAGTAGTGGTGCCAGAATGAAATATGAAGATTACTGTGAGATTTGGTATTTAAAAAATATTTTTAGTGAATGGGAAGAAATGAGACATTAAAAGGAAATGTTCTATATAAAAATTCACAATATTCCAATCTTACAAATGCCTCTCAAGACAGTATTAAATCCCTCTATTGACTTATTACCTTGTACCAATTTAAAAGTCATTACTGTTAATTGTAAATATAAATAATCCATCAATAAAGCTTTTAAATATATGTATTCTTTACTGTCATGACTCATGAGGCATCATATCTATTTCAGCCAATGAGTATTTAGGTAAAGAGAAGATTGTTCCCAGTTGTTTCTGTGATACTTTTCTTAGGTTTTGTTTTGTTTTATTTTATTTTATTTTTGTGTTACTGGTTCCAAGCAAAAAAGTTACATAACTAAGGAAATGTAATAATGATATCGGGAACAATTTTACTTTTACCTGTACAAAGTGCTGAAGCAGTAATTCAGTTTTCATACATGATTTTTACCACAATGATGCTTTTATAAGCAGTCAAAATACCTATACAATTTCGGTTGGCGGAAGTTTAATTTGAGGTACATTTTCAATATTGCCAGGTACAAAATTTGGAATGCTGGGATGCTACAAAAACATGTCAAGATAGGCACAAGATCATCACTTATGAAGGCAACAGCAAAAGTCTGGCTGAAACACAGAAAAAGGTAAAATACCTATCGAAACACATTTTCGTCTCCCCCATTTGATACAGATAGTTCCTACCAATTCAGTCCTGAGGTCTGTCAGTTTCAAATGAAAATGTGCTCCCATTTAATATTGTTTTATAACAAAGGTGGAAATTTGCTAATCAAACTTTAATTCTTCCAGATATATATATATATATAAATATATTAAATGTGTCAACACAGTATACAGCTTATTCTGCTTTATTAAGGTTTATGTTTTGAGCAATGATGTGGGTTTAACAACCACAATCAGTCCATTTGTTGATTGCCAACAAAATATCAGTATCAGAATAGGAAATGTCCTTATTTAAACATGGTATCTAAAACTAAAAAGGAACACACTAGAGTTTATCATATTATTAGTAAATGAATTATTATTTCTGCTAAAAATGAGAAAAAATGAAAGAAATAAGTAAGTACCAGGACATATACAACAATGGAGATATTGTTCGGTGTTACGTAGTGGTCCTAAGTTATTTGTAAATGGCGGGGGGTCGGGGGGACAGATACATAACGATAGGATACATAATTGATGGGGTAAAGAAGATGAGAATTTACTTGATGCAGATAAAGATGCAGAATTTCAAGATGTACAACTATTGATAAATTAATAAGTTGCAACAGAGTTGATTGAGGTATAATTGTTTTGGGAGAACACAATTACCAACAAGTAGTTGCAAAGGAAAGGCCAATGCAGTTACGTTCATTAGATGTATTAGTGTATAATCTATAATAATTATTCCTCATATAAAATCTAAAATTAACATCCAAGACATTTTGTAATAGACGAGACCTAGCACAAGTTAACTAAAATACGTGTATGATGCATTCAAGTAATCTCCTATTCTTAGTTTCCCTGGAAAAGACAGCTCTACTTGAACTTAGCAGGTAGTGGTCTAGTTGCTGATGTTTCTGTGGATATTCTATGAAGATAATCTAATTGAAAATACATTAACAGATAAAAAATTGCAATCATTAATGAAGATTAGAACTATATGTCTATCCATCCATGATTTGAAACTGGAGAATCCGTAAATTTAATTAATTAATTCATCTAGTCAGTCTGTTATAAAATTTCACTTCTCTATACTTTTGAGATTTTTCTTCAATCTGGGAAAACTATTGAATTGAATTAAAGGAAGGACTAATGAAGATATAAATAAGAGCTTTGTGATTCATCACAGGCATGTAAGGTCAACATGAAAGTGTCCCAAAAATAATCAACAAACTTCAATTAGGAGTAGCAAATGAAAGATGAGCCAAAAATATTACTTCCTCATTTATGAATCTTTATTGGTGGCTATGTCAGTTAAATTATAAACACAAGCTACCTGCTTTTGAAACCAGAATGAGTTAGTGTTTTGTCAAACACCATACTGTGTCTTATTTGGGCAAATGTAGGTATTGATCTTGTGGCGTTTAGTACACTATATCCACAACATCTCAGATGAAGGTAGGAACAGAATTAGTGTCGAGTAAATATTATGTAGAAAATAAGTGGACGTTGTTACAGAATAAAATGGTGATATATGCACTTTAACTTTCTCACGTGATGGTTTTATTTATGTCAGTGGCATTTTTTGGATAATGATTAAGGGGTTAGAATTTATATTTAACTGTAATGAAGAATAGAAATTGAAATGGGGAGGGGAGAATAATTGGAAAGTAATGTGATATTTAATGGTGAGTTCAGTCAAATAAAATTTGAATAATTACTGTATTAGAGTATTAACTAGGGACTAGGGATTTGATGCAGAATGTACTTTCCCATTTTATTGGAATGCTGAAATATGTTCCTCTCTCTATGATGCAACATACAGGATATTGGTACTTCTATTAAATCAGTTCATCATTGTATGCTTATTCATAGTTTACAAAGATTTCAACAGATTACATGGTGGCAGAGATTGAGTGTTGCAATTGGCGCTATGCTATGCCTACTGAACCTGAATATTACAAAAATCTATTTTATGCCTGTTAAACTTGGTAGTTTATTGATTTGCTAAACTATAGGACCACAAGAAGGGTGAATCAAAGTATTACTCATCCTTATCAATAATGGAGGATAGGTAACAACTCGCCATAAAGAGGCTCACTGAGCTGCCGACAGACATGAAAATAGATAATCACATTCACACAACTTAAATTTTTGGCCATGGACTTCGTCAGAAAAAGAAACACATACATTCACACAAACACTAGGACAATTATACTCACATAACTGTCATGTCCAGCCATTCCAGCAACAGAAGCTAGACTGTTTAACTGTGAAGTGGCCGAACATGATAGTTGTGTATGTATAGTTGTCCAAGTGATTGCGTGAATGTATGTGTTTCTTTTTCTGATGAAGGCCATGGACGAAAATTTAAGTTGTGTGAATGTGATTATCTATTTTCGAGTCTGTCAGCAGCTCAGCGAGCCTCTTTATGGTGAGTTGTTACCTATCCTCCATAACTAATACTCCTATCAGATTTTCCATTGTTAAAAATTACTCATCCTTGTCACACAAAATTGATGAACAATTTTTCTAGAATGCAAGTATTGTTATTGGTCCAATCTCTAAAAACTTACAGAACAATAAAAGGGGAGGAAGAAAGTATATACGTCAGTTGCACAATTTTCCATTAGATCACATACAACCAGTTTTGAGCAGTTTAAAGTGCATCATGTGGCTTAGAACTGTAAATTATAAGGCACAAATCTGCCAAAAACGAAGCAATGGATGCTACTAGCCAACTGCCAAGTAGCTTCAATTACATCAAGCTGGCAGTGCATGGTGGCCTTGCAGGTTATGATTTATGGTTACACAACAGGTTACAGGCTTTAATCTGCTTGAAATTGGTTGTGTGTGGTCTAATAGAAAAACTGTGTAAGTGAAGTGCAGATGCTTTCTTCCTCTGCTATGTTCAGTTTCAGATGTTCTGCATACTGATTCCTACACATAACAATAAAAGGTTTCTTCTTCAAAAAATGACCCTGCAAGAAATGGTTGATGTAAGATCTTTATCTGAGGAATGAAGATTTAAAATTATCAGAGAATTGGAAAGGTGGCAAAGCATGTGTACCATAGTGGTAAGAGCTGAACAATCAATGTTTTGATGTTATTTGTTCGTTGTGACCAAGAATCTTTTGGTAACCATTTACTAATGGCTAGCTTGGGCAGTGTGCTGATTTTTTTACTCAGGGCTGTGTTAGAGGTAAATTAGTCTTCAATCAAATAAAATCTGATGATAAAGGAAATTTGTGATATAATTTACAGGAAAAAAGGAAAGGTCTCCATAATTGCTAGAACTGTTCTCCAGGCTGTATTTTTTAGTTCGTTAACTCATACTTTATGACCTCTGAAATCAGATACGGTTGGAACAACTATGCTTTTAGTTCACATCCATTCCTTCACATTATCTCTTTTCCCGAATGAAAGTAGACAAGTTTATACCTAGTTAACAGATGAAAGTCGTCAAATTTACATTGAATTTTGTGGTGTATCTCAGATAATGTCAGTGTCTTTCTGTTATTTTGACGATATGATGATACAAAGAGATAAAGGAATATTATTAACCATATTATCAGTCTTTAGAGTATAACTTAAAAAACAAAAGAGATATACACATCACACTTTTACAACCATAATATATTTTCAAAAGTACAGATAATTTATTGCTGATTCGTTATTTGTGGGGCTGATACATTATTTGTGGTACATTTCATAGTACTGACACATGAAAGGAGCTTTATTTCACCTTTTACCACAGAGCTTTGTTTTGCATGCCATCTGTGGAGTCTGCGGGATACTGTAGAATGTAAGGACTTTGTTGGCAGTCCTGCCGTTAACTGACATATTAGGTAGGCTTATTTAAATGATGAACAGTCACAAGTTGCTAATCTTAGCCAGAGTGGAGAAAATTACTATGACAATTGGATGTAGTGGAGGCATTACATATATGGTAGTGATGTGGTTATGGTAATTTCCTACATACTTTATATGGAAAACCATTCATCGAGATCTAACACAGCGAGATACATTGGAACAAGTGCGCGAGTTCATACTGAGCTATACTGAGCTAAGAGCTTTGTAAAGCAGGTGAGTTTAATCACCAATCATTAGCTCAATTTGACACAGAGCCCCCTTCCGGGAGAGTGGAGCTGGTCAAAGGAAAGACAATGTAGTTACATAGATGTGTGGGCAGATGTAAGGGCTGCACATGTAGTGGTTACATGTCTGTTGGAGGTAGGCGGTGTGTGGGCATTGTGATGTGTAGCTTGCCAGATAGTAAGTGGCGAGTCAACATGGCATCAGGATCGGGATTGGTGGCAGGAGGTAGCACAAACTTGTGCTGTGTTTGTGTTACGGTTCATTAGTATCCTCGCCAGAAGAGGAGGAAGCTCAGACTTGCAACAACCAGCCATACAGCAGGAGCGAAAGCTGAGATCCAGCATGCTCAGTGACATCTGTGGTGAAACAGTACTCGTTGTGAGAAGTGAGGAATGGCGTGATTGGGAAGGGGGAGGGACAGTGTTGCCAAAAATGAGTTGCTCGGAGACACTTGTGGCAAAACCCAAGCAGGTTTGACATGGTGCATACAAAAACTGAGAGAGATGAGCCACGGATAGAAATGGTCATGGTATGAGCAGTTCTTGACAGAACTTCGTGTGGGCATGAATAAGTGGGGCAAAGAAGAGGGATGAACCATGCTGTGTCGTAACGTGACGTGGCTGCATGTCTGGAACACCACTGGGATGGAAACCTTTGAAGCGGTGTGCATGTTAGGTGCAAGAGATCATATGTGTTAGATGAGAGAGCATACTCGTTCGACCAGAGGAGGTAGGTTTGAAGGGTAGGAGGAAATGGGATTCTCAACAAAATCAGGCAGGAGCTGTAGTGGTTCCCCATACAGTAGCTTCACCAGAACGGCACCTGACCTTTTTGAGAAAGGACCATACGCCAAAGAGGACTAAGGGCAGGGCATTGTATCACTCACAACCATGGAGCATGCGATAGAAGTAGATCAGCTGAAATGCACCACCCAACTTTCTATGGAAGCAGAGGCAGCTGTATCGGCTATGATATCCACAAGCGGAACAGCTTCCATCCAATATATATACAGCAGTCAAATAATGAAAGGCTGTTATAGATAAACTTCTGAGGAAAGGAGAGGGCTGACAATATCAAAATGTACATGTGTGAGATGTTCAGTAGGGACAGAGAAATGGCTAGGTGGGATGGTGGGAAAGGGGGGGGGGGGTAGAGGTGCCCCACCCCCCTTGACCAATGACTCATCCCTCCCCCCAAACTGTGACCAACCCCCCCCCCCCCACCCAAGATATTTGGATTCCTAGTTTATTACCTAATAAACATGGTTTTGCCATTTAATACTGAAATTACATATCTTTTATCTCACATTTTGTTAATTGTTCTATAAGCCCCCCCCCCCCGCCCAGGCTGCCAAAAAGTACATTTCCATGACGCAGTTTGTGTCATGATCCCCTCCTCCACCCCCCACCCTTGGGCACCTTTGGTGGGGGGGATAGGTCTTGTGATTTTAGTTTCTTGGCATGGCATGTATGCATGTGTCCAATCACAGCAGTACCAATGGACACTAGGGTAAAGGAATCTGTCAGTAATCAGCTTCGTAGTGGTGCACGTGTCAAGGTTGGAGAGACTGTGCAATGAATTGAAAATTCTGTGCCGCAGTGCAGTGATGACCAAAGAGTGAAGTGAACCAGTAGAGGAGTTGCAGAGAATGGGGGTCATCAAATCTCTGGAAGCAGATGATGTGCGATGCAAAGCGCAGTGGTACCATCCATCAAAAATTGTCTGAGTTCTTTGTCTCATGCTTGTACATCTACCAACTCTTCCATGTAAATAACAGATGTAACTGAATCCATCCATTGTTGATAATCTGCCAGTCATTTTCTGCACCTCTGACATGCTTGATGTCCGTCTGGTATTGGTTAAGGAGATCCAGATGATGGAACCTGGGGGAGAAGTTGACCAATGGCTTTCGTATGGCGTCCACCGTTGCTTATGGTCCATGAAAACAGTGAATGGATGCCCCTCAACATCATGACAGAAGTGGTGCATGGCTTAATAGACTGCCAGTAATTCCCGGTCAAAAGCTGACCGTTTGTATTGAGAGGGCATCAATTTTTGCAAAAAGAAGCACAGTGGCTGTGCAGTGAAACCAATGTGCTGCTGCAAGATTGCACAGATCTCTAGCATTGTGGTGATGGATAGATGAGCATTAGGTGATGGATGTCCCAAGGTAACAATTGTTTGAAAATGTAACTTCAAGGTCAGAGAAAGTGGGAGACATTATGGACGACCATGGTAATGGTTGAGAACTGGGGTATCCTTGCCCTTGATGGTATCTGTTGTGGAAGTTGGATGGGCGCTGCATGCAGCAGGGGCTTGCAGTAAAAATTAACCATCCTCAGAAACCAGTGTAGTTCTTTGAATGGAGCTGGTTGTGGAAGTGAAAGGATTGTAGTCACTCAATCAGAAGTAGGGCACATGCCCTAGGCAGAAACCTCATGGCCGATGGTCATGCTTGATTGAGCCCGTTATGGGAGACCAAATGGTGTAATAATACCTGTCTTAGAGATGTCAGAACGGGCCATAGGCATTTAATGATAAGCCTTCTTACAATTAAGGAGACAGAAGATGCAAGCGCCATCAGTTGTGAAAAATCTTGATTTTGGGGATAGCATTGCTGTCTAAGATAGTAAGGGTGTTGAGGGTGCGGTAATCACTGCACAGGTGGAAGGAACCATCTTCTTTTTAGGTATGAGATGGATTGATGATGACCATCACTGGAGGAAGAGGTCCTGGGAGTGGTATTAAAGAAATGGCAGGTACTAGCGATTGTTACCACTGTGAGACTAACATGGTTTGTAATGTTGTGACTCATTGCTGTTGCTGCAAAGTGTTCAGAGCACTTGACACAGACTCAAAGTTTTGATGCACATTTTGTTGCGTAGTGTTCCTCGCATGAAAATTATCCACTGTGGGACGTAACAATGCAGTTGTCACTGTCGGAGGCACATTGGGTGTCAGTAGGAGTAGCTAATGAAGCTGAGTTTCATCACTATCAATAACTCAATCCACCTCACATGCTTCAACTGTGAGAGTCTTGTGCAGTCATAGGGTAAATGTCTCATAGATACAAGCATTCCGAAATTTTCTCGCCATCAAATTATGTGACACTAAGCAGAAATAATTTTTTTTTTTCTCACTGTTAATGTGGGCATTATAGGAACATTTTTATGTAGAAACTGTTTAAGAGATAAAAGAGAAGAAACATGTGATGTAATGGTCACTACATAGGTTTCTACATATGGTAAGTGCTAATTTGTATATTGTAACATTGTATATTGTAAGAATCCTCATATAGTTTTTCATGCCTACAGACTACTTCTTGACTACTCTTAACATTCTGTCTATTATAAAACTGCATGTTATATACAATCTTCAAGTCCATCACACATGCTAATTGGACCAAAGTTAATGTCATATAGGGGTAGGCTTTTGAGGTATCACAACTGCTTCTTTATGAAAGGATAGATTGTGACTCCTTATAAAGACAATATTTTAAGCTGCAGACATGCACCTTTAAAAGACTCTCACTCATCTTAGCTTTTGGCCAAATCTTTCCTGGCTAGAGACAACAGCTGTGTGTAACTTTTTTCCTGTGGTTCTGCATGTTGTCTTTACAGTGAGTAGCAATTTATCCACTCATAATTTTTTTTATTTTCCAACCTGAACTTTCCATTGTTTGATTTCTGCTACTTCTTTCTTCTTCACATTTATCACTGACATAACATTTCTGTTACATCTATAGTTTCGCAGTATTGTGGAGGCCAATATCAGCTTGACTTAAGTAGTGTTACTTTGTGATCTCTCTGAAAAGATTTGAGCTGTTTTGATGATATTTGGTTTGTTCCACATTTGTTCCACATATAGACACATGAGGTGTGTTTAATGTTCATTGTATTGTACCTGTGAATTTCCAGTATCATTTTAGTATTTCTGTTTCAAATGAAACAAGGAGGTGTACCTGTGTTTCAGAGGACTACTAAAGCCACGTCGAAATGGCATTGTGACAAATCCTGCTCTACGAATTGTAGCAGGTGTGAAGAATGGACTGGATGCTGCAGCAGGACGAAAACATACCACAGCAACAAGTCGTTTGCAACAACCGAAGAACAATGGCTTTCAGTGGCGTAAGGAAACTCCCCTCTGAGGTGTGATATGTAGAAATTTCATATTTTTTCAGTCTGTAAGAAACAGGAATAAATTTGTTTGAAACCATACATGCCATTAGAGGGATAATATCTTTTAAAGCCTGTCATTTGTACATGCTTTGGAACATATAATTAGTTTGCAGAATAAAACTTTCACTCTGCAGTGGACTGTGCAATTATATGAAACTTCCTTGCAAATTAAAATTGTGTGCCAGAACTGGGATTTGAACCTCAGACTTTTGCCTTTCACAGGTAAGCGCTTTACCGAATGAGCTATCCCGGCACACTTCACGGTCTGTCCTCACAACTTGACTTCTGTCAGTACCTTGCCCTCCCTATCCAAACTTTACAGAAGTTCTCCTGCCAGAAAGTTTCATGTCAGCACACACTCTGCTGCAGAGTAAAAGTTTCTTTCAGGAAACATCCCTTGATCTGTGGCTAAACCATGTCTCCATCATATCATTTCTTCCAGGAGTGCTAGTCCTGCAAGGTTTGCGAGAGAATTTCTGCGAAGTTTGGAAAGTAGAAGGTGAGGTACTGGCAGAAGTAAAGTTGTGAGGACAGACTGTGAAGCGTGCCAGGGTAGCTCTGTCAGTAGTCATTGCTGTTATATAACCACTGTGTCACTCAAAAATTTTGTTGTTAAAACATTTGTATGTAAATCCATCACTGTGTAATGCTGCTGGTTCAGAGCACAAAAGAATAGGATATTAAGCAAATTTCTTACTAATTTTATTGTCACCTCTAACTGCATACAAGTAGAAGCCTCGGTTCCAACCAGTCTAGAGTGGTCAACAAGCATGGCCAAGTCATAGGCTGATCACATGAACACTACTCAGCTACATCATAACCAGAATTGCTTAGCATACGAGATGCTAACTTAACAGTCTGATCGGAAGATGCAAATGACAGGCTGACAAGTGCATCATATAGGCTCGAAGGTGAGTGTCTACAGGCCACAGCCCTGAATGTGATGCTCTCTTCTTCTCTGTCCTCTGATCTGTTCAGATGTCCTGCCCAGCAGCCTATTGGTGTTTCCTCCACCATCTTTTACCCTGAGACAGCAATTATCTCCTTGTTGCCGCTGTATTCCTACTTAATCCAATAAATCAATTCTTAATTCATGAATTTTTCATTCCTAATACAAAGGAACAGCCCTACCTCACCTGACCACTCCCTGCCATCCAGTACATAACTTAATGAATCCACAATTGAAAACAAGAGATTCTATCTTAGTCATTGTGGTTCAGACTTTTAGATTATTGATTCAATCTTTTGCCACCACTGGCAGCTTCTTCGGGAAAAAGAGGAAGGAAGGAGAGGAGAAAGGGGAGGATATGGGTTTTAAGAAAGTGGAAAAGGAGCCATTCCAATCCCAGGAGTGGAAGGACTTACCTTAGGGGACAGAAAGGAAGGTAAACAAATACACACACACACACACACATATCCACATGCAAACACACCTAGGCAGACATTTGTAGAAACCCAGGAAAGTCTCATATATATATATAACATAAAACGGATGACTTACCCAAAAGAACCGGCTCGTCGATAGACACAAATAAAAATCACACTCAAACACACATACAAGCTTTCGCCACCACTGGCAGCTTCTTCAAGAAAAAGAGGAAAAAAGGGGAGGAGAAAGGGAAGGATATGGGTTTTAAGGAAGTGGAAAAGGAGTCATTCCAATCCCAGGAGTGGAACGACTTACCTTTGGGGACAAAAAGGAAGGTAGACAAATACACACACGCTCACACATATCCAAACGCAAACACACCTAGACAGACATTTGTAAAACGCAAAGAAGTTGGACAGAGATACCACTTGAGGCAGAGGCTCTGTCCACAGAACCGAGGCAAAGATGCTTAAGATGGTGGGCGGGAATTTGAATTTAGCGGAGGTTGAGACCAGGTGGGCAACGGGAGGAGAGAATAAGCTGAAGGGCAAGTTCCCATCTCCGGAGTTCTGAAAGGGTGGTGTCAGTGGGAAGTATCCAGATAACCCGGACGGTGTAACACTGCGCCAAGATGTGCTGGCCGTGCCCCAAGGACTGTTTAGCCACAAGGTGATCCTGATTACCAACGAGCACTGTCTGCCTTTGACCATTCATGCGAATGGACAGTTTGTTGCTGGTCATTCCCACATAGAATGCTTCACAGTGCAGGCATGTCAGTTGGTAAATCACAAGGGTGCTATCGCAAGTGGCTCTGCCCTTGATCGTGTACACCTTCCGGGTTACTGGACTGGAGTAAGTGGTGGTGGAAGGGTGCATAGGGCAGGTTTTACAACGGGGGCGGTTGCATGGGTAGGAGCCAGAGGGTAGGGAAGGTGGTTTGGGGGTTTCATAGGGATGGACTAGGAGGCTACGAAGTTTAGGAGGGCGGTGGAAAGACACTCTTGGTGGAGTGGGAAGGATGTCATTAAGGATGGATCTCATTTCGGGGCAGGATTTAAGGAAGTCGTATCCTTGCTGGAGAGCCATATTCAGAGTCCGCTCCAGTCTCTCCAGCAAGGATACGACTTCCTTAAATCCTGCCCCGAAATGAGATCCATCCTTAATGACATCCTTCCCACTCCACCAAGAGTGTCTTTCCACCGCCCTCCTAACCTTCGTAACTTCCTAGTCCATCCCTATGAAATCCCCAAACCACCTTCCCTACCCTCTGGCTCCTACCCATGCAACCACCCCCGTTGTAAAACCTGCCCTGTGCACCCTTCCACCACCACTTACTCCAGTCCAGTAACCCGGAAGGTGTACACGGTAAAGGGCAGAACCACTTGCGATAGCACCCTTGTGATTTATCAACTGACATGCCTGCACTGTGAAGCATTCTATGTGGGAATGACCAGCAACAAACTGTCTATTCGCATGAATGGTCACAGGCAGACAGTGTTTGTTGGTAATGAGGATCACCCTGTGGCTAAACACACCTTGGGGCATGGCCAGTACATCTTGGCGCAGGGTTACACCGTCCGGGTTATCTGGATACTTCCCACTGACACCACCCTTTCAGAACTCTGGAGATGGGATCTTGCCCTTCAGCTTATTCTCTCCTCCCGTTGCCCACCTGGTCTCAACCTCCGCTAAATTCAAATTCCCGCCCACCATCTTTAGCATCTTTGCCTTGGTTCTGTGGACAGAGCCTCTGCCTCAAGTTGTATCTCTGTCCAACTTCTTTGCTTTTTACAAATGTCTGTCTAGGTGTGTTTGCGTTTGGATATGTGTGAGTTTGTGTGTATTTGTCTACCTTCCTTTTTGTCCCCAAAGGTAAGTCGTTCCACTCCTGGGATTGGAATGACAACTTTTCCACTTCCTTAAAACCCATATCCTTCCCTTTCTCCTCCCCTTTTTTCTTCTTTTTCCTGAAGAAGCTGCCAGTGGTGGCGAAAGCTTGTATGTGTGTTTGAGTGTGATTTTTATTTGTGTCTATCGACGAGCCGGTCCTTTTGGGTAAGTCATCCGTTTTCTATTTTTTATATTTGTTTATTCTACCAGGATAGTTTCCTTCTATACTTTAAGTAGATGAAGTTTACTTACCAGATGAAGGAGCGCAGGAAGTGACCATAACATAAATAAATAAAACGCCCAAACATACATAAACGCAAGCTTTCGCAAACATTTGTTGCTTCTTCAGGCAGGGAATGAGAGGGAAAAGGAAAGGATGTGGATTTAAAGATTGGAATGACTCTTCACCCGCTCCTTTAAACCCACATCCTTTCCTTTTCCCCTCTCCTTCCCTGCCTGAAGAAGCAATAAATGGGTGCGAAAACTTGCGTTTATGTGTGTGTGTGTGTGTGTGTGTGTGTGTGTGTGTGTGTGTGTGTGTGTGTGTGTGTGTTTATTTATTTATGTTACTGTCACTACCTGTGCTCTTTCACCTGGTAAGTAAACTTCATCTACTTTATATGAACGTTTATTTAGGGTATCATGTACAAATTTGAAGTAAACTGGTCAAGAGCTTTTCGAGATAAATGACAACTTGGCTATATATAGTAGTATAGAATACATAGTCTATTCCACATTACATTTAAAAAATATTAGCCTATGTGAAGTATGTTTATTAGAGTATTGTGTAAAAAATTTGGTCGGCCGCGGTGGCCGAGGGGACTGCGGGGCGCCAGTCACGGTTTGCACAGCCACTATGTTCGGGGGTTCGAATCCCCCCCTCGGGCATGGATATTTGTGTCGTCCTTAGTGTTAGATAGTTTGTAAGTAGTATGTAAGTTTAGGGACCGATGACCTTGTAGTTAAGTCCCATAAGCTATACAAACATCTGAACATTTTTTTGTAAAAATTTGGAGTAAACAATATATAGTAAGGACAGTTTACAACTCACCCCAAATACGTGACGACGAGCTGCGACAGGCACACAAAAAAATCACACACACACACACACACACACACACACACACACACACTACTTCAGTTATCAGCCATGGCCTTCTTCAGAAAGTAGAACATTCATGCAATCACACAGGCACACAACAGTCACACAACCGTCAGCTCCCGCTGCCACATTTCGAGTAAGTCACACGAAATGTTTTGAATACTTCTTGTAACTATACGTAATAGTGTAGACAAAGCTTGCATTTTACAAAGTAGTTTCTATAATAGTTTTCATAGTAGCTCGACTTTCGTCTTACATAGTTTGAGTGAATGAGATACACTGCTATCAAGAGCTGGCTTTAGGCTGGCATTATTAGGAAGCAGCAAAATTTTAATATGGTTCCAAAATTACTAATTGACAAGAGAGTGAAAGTCTTGCAGAAATAAAGAAACATGAAAATAAGCTCTAAACACACACCATTTATAAAATTGAGTGTCTTACATTTCCACTGAAAATATAGTTGATGGAAAAAAATCAGACAAGGAAATAAGAAATTGTGATAGGGTAATAAAATGATAAGTTTTATTTCTGGAACTGTAATCTTAATGAGGTTTACTATGTAATAATACAACAATGTGTACTACACAACTTTTAATGGCTGTTACCATCTTTTGCAGATGATTGGTGGTCCCTGCTTTCTGTGAAAGAAGAGGATGTTTAAAATACACAATTGTGACCTCTTGTCAATAAAACTGCCATATTCTTTGTAGACAGGGAAGTGTTTATCTATAGTGTGAATGTAAATAACAGCAAACTTTGTTTTGTATTTTTTATCAGGAATAATTTAAACTGGTCTCTGTTCAAGTGTAATCACATCTGTTCTGAGCTCTCTGTAAGAATCTTTCTTATTTGTACAGCACAATAGTCATTATTTTGTAGATGTCATTTTGCAAGTGTAGTTTTTAAACTATGTTTAGAAGACTTAAAACTGGGCTTAGTACGACATAAGCTTTGCCTCATGAACTTCAGCATGTAACAAGCAATCTGAGAGCAAGAAACTACAGATCTTGCATTGACTGGGCATTTTTAAGAAGTAAATGGGTTTGAATACTCATTGGTCTAATATGTAACACAGTTTAATAGGTTCCTAAGTGTCTGAGCTGATGGTCAGTTAATATTTAACCCACTCTTCATTTTTCATTGGACCATTGTCATAAGTTGAATATGTATATAATCTCAGTGATCAAACTGCAGTTTCATAATTAAAATCAGAAGAATGATTTCCTAAATTAGTTTGTAGTTTGCCACTGTAAATAGACATCTAAAAATGACAGTGATTTTGTGTTTCATGTTATTTATTGTACAAATAATGTTTTTAATGCTTTTTGTGTAAGTGTATTTGATGTAAGTCTTTCTTTGCAAATTTTCATTTTCCTGGAATTGTGATAAATGTTTTCAGCTCTTATTTGGTGTTAGTAGATGTTACACCTAATCCAGATACCATGTGATAAAGTTTAGTATACATGTATAGAATTTAAAAGACAAATACCTGTTAAGAATTAGAACTGTTATTTACTTTAAATTTTCAGAGACGATTAAAAGGAGTTGTGTAAAAAAACTATATATAGACTATTGTTAGCACAGTGTATAATGGATAGTGTTGCATATATTTGAGAAAGCCAAATGTAATTGAAAAACATAAATGTTAAGCACATCTTATTTATTTGTGGTTGAATATACAATTGATCTCATTCTTTTATAGAAATACATGTTCTTTATATGAAGGAACACTGCTGACATTGTGATTAAAAAGTGCTGAAGTGCCATTTAAGAAGCTATAAAATACATGTATTCTTCTCAAGCATTAATAGAATTTGAAGAACCGTCTAAAGCTCCAGTAATTAATGTCAAATGGAAGTCAATAAAGGACATTTTGTATAAAGAGATGACTTGCTGCGGAGAAAATGTTCAGAAAAACTAGAAAGCTTCTGTCACAATTTTCGCAGTTTGATATGCTGTTGGAAGCTAGATCCCAACTAAGCTTTGTAAGTACAAAGTTACTTTCTACTGAACTGTATAGACCTAATAGCATCATCTACTTTTGGATAGTGTTTTTTAGGTTAATAAATTACAATTTCATTTTTCATTTATGTCAATGCTGATAACAATTCATGGTAATGACATGACAAGTGTGTTAGTAATAAGTGGACATTGGTCAAGTATAAGCAAAGCACCATTGTTAATATCATATTTAGAGCAGAATATGTAGGTATTCAGTGGATTTTTGTGGAATTGTTTCAAACGAGTGCCACTGTGATGGTTTCAAATCCATCGGGATTTTATTGTCGCATAATTTCTTAGCTAAGTAACAGATGTGTAACATGTCATCACTTGTTTGGAAAATTGTAATTTACAAAGGGGTACCTGAACCTATGGCTACAAAGCATGTAGTGAAATGTGTAAAATTTATTTCATTCAACTAGTACAGCTATCTGATAATACAGACATTATATTATTACTTTTGTGACATATTCTCCATATTATTTAGGCACCTGTTGTTTTGGGGAGTCTGAGTTTACTCTCATGATAAAAATCAGGTTCTTGCACATTTAGCCACATTGCAATGAGTTGTTTACCTCACTGTCTCAAGTGAATTGTTGCCCTCCAAGTTGGTGTTTCAAGTAATGAAAAAGGTAGTCTTTAGGAGTGATGTCTTTAGGGAGATGGTCAGTGATTCCATAGCAGAACTGTTTCAACAGCATGCTTGTCATCATGACTGTATGAGAATGCTTGTTGTCATGAAGGAGATGAGAAATCTTGGTCTCCCAATTGCTTCACACAATCTCGACAAGTATGATATTTGTGCTGTCCCGAAAACTCTGTGGCCATGAGCTTCCCAGCAGATGATGTCACCTTAAACATCTTCATTTCATTGGTTGGATTGGCATTCAAGAAACCAAACTAGATTGGTCATCAGTCTCCATCTTAATTTTTTGAGGTGGTTTTCCACTCCACTGATTACCACTTACTGCTCGGGTATGGTGGGAAATTGTTTTGTCACTTAAAGATCACATGCAAAAACAGACTAATGATGATAGAAATGTCTCTCTTCATGCCACAAGTCTCACTAAAATGTGTTAGAGGATTAGAAGGTGTAGAAAGTATGATGTATGGAAGTTTGGGTTAGTTCGGAGAGCATGTTTGGATGGATAATGGTTGAAGGCAACCACTCGTGAAGAGTGGAATAGGTTCAAGTCCTGGTCCAGCATGAATTTTCCAGTGTCACAAAATAATTGAGCATCTTATGAAGTGCATCTGAAGTCAGAAGATTTCACAACTTGCAAATAAATGTCTGAATCTTTAACACATCTGCAGATCATTACAGACACTTGTTCCTCTGGAACAGACATTACAAAGCAAAATGCAGAATCTCGTGAACACTCAGATTTTTTTATATTTAGTGTAAATCATTTGTCATATGGTTTTTTCCAATTATTAGTGAATTTATAGAGGTGGAAATAGTCAACCTGCTAAACTGGGGTGTTATTTTTAATATCTGTGTGACCTTTAGCATATGTTTTTTGCTATTCAGACTCTTGAAAGTTTTAAAATTCTATATACAAATTTTGTCTTAGCTTGTTGTTCTAGTTAGTGACTTTGTGTTAACTGTGAAGTACTCTCCCAGCAATCACCCCACCAATACCTGCACTTTATGGCTGTCAGCTTACTATGCTACATAGATGCAGTTTTTACAAGAGGCTATTGGAGAACACTAAGAACATGTGGAAACTGGAGGTTCAGGTAGGAAAGTGTGAAACTGGTGTGGAAAATATATAAAGGTAAGAAGGAGGTGGAAGGTAGGGGAGGTCGAAAACAGGACCCACTGGAGATTGAGGTTGGGGAGACAGGAGAGGGTATGGCGGGGATCTGAAAATTAAGGACTTGTTGGAGGAATGATCATATCTTCACAATTAAAATGGTGACCCAGGCAGTCAAAATCTTGAAGCAGCAGATGGAGGTTGTCACTTTGCTTTGAGTGGCATAATTGGTATAATTTTATGGTATAATTGTTCCCCTGCCTTAATTTGGTTGTGAACAGTCCTCCAGCTTTTGATTCATAAGTAATCTAATACTTTAGAATACCATGCAATAGTGTTTGTGACTGCTTCAATAGGTAAATCCACCTCTGATTAGGCAGAAAATGTTAATGACACAGCTCATATAGAAAACTTCAATGTGTGTATCAGACTGATATATGACATTAGCCTTCCACTGTTACATGGCCAATGGGCCAACTGGTGGGCACCAGACATCATGTAAAAACAGACAAGGATGTTAAATACTGCATAGAATGTGGTCAATAAGTACTGGTACAATTTTTACCCAGTGTAGAGGATAGTGGGGAATGTATACGAGTGGAATAATAGTGAACTAAAAGACCGGAAATAAAAGCATGCTTGTGCTCGAGATGATGAGTAATGATGAAATTGCAGCAAAACCTCAGGCAATGTTGTCGTAAATTTTGTGCTAAACTGAATAAATTTCCTATATATGTTTCTGGATATGATGGAGGAAGTAGTGTTATTATGTGAAGACCCTGACAAGATATTGTTCTTATGGGGAACGGGACTGCAGATATGGTTTATGCGTGTGTTCGTCTTTCATCCGATATCAAGATCATTTCATTGTCACATTTTAATGTTGTTTTTCTTTCTCAACTGTATACATTGTTCTTCTGCTTTCATACTTATTCTTATTTTTCTATATGACTTTATCCTTTTTTTTTTTTTTTTTTTTTTTTTTTTTTTTTTTTTTTTTTTTTTTTTTTTTTTTTTTTTTTCCCCACCTTTCTTATTTTTATCGGTCTGGTTCTCTTCACTTTCTTGACTTTTGAAAGTGATATAAAATTTAAAAAATATAACATCCATATACTTTCACAAGTTTGCTCAATATTCTGTTTACAATATTATGACATAGATAACCTCTTTTTACATACTTTTTATGTGCTAATTAAACCTGAAAGGAAATGTTTTAAATATTTTTACTTTTTACTGTCAACGGTGGCCATGTTTGAATAATTCTACACAAGTTCTGTTTTTGTTTGTTTTAGAACCTGTGGATCTAAATTGCATGGACTGCGAAAATGGTGATAGACATCTTTCTGTGCTGGAAGAATGCATGAACTATTAGATCCATTGATTTTTGATGGAAGTACGTTCTTGTACTGTTGGAGACTGATGTATTTTGACACTGAAATTGTCCAGTACCATTGATCTTTTTATTTGCCAAATACTTTCACTATGAAGAGATGTAAATAGCCATAATATAAATTATATTCCACATCGGTGATTTTTTTATAAAAATTATAACTTATACCTGATTAAATTTTGTTATATCCACAGTTGAATATATATAAAATAATTGTACATTATTTATCATAATTTTTCTCTTGCCAAAATCTGATATTCTTTAAAGCCCTTTTCCAGAAGGCATTAAAAGAGAGGAGCTTCAAACCGATGTAAATTAATCTGGTTATTTCAGGAAAAAAAAAACCATTTGTATTTTCATGCATAAAATAGCAACATAAATACAAGACTATCAAAATAGAAGGCAATAATAATTTTTTGTAATGTTTTGAAGTTTAACAATGGTATGACAGTAAATAATGAAGATTAACTAAAATTACATTCCTGGAACAGCGGTCTAAGAATGTGTCAAGAATTGACTATTACATGTAGAAAAAATTACTTTTAAAATATGAATGTATTTTGAATGAAGGTTGGATGTTTTGTGAGATGCTTAGGGGCCTACATACATAATTACTGTATTCTTGTCATTAATATGAGCTGCCAAGCAAATGTATTACTACTACTATTATTCTTATTATTACTGATATTAGTTGGAAAAAATCTTTTTTCCTGAGGTTGTTTATTTTTGTTACTGAAATTTGATCTTTTTCATTTAAATTTCTGATAATTTAAGTCATGAGAAGGTATAACAGTTTTGTAATTTATGTATTTTGTGGATTGCAATCTGTGGAATAATGCTTTGAGAAGATGAGAAGGAACCTACCTACCTTGTGTTGTAAAAGTCATGGCTGAAACATAAAAACTTAATACTGATATTGGCTTTCTTTTTAATTCCCAATTACAATAACTGTAATCATAAGTATTAGTATTTATTGAAACAAGATATTTTGATGTTTGTCCTATAACATATGGTTTTCAACTTCTTAACTTTGATGCAATTACCCAAAATTAAATGCTGCAGCACTGGTTTAAGCTGTGGGATATTCATTGATGGTCAAATGTGCAACAGAGGACCACCAGTTTACCAACAGTTGTGCTCGAAACAATTACAAGTGGAACCAAATGGAATGACACAAGGTTTCTTTCTAAAGCAATTGTCTTCCATTTTGGATGAATCAGAATTGCTGGGGTTTGGGTACATGCTAAGCCAGATGCTTTTAAATGACCACAAGTGATTTCATTGGGTATACTTATACATCCTATCGGTCATGGATGGCATGTTACATCATAATTTTCCTTCTGGGTAAGGATGAGAGACATGCAAATAGGGGCAAAATATTAAAAAAACTCAGAATCTTCTAATCTGTTCCTTTGTAAGGAGTAAACAAAATGAACAGATGCAGGAAGAAATAAATGTTGTGTACAAAACTGTGTTGTGAAAAGAGTTTAATAGTTAGATGTAGGTATCTGGGATATCAAATATGAAAACAAAACACAATTAAAAATACCTGTAACTTGTCACCAATCTGTCATATTACTTAAACATGCTGAAATTGCTGAGATAATTTTGTGTGTAAACAAATACTGTTGGCTGGCTTGGTTTTTCACAAGTGGCCGGGGGGGTGGGGGGGCATTTCTGTGCCAACATGTACACAATTTTATTATTTATACTCTTCCAGTTTCAGTAATGGCTACTGTCGAATGGCGATTTTACGGTATATCAATAGATGTAAAATAGTTTACCAAATAAGGCAACCTTCAGTGTAAAATGTGACTAAGCATTAGTTTATACTTAAAATGAAAATCATGAATATGTGTACTACCACAATTCATTACATAACTTCACTACAGTTTACTTAAATATTTGTCCTAATGATTATTCATCTTTTGTATTCAGGGTGCCATATTAGGCAAAAATGTGTTTTTGACCAATTGACATAATGTCTTGTTGATGGTAGCCAGTAGAGTATAAATAATAAGACTTTACCACTGTTGGCACAAGTATATTTACAAGATTCATTGGGTGTGGACAACCGCTTAAAGAAACCATACATATTTTCCTACCAGATTTTGTACAAATAGTGTTTGCCTCACAAGGCTCTCACTGAGCAGATATGATTAAAAAAAACTGTTTTTCAGCCCCAGCTAGATAGCTACCCATCAAGAATAATACCGGCTTGCTTTATCAACCTGCCTTGCAGGGCTGCCTACAAAACTAGGCAAAGAAATGGTTCTCTGGACCTGTAGGCTGCACATTATGCCAACATGGTGAGATGGAAAAGTGTTGGCTTGCTCTATTGGCTTGTTTTACAGGTTCTGCGTGTGTGGGAGGATACTGTTGGGGGTCAAGGTGAGATTGATAGATGATAGAATGGACAGAAAGAATGGGAGGAGGGTTTGGATAGGAAGAGGGGGATGCAGAATGGAATGGACAGAAAGGGGATGGTAAAAGATGGGAGGGAAGGTGGAGAGGGACAAAGTGATATAGACATGAAGAGAGGAGAGGAAAATATACATTAGAACCCTGATTTAATGAACCAGCATTTAATAAAAACCCACTTTTAACAAATATTTCCCTTGGTCTCGGCGAAACTCCCATTAGAATAATGTTAAAATGTTCAAATGTTTGTAGAGTCTATGGGACTTAACTACGGGGTCATCAGTCCCTAAACTTACAAACTACTTATGAACTACTTACAACTAAGGACGGCACAAATATCCATGCCCGAGGGGGGATTCGAACCCCCGACCGTAGAGAATAATGTTATTTTCCCCGGTTTTAACGAACCCCGCTTTATGGAAAAGTCCACTTTTAAGGAACAAACATGAAAAATTCTGCAAATTAAAATTTTGTTTTTACGCAATTCCTTACTGTGGTCAAGTTAATTAGTTTTGTTTCTTCCACACAATTTGGAATTTGTGTTTACGTGATGTCGGTTATCGATTCTTTAAGTCAATGCATATCGAACATCTTTGCAGCGATACCGGTATAAGCAGCCGGAATCGATTCTTTCCGTCGATTGGTAGTCGTATCGAATACTAGTGCAGCGATACCGAAAAATGCGTATGCCGAATCAGCAAGCTATTTCCCTCTTGTCTTCAATGTGTTATGGTCACGAGGTCTGACGTCAGTCGAAAATTATGAAGCACGAGCTGTGAAGTGTTGTCTTTTGTTATTTCCTTCAGATTCACTTTTTCAGAATTGTAGGCTATAAACATAGAAAACTTCAGAGTGGAGAGAAGCTGACAACCATCCATGCTGTCGAAGACTATCGTAACATTAGGCTGTGATAATGGCTAAGAATACGATTTTTCCCTGTCTTCGTTGTGCAACTTTTAGAAACAGACCATTGTTATATGCCGAATCTAGCAGTACTTTTGATTGGAAAAAGACGAATATTCATGTGACAATGTTCAGTTGTACTTATTAGATGCTTTGAAGGAGTGTGAATTACATAGCCACATTCCTTTAAGCAAAAACTGTATGCAAAGAAAATTCAAAAGTCTCCCTGCTAGATTAGTGTGGAAAATGCAGTGCTTTCAAACTTCTTAGAAAACCTAATAATCTCTGGTTTCAGAGTTTAAGTGCAAAGAGTGGAGCTGTGATACTGAAACTGAACCACTGGAGAAAACATTAAGACTAATAAAATGTTATAAGGCCAGACATTAAGTTACCCCTACATATAATACAGAAATTAAAAACTCCAATGCTTTTAAAAAAATTACCTCATACAACAAATGCCTTGCTGACTTCGAGAATTTTCAAGTATTTAGCCGCAAAGATGGGTGGGTTAGAAAGCAGATTAACTGTCGCTGGCTGCCAATTGAAGTGTTACAGCACGATGATGACCTGCAGTGAAGGCATGCAAACAGCTAATAACAATGTCTTTAGGCTACATTTTTCTCTCTGTAATCAATTTGGTGCTGTGGATTATTTTTTACGAGTAATATATCGCAAAATCGTGACATACTTTTAGAGGATATGTTTAAGTTTTGATGAACTTGCACTATAATGTTATTGCTGCTCCTTTAAATTGCAAAAAGTAAAATTGTGCTACTATTGTAGTTACAACATAATCAAAAATCTTAACATATTTGCAGAAGCGTTAAAGACCCTATCCATCAATATTTGTAGAAAATGTTTTTGATGAATTACAAATGGAAATTAATTTTGAAGAAGTGTTTTGTATTGAAGGTACAAGTTGTTAAAACGATATTTATACATCGAACTAGGGGGAAAGCAATGACAAAAATTTTGAAATTTATGCATTAGTAAAAATTACAGATTTCATATTCCGTGGAAAAGTAAGTGCTGGAGAATATTAGAGAAAGTACATTGAGAATCAGTCAGTACTCAGGTATAGCGCTTTTTAAGGCTGATGTACGGCACCAATTTTTGCATCTGTAGTCATCTCTTTTAAAGTAGCTGAGTCAATAAAAACAAATGTCAACCACATAGTGATAACTTTGGTCATTACAGTATGCTGGAAAAACAAAATGGCCATCTCTTTTTGATTTAATAAAACATATTTTTTCTGCAGAAAGTGTGATGTATTTAAATTTGTAGCAGATTATTGGTATGTTAGTAATTAAATAGCTCCTATAACACCTACACAACACCCCCATTTAAGGAATAAATATTTTGGTCCCCTGAGATTAATTAAAAAGGGGTTTTACTGTAGGAAGAAGGGACTGAAGGAGATGGATATGTAATAGGATGGCATAAGCAGGTAGAGGTGGATAGAGAAACAGCACAGGCAGTGATGGACAGAGAAGAAGGTGGAAGAGAGATGTAGAGGGATATGGAGGAGGAGGAGGAGGAGATGGGAAAAAGAATGGAAGGACATAGAGTAGGTAGATATAAGAGGAAAAAGTAGATGAATAGAGAGAGGAGGCGGAGGATGAGGAGAATATGATCAGAGAGGTGGAGTTGGAGATGGTCAGAAAGGCGGGAGAAGGACGAGGAGATTCTTTGAGAGAGAGGGTGAATGAGATGGATAAAGATAGGGCCAAGGGCAAATGGATAGGTAGATGTGGGAGTGTGAGAAATGTAGAGATAGAAAGAGATGGACAATATGACACTATGTAATGATAGCATATGTGTTTCTCTGTATATGTTGAACAGGATATTAAGTATGTATGTCCATGGTCTCCTGCGTAAACCCTGTGATGGATTCAAACCAAAATTGGTATGCATATTGCTTGCCCTATGAGACTTGGCACTATAGGGTTTGTAACCGATCTTCAATATGAGCAGAGATACAAACAAAATCGTGTTTCTTGTATGATTTTTGTGTTCTGTTTTCTTTCCATTTTCTGCTGAGGCTGCCAGTATGTGTTGTGTGGGAATAGAATTGGTCTACATTATTGATCTGTTTTGAAGGACAACCTATAAATCAGGGGCAAGAATTGTTTTTCCAGTCAGAAATAGCCCTTTCAGGCCCTAGGTTGTAGGTGACATGACATTAATAAAGAGAGGAACATTGAAGATACAAAATACATACAGTAATTAAATATAAAAAAAGAAAATAAATTTATTTTCAAAAATTTTGCACCTACACAATTGTGTTTTGGGCCTTAAACACAAATTTTTATAATCTGCACCAACTTACAGTAACATGCCTTTGAAAAATATGATATAATACCATCACAGGATCTTATAAAATCAACTGGCTGTCAGACATGATAGCTTCACATGTCAAATAAGGATATCAACACTTTGTCAACAAGTCTATGTAAGGAGTATAGGCCTGCTGTAGCTATGTAGCTGGTGTACAGGGGCTGTGTATGCAGATGAGCACAACTGAAGGAAAAGTGAGATGGATAGATTAAGAGATGGATAGGGTGAGAAGCAGGGAGGAGTGCAATAGACAGAGATGGAGGAACGGTGCACAGAGATAGTGGGGGAGGAGGATTCATTAGAGGGATAGGGAAATGGGCTGGAGGAGATGGCTACGAAGATAAGGGCAGGAGGAAATCCATGGAGCCTCACTTCCACAATTAATGCCACTGCTCTTAATGCCGACACCCCTCGTGCCCATGGCCTTGTCATTAATTTCACTCAGGCTCCAAATGCACTACTGCATTCCTAATATGCCTTACTAACTTATCTTCACAAACAACTACTTTTCCTGTGAAGGGAAGTTACAGAACCAAATCCACAGTACAGGCACTTACCACAGAAACTTGCATGGCACTCTCCCATGCCAACCTTTTTATGTGAGATTTAGAGCAAAGCTTATTAGTCTCTCTAAATGCCAAATCCTGGTCCAGGTTCACTGATGATACCTTCATGATCTGGACTGTGGTAAAAGACACCCCACTCTTATTTATTGAAACCTCAACATTTTCTCTCTGATCAATGTGACCTGGTCCTCCAAACCTCACATGTCACCATCCTTTACATTGACATCCGGTTAGCTGATCATTGTATCCACACCTGTGCACACATTAAACCCACCAACCACTAACAATACCTTCATTTTGACAGCTGTTATCCCTTCCACACCAAAATAACCCATCCATAAATCCTGACCATCCACGGACTGTGTGCTCGTGTGACAAGAACTTCCTGGCTCGATTTGAATTGCTGCTTCACTGCCTGAACAATGTGGATGCTCTATCAGAGTTTCTGAAATGTGTGAATGGGGGGGGGGGTTACCTCACAATATATTCTCCAGGCTTGAAATTGTCCTGAGCCTCAACCTATGGTGAATACTGTCCCTACACCCTCCCACCCAACAGTTTATGCCTTCACTATTCTGTCACCAATTAGTGTCCCTTCAGTCTTATCATTTTACTCTTTTTATCCCTTTTCTGCTCTTCCCCTTTCTGGTACCCCTGCCCTTGCCCCAGCCTATCAAAGTCAACTCTTAACAGTTGTCGAATCACTTAGGCTCTGCACACTCCACTATGTAGCACAACACTGAGATCTCTTACCCCCCCCCCCCCCCATCCTTGTCCCTTTCCCCTCCCTTCCCCACTCCACACTGCAGTCACATTTGACACGTCACTCCAGGTGTGGTTGCCAGATATTGTAGGCATGCGTGCAAGAGTTATGCTTTCTTAGTTATATTAACATATCAGGGAGAAATTTTTAACTATATGAAACAAAACATAAAATTGTTACACAATTGAGCAGGTACATACTTTATTCAACATGTAAACATCACTAGAGATATTTGGATTTAGGTTACGACATGTTGGATACGCTTGCAGTCCATGACGATGATGTGATGCAGACAAATATAATTAAATTCTGCATGATCTGCTGAAGTGTCAGTTAGATACCACAGTCTAACACATACAGTCATGACCCTCCCACAGATTTTTGGTATACACTGCAACAACAGTGCTCCAAGCGGCCGGCAAGCTACTTTTCTAAATACAATATTGGATAAGTGTGAATAGTATCATTCATATTGATTTTAACATACTTTTTACATTAGGGAATGTATGTAGTGTCATAAAATAGGCAATAACTTAAAAATATCTCCACCTTTGTCTTTCTTAGGTTTCCTAAGATCCCTGACATGGTACAATGCAGCACAGTTTATTTAAAACTATCTTGTAACCTACAGGCTTTTACTGAATAATATTATTTACTATTAAAAATAGAAAAATAGCTAGGAAAGAAACAGGAAACCTGCCCTTTGGAAGGAAGTCGTCACTTTTCTACTCAAGAACATTGTTTCGTCACTACAATTACAGTAAAATCAGTGCGGGTGGATCATAGGAAAGGAAGAGAGACTGCAATAACTACAGTATTTAACATGCCAAATCAGTCACCACAGCTGTAACTGAAGGAAAAATGTCTACAAGACACGAAAACGGAAAAAGCAATTGAATTGTTTTCAAGAAAGGAGAACCCAATTCCACAATTGTTGGTACAGCTGAACCACAAACTGCAAAATCTTCAAGACGTTATCTTCTTAATCTTAAGTAATCACATTCCAAAGAATATGTGCATATAAGAAAGATGAGTGAAGCCTAAAAATGTGTGAATCATTAGACACCATATCGAATTGATCATGTGACAAAAAACTCTTTGTCATAATAAGAAGAGACCATAATAGAAATTTATGTTTTATCTACATACTTTCCGCAGAATAAGCTGCAAATATACACACATTCATAAGTATAGGTTCATGATGAAGTTCTTCATTATATTACTGAATCAGTTATGTTCGACTGTTTTTACATTAATTTCTGTATTGTGTGTCTCTTGATACTTTACTAATGCTTGTAATGCAAAAATTATGGCCTACTAACTATTTCATTAATTACGTACACAAATAACTATAAACAAACATCACTCTTTTGGTGGCTTCTCACCACTATGAGCACTAGTATCATTGCAACTGTCAGTTGGCAACAACTTTTACAGCAATGAGTGTCACCACTGTACATGTTGGTCTGTGTGGATACTGTTGAAGACCCCCTGAATGGATAGTTTCAGCTCAGTAATGGTTATGGGGTTACCTATTGCTATAGTCTACACCTTTTCTGTAATACAGCCCGATATAAAAAAAGTCACTTGTGTTCAAGATCTGGAGAATATGGTAACCAACCGAGGCCCATGCCAGTGGCCTCTGGGTATGGCAGGACGAGAATGTGGTCCTTGATGTGCTCCTCCAGGCCATCAAACACTCTCCTGCTTTGATGCAGTCAAGATCACACTTGCATTAACTATATCTAGTCAAATTCAGGGTCGCTTTGGTAATAGGGTATGAAATCATCTTCCAACACCTTGAAGTACCATTCAGTTGTCACCATACCATCAAGGAATATAGCACTGATTATTCCTGGACTGGACATCATACACCACACAGTCACCTGTTCAGGGTGAAGAGACTTCATGATTGCAAAAAGTGGATCTCCCAAATGTGCCAGTTTTGATTAATGGCAAACCCATTCAAATGAAAGTGGGCTTCAGTCCTAAACCTATTCCTGTTGCCTATTTATTTTCTTTTTACTTGGAATAAAAAGTCAGTTTTCTTTTATGTGTGAATGTTGTATTTTCGAGTTTCTTTAAACCACCTTAACATAATCAGATAAAACAAAGGTGCAATGTCGTTTTTGTTAACACCTTCTCTATTTCAAGTATTTGCAACTGAGAGACAATTATAAATCTGAGACAGCCTGCTGTGGTGGAGTGGCCAAGTGGTACCTTGCTTAGCACACAGATGCTCACCGTCAGAGGTTAGAGTCCTCCTGTGTGTGTGTGTGTGTGTGTGTGTGTGTGTGTGTGTGTGCCTAGGAACTGATAACAGAGTAGTTAAGCTACACAGATTTCACATCATTTGAACATCTTGAAACTGTCTAAATTGAATTTTCCATCCATCACAACAGCTAAGCCAAGTCCACAATGGTGTTATTTGTATGTAAGTATGTATTGTGCTATACAATGTGGCGATTATCTCAGCGAGTTGAAAGGTGTTTCCAAATAAGTGATTTCAATTGCATTGTATAAAATGGCATCTTTGTTGAAAAATAATACAGATGATAGTATAGCTTAGGCCTCCTTGAGGATGAGAGCACTGACAGCGCTATTACAAAATGATTAGGTGTTAATAATTTGTATTTGTTAGAAAACTATTAAGTGATTGCTCCAAGTGATAAAAACACTATTGAAATTGTGAAAGCTATATTCAGTGTCTTTGAAGTGTACATTCAGAAAATGCTTGGTATAGGCACAGATAATGCAGCACAAATATTTTTCTTGTCAATTTCTGGCAGATTTTGAAAGCTGGTTTAGTTTATGCATGTCAGGGGTGGCAACACTGTTCAGGAGGCTTGATGTCACAATCTTTTATTCATAATGAAGGTAGGGAGTGTGGACGGCCCTATACGGCTGTAATTGATTCGAATGAATTCAGATGTAAGGGAATTGTGGAAAAGCTATTACCACGATTGTGGGACTCTAACTCAAAAGTCATAAGTGAATTCTGCAGCACAATTTATAAATGGGCAATCGTATGATGAAGTGAACAGGTGATTTAACCCTAATACAAAACGAAACATTCCCGCTTCTATTTCTGTGCAAGGTAAGCAAACTTACAAACAGAGGAAAGTATACAGTAGTTGTGGTAACTCACCTCTGTCCAGCTGCGATCGGATGCCAATATGTTGTGAACTCTTGGACATTGTTGCCCTATGTTCCTGTAGGTAACTTTTCTGAAAGGTTTATGAACACTATTACTATTCACTAAAGAAGACAAATGTGTATGACAAACTTCACCAGCTTGAAAAATTACAAGTCACCTTCCCATAGTTAGCCACAAACCTTATTGTTGACAGTGATTGCCAACTTTTAAATGAAAATCCATTGTACCACTCAGTTGTAATGATCGTACATCGTGCACAAAATATTAAATCAAGCACACAAATAACTAGTTGTAATAAAAATAACTATAGGAAATCTTGCACTTTTGATTGCTAAATGATCGCGGCCTAGACATGTAAAGTTGTTGTAACAGTATAGTAACAATAGTGGTGGTGGTGGTGGTGGTGGCGGTTATAGTAGCAGTAGTGGTAGTAGTAGTAGTAGTAATAGTAGTTGTTGTACTTGTTGTGATAACGTTAATGACAGTGAAAAGTACAGTATTTTCCAAGAATGACAGCCTATCAAACTACCAAATATGCAGCTACCAAACAATATTTTTATTGAATGTGCAAATGAGACTATTCTACCACGCAACTTCCATGGTGCGATTTATGTAAAAAGTGCAACGAGACAAGACAAACGTTTACTAAGTTACAATTAATTACAAATGCAAGTAGTAACTTTACTCACTTTTCTCGACAGCAAAAGCTTCTTCATACACTGTGTATATAAGTGGCATATGCCCAAAGGGGGATTCTAACCCCCGACGGGGAATGGCCTCACGCATCACAGCATAGCGCCTCAATGCGCACAGCTGCTCCGCCACGGCTGACTTTCTGGAATGAAATTAGATCATACAGAGATCCCAGCGGCTTAAATCCTTTCCAAGAACTTTCCTCTACCATGGTCCAATGCAGAGGCGGGAAAGGGCCTTCAGCCAACTAAATTTGTTAAAAATGTCTGTCCAGAACAGACTAATTACTACTCTGGTCAACGCGATTACTACGATAAAAGCTGGTATTAATCGTCTTGGCAAGTGCTGTCATGATTACAAGATGCCGGAGAATGTTCTCCAACAAATCGGAACCATGAAAGCATACACCAATGATATTTCTACATCCGACCCCAAAACTTCAGGATGTTCAGCAAGGGGCACACAAGCCACAATACTGCAGGAGGAGGAAAATGAAATATTGTGGCTTGAACTACATTACTGTGGTGAGTGGAATCGAAAATTAGTAAACATCCCTTTAGAAATAGTAGTAGTATACAAAGGTGAAGAAAACGTTTCTTTGGAAGTTATCAGTGCATTGAAATTTCAGTTTTAGAAGGATGAATAACAATAGTAAGCATTTAGCAGATTTTAACTCCTGTTTAGTGGATTAAATTTTTCTGATTGGCAATGCTGTTCTAGTATGAAATTTTGCCGCTTGGTATGGCTTGTAGCCACTTCTGAGGCATTAATTTATCCATCTTGGAGGTTGTGTTTCATCGCCCTGTGTACGTGGGTGTGAGTTTGGTTCATTTATTTTATTTCAGCAATGAATCTTTTCTTCAGTGCTGTGATTAAGATTATGCTAGCATTATTGAACTGACAGTAACTATCAACAAACAACGTCCCAAGTAATAAAATACCTCCATACAGACGTGTGTGTCGTGCTTGAAATACAATAGTTCGATCAAAAAGTTTAAAACACACGTTTTCATGTATAGTGCACTATATTACTAAAGAAAACGTTGAATTTTAATTTTCCAAAGCTGAATTCATAACGTGAGAATGAAAGGGTTAACATTTCTGTGTGTGTGTTTGTTTTTCATATGTGATTGAATATGGTCGCTGTGGAGGGGCCAAGCGTTCCAAGGCACCTAGCTGCGGAGCGCACCGCAGTTTGCCATCGGAGGTTCGAGTCCTCCCTTCGGTACGGGTGTATTTGTTGTCCTTAGCATAAGTTAGTTTAAATAGTTTGTAAGCATAGGGACTGATGACCAGAGTAGTTAAGTCCCATAGATTTACAAACTATTGAACATTTTATTAAATACAAAATGAAAGGAACAGACTTAAGCCCCATTTACACTGAAGCGATCAAGAATTTGCTCTGGTATAAATGCTACGCACATGGTGTTCAGTCACACTTGGCTCGTATTCACGAGTGCTCACTTCTGATTCGCTGGGTTTCAGTTTCAGGGTGAACCAACAAAGGAAGTAAGGTTATCGCGTCCTCTCCTCTCCGCACTCGACGACAAACGGAGTGCACCTACCTTGCGGTAGTGTGCTATTTCCTCCAGGGGCAGATCCAGGCCATAGACTTACTAAATATCCTGGCTGGCCTGCTGGAGGGGAAGGGGTTGCTGAAAGAATTCTTCTCGTCAGCCAAACTCTGTCTCAGTAGAAAGACCCCACGCCCAATCAAACAAAAGTTTCACAGTTTTGAAGGTTCAGTGCAGTGATAGCACGCTAGCTAAGCATCCAAAAAAAAGAGCTGCTTGGAGGGGGGGGGGGGGAGTGCGAACGACCCTTCGCCCCCCCCCCCCCCCACCTTGTTTCTACCTATGATTTTCTCTTCCATTCGCTGCAGCGTAAATGCTCATTCACAAGTACAAGCACAGGCACAGGCGAATTCCTAGCAATTGCGCAATCGCCTGTGTTCACTTGTGTTCAGTTTGGTGTATACGGGGATCATCGGGGTTGAAACAAATCAAGAAAGAAAGCCAGACAAGGAATTGCAGCGCAAGAATGCTTGGCCACGTCATTGCGGTACTCTATATATGATGCCTGGCAGTAGACGAACGTATTTAAAGTGTATATAATTATAAATGAAAGTGTAACATTATTCGCTCCACTTATATAGTATTTTGCGATGACAACTAAAACAACAATAGATGAATGGTATGGATTTTATATATAGTGTTTGGAACAACATCGGCCATACATGAAAATCATAATATAAGTCACTAAGTCACTGCTGGGACGTCGGAGTTGGCTGTGGTTTGTTAGGAGACATTAAAAACTGTACACTCATCGTGTTCTGTCATCAATTTTATCTGTGTATACCTTAATACAACCACGAGATCTGAATCGGTTGTTTCTTTGTATTTTGTGGAATTATTCAAGTAAGCCATGCATTGGCTGATTCTGCCATTGGCCCTATAACGATGATGTTTTTTGCACTGTTTACATCAGTCTGTCATTTAAGTCCCATAAGCTTCACAAACATTTGAACATCCAGAAATTTGCAGTATTTTTATGTCTTTTCATTGGACAGTAGTGAGCTCTGACCACTGAAAAATCAATGTGACTGTACTGTCTGACAAGCTCATTTCCTTAGCCAGGGATACTATTGGTTCTTTCCGTGCTCGCAAGCATTCTCTTGGAGCAATTAAAGGTACATCTTTCAGCACTTTTACATGCAGCTCAGAAGCAAGGGAAACGAGGGAATGTTCACATCTTTTCCTTATGAAATTCTCAACCTCAAATGAAACTCTGTTGGAAGTTTTCATATCTTGCAGTAAGACTTCGACTTACCTTAATGTACTCTCGGCGAATTATATTTGCGAATATCTGCTGTGAAAAGGTCACATGTATACCCTGGCACGTCAATTCTAACAAGCCCACTTATTAGTAAGATAACATCGTTTAGGAGCCCTGGTTGGTTCGTAGAATTTGACTTAAAAGCCTTATTTACCAGCCGGCATTCTTCCAAATGATATTTCAGAAAAGTAGAATAAATTTTGTTTACTTCGTCACTGTACATATTTTCGAGAAGTTGGGCAGTGTAGCACTTATCATCAAGCGATGCTATCTCAAAGTGTGTTTTGAGTTCAAGAGTTCAAGCCACTGAAACAAAACACGACGAGCAACAGTCCCTGAAATGGACATCCATCTGTATTGCACTTCTGCACTAGATATTTTCAGTGGATTAGCTCCATCATTTATTGCATTAAATAACTGTCTAAGCAATTTGACGAGATGAAGACTTACGTTCCGCGTTCACACTGCCGGCCGGGCCGAACCGAGCCGGGTTGTGCCGAGCCGAGACGGAACAAGAGGGGAAAATACACTTTTCCGATTTTCACATTGTAAAAACTTTTGATCATATATAAGACCACCCCACATCGTTTTATAAACTTATTTTTGCCTTAGAAGATTTGGTTTGCCTGTGAAAAAATAAAATGTCTACTTTTCATTCCGCGCGAGTTTTTAGTTTCGTTGCGCTTCTCACTCGATTTTGATGAAAGTCAGTGAAAAAAATAGATTTTTGGACACATTGTAGTACAATATCTCAGCTTTCTAATAAAGCATTCACCTTTTCATAATTCCTAACAGTCGTTTTCAAATGATGCTATTTGTCATGTGCGTGCGCTTTATTTACAAATCGCGTATTGAAAAAGTTGGATAGCGGGCAGCTTACTGTTCTATGCATTTTAGACCATACATTACAGCGAGTGAAATGGAGCTAAAAGTACGGAAAAGCTTTTGAAATGGTAGTTGCACTGATATCTACCTCCTTTCACAAGTAATGCGCCTCGGTTGCACAATGGTAGAGTGCCAGACTACAAATCCAAACAAAGGTCACGGGCTCGATCTCCGCCAGGGCCTAGGATTTTTATCTGTCACTTTCCACTTCTTTCCCCTCTGGCAGTATTGCTCATGTGAAAAATACCGAGTAGCACCGTGGTTCGGAACCCACGTTAAACTGTAGGTCCCCCTATAACTGGCTGGGTAAGTCAGTTCGAAGTTCGGAGGAAGGCAACGGCATACCACCTCCAAACAGGACCATGCCTAGTAAAGCACTGTGGTGTTCAAACCAATCTACGGATTGATGACTGCGCTACCTTTTATCACAAGTAATTGCGAGTTATCTGAGCGGCGTTATGCCGCGGCCGCAATCCTTCGATCTCGGCGGGTGTTGGGCGTAGCGTGAAGAACTGCAACACGGAAAAAATGAATTGCTGACCACGTGTGTCACTCCCTCGTGATGTGTTAATTATCCATAATCAGAAAAAAGTATAAACTATTTTTTCTTGGGTGGCGACCAATTACAATTGACAATGATCTGCTATGCTTTTACATGAGGTCATACTCTATAAGAGGCACAACACTGATTTCTTCTCCACATTATACAATTAATGGAATAAATATTTCGTGTTTGGAACGATAGGTAAGGAATAAATTAGTGTTAACTGCACCTTTCGTTTTGATGGACTGAAATAAAATTTTATGACATTATTCTTATTGCCTTTCTAGTTGGCAATGATAAAAGGAAGAAGCCGAAAATTATACTGAAATTTATAGGTACATCTACGCCTGAGGCATATTTAGTCATTTTTCGCTTTTGTAGCTCTCGAAAAATGTCGTTCCACAAGATAAAAATATTTGTATACATCTTGTCCCACGTAACGCCGGAGATTGAAGTAAGAACGAACTAAGTAAAATAGAATAGATAAAAGTAACATTAAAACATGTAGTTACCTCCATATAAGGGATGTTGTAAGTGTTGGCATGTGTGAGGTTCACCAGTTTTATACAGGATACGTACTGTATTTCGCCCCATCTCCACTTACAAAGAACTCTACACGCGAGCCGATTGGGCTACGGTATTGCTTCTGCAGCACAAGTATCTTACGTCTCCAGCCTGTTTTCGATACAAGTCTCTCTGTATAAAAACATTTTTTTAAGTAACACTTGTGAAAATATGTTCTGCTTATTTTTTCTTGTATTACTATTAGCCGTGGTGGAGAAATCCTCCCTGGGGCAGGGGGTGTGTGTGTTGTCCTTAGATTAGTTTACCTTAGTTTAAGTAGTTTGTAAGCTATGGACTGATGACCACGCAGTTTGGTCCGATAGATTAACAAACATTTGATTTTATTACTATTAATTCTGTAAAATGAATAAAAATTCAGAAATGTTTTTTTAGCTGTTCTCATGAGGAAAAACTCTCCTAAATATCAGTCGAAATTCATGGTATGAGTCCATTACCACCTGTTTCCTAAGTGCTTAAAATCCGATGAGTCACTACAGTGCGAGAACAATAATATTAATATAACAAAATCAATTAACTCTTAGCTGGCTCTAAGTAGACGACAATGAACAAGGTTTGGTCACTCCCGTGTTTACTTCGATCTTCTACTGACGGTGGGTGGGGGTTCTTGTTGCTGGGAACAAGCCCACGAAGGATAAGGAATTTTTAAAGTGACACACTCTTCTATCTTTTATTGACCTGTTCTGCAGTGTCTGAAGCTTAACCAAATCAACGCATTTTTCTTTAAGTTAAAGTAGAAAACTCGAAATTAAAGTACCATCATCCAGACAAAGAAAATTGTCATCAGATGATTGAGTAAAATGTTCATAGAATCTTCGTTCCCCTCAGACAGGTTCCTAATAAATAAATAAATAAATGAGAGATGTGTAGAGTTCTTTGAACGTTACGGTGGGCTGAAATATAGTACAGAATTACGCATACAATACCGGTACACCTCACGTACGCCTGTAGCCGCCACTTGTGGCATTACTTATAAGGAGGTAACTACGTGTTTTTAATGACACTGACCGCTATTTTTTTACTTAATTCATTCTCAATTTAATATCAGACGTGAGGGTACCGCTTGTATGTGGGACACGATGTACACTATTATTTTGACGTTGTGGCACAACATTATTCGAAAGATACAAAAAGGAAAATAAAGAAAGGTATATATTTTCTATTAGGATAAGATACATCTATAAATATAAGTGTACTCTATTTTTGGGCTTCTTATTTCATCATCTCCAACTAGAAAACCATTAAGTGTAATGTCAGAACATTTTATTTCAGCCCATCAACAGTAATGTCGCACTTTACATTAATTTTTTCTTCTCTTCTAGTTCCAAACACGAAAAACATATACCATTAATTGTCTGGTGTGGGGAAAAAAAAAAACAGTTGTATGCCTCTCATAAAATCGAGTATGACCTGATGTGAAACCGTAGCAGATCATTGCCCATTGTAATCGGTCGCCACCCAAGTAAAATTAGTTCATTCTTGTTTTCTGGTTATGGATCATTAACACATCACGAATGGTCTACAAGTGTGGTTAGCATTTCAATTTTTATGACACTGCAGTGTTTCACGCTACGCTCAACAGCCCCCGAGTTCGTAGGCTTGCAATCGCGGCATGACGCCGCTCAGATAACTCGCAATTACTTGTGAAAGGATGTAGATATCGGTGCGACTATCATTTAAAAAACTTTTCTACACCTTTAGCTCCATTTCACTCGCAGTAATGTATGGTCTAAAATGCATAGAACAGTAAGCTGCCCGCTACGAACTTTCTCAATACACGATTTATAAATCAAGTGCGCAAACTTGACAAATAGCGTCATTTGAAAACGACTGTTACGAATTACGGAAAGGTGAATGTTTTATTCGAAAGCTAGGATGTTGTACTAACATGTGTCCAAAAATAAGATTTTTTAACCGCATACTTTCCTCAAAATCGAGTGAGGAGCGTTACGAAACTAAAAACTCGCGCGGAATGAAAACTAGACTGTTTTATTTTTTCACGGGCAAGACAAAGCTTTTAAGAAAAAATAAGTTGATAAAACGATGTGGCGTGGTCTTATATACCGTCAAAATTTTTTACAAGTCGAAAATCGGGAAAATTGATTTCCCCCCCTCTTTTTCGTCCCAACCGTAACTGTTGCTAGGCGCCAGCCAGCTCGGCACATCCCGGCTCGACCCGACAGGCAGTGTGAAAACCATGAATACGTTTCTAATAACAAAAACTCCAAATTCCGAGACAAAGTTTCAGTTGCGCAGAAGATACCGCCAGTTGCACGGAATGGCAGACACAAGGAATTAAGACCAGATGAGGAACTTCTCTTTTTAAATTCTGACACACACCTTTTTTTATTGATGCCTACCTTAACTGTTGCAGTGTCATTTCCCAAATTGCGCATTAAATGAATGTTCAAGCCATATTCATTAAGCAAAGCTTTCAAACCAATGGTTACTGCCACGGTGGTGCCTTCTTCTATATGATATTCCGAAGAATGTGACTATGGGAGCCGACCGCAGTGGCCGAGGGGCCTGAGGTGCGCCAGTCACGGTCTGCGCGGCCACTACGGTCGGGGGTTCGAATCCCCCTCGGGCATGGATATTTGTGCCGTCCTTAGTGTTAGCTAGTTCATAAGTAGTTTGTAAGTTTAGGGACTGATGACCCCGTAGTTAAGTCCTACAAGCTATACAAACATTTGAATTTGACCATGGGACTCAGAGAAGTGTACTATACACGCATCTAAATTTTCGCTGACACTGATGTCCGTGGATTCGTCTAAAAGTACACTGAAATATCCGTCTGCTATATCCTTTCTCAGACTGGCCTTGATATGTGGATAAAGAATGTTTTTCATCACAACATTACACATGCTCTGCACCTATAAAACACCATTTTGATAGGCTGCAGCTCTTATTGCGCAATGCTTAGCCACAAATAAACTTAATGCGGCTTCTGAAACAGAAACGTCATTAGAATGCCTAACGACATGTGAATCTAGTTTCAACTGCCCATTTGAAGCAAATGGTGCTTATATATATATATATATATATATATATATATATATATATATATATATATATATATATATATCCCCCTCGGGCATGGATCCCCCTCGGGCATGGATATTTGTGCCGTCCTTAGTGTTAACTAGTTCATAAGTAGTTTGTAAGCTTAGGGACTGATGACCCCGTGGTTAGTTCCCATAAGTTCTACAAACATTTGAACATTTTGATTTGAATTAAACAGAAAAATATTGTTGCAGACGAAAATACACTAATCGGTTGACCGCTAAATGATAATTTTAATCAGCTGACTGTGTATAAAATTAGTCAAGTTAGCGGAAATTCTGCTAATTCGGCAACCCTGTATTAGAAGCATCAACAAAAATGCGACTTTCAGGACTGATACACAAAACACGGTATAAATCAGGTTTTAATACGCCGTTGTTGAGGAACAACACTGGGAATTTATTTGTTGTAAATGGGGCTCCGTGATAGTGGTTCACGTTTAGAGAGGTCGCAACCAAAATTCAGAATTATTCACGCAATGCTGAAGACAGATCGTTTGTATGTCACTGTTCGCTTCGTTGGCTAAGTGAGAGAGTGGAGGAATTCCTGCTGCAGGCCGATAGTCATTTTTTTTTTTTTTTTTTTTTTTTTTTTACGATATATACTTTCTAACTTTTAAAGGATTGCGACATAAGTAAATCTAAAGGTGCACATGTATTTCAATAGAGTTAATATTACATTTTATTTAATGCAAATCTCCAAAGGGAAACTTGAGCATACTTTTCAATTACGACATCATCAGATACGTTACTGATTATTTTCACAGTTCCACTAAATAAACTGCTGCCCCTTGCCCTTCTCTGAGGAGTGCGAGGAGTATCGGACGCTGCCCATGAAGGCCCAGCAAATGTTTCGTTATTCATCAAGGAATATATTAACATTTAGTGGACCGTGTGAATGTGGGGTTCTTCAGTTTTTTCGCATTTTGTGTTAAAGTTTCTTCTGCACAAAATTTAAGTTGTTTATTACATTTGAAAGAGTGGTCAAAGAAACATAAGCGGATGACCTATTTTTTTACACTCCTGGTAGTCTCGGGGTAAAGCGCTCGACTGGAAACCGAAGGGTCACGGGTTCGAATCCATACGGGTCGCGGAATTTTTCAGTCTTAATTTTAACCCATCATTTACCTCACAACGATGTCACGAGTCGCCAGAAACTGTTGCCAATCTTCTTACAAAAAGAAGACACAGGCTGGAAATTACTGAAAGAGGATTAAACCTAACAAAACTGAATCCAAATATTGATAATTTACTAAAAAAACATCAGCCCCCCCCCCCCAATTGAAAGCCATGTGATATTACAGACACAGGAGGAAGCTGATCGTTTCCATATGAAAGGCGGGTCTTGCCAGGCTGTTGGGTTCCCCAGCCGGCTGGCTAACAGTTTGGGGATATAGGTAGTCAGGGTTTTCCTAATGTGCTCGGAAACTGAAAGCGCTATTTCCTGAGCGAGGGTGTCTATTCCAGATTGCAACTGAAATAGAATATAGCCACAAACATTATTCTAAAAATTCATATAAAATCAGGGAATGATCATACAGCAAATATAATTACATGAATGGATTCAGGAGACTTGGGAGAATCAAACCCCGTAATTACAATTTAAATATCCCTTACAGACAAAAGCCGATAAATTTCAATACTATAATAATGTTAAGACTTATATTTACAATTATTGATACATAGTGTTTATCAGCAACAATTTAAGAAGGAAATGGGCAGCATTGCACCACACTACCTATCTTAAAAGACGTACCTCGTTATTTCCGCATTCTTTCAATAAACTTCGTTTTACTCTCTTGTTCTGCTTTTCGTTGATGTAATAATATTATTGTGTCAGAACATAGATTCCACCACAGAAACACAAAACATGAATCCAGCAAAGTGCATTACATTTATATATGTATTTTATTATATTTGATATTATTCTTAGTAACGTTCGTTTATGTTGTAGACTGCCACTTAAATATTTCATGGCCATCTAAAAATAGTAGATATGCAACAGATTATATTTAAAGAATTATAAGTATTTGTGGACAAAAACTGAATTTATTTTTATAAAAAGTCATGGTATATTAAATATTAATTGTGTAAGTATATGTCGACGGCGGTAGCATATTTGAACAGTGAAAGGCCACGCTTAATGGCTATTTGAGCAAAGAGCTTCAGTCTCACCAGTTAAATATATATATTTGTTTGTTAAATGCAAACAACATTTGTAGGGATGTGGTCAAAGCATTTCATTCTGTGATATTCAAATGTATAAAATTTTGGAAGAGAAATTATATTTTAAAGATGAGGCGTTAGGATGCGCGGAAGGATACAATTTTGGGAGCAGTGAGAGGACGCTTTCGAACGCTTGGGAAGGGACTCGTAACTTGGACGTGTGGTGAAAGGTTGTGACGCTGGGCGGTCTGAAGTCGCGTTACGAACTTGTGATTTGATGAGATAGGCATGTATGGACATAGTCTCTGGTGAGAAGTGATAAACTGTGCACGGTAGTAGGGCTGTGGAACTGTGATAATTCAGCAATCGTGTACTCGTGTGATGACAAACTGTGTTTTATAACAAGTACTGTAATTAATCGCGTATTAATTTTGAACTGCAATGTTCGATGGACTTCACTAATTTACGAGTGATAATTTGGAACTTTTACTCTCGAGTGCATGTGATACTTATTGTGCCTCTCATGAACAATAGTGGGAGAAATATTCAGTTATTTACCGATGTATAAAGCAGGACCACCTCCGCATTTCATGTCCAATAAGAGTAATAAACTCCATTTATATAGAATTACTTCGTGAGTGAATTACTTCTTTATCTTAGAATCTATTTTGTTAGTCATTCAGAGGTTTAATTTATGTTTGTTAAATATATTTTCACGTGCAGATTGATAGACTGGCTAAACTACAGATTAATATATACATTTCTGTCATTTGAATCAATAAATGAATGATGATTAACATCTTTCTTTTCCTTTTTTCTTGTTTTTCACGCCACCATTTTACAATTGAAGTTATGAAATTTAGTAGCAGCATTACCAGGCGCAAAAACAGATTTGAAGTTAGGAATTCCTAAAAAAAATTAAATACATAAAAGGCTGGGGGTCTATAGAGGGTAGAAAAAGTTGGCAATAGGTCTACAAGACAAAAATGTTTGGGGACCCCTGGGTTATCTAAATACATAAGTTGTATATACAGCGCTAACCAAACACTATTGGATCGGGATACTTCCACACAAGCTGCGCTATAACGTCACGTATACATGTTATTATAATCATAGAGATATGTTTAAATTACGAGGGTGGTTTGAAAAGTTCTCGGATTCACCGCGAGAGTTCAAAGCTAGCGCAACGAGTTGTTCACGTGGAATCCCATGGACTGTTGCTTCTAAGCAAGTGCCGCGTTAGTGCTCTTGCAAGAGAGCTGTATCGGTGACGTAGCTCTATTGTTCGCAGTAGTGATTTGCGAACATAAGGGGAGGAGGGGGAATCAAGATTCGTGCCGGCCACGGTGGCCGAGGGGACTAAGGCGCTCCAGTCACGGTCTGCACGGCCACTACGGTCGGGGGCATGGATATTTGTGCCGTCCTAGTTCGTAAGTAATTCACAAGTAGTTTGTAAGTTTAGGGACTGATGACCCCGTAGTTAGGTCCCATAGACTATATACAAACATTTGAAACAAGATTCGAGCAGTGATTAAGTTCTGTGCCAAGAAAGGTATAAAAGCAAAGAACATTCATGCCGATTTTCATAATATAGTGGAGGACTCTGCTCATTCGTATTCATCTGTTGCCAAGTGGATTGATGAATTTAATTTTTTTTTTCCGGAGGAGCTTAGATAATGACCCACGCTGTGGTCGCCGAAGGTGGGTCATTACTCCAGAAATCATTGCAAAAGTGCACAAAATGGTCATGGAGGATCGCCGACTGAAAGCGCATGGAAGTGCTCACGCTTGCCAGATGTCATATGCCAGGATATAATCATTTTAACTGAAGATTTAGAAATGAAAACATTATTTGCAAGATTAGTGCCGCGACTTTTGGCCGCGGATTAAATTGCACATATCAGAACAATGGTTAGCCCGTTTTAGGAGAAACGAAAAAGATTTTTTGTGCCGATTTGTGACCACAGATGAAACTTGAGTGCACTATTATACCCCAGAAAAAAAAAAAAAAAAAAAAAAAAAAAACAGTCAAAGCAGCGGGAAAATGCTGATTCTCTCTGCCACCAAAACAAGCAAAATTCTTTCTGCTGGAAACGTCATGGACATACAATTACTGGAGAATACTACGCTAATCTGCAAGACAAATTGCAACAAAAGACACTCGAAAAAAGGCCAGGTTTAGCAAGGAAGACTGAGACTCCGACAGACTTTCACTCTTCCCAAACTTTAAGTTTTCTTGATGGTGGAAGATTCATATCAAACGGAGAACTGATAGTCGCAGTTCACAAATAATTTTCACGCCTGGAAGAATGCGATTTAAGTAGATTTTTTCCTATCCGAGAACTTTTCAGATGATCTTTGTACATGATGTTTCATATGACTTACGCGAAGCAGAATTTTGGCTATCTAAAATTCAGCTTCGTTAGCTGCTGCATTGATAGAAAGTATTGAGGCGTAGCATATTGTTTCGGTTATCGTTTTTCGTGACAAAGGTGGTTGGTTGGAATCTCCACGGGAGTAATGTTTTTTTTCATTTTTAGATCTAAACGAAATAGGGTTGATTGTTATTTCTATTCTGTTAACAGGTGAAATTGTATTATTTACAATACTTTGCCACGTCATTTTCATAATCGTATAGACTTTTATATTGGCTCATATTTTTCTCCAAAAAAATGTTCAAATGTTTGTAGAGTCTATGGGACTTAACTACGGGATCATCAGGCCCTAAACTTACAAACTACTTATGGACTAGCTACAACTAAGGACGGCACAAATATCCATGCCTGAGGGGGGATTCGAACCCCCGACCGTAGTGGCCGTGCAGACCGTGACTGAAGCGCCTCAGTCCCCTCGGCCGGCTATTTTTCTCCCTGTCTACCTTTTATTGACTGTAATCTGCCTGTGCTGTGTATAACTATTAACTGAGTGCAAGTAGCACTGCTGATCCGTTTGTGACTCAGTAGTTCGTGTAGCCAGTAGTCAGTGTGAGGGTATTTTCATGCAACTTCTGATAGCGAAAAATCACGGTTTGATTTTACTGCTGAAACCTTATATTTTCTGTCTCGCCGTTAACGAAGCGATTGCAGTCATAGATCTGCTGCAGATTGTTAACTGCAGTTTGCTCGGATACGTTGCACATCACGACGTCACGGTTATCCAGGGCTACCAAACACGTCCTCTGACACAACAGCTGTCGCCTTCTAAACACAACTATTGGTGGTCACTTGGAACATTGTTCCGCGCTACACGTTGACAGCGTTTGTTAAGTTAGCCCGCTTGTTTATGTGTCACCTATAATCGAACGGTATCAGGCAGCCTGTTGCAGACACTGTAGCTCCACATGACAAACGTCAACTAGCAAGTAATTTTAATCGGTCTATAGTGAACCGCAGCAGTGTTCAGTTGTAAAAAATCAACTTACTTCTACATCTACATATTTACTCTACAAATCTTATTTAAGTGCCTGGCAGAGGGTTCACCGACCCGATATTGTAATATGACTCTGATGTCCAATTCTCTAACGGCGTACAGGAAAAAGGAACATCTAAGTCTTTCAGTTTTCGATCTGATTTATAATATTTGATGATGATGACCATGTTTCCCTATGTAGGTGAGTGCTAATAAAATAGTTTCGCATTCGGAGGAGACAAGTTGGCGAAAGAAATTTCGCAAATACATCTCACCACAACGAATAACACCTTTTAATGATTTCTGCCACAAATCTCACATAATTTCTATGAAACTCTCCCCTGTATCGTGATAAGTTGGTAACATGCAACAAGCTGCCTTTCCCTGAACTCCGTCAGTCCCACCTGGTGAGTATCCCACAAAGCGCAGCAATACTCCAAAATAGGACGGACAAGTGCAGTGTAGCCGGTTTCTATATTAATACTGTTGCATCTTCTAAGTGTTTTGCCAATGAAACGCAGTATTTGGTTCACCTTTCCCACGGTGTTTTCCATGTATTCTTTCCAACTGAAGTTGTTAGTACTCCTAATTCTTAGGCATTTAGTTGAATTTATAGCCTGTAGATTTGACTGATTTTCGTATAAATTAAGTTTAACGGATTTCTTTTTGTGTTCATATAGATGTCTTCACATTTTTCACTATTTATGGTTAATTGACAATTTTACCACCATGCTGATATCGTATCTAAATCGTTTTGCAATTGCTTTTGATCTTCTGGTGAATTTACTAACCGATAAACGACTGTCGAAGGGAATGAAAGGAAAGAATTGGTTGGGAAGGGAGAAAGACAGGGTTGTAGCCTTTCCTCAACGTTATTCAATTTGTACATTGAGCATGATGTGAAGGAAAACAAGGAGAAATTTGGAGAAGAAATTACAAAAGATCATCGCGTTTTGCGGTCTAAAGCACCTCACTGCGGAGCGCGCGGTTGTTCGCCGTAGAGGTTCGAGTCCTCCCTGGGGCATGGGTGTGTATGTTTGTCCGTAGGTTAGTTTACCCAGGTTTAAGTAGTTTGTAAGCTACGGACTTATGACCACGCAGTTTGGTCCGATAGATTTACAAACATTTGAACTTTTTTTTTTCATCGCGTTTTGTTGATGACATTGTAGTTATCTCAGAGACAGCAAAGGATATGGAAGAGCAAGTTAATGGACAGTGTGTTTAAAGGAGCATGTAAGATGAGTATTAACAAAATCAAAGCAAGGGTAATGGAGTACAGTCAAAGAAAATCAGACGATGCTGAAGAAATTAGGCCGGCCGAGGGGACTAAGGCGCTTCAGTCACGGTCTGCACGGCCACTACGGTCGGGGGTTCGAATCCCCCCCTCGGGCATGGATATTTGTGCCGTCATTAGTCTTAACTAGTTCATAAGTAGTTTGTAAGCTTAGGGACTGATGACCCCGTAGTTAAGTCCCATAAGTTCTACAAACTTTTGAACATTTTGATTTGAAGAAATTAGATTAGGTAACAAAACAAAAGGTGGTGGATGAGTTTTGTTAATTTGGTAGTAAAATGAAATATGATGGTCGCAGTACAGAGGATATAAAATGCAGAATAGCAATGGAAAGAAAAGTGTTTTATAAAAAGAGAAATTTGATAACATCGAATATTAATTTAGGTGTGAGGAAGTCGTTTCTGAAGGCATTTGTGTGGAATGTTGTCTTGTGTGGGAGTGAAGCATAGACGATAAATTATTCAGACAGGAAGAGGAGAGAGGTTTTTGAAATGTGGTGCTACAGAAGATTGCTGGAGCTTAGGTGGGTAGATCGCCTAAATAATTAGATAGTATTGAACAGAATTGGAAAGAAAACGAATTTTTGGCATAACTTGACTAACAGAAGGAATCGGATGGTAGGATATGTACTTACACACTAAGAAACAGTAAATTTAATATTGGGGGGAAGTGTGTAGGGTAAAAATTGCAGAGATAGCCAGGAGACAAATACAATAAGCAAATTCAAATGGTTGATGGTTACCGCTGTTATGGGGAGATGAAGAGGTTTGCTGAGGGTAGAGTAGGGTGGACAGCTCCATGAAACCAGTTTTCAGACTAAAAAAAAAAAAAAAAAAAAAAAAAAAAAAAAAAAAAAAAAAAGACAGCATCATCCGTGAATAGTCTAACAATAAGAGAGCTGCTCAGATTGTCTCCTTAAATAGGTTAACAAGTCACGGAACAGCAGGGGCGCTAAACACTTTTAAAGTCAGGTGCATACTATTTTATATTTTAATATTAATTACTTCATGTATGTTCTATTTATTAAAGAAGAGGAAATCGATCAGTCGTAGGAAAATAAGTGAAATAGTAACCGTAAAGTTTGAAGGCAATATCTCCCACACTAGTTCCATCTGTCAACTGATAGTTTTATCATTTTTGTATTATTTTTTTAAAACCAGGTGTAGTTGGCACACAGATTAGGTATAGATGTTAGCAATGAACCTATTTTTCCGTAATGCCAAAGTCTTTTTTTTTTTTAATATGTGTAAACGTTTTTAATAGTGTAATTTATAAACATAAAAAAATTGAGCTCGATATTGTAGAACAAATATCTGTTATTCCTTTATCTTCATTTCATCTTAATTGCAGATATCTGATGATCGCATGTGCCGAAACATCGTGACGAATAAAGACTTCTTTCAGCAGTTTACACGGTTTTATTCATCAGATTGAGAACTCAAGCTACAATAGCACCAGTTGCGGCTTAAATTAGTGAAATTACATTTTATTAAATGTTTCCTTCAGATGTTCCATTGATATAAGAAATTACATTTAAAATATGAGTATACATTGCTGTATGAGAACCCAACAGTTTATCGGTAGTATGGGATCCATTCCCAACCACCCGATTAGTCTGAAACCTTTTGAAGTGGATCTATTCACATAGCTGTAGCTTGTATATCATGTTAAGACTCCGCATGTGGGAGGGTGTTAGTCCATCACAGTTATGAGCAGGCTGAGAGTAGCGCAAGGAAAATAAATGTGAGAGAGATCCTGTACACGGACACGAGGGATCAAGAGAAATATCATTCGCCTACCACACTGGACGGCAGAACACGCGGCCACGGTGTAGTCGTTGAAAATATCTGCACCTTCCGGGCCCCATGTCTAGCACTTCCGGGATGGTTCTCATGGGTGGTGCGAAAACAATGCCACGCCGAATCCGGACGGCGTTTGCATCACTCGGCGAGTCCACTTCTCGCTTCTCATTCAGCGGGTGATCGACGTCGCCGTCGTCAGCTTTGTCGATTGAGTTAGTCTTCACCCCCTGTGGCGCGTCGTCTTCATGTGCTGGTGGTTTGTCGACGGCTGTATTCTTAGCGCCGCCTTCCAATAGACGCTCGGCGTGGGAGATGGCAGCCCTCGAAAGTACCTCACTTTCGACTTCTTCCGAATCTTCGCGAAACTCCTCGTCGCTACCAGCCGACTCATCGGAAGATGATACCTGTCTCCGTGTTTTTTTCCCTCTATTGTAGACGAACTCAATTTTCGTCAGGAGTGGTTCCTGTATTTCAGTTGTTGCGGAAGTTGCACGAGGTGGCATCTCCGGACTTTTTCTAGTGTCAGGTCCATAATGGTTCACCCGTCCGTTGTTAACAGGGTGCTCGCTTCTCCCATTTTCTGAGTTGGTGAGTTCTGTGTTCTTCTGCCCGTATTGCAGCCTGCCGCGAGCAACACGCGTGCTAGCAGCAGCGACAGCGAGTGCCACACACAGGACGACCAGTACAAAGCGCATCTCTGGCGTTGAACTGCAACTCAATTCTGGCACAGGGCCTGGTGCCTCATCCCGCTGCAGATGGGAGGCTGTTTATCGGACCTCATCCCGGAAAACGGCGGCTTCCTGTTTTTGTACGTCTCACAACCGCACACCGTCGAGAATCTTACGTCAGTCGGCTGCATAATCTTTATTTCTGACTCTCGCAGGATGTCTCATGGAACTCCAGCGCGTAACACGCAACTCGTCGCTCTTAACCCGAACAAAGTGGAGAGACGTAGAAATAATTTCGAGAATACACGAAAAAGTATTACAGTGCCGTTACTGTTTACAGTACAAATCTACATCTACATAAATACTCTGCAAGTCATATTGAAGTGTATGGCAAGGGTTCATGGAATTGATTTTACATTTCTCGACAGCTTCATCTAATATCTACATCTACATAGATACTCTGCAAATCACATTTAAGTGCCTGGCATAGGGTTCATTAACCACTTTCATAACTTTTCTCTACCGTTCCATTCTCTAATAGCGCGCGGGAAGAAAGAACACCTAAATCGTTCCGTTTTCGATCTGATTTCTCTTACTTTATTGGGATGGTCATGTCTCCCTAAGTAGGTGGGTGCTAGCAAATATTTTCACATTCAGAAGTAAAAGTCGGTGATTGAAACTTCGCAAACAGATAACGCCACAATGAATAACGTCTTTCTTTTAATGATTTCCACCACAATTCGTGCAACATTTCCGTGACGCTTTCCCCCCCGTAACGTGATAAAACAAAACGAGCTGCCCTTCTTTGAACCTTCTCAATATCTTCCGACAGTCCCACCTGGTGAGGGTCCCACAAGGGGCAACAGTACTCCAGGAGAGGACGCACAAGTGTGATGTAGGCAGTCTCTTTGGTGGAGCTGGTGCATCTTCGAAGCGTTATGCCCATGAAACGTAACCTTTGATTCGCCTTCCCCACAATATTTTCTATGTGTTCTCTCCAGTCAAAGTTGTTGGTAATTGTAACTCCTAGGTATTTGGTAGAATTTACGACCTTAAGGTTTGACTGATTTATCGTGTAATTGAAATTCAGCGGATTTCTTTTAGTGGTCATGTGTATTACTTCACCCTTTTCTTTATTTAGTGTTATATAGAGTGTCCGTATGTTTGTTCAAATTGTTCAAATGTTTGTAGAGCTTATGGGACTTAACTACGGGGTCATCAGTCCTTAAACTTACAAACTACTTATGATCTACCTAACACTAAGGACGGCACAAACGTCCATGCCCGAAGGGGGATTAGAACCCCCGACCGTAGTGGCCGTGCAGACCATGACTGACGCGCCTCAGTCCCTTCGGCCACCGCGGCCGGCTCCGTAAGTTTGTACGTGTTGCATACAAATCTACAGTTTTGTTCCAATCTTTATGAAATTTTGTACGCGTAAGCTTCAATCCATGAGGACGGTCGCCGTAAGTGTAAGAATCACATACGACATATAGTTCACGAGATATGATGTCATAAACAATGAGATGTGCGAGAAACTGCTGCATTTTGTGACAATGCTGCTCATTTTCTCCTAAACCAATTGACCGACTTCAACCAAATTTGGTACACACATTTCTTACCGTGAGGTAACAATTGCTGCATGGTTAAGAATCACATACGGCACATGGTTCAAAACATATTACGTCATAACCAATAGAAATCGCAAAAAATGTCCTATAATGCGGCGAGACTTTCGAAATACACTGTATGACAATGACAGTACTTAGCGACTTGCAACAAACTTTAAACATAATTTCAAACCTTTATTAAACTTTTTCTCGCTTACTACATTTCCGCTGTTTATGGAGTAAAACTACGGCTTTCGGTATGACGTTAAAATTTATAATTTCTACACTACAAATGGTAGCCGCAGTAAATTATACATGCAGTACACACGTATATAGTTGACTGTACCTTCTAAATTGTATCACAGTACGACACGTAGTTCATGAGATATGAGCACATAAACAATAACGTTCATAGAAGACCGCACCTTCCCACACCAAGTTTTAATCTATTTCTTCTTTACTACTAACTGTTTTCCCAAGAGATTTTACAGATATACAGCCCTTATACAAATGAATATATACCTGAAAAATGGCAGGAATAAATAAGTAAATCCCGGGCAACGCCAGGTTTTCAACTAGTTCTCTAATAGCTCGCCGGAAAAAGGAACACTTAAATCTTTCCGTTTTCGGTCTGATTTTTCTTATTTTATTTTGCTGATCATGACTTCCTATGTAGGAGGGTGCTAACAACATATGTTCGCATTCGGAAGAGAAAGTTGGCGAAAGAAATTTCGCAAATAGATCTCGCAGCAACAGAAAACGCATTTCTTTTAATGATTTCCACCCCAACTCGTGCATTATTTTCGTGACGCTCTCTCCCCTATATCGCGATAATACAAAACGAGCTGCCCTTCTCTGAATTATCTCTAAATAGTCCGTCAGTCCCACCTTGTGTGGATTCCACAATGCGCAGAAACACTCCAAAATAGGGCACACAGGTGTAGTGTAGGCAGTTTCTGTAGTAGAACGCTTGCATCTTCAAAGTGTTCTGCCAACGAAACTTAGTCTTTGGTTCGCTTTCCCTACAATATTTTTGTTTTTTGCAAATGATTGTTAAAGGAAGGGAAGGAAGAAGGATAGGAAAGAAAGGATTGACAGTGGCTGCAATTGTGGATTGATATTAAGCAATGGCGACAAGTGAAAATGTGAGCCGGTCCGGGAATCGAATCCGGGTCTCCCGCTTCGGGCCAGCGGTCGCCTAAACCACTTGGCCATCCGTGCTCGTCTCCCGTCCGTCTCAAATTCTCACAAGTCGCACGCTATGTTTGTAGCGCCCCTATCGTCCATGCCCTCTTACACTCGCCATTACGGATTCTCGTGCGAGGTCGGACGTATGACCGCATCTCCCGAAGCGGGAGACCCGGGTTTGATTCCCGGTCCGGCACACATTTTCACTTGTCGCCATTGCCTAATATCAATGCCCAAATGCAGCCACTGTCAATCCTTTCTTTCATAGCCTTCTTCCTTCCCTTGCTTTAACAATCATTTGCAAATGATTCTTTCGGACGTCCGAAAGAACAGACACCACACCAACACAATAAATATTTTCTTTGTTCTTTCCAGTTTTAGTTGTTCGTAATTGTTACTCCTAGGTATTTAGTTGAAATGACGGCCTGTATATTTGACTGGTTTATCGTGTAAATGAAGTTTAACGGATTTCTTTTGGTAGTCATATGGATGATTTCACACTTCTCACTGTTAAGAGTCAATTGCCATTTTTTGTACCATGCTGAAATCTTAGCTAAATCATTTTGCACTTGCTTTTGTTCTTCTGGTGACATTACTAACCCATAAATGACAGCATCATCTGCGAACAGTCTAAGAGAGCTACTCAGATTGTCTCCTAAATCGTTTATAGAAATAAGGAACAGTAGGGATCCTATAACACTTCCCTGGGGAACGCCAGATATCACTTATGTTCTACTCGATTAATTTCCGTCAATTGCAACGTACTGTGACCTTTCTGACAGGTAATCACGAATTATATCGCACATCTGTGGTGACATTCCATAAGCACGCAATTTGATTAAAAGACTCTTCTGAAGAAGAGTGTGAAAAACCTTCCAGAAATCTAGAAATACGGAGTCTGTTTGACATTCCTTGTTGATATCACTCATAATATCATGTGAGTAAAGAGCTACTTGTGTTTCACAAGAACGATACTTTCTGAAACCGTGTTGACTATGGGTCTTCGAGGTAGTTCATAATATTTGAGCAAAGTACATGTTCTAAACTCCTACTGCAAACCGACGTCGATGATATAGACCTGTAATTTTGCGGATCAATCCTATTGCCTTTCTTGAAGATTGGAGTGACCTCTGAAACTTTCAAGTCTTTGGGTAGGCCCTACGGAACGTTTTCTAAGGGTGCTGTTGTATATAATAATAAGGTATGGGACTATAAATGTTTCACGACGAAAGAGCTGACACCACTTCTGGGGAATACTGTCTCCAATCTTCACGATATTGTTGAATAGTCATGTAGGAATAGCAGCGTGGTCTAAGGCAACATGCTTCGAGCTGGACGGTCGCTCTCGCGGGAGGTTCGAGTCCTCCCTCGGGCATGTGTGTGTGTGTGTGTGTGTGTGTGTGTGTGTGTGTTGTCCTTAATGTAAGTTAGTTTGAGTAGTTTGTAAGTCTATGTACTGATGAGCATATCAGTTTGGTCCAATAGGTTTACAAATATTTCAACATTCGATTGTTGAATATCTTCGTTAACGTTAAAATATTTAACGTGCAGCCCTTTGTCTTCCTCAGGAACCTCATCTCTGCTGTTTGAAGTTTACTTTCTTATCTTTTCGTGATAACCCAGCGTTCGCTTTCGTAGGAACTACTATTACTTTATAGAATTTCAAAAGAGTTTCCTTTTTTACTTGATGGCTCAATGTTCTGCTAATTCCCCGTCAGTCCCACTCTCGTCAGTCGTAGCCTTTGGTTCGTCTTGTCCACGATATTTTCTATGTGTTCACACCAATTAAAGCTGTTCGTAATTGTAATTCCAAGGTATTTAGATGAATTTACGACATGTAGATTTGACTGATTTAACCTGTAAATGAAGTTTAAAGAATTTATTTTTCTGCTCATATGGGTGACTTCACAGTTTTCATTATTCAGAGTCAATTTCCAATTTTTGCACCATGCCGATATCTAAATCATCTTGCAGTTGCTTTTGATCTTTTGGTGACTTTTCTGACCGAGAAATGACACCATCATCCGCGAAGATTCTGAGAGAGCTGCGCACATTATTTCCTACATCGTTTATAAAAATAAGGAACAGTAGGTGCCATATAACACTTCCCTGGGGAACACCAGATATTACTTCTGTTAGGCTATTTATACGTTAGTGCACTCTGTATAGCAGAAACAAACAATGCTAGAAAACATAGTTTGTAACTTCAGGAACATCGAGTTCAAATGTTCAAATGTTTGTATAGCTTATGGGACTTAACTACGGGATCATCAGTCCCTAAGCTTACAAACTACTTAAGAACTACCTTATACTAAGGACGGCACAAATATCCATGTCCGAGGGGGGGATTCGAACCCCCGACCGTAGTGGCCGTGCAGACCGTGACTGGAGCGCCTCAGTCCCCTCGGCCACCGCGGCCGGCGAACATCGAGTATTTAATTTGGGCGGATGCAACAGATCTTGGAAAAATCGTCTCCTTTTTGATAATCATAAATTTTGCCCAGTGTATATTCAGTGTAAAATTGTATTAATCGTAGTGATAAAATGCTTTGAATGTCATATGGCAGAATGTTGTTGTGTGGAAACATATGATCTATTTTGGTCGGTACCTCACCGTAATGATTGATTTTAGACTCACGTGAAGAACTGCGCACTAAATACTACCCTACTTAGTTTCCGACATGTTTTTAAAGATTTGGTTGTGTGTGCAGACTGTCTAAGGAAGGAAGGAAACTTAGGGTTTAACATCCCGTCGACAGCATGGTCATTAGAGACGGAGCTAACGCTCGGTGTTTGGGTAAGAATGGGGAAGGGAATCGGCCGTGCCCTTTCAAAGGAGCCATCCCGGCATTTGCCTGGAGTGATTTAGGGAAATCACGGAAAACCTAAATCTGGATGGACGGAGGTGGATTTGAACCACCATCCTTCCGACTACGAGTCCAGTGTGTTATCACTGCGCCACCTCCCTCGCTGGTTGTGTGTGATAATGCGTATAGGGCGGAGCATTGTTTTAAAATATGTGTAATTGCCGAGTTTCGAACCCGGGTCTCCTGCTCACTAAGTGGTTCCTTCAACCACTGAGCCACCCTGGCACTTAATTAGACACGATGTTGCCTATCTTGCAGTATTTGTAAATATTTCAAGATATTAAATCTATTTTCAATGTTGTTGTTGTTATGGTCTTCAGTCCAGAGACTGGTTTGATGCAGCTCTCCACCCTACTCTATCCTGAGCAAGCCTTTTCATCTCCTCAAAAGAACGGCAACCCACATACACTTGAATCTGCTTACTATACGCGTCTCTTCGACTTATTTTTACTCCACACACTTCCCTCCAATGCTAAATTTACGATTTCCCGATGTCTAAGAATGTGTTCTACCAAACGATCCCTTCTTTTAGTCAGGGTATGCCAAAAATTCCTTTTCTCACCAATTCTGTTCAGTACCTCTTCATTAGTTATGCGATCTACCCACCTAATCTTCAGCATTCTTCTGTAGCACCACATTTCAAAAGCCTCTATTCTCTTCCTGTCCGCACTGCTTATCATCCATGTTTCACTCCCGTACAAGGCAACACCCCACACAAATGCCTTCAGAAAAGACTTCCTTACACTTAAATTAATATTCGATATTAGCAAATTTCTCTTTTTCAAAAATGCTTTTCTTCCCATTGCCATTCTGCATTTTATATCCTCTGTACTGCGACCATCGCATGTTATTTTACTACTCAAGTAACAAAACTCATCTACGACCTTCATTGTTTCGTTACCTAATCTAATTCCTTCAGCATCGCCTGATTTTCTAAGACCGCATTCCATTATTTTTGTTTTGCTCTTGTTGATGTTCATTTTATACGCTCTCTTCAACACACTGTCCATTCCATTTAACTTCCAGGTCCTTTACTGTCTCTGATAGAATTACAATGCCATCAGCAAAACGCAATGTTTTTATTTCTTCCCCCTGAACTTTAATCCCTATTCCAAATTTTTCCTTGCTTTCCTTCACCGCCTGCTCGATGTACAAATTGAATAACATCGGAGAAAGGCTACAACCCTGTCTTACTCCCTTCCCAACTGATGCTTCCCTTTCATGCCCTTCGAGTCTAATAACAGCGGTCTGGCTTTTGTACAAGTTGTAAATAACTCTCCTTTCCCTATATTTTACCCCTGATGACTTCAAAATTTGAAAGAGTGTATTCCAGTCAACATTGTCAAAAGCTTTCTCCAAATCTACAAAAGCTAAAAATGTAGGTTTGCCTTTCCTTAATCTATCTTCTAAGATAAGACTTAAAGTGAGTATTGCCTCCCGGGTTCCCATGTTCCTCCTGAATCCAAACTGATCTCTCCCGAGGTCAGCTTCTACCAGCTTTTCCATTCTCCTGTAGATAATTCGTGTTAAAATTTTGCAACCATGACTTATCAAACTAATGGTTCTGTAATTTTCACACCTATCTGCGCCTGATTTCCTTGGAATGGGGATTATTACATTTTTCTTAAAGTCTGAGGGTATTTCGCCTGTCTCATAAATCCTACACACCAGTTCAAATAGTCTTGTCGTGGCTGGCTCTCCCAGAGACTTTAGTAGCTCTGAGGGTATGTCATCTACTCCTGCAGCCTTGTTCCGACCTAGGTCTTTCAATGCCCTGTCAAATTCATCTCTTAGTATAGTATCTCCTATTTCATCTTGATCTACTTCCTCTTCCCTTCCTACAACATCGTCTCTAAGTTCATTTCCTTTGTAGAGCTGCTCTATATATTCTTTCCACCTTTCAGCTTTCCCTTCTTTGCTGAGACCTGGTTTCCCTTCTGAGTTCTTGATATTCGTAGAGTTGCTTTTCTTGTCCCCAAATGTCTCTTTTATTTTCCTGTAGGCGGTATCTACTATTTTAAATATATTTTTAATTTTTCTGTTACAGTTTTTCATGGCAAGTAAAATTCCACACATCTTTACAAGTGGTTCTATAACGTGCTCACGATTAAGCAATACTTCGTCGGCACTGCACTAGCTTGAAATACGTTATGTTTTTTACCATGGAACATGTAATTGTGTAAATTAATAATGTGCCGGCCGCAGTGGCCGAACGGTCTGCGGCGCGCCAGTCACAGTCTGCAAGACCGCTATGGTCGGGGGTTCAATCCCCCCTCGGGCATGGATGTTTGTGTCGTCTTTAGTATAAGGTAGTTCATTAGTAGCTTGTAAGTTTAGGGACTGATAACCTCGCAGTTAAGTCGCTTAAGCTTAACAAACATTTTTGAATTAATAATATTTAGGTAATATGTTCACAATTTCACCGTGAAACGATATTTACAGGAAGTGCAAAACAGTAAACTAAGAATGGCTGGAGGAGGCCGGACGAGGTGACTGAGGCGCTCCACTCACGGTCTGCACGGCCATTACGGTCGGGGGTTCGAATCCCCCCTCCTCGAGCATGGATACTTGTGCCGTCCTTAGTGTAAGTTAGTTCATAAGTAGTTCGTAAGTTTAGGGACTTATAACCCCGTATTTAAGTCCCATAAGCTCTACAAACATTTTGAATTTTGGTTAGAGGAGAAAAGCAATAGCGAAGAAACATGCATGACTATAAAAAAAATCGCACTGACGTGTTTTATGGCCCACTTTAGATTTGCAGTTTTTGCACCAAAATAATAATCTATATAATAAAAAATTAATTAATAAGAGTGTCTGAAACCCTTTTACGAAAAAAAATTCTAGGTAGTGGCGGGATCCGAACCACAGTCCAACGCATTGCTTACTACGCTACGGCTTACAGTTAAGAGTTGTGTTTTTTAATCTCATACTATTGATGGCCGTTGTTAAATTATGCTAATATGGCATTTGTAGACACTAGATTATTAGTATGAAGAACGACGTGATTTTGTTAATTCTTCAGTGCGCCATTGGTTTGAAATGACAAGGTGCAAGTTACAATAAGAAAATCATCAAATACGCAACGCAAGATGGCGTATGCCAGAGACAGTTCTGGTCGAGGAACGTCACGTGACATCTGCGAACGGCTGGTTTTCGTTAATTTAATGGAAGGTGTCAAAACTTCGTTATTTTTGCAAATATGTCTCAAACGATTCGAAATATGAAAAAAAACATAAGCAAAGTTGTAGAGAATTTTCTCCTCTACAAATTCTACAATTTTCGCGTCAGATGAACGGTTTATTTGCAATTAAAATCACATTACAAACGGCTTCTTTTGGTATTACTAACGCATTTCTTGTCCGAATTATTTCAAAAACCGAGGTTCTGGTCTCTGGTAGCCAACAATTATGTCTGTAAACTTTGGTGCCGATCGGTTGAACGGTTCGACCTAAAAAGTGGGAACACGTTACAGCCAGACAGACATCGTCAAATCGCCGTTATTTTTGCAAATACCTCTGCAACGATGCAAGATATGAAAAAAAATTATAGAGCGAAGTTGTAGAGAATTTTCCCCTCTACCAATTAGGTTAATCAATTTTCTTGTCAGATTAATCGTTCGTTTGCAATTAAAATTATATTACAAATGGCTTTTTTTGGTATTACTATCGTATTTTTTGTCCGAGAAATTCGAAAAGTGAGGTTCTGGTCTCTGGCGGCCTACAATTATGAGTGCAAAATTTGGTGCTGATCGGTTGAACGGTTCGTCTTAAGAACAGGGAACACGTTACGGACAGACAGACGGGCAGACAGACACACATACATCCCAAAATCGCCGTTATTTTTGCAAATATCTCTGAAACGATACGAGATATGAAAAAAAAAAAAAAAAAAAAAAAAAAAAAAAAAAAAAAAAAACAATAGAGAGCAAAGTTGTAGAGAATTTTCTCCTCTACAAATTCGGTTATTCAATTTTCGTGTCAGATGCATGGTTAAGCCGTTATTTTCATTTAAATTTCGACGATCGCAAAGGCCCACTTTTAGTGTTACTATCGTAACCTAAAGTGGGACAAAATAATGCTGCTTGTAAGGAAATTAAAGAAGCCTCTTGAGTAAAGATACACACTTGTAAGGATTTTAAGAGCTCAGATGCTAAGCCAGTATTATGCAAAGTAGGGATTGCTAGAAGGTGGAAGGAATTTATAGAAAGGTTGTAGATAGGAAATTAAGATATTTCTAGGGAAAGTAGATGAAAATGACATGGGACATGTAATAGGGACCTACTGGCAGAATAACTCCACAGAGCGCTTGTAGTAGAATGAAATCGTTGCGAAAACCAACAATAACAAAACTATTCCACATGGAATGTAAGATATCATCTTAGGCCGCGGTGGAGTAGCCTAGCAGTCTAAGGCATCTCGCTGCGGAGCACGCGGTTGCTCGCCGTCGGAGGTACGAGTCCTCCCTGGAGCATGTGTGTGAGTGTGTGTGTGTGTGTGTGTGTGTGTGTGTGTGTGTGTGTGTGTATGTGTGTGTGTGTGTGTGTGTTGTCCTTAGGTTATTTTACCTTAGTTTAAGTAGTTTGTAAGCTACGGACTGATGACCACGCAGTTTGGTCCGATAGATTTACAAACATTTGAACATTTAAGATACATTAGCTATGCGAAGTATTGTCAGATTTTAAGGAAAGTAGTGGTTGTAATTCTCAAGAAAGCAGGTCCTAGCATCTGTCAATAACACGCAACCATCAGTTTAATTAGTTGTGGTAGCAAACACTGACGCGGTGGCCGAGGGGACTAAGGCGCTCCAGTCATGGTCCGCACGGCCACTACGGACGGGGGTTCGAATCCCCCCTCGGGCATGGATATTTGTGCCGTCCTTAGGATAAGCTAGTTGATAAGTAGTTTGTAAGTTTAGGGACTGATGACCCCGTAGTTAAGTCCCATAAGCTTAACAAACATTTGAACATTTTTGAAACACTGACGCGAATTATTTACTACACAACGACAAAGTTCAGTTTGGATTCTGCGAGATGAATGCGATCATAACCACGAAACAACTCATCTTAAGAAGATAAAATGCTGAATAGTAGCGTACGTAAACATTTTCTTGAGAAGGAAAACGCGTAGTTTTAACAATAGATGTCGTGGTTCTGACCTCCATTGCAAAGGCGTTAAAAGAAGGCATAATAATAATTTCGTTTGGCTCATTGGCCTGGTGCAAGTCTTTCCATGTGGTGACAGCGTTATCATCATGTGATTTAGCCACGGTGGCTTTGAACAGAATTGTAGTGACATTTGGTAAAAATGTGAGATCATAAACGCACCTTAAACCTTTCATAAAATTCTGTGCTCTGGCCTTTATTTTATACTTCCTATTTGTATCGTCGCCGAGATCAAGGATGCCTTCGTAAGGAGCTTTTCTTTCGCGCTATTACATAGGGAGAATGTAGGCACCTCTGAGCCAAAATTCGAACTTCTGAGTCAGTACGGGGTCAATTACAGTGTTTTAATTTGTTGCTCACGAAGGACAACTTTTATCGCGAACTCGAGGAACCACATGTAACGTTTCTTAAAATAACACTCGATCATAAAAAAAAAATAAAAAAAAACCAATGGTCCATGTTATTTGCGTGAAAAACATTGTATTAAACCATGAGCTACATTTTAAAACTTGCAACAGCAATGTGTTTTTGATGTGACTACCAAGGGGTGTGGATAGTTTGTGCTTACCCTATAAAAATCTTGGTAATTGTTGTTCGTTTATGATTACAACATGCTTTTTGAAGGTTACTGATGCATATGTCTAGAACCTGAATATATCTTTAGCATACTCGTAACAATGCTAGCACAATTTCTAAAAAGTGTTCTACTAAGAGGGAGGCGCCTTAAAACCACTACAAAAAGAAATTTTTAAAATACATTTTTCGTTAATTGTTCATTTGCACTCACAATATACTTAAAGAGAAACTGATGTGTAAATAGGTCCTGAAACTAAAAATATTGAAAATGACGTTCACTGTGAATGTCGCATTTATTATTTAAACTTAAACTTTGTGTAAAGTTTAAAAAATTGAAGACATTTATGGAATATAATAGAAGACTTCATGATAAACAATAAATTAATTTTTTCCCTTTTTTAGAATATAATGTACTTGGCTATATTACCATATTTCCAGACGGTGGGCATAAAGTGACCTCCATCCCATTGGTTTTGCGAAAATCAAATGTTCAAATGTTTGTAAAGCCTATGAGACTTAACTGCTGGGTCATCAGTCCCTAAACCTACATACTACTTATGAACTAGCTTATACTAAAGACGGCACAAACATCCATGCCCGAGGGGGGATTCGAACCCCCGACGAGGAACTGCCTCGCGCATCGTAGTATAGCGCCTCAATGCGCTCGGCCGCTCCGTCGCGGCTTGGTTTTGCGACCGTTATTACAGGTATCAATAACATGATAGATAAATATACTTAATTCAGTGAGGTTAGTGTCATGATATTTTCAGTCAACGGTGCTAAAAATTCTCAGCTTATTTGAGGGGCCGGCCGCGGTGGCCGAGGGGACTGAGGCGCTCCAGTCACGGTCTGCACGACCACTACGGTCGTGGGTTCGAATCCCCTCTCGGGCATGGATATTTGTGCCGTCCTTAGTATAAGGTAGTTGATAAGTAGTTTGTAAGTTGAGGGACTGATCACCCCGTAGTTAAGTCCCATAAGCTTACCAAACATCTGAACATTTTTTATTTGAGGGCTATTTATAATACCGCAAAACACAGATAACCTACAGTACTCAAAAGTGCAGATGCGGGGTTCCGATGAAGGGCTTAAAGTGGAAGAGAACACTGCGCTCACCTTAGTAAAGCTACGATTTGACATTCAAATTCACTTTCGCACTGACGAAGTCCAATACCAAAAGCCACACAGTTTCATTTGATGATACGGGTATAATCTGTTTTGACGCCACCGTACAACTGTGTCTTGATCAAATATTGAGACAAATCACGCACTAGTTGTTAATTTAATAATTTTTTTTGTCAGTACGATATGTTTCGGGACTATCTTAGCTGATTTTCGAAGCACGTATTAAAATACGACGCTATTAATTTGATGACTACCGAATCAATATGCCATGTAATGCTGCTTTCTTATGAAAATGGGTGTTGCGTATTAAAGTTAAGGTTGGAGACCACAAATGAAATTTTACCAGGTAGCGAAATATTTTTAAATGAAAATACTGAGCAATTTTGACAAGGAAAAGACAATTTAAACAAAATTATTGGATTCCGCCATTAAATGGTAGCGGTCGTAATTTCGGTAGCAAATACAACACCAGAAAGCAACATTACAGAAGAAGTCTGCGGAATCTAAATTTTACCTTATTGAGAGCTGGTACTAATGTTTCGGTCATATTCTGTAGTGATTCTAGATAAGATGGCTGGAATATTACATCGATAAATTGATGCTGGGATTGTGCGTTTCGTTTACTATTGTTCTATGACCGCGTTGAAAATTAATCATGACAGTCACAAAAAATTGCAAAATTATCGGACTTCATAAACATCGCGAAGATTTTTCTGCAGGAATTAAAATGTAATAAACCATTCATAGACACGAAATAAATAAAAGTTGCACAGAGAATGTTCTAGTACAATCGCGAAACAAATCGCAATGATATCCGAGCATCACTTTATGAAGTACTGGATCTGCTGAAAATAAATAACTTTAAAATTAGTGAGAATGGAGAAGGGATTGTTAGTAAGTAAGATATTTCAAATTAACTGTGGGGGTTTATTGAAATTAATAAAAAAACTAAGCTCACACTTACATTAATTAGACAAAAACCTGAAACACGTCCAAACACATGAAGGAGAAGAAAGTAAGTGACAAACAGTTCCGCTTTCTCCCTTCAGCTTGTTGCAAAAAAATTTTGAACGTGACAAATGTCATATGTTTATCGATACGCTGCCAGAGAGAGGCAGAAGTCAGCGACAAGCACCGCACAAGTTATTTAAAAAAAAAAAAAAAAAAAAAAAAAAAAAAAAAAAAAAAAAAAAAAAAAAAAAAAAAAAAAAAAAAACCACATTCCTTACTGTATTACTACAGCCATTCACAGAATAATGCGTGTTCAAATGTTTGTTCGTACCAAACTACTGTGGTCATCGGTCCCTAGACTTACTTATACTAAAGACAGCACTAACATCCATGCCCGAGAGAGGATTCGAACCTCCCATGCGGGAGGCCGCGTGATCCGCAACGTGGCGCTCCAGACCGCTCGGCTACTCCCGCGCGGCCGGCCACAGAATTACATACCTGAAAAAAATATAAACTGCCATCAGGCAACGTCATCAATAATAAACATGCAGCATATGTGCTTTGTCAACAAATACTCCTAGTCTAAACGAAAACATTCCTACTGTGAGGAACAGGTGTGGATTAAAGGTTATTGTGACAGTTTTTTTCCCCTTTATTTTTATTTTAATACCCATACACAAACATACAGGTAAGATGCCAGCAGCCTCCTACGCTACTCATCAGCCTCATGACTTTACAGAAATAATCAAGAAGGAAGAAACAATGGTAACAAAGAAGTTAAAATTGGTGAGCATGATAGTATGTGAGTGAAACGTGGACGATGAGGAGTTCAGATAAAAAGACGATAGAAGCTTTTAAAATGTGGTGCTACAGACCTTAAAATGCACATTGCAGGGAAGTTAAAAGCCTGTGCCACGGCGACGTTAAAAAATACATATTAAGACGAAACACTGGTAGGGTTACCAAATCATCCGGTTTATCCGGGTTCCACCCGGTTTTTAATGTTCTACTTCAACCCTCGGTTGCAAATTCATAAAACAGAAGAAACCCCCAAATTTTGCATTTTATGTCTAGGCGAAAATATACTGTATTGGAAGTGTAAGCCGTCCTGAGTGTGCAATAAGCAACACAATGCTAGAAATAAATTCGTTACCTTAAACTTAAACGCTTCTTCACTTAATGTGACAATGGCCAAAATGTTATTGTGTTCACAAAATATATGAATCTTTTTTATTCTGATTATAACAATTACTTTAGCAAATGGATGAGCCTTCTTGCCACTCCTGCTTAGCCATTTTGCACTTTCTGTCAATCTCATTTCATAGTCGTCTGTACTCCATTTTGCCTGTTTCATTTACTGCATTTTTATACTTTCTCCTCTCATCGATTAAATTTAGTATCTCCTGTGATATCCAACGATTTTTTGTAGTTCTTGCCTTCCTACCTATTTTGTCCTCTGCTGCCTTCACTATTTCATCTCTCAATGCTACCCATTCCTCCTCCTAACATTATCGCTGGATATATTTCGTAAACCACATCAAATACTGACGAACCGATTCAACAGACCGAACTTGAGGAGAGGGGCTAGTGTAATTGGTTAATACAAACCACAAAAAATGCACGGAAGTATGTTTTTTTAACACAAACCTACGTTTTTTTTAATGGAACCCCGTTAGTTTTGTTAGCACATCTGAACATACAAACAAATACGTAATCAGTGCCATTTGTTGCATTGTAAAATGTTAATTACATCCGGAGATATTGTAACCTAAAGTTGACGCTTGAGTACCACTCCTCCGCTGTTCGATCGTGTATATCGGAGAGCACCGAAATAAGTAGAGATCCAAAGGGAACGGTGATGTACCTTAGGCACAGAAGAGACTAGAACAGCACATTACGTCCACATGCTAACACCTTTATTGGTCTATTTCACTGACGCACATGTACATTACCATGAGGGGTGAGGTACACGTACACACTTGGTTTCCGTTTTCAATTACGGAGTGGAATACAGTGTGTCCTGACACGTCAGGGCCATAGATGTTCAAAGTGGTGACCATCATTTGCTGTACACAATTGCAATCTATGGCGTAATGTATGTCGTACACGCCGCACTACATGTGGTGTAATGTCGCCGCAGACTGTCACAATACGTTGTTTCATATCCTCTGCGATTGTAGGCACATCACGGTTCACATTCTCCTTTAACGTACCCCACAGAAAGAAGTCCAGAGGTGTAAGATCAGAACGGGCTGGCCAATTTATGAGTCCTTCACGCCCGTCGAACATCCTGTAAAGGGTCATCCTAGTGTTAATTGCGGAATGTGCAGGTGCACCATCATGCTGATACCACATACGTCGACGCGTTTCCAGTGGGACATTTTCGAGCAACGTTGGCAGATCATTGTGTAGAAACGCGATGTATGTTGTAGCTGTTTGAGCCCCTGCAATGAAGTGAGGTCCAATGAGGTGGTCGCCAATGATTCCGCAGCATACATTTACAGTCCACGGTCGCTATCGCTCTACCTGTCGGAGCCAGAGAGGATTGTCCAGACCAGTAATGCATGCTCTGTAGATTCACTACCCCGTGGTTTGTGAAACCCGCTTCATCGGTAAACAGGTAGATCTGCAACGCATTCTCTGTTAATGCCCATTGACAGAATTGCACTCGATGATTAAAGTCATCATCATGTAATTGCTGATGTAGCGACACATGAAACGGGTGAAAGAGGTGACGATGCAGTATGCGCTTGACACTACTTTGGCTCAGTCCACCGGCTCGGACAATGTCCCATGTACTCCTGTGTAGGTTCACGGCAACAGCAGCTAACTCACCAACTGCACCCACTTGTCCTGTGACAGGCCTGTTACGGACCCGTTTGCGTGCTACGACTATACCTATTGCATACAGTTGGTGGCAGATGTTTTTAAATGTGCGGCACGTTGGATGCTCTCTGCCCGGGTACCGTTCTGCGTACACCCTGCAGGCTTCAGCTGCATTTTGTCGACGCTCACCATAGATGAGTATCATCTCCGCCTTTTCAGAGTTCAAATACACCATGGTCACAGTTCCTACAACACTACACTATCACAGGCGTCTGGTAACACAGTGTATTGCAGTTAGTCTGCCTCCAAAGACGAATGCAGAATAACAAAAGCAGCAAGCGCTACGTGCGGATACTGCGACAGCTAGACCAAACCACGACTGTGCACTACATCTACACTCGTAAACACGGTCGTCATCGTAAACATGTCCCTGCAGATGCTGCTCGCCGACCGTGGCCCGTGTTTGTTACAACACGCAACTGAACGCGGAGGTTTCAAGTCAACTTTAGGTTACAATATCTCTTAATGGAATTAACATTTTACAATGCAACCAACGGCACTGATTACGTATTTGTTTATATGTTCAGATGTGCTAACAAAAATAACGGGTTTCCATTTATGAAAACGTAGGTTTGTGTTAAAAAACATACTTCCGTGAATTTTTGATGGTTTGTATTAACCAATTACACTAGCTCCTCTCCTCATGTTCGGTCTGTGGAATCGGTTCGTCAGTATTTGATGTGGTTTACGAAATATATCCAGCAGTAATGTTAGGTGACTCACCCTGTATACAACATTTCGTAATGATGTGAAACGTGTCAGTCCAGTAAATGTTGCCTACACTTGACAATCAATATTTTAAGGATTCTTTATGAAATTTTTTTTTATTTTTAAAATTTTTTTAAAAGTTTATCTAAAAATTCATCTACATTGTAGAAGGAGTTGCCAATCCAGAAATTCCTTTAATTTCTTTTTAAATACTAGTTAGCTCTCTCTCAGACTTTTGATGCTACTTGGTAAGTGACCAAAGAATTGTGGCAGCATGATTCACCCCTTTCTGAGCCAAAGTTAGATTTAACCTTGAATAGTGAATATCATCCTTTCTCCTAGTGTTGTAACTATGTACGCTGCTATTACTTTTGACTTGGGTCGGATTGCTAATAAAAAATTTCATGAATGAATATATGTATTGTGAAACTACAGTGAAGATCCCTAGATCCCTAAATAAATGTCTGCAGGATGCTCTTGGGTGGCCTCCAGCAATTATTCTGATTACACGCTTTTGTGCAATGAATACTTTTTTATTCAATGTTGAATTGCCCCAGAATATGATCCCATATGAAAGCAATGAATGAAAATAGGCGTAGTAAACTAATTTACTAATTTGCAATGACTCTGATAGCATAAGTAGCTAAACTCAAACGTTTCAGGAGATCTTCAATATGTTTTTTCTAATTCAGTCCCTCGTCAATGCAAACACCTAAAAATTTTGAATATTCTACCTTAGCTACATATTTATGCTCAAAGTCTAAATTTATTAATGGTGACATGTCATTTACTGTATGAAACTCTATATACTGGGTTTTATCAAAGTTTAATGAGAGTCCATTTGTAGAGAACGAATTAATAACTTTCTGAAAGATATCATTTACAATTTGATCAGTTAATTCCTGCTTGTCAGGTGTGATAGCTATACTTGTATCACCAGCAAAAAGTACTAGCTTAGCATCTTCGTGACTGTAGAATATATATATTAAGAACAGCAAGGGACCTAAAACCGAACCTTGTGGGACCCCATTATTGATAACTCCACAGTTAGAGGAATTAATTGTTTCGTCTATATCACGTGAACTGCTTATTTCAACTTTTTGCACTCTTCTGGTTGAGTATGACTTAAACCATTTGTGCACTGGCCCACTCATACGACAATATTTAAGCTTATCTAGAAGTTATCCATGATTTACACAATCAAAAGCCTTTGAGAGACCACAAAAAATCCCAACTGGTGATGTCTGGTTATTCAAAGCATTTAATATGCTATTAATGGTTTTCCAAATACCTAACCTACTTAACCATCGTTTTAGGGGACGATAAGGTGTTCAGTTCGCATACATACACAAACAAAAACAGACACAACACGTGGAATTAGAGATCCTAAAATGTTTTGTATAAGTGAATTCGAAAACGAAAAGTATATGGGTCACAGTGATATTCGAAACCGCGACTCCATAGACGAGCGAGGTCAGAACGCTACCACCTGTGCTGCAACTGTTTTAATTATTGGTACTTATGTGTACTTCAAAGTCGATTTTCTGGAGAAATTTTGAGAGTTACGTTGAATGGCTTTGACTGATTGTTATTTACGTTCTGAACTTCACGTAACATAAATATGAAGAAATTCTAAAATCCGACACCCAAGTGGTCTCCTTATGAGTAGAAAGGCAGTGGACAAAATAATTCAGTGCAGTGAAATTCGTAAAGAAGCAGTCAACAATCCGAAGATTGGTTTGAACACCACAGTGCTTTACTAGGCATGGTCCTGTTTGGAGGTGGTATGCCGTTGCCTTCCTCCGACCTTCGAACTGACTTAAGTATCAAAAACGTATAAGCTACGTCCAAAGTCACCTGAACTTGACAAGGAACCTCCATCAAAGATTCCCCATGAGTCATTTGATTTAAAAAAACTTATGTATTCTCTGGTCGCAAGTGTGTTGATGTTTCTAAATGCAGGAACCCAGCTGAAGAGAAATGGAGTTCAGTACAGAAACTTGAACCGATGAAGACGACCTCCACACATAAGAAAGTTATCAACTTGTAATGTGATGACACTGATGACCTTTTTTTCCCTTTCTTGTTCAGTAGCCAACCGAGTCGGCAGGCTGGCAGCAGCATCGTATGCTGCTCTTCAGCCATGAGAATACGTTAATATGACATGACGTTGTGAACAACAGGATTCGAAGTTAAATACGTGGAGATATATATGATCAGAGGAAGAGATAGGTGGTTTTAAAACAAAACAAAGGTGTACATACTGCGGACATCATAGATATAAACAAGGTGATGCAAACACACGCTCCAGTTAAAAATAGTCGCTGCCACGGCGGCGGTTAAAAATCACACTTAGAACACACATTGGAAGACACCATGCGAAGACACTGATTAAAATTGTCGTTTCACCATCGTTGTTGGGCGATGCACTGATTAAAAACACGAATACACTATTGCACAGTACGCTAAACAATACTGTTCAAAAATTTCACGAAGGCCCCCACAGGGGGGAGGTGGGATGGTGGGAGGAGAGGAGGAGGAAAGGTAGGGATTGTGGAGACTCAGGGGTGTGGGATGGGGAATAACCAAGCGTGGGGAGGGAAAAGGAGGGACGGGGGAGAGGGGGTCCTGATGCTACGGGAGGGGATCAGGGTAGATACGAGGGGTAAAGGGTGTCATCCAGTATGGGAAGGGTGCGGAAGTTGCCCTGGGAGAGGATATGGAGTGTGTGCAGGTGGAGGGAGGGGGGATACAGTGATGTAGGCGTGGCAGAGGTCCAAGATTGGTGAGGATAGGGGAGACCATGGGTTGTGGGAGTCTATTTTACTGGAAGTGTACAGGATCCACAGGTGTTGCAGGATGTGATGGAAGGCGATAAGGTCGTAAAGGATCCACATGGGGGAGGGGAGTCGGATACAGTAAGGCAGAGGGCTTGGCGTTTGAGAATTTGTAGGGTTTGGTAAAAGGTGGCGGATACCCAGGCGGGGTGAAAGGAACAGAGGTTTGGGCACATGATGGATTTGTAGGTGTGGAGGATGGTGGAGGGGTTCAGTCCCGATGTCCAGCTGGCGATGCGTTTGAGGAGGTTAAGACGGGGCATTGCTTTTTCGTGTATGGTTTTGAGGTGTGGGGTCCGGGAGAGGTTGCGATCAAGGGTGAGGCCTAGGTATTTTAGGGTGGGGGTGTGACAGATAGCACTGACTTGGAGGGTGAGGTAGAAATCTGGGAGGCGCAAGGAGGGGGTGGTACGACCTATAATGATAGCCTGGGATTTGTCAGGATTGACAGAGAGGAGCCCTTGATTTCACCAGGCTGCGAACTCCGTGAGGTGAGATTGGAGCAAAATTTGGGCTTGGGCAAGTGAGGGGGCGAGGGCTAGGAAGGCGGTGTCGTCAGCATATCGGAGGAGATAGATGGGAGGCTGAGGTTGGGGCATGTCGGCAGAGTATATAAGGTACAGGAAAGGGGAGAGGACGGATCCTTGCGGCACCTCGGCCGAGGGGTAAAACAAGAGGGAGTTGGAATAGCAGACAGTGGCGTAAGATGGGGCGGTGGGTGACGAAGTATGCAATGAGGCGGACATAGTTAATAGGAAGGGTATAGAGTTGGAGCTTGAAAAGGACACCGCAATGCCAGACACGGTCATAGGCTTTTTCAATGTCTAGGGATATAAAAATTGCGGACCGACGGGAATTTAGCTGGACGGATAGGAAATGGATGATGCGAAGGAGACTGATGATAAAATTGTTCTAAGATTTGCAGAGACTATCCATATACTGGTGATGCAGAACGCCAAATTATTTACTAGGTTACGTTGTATTTTAGCTCAAGGTAAATAGTAGTATTCAGTTGGACGAACAACGGTGTCCATTTCCAGAACCACAACTGAAAAAATGTATATTATGATAATCGCTTATTATTGACGATAAAGTGATCTGCACAAAATTTGCCTTGCTATCTGAGTAAAGGGTCTCAACGCCATCCTTTCCTTAGTCACTACTTTGTGATTATCCTACCCTATATCAAAATCATGTAAATCAGGGTGCAGAGTCTATTTATGCAAATAAAATTGAAATAGTATCAAGTTTTTCAAAACACAGTCTTCGCTTTCTGTTTAATTGAAATATGAAAGCAGTGGAGGCCGCTGTAAATGTTGTATTATGCACCAAAAAAGGGTGTTCTCCTTTCAATAAAGATCGTTCTCCTCTCAATAACTGACTTAGGTCATGAACTACAATGAGTTGACCCTCGTGTGACAGTTTCATTTAAAAGTCGGGAATAGGGATAGAACATGGTATGCTGTTACAAAGCATCAAAATTCAAGTGTCTATTGTTGCATTTTTGCTTGAATGTCATCAGTTCGCTCACTGGGGATAGGTGTGTAAAGCTGTTATTGTTGACGGAATGTGATGCCTCATTGACCCTTGTTTAAAAAAAAAAATTATTGACTAAGTCCTAACGAAAGACAATGGCATTTTGAACATAATGCTTCGCATCTGGTGATTAAGAAATATTGTGCACTAAACTTCGCCAGTAGTCTGTCTATAGCAACAGGTATTTATTACCAATAACTGAACAGGGCATGCAAAACTACATCACTTGTTGCTACAACAATCAAAAGTATCAGTGAGTTTGTTTGGGAAATCATGACTCACAAAATTCTTGTTGTGACCTTTCGCCCTTAAACGATTTGCCTATCCCGCGCCTTATCGTACAACAAATTGCTTTCTGGACGAATTAGCATTGCAAACCTAAATAAATGTCATTTTAATGCAGACCCAATAGGTTTCTAGAGGCGAGATATCATCGAACTTCCTAATAATTGTCACACTGTTACAGATTATAGGAGAGAATAAGACGTCAATTCTGTATTTCTCTCTGTTGTTTACTGCTGTGTTCAATAAACTATTGTAAAGTGCTAAAAAAAAGTAACACTTCAATAATCTTACGCCGAAAGTCTAATGAAACCTACTTCTTTGTAACTCGACTCGAATTAATAAGATATTATCCATTCTGGACTTTGAAACGGTATGTGTTTTGTGCTGTCCTATGTCAAACTGACACGTATGCGAATTGGTATTTCATAGTTATAATTTACTAGCTAAAACCCGCGGCTCCGCTCGCGTGTTGGTTGATTATGATAGATAAGCTATCTTTCAGTAGTGTGCTATGAGATCAAATCACACGTAAAAATGCACTCGTTTCGAAGAATCCAAACACGAAATTCAACAATAACGATTATAATATCACAGACCGATCACTTAATGTAATGCGCGAAACGTCAAATCGATTTTTTAAATGTATTATAAGTAAATTCTTTTTTACTGCTTTATTTATTTATTCTTATATTTTCTTATTCGTATGCTTATCCTTACAGAGAAAGAACTGAACAGTCGCGACACTCACTGCTGTGAGAGTTGTTACCAACTGACAGTTCAACGACACTAGCGCTCCTAGCGGTGGGTAAGCCGCCGAAAGAGTGATGTTTGTTTATAATTATTTGTGTACGTAATTAACGAAATAGTTAATATAATTTTTGTGTTACAAGCATTAGTAATATATCAAGAGACATACTTAATACGGAAATCAATGTAAAAACAGTCGAACTCAACTGATTCAATGGTATAACGAAGAACATCGTCATGAACCAATACTTACGAATATGTGTATATTTGCAGCTTATTCCGCTGAAAGTAAGTAGAATATAAACATAATAGAAACATAAATTTCTATTTTGGTTTGTTCTTACTATGACAAAGAGGTTTTTTACACGTATCATAGTGGTATAGGGTCTAATGATTCGCACATTTTTAGGCTTCACTCGTCTTTATTATAATCGCATATTCTTTTGAGTGTGATTACTTTAGCTTAAGAAGACAATGTCTTGAAGATTCTTGCCGTTTGTGGTTAAGCTGTAGCAACAATTGTGGAATTGGGTTCTTCTTTGTTGAACACAGTTTGATTGCTTTTTCAGTTTTCTTGTCACGTTTCTGATGTTTTCCTTCAGCTACAGTTGTGGTGGCTGATTTGGTACGTTAAATGCAGTAGTTATTGCATTCTACATTCGTTTCCTGCGTTCCACCCTCACCGATTTCACTGGGATCGGAATGGAGAAACGTTAACGTTCTTTAGAAGAAAAAAACACGTCTTTCTGCCAAAGGGCGGGTATTCGGTGTTTCCTAGCATTTTTTTCTATTTTAATAGTAAATTAAATTATGCAGTATAACCCTGTGGGTTACAAGATAACATTAAATAAACTGTGCCGCAATGTACCGTTTCCAACCTTGTCACGGATCTTAGAAAACCTAAGAAACACATAGGTGGAGCTATTTTTAAGTTATTACCTATTTTATGATATTACATACGTTTCCTAATGTATAAAATGTATTAAAATCAATATAAACGATACTATTCGCACTCATCCACTATCGTATTCATAAAAGTAGCTTGCCCTCCGCTTGGAGCGCTGCTGTCGCAGTGTATAACAAAAATCTGCGGGAGTGTCGTGACTGTATATGTTAGACTGTGATTATAGTACGCATAGATCAAAGTTATGGTCTGTGGCATCACCATTGATCTCTATACTCTCTGGATGTTGAACTTCAGTTTTATTAGCGTGCCAGTCATAGATATTCATATTTAGTTTCTTGCCAAATTCAAACATGGCTGCTAAGAAGCATTTAAAGAAAAAGAGAAGAAAATATGTTTCGATTCCGTTCCCATATCAGCCTACAACATCGAAAATTGAATTATATTCCAAGTCAAGAGGTAAGCAACCAATTCTTAGTCACGTAATAACTGATGGAAACTCGTTTGCCAAATTTAAACATGGCGGACAATTCGAAATCGTGTGCAAAACATATTAATGTGCAGGCACGCTGCAATTCAATGCTCTGACACCAGAGTTATACATCCAGTTTGTATAGAGATCACTGGGCATCACGTTTCGCTGTATGTAACCTCCTTGCTATAGAGTCACAAACGTCATCGCTCGCCTTCAGTCCGATTTTTTAAAATAATTTGACGAATTTCAACCACCACATCTTCCACCCCCTTATAGCTATCGGCATGAAACTGCTATGCCGTACAACGGGAGACTTCGAACAACAATTACACACAGACCATTCGTTTGCGTTTTGTAGTTTTCGCTGCAGAGCGAAATATGACACACACACACACACACGCGCGCGCGCGCGCGCGCGTAGATTTTTATATACACCGATAACATTCCATCCCAATATACCCCACCCTTTTATCATTATCAACTCTCAGGCAACAATGCATCAAAACCATTTTCAAAGAGTAATTTTTGTTCCGCATTTCGCGTTACATTCTTCAAATTACTAAATATCTATCAGATCGCTATTAAACCGTGCCTAAAACCTTCCTCAGGTATAAATTAGCAACTGTACAAATATTTAAGTCTCCGCGTCTTGTCGTTCGGACGTGATAAGGGTACACCGAACAGACATTCACATGAATATATATATATAGATAAATATCTATCCCATCGCCATAAAACCGTGCCTAAAGCGTCCCCCGGATAGACATTAGTAACTGTACAAATTTTTATCTCTTTATCTCTTGTGGTTCAGACGTGATAAACGTACACCGAACAGACATTCACATTTATAGATTTATTGGTTTTTGGAACTGACTGCCTGTGGCTTGGCTTAGTCATGGGTTTGCGAATGGTTTGGACGGGACAGCAGTGAGTGTGAATTATGATGTAGTATACTGTTACAATTGTTTTTCACTACCAAAACGAGATGACCTACCCAAAAGAAAGAAAAAAAGACACTGCCAGAAAGATGCAAGCATATGGCATTTCACTGAGATTAACTGATATATTATGGGCCTCTGTTACTTGTGGGGTAGCAGGCTGTGGATGCTATTCACCCACTACTGAGTAACTCTTTCACAAACAGAAAATAAGTCTGAGAAGCAATCCGACGTAGTAGTAACTGATCGTCGTGAAGCAGCAGCTTACTGATAGTCTCTGCAAATACTAGAACTATCTGCCTATTTGTACCGTCATATTACACACTAATATTTTAAATGTGTTTATTTCCGTCAGCAGTTGCAATATAATTGTTTAATTATATATTTCGTTTACTTGGGTCATCTTCAGTACTAATTGGTACTGGTTCCAATTAGTACTCAGACGAGTTGCGGACGCAACTATAAGATCTGAAGATGATCCAAGTGATCGAAACATGTAATTAAACAATTATATTACAACTGTTGACGGAAATAAACACATTTAAAATAACACAGTGCAGTTGCGAATACTCTCCAGTCGATCATGTCGACTATAATAAAAATACACACTAATAAATCATCTCTTATCGCAGGACAGAGACATTGTTCATATAATGATGCCACAGTCTAACACATACAGTCACGACACTCCCACAGATTTTTGTTATACGCTGCGATAGCAGCGCTCCAAGCGGCCGGCAAGCTACGTTTCTGAATACGATAGTCGATGAGTGCGAATACTATCGTTTAGATTGACTTCAGCATACTTTTTACATTAGGGAACTTATCTAGTGCCTTATAAATAGGTAATAATTTAAATATAGCTCCCCATTTGTCTTTCTTAGGTTTCATAAGATCCCTGATAAAGTACGAATCGGTACATTACAGGACAGTTAATTTACAATCATCCTTTAACCTACAGGCTTTTAAATGAGTAATTTCATTTTCTATTAAAAATAAAAATGCGTAGGAAACACCAGGAGACATTCCCTTTAGCAGAGAGACGTCAATTTCTACGCAGGAACGTTAAGTATTCTTCATTACAATTCCAGTAAAATCGGTGAGGTGGAACATAGGAAACGTATATATAATGTAATAAATACGGTATTTAACATACCAAATCAACCATCACAGCTGAAGCTGAAGGAAAAACGTCACAGACGTGGCAATAAAACGATAAAAGCAACCAAACTGTTTTCCAACAAAGAAAAACCCAATTCCACAATTGTTGCTACATCTGAACCACAAACGGCAAGAATCATCAAAACATTGGTTTTTTAAAGCTAAAGTAATTACACTTATAAGAATATGGACGTATAAGAAAGACAAGTAACGTGTAAAAATGTGAGAATCATTAAGACTCCACACCGAATTGATACACGTCAAAAACTGGCTGTCATAGTAAGAACAGACCATAATAGAAATTTATTATGCCATTGTGTTTATATGCAACTTATTTTCAGCGGAATAAGCTGCAAATATACATAGATTCGTAAGTATTTGTTCATGACAGAGTTGTTCTTTATACCATTGATTCATTTAAATGAGGCTGTTTTTACATTAATTTCTGTATTATGTTTGTCTCTCGATATTTTATTAATGTTTGTAACGCAAAAATTATGGTAAGTATTTCGTTAATTACGTACAAAAGCGGTTATAAACAAACATCACTATTTCGGCAGCTTCCCCACCGCTAGGAGCGCTAGTGTCGCATCAACTGTTAGTTGGTAACAACTTTTACAGCAGTGAGTGTCGTGACTGTATATCTTAGACTGTGCTGATACCATTAGGGAGACAGTTAATAGCATCGCTTGTGGTGAACTGCACAGAAAATTAGCAAAACGCTCTGCTTGTTGAACGTATTGTTAACTCGGTATCTATAAAAGCATAATACAAGTTGAAAAGCTTTTTCATTAGACTTTCGTCGTAAGGTTATTGAAGTGTTACTTTTTATTAGCACTTCCGTTAATTTATTTAACACAACAGTAAACATTAGAGACAAATTCAGCATTGGCAACTTATTCACTACTATAGTCTGAAACAGTGTGACAATTATCAGGAAGTTCGTCGATTACACGCCTCTAGAAACATAATGTCTTCTGCAATAAATTTAAAATGTGGAAAATAGTCCTCATTTTTCAACATAAAATATAGAAAGTGTCCATTTTGCATTCGAAAAACTTGTAAGCCTACCCCATGGTTACTAGCGGTTTCTTTCCCACACTGTAAAGTTTCGTATCTGATATTCCCAGTTGAGTGGCCGACACCGCAAAAACATCATCCGCGTGGTAGCATTCGTATCACAACTTTCCATCTGTGCTTAAAACGTTAAATGTCAATCGATTCTTTACCTAAGCCAGTGCCGTATATAAGGGGAAGGCCAATGGGGCCTGCGTCTCCCCCTGCTGGAAAATAATAATAATAATAAAAAAAGGTACGACATCTGAATTATTTTACTGAATTATGCTTGAAGACATTGCCGTTTTTGGATACTCTGATCCATGGTTAAGCCGTATTCAGAAGAGGCATAACACACACACACACACACACACACACACACACACACACACACACATATATATATATATATATACGAAAGTTTTCCTCATTCTTAGCTATACATTAATACTGCCACCCCACACCCTGAAAGTATATATATATATATATATATATATATATATATATATATATATATATATATATATATATATATGAATGTTGACGGGCATGAAAGGGATGCAGTGGTTGGAAAGGGAGTAAGACAGGGTTGTAGTCTTTCTCCATTGTTATTCAATTTGTACATTGAGCAAGCCATAAAGGAAAGCAAGGAGAAATTTGGTGAAGGAATTAAAGTTCAGGGGGAAGAATTAAAAACATTGCGTTTTGCCGACGACATAGTAATTCTGTCAGATACAGCAAAGGACCTGGAAGAGCAATTGAACGGAATGGACAGTGTGCTGAAAGGAGCATATAAGATGAACATTAACAAGAGCAAAACTAGGGTAATGGAGTGCAGTGTAAGAAAATCAGGTGATGGCTGAAGGAATTAGATTGGGAAACGAAGCAATAAAGGAGGTAGATGAGTTTTGTTACTTGGGCAGTAAAATAACAAATGATGGTCGCAGTACAGAGGATATAAAATGCAGAATGGCAATGGGTAGAAAAGCGTTCTTGAAAAAGAGAAATTTGTTAACATCGAATATTAATTTAAATGTAAGGAAGTCTTTTCTGAAGGCATTTGTGTGGAGTGTTGCCTTGTATGGAAGTGAAACATGGACGATAAGCTGTGCGGACAGGAAGAGGATAGAGGCTTTTGAAATATGGTGCTACAGAAGAATGCTGAAGATTAGGTGGGTGGATCGCGTAACTAATGAGGAGGTACTGAACAGAATTGGGGAGAAAAGAAATTTCTGGCATACCTTGACTAAAAGAAGGGATAGATTGGTAGGACACATTCTTAGACATCAAGGAATTGTGAATTTAGCATTGGAGGGAAGTGTGTGGGGTAAAAATCGCAGAGGGAGACCAAGAGACGCGTATAGTAAGCAGATTCAAGTGGATGTGGGTTGTCGTTCTTATGAGGAGATGAAAAGGCTTGCTCAGGATAGAGTAGGGTGGAGAGGTGCATCAAACCAGTCTCCGTACTGAAGACCACAACAACAACAACAACAACATGAATGATTGTCCTTACGTCCTCTATGTGTTCATAAGCCATTCATTCGATTGCAATGAAACTCTGGTGAACTGTTCACTGTACCCCCACGAAGGTTCCTGACCCAAAAACAAAAGTGCACAATTCATAGCTCAGGAGATAAGACGTCATAAATAATGAGAGGCCACCGCGTAAGAATACCCAGATTTATGCGTCAATTGTTGGAAAATGGGAGTAGTTAGGGCTGTGGCGGACTAAGCCTGTTTTGGACGGCCAGGGCGGCGGCGAAACAAAATGAGCCCCCCCCCCCCCCCCCCCAGGTCTACTAGGTAATTGGGCGCCCCCCCCCCCCCCCCAAAGGCCGAGAAGCAAGGGACGGTTTAAAAAAAATTGCTTTCGAGATTCAGAGACCTCAGACCCCAGCAGAAAGTTATGCCAAGAGCGATTTCAAAAAAACACTTTCTTTAAAGGTATTTGGAGATCCCCCAAGACCGGAGACCTCGGGCGGTCCGCCCCCCCCTCCCCGTCCCCTTAGTCCGCCACTGAATTAGGGACCTGCAACAAAGTTTGCATATAAAATGATGAAACGAAAAGAAGTCTAACGCTCACCAAAGTTTCGCTGTAGATGCCGTAAAACTGTCGCATCAGTCATGTCCTTGTATCAAATAAAGTTAGCATTACCTACAGATTTGCACGTTACTATTTATTTTTGTCTGCAAGTCTCCCTTAATTCTCTTGCAACCAAAATTAAATAATCAGTTTTCTTAATCTCTATCTATATAAAAGCGAAAGGACACTTACTCAATGAATAAACACGAAATGTCGAAAACTACTTCACCTATGAAGCTGAAATTTTACATAAATGTAGTTCGTAAGTAGACAACGGCAGACAAGAAAATATTTTGTGATAGGTGCATGGCGGAGCATACTTCTCCTTATAAAAAACTACAGTTTGACTCCGATCTTCACGAAATTTCGCACGCTTGACCTTCAAAACAAGAGGAAGGTCACCGTCATAGCCGCAATTAGCTATGGGCCCACCGGGCCCTGGCCCTCCCCGAAATGTCATTTTTTTTCTTAATTACGCTATAGTAAAAGTCCGATAATTCGGCACGTTCGGGACCGAAGCGGTGCCGAATTATCGAAAATGCCGGTCGTCGGACTCTCGGACGATACCTTTTAGTATGCTTTCAGCTAACGTATACAGCGAAAACGGTTGTCAGATGATGTTTTGTACTTAAATATTGATTGGGAGAATCATTAGATTAACAAAATCAGCTCAAAATTACGACAGCAGGTACCCATTTTTTATTCAATACATTTACTTTTGGTAGACTATCTGTATTGTACAATATTTTAGATAACTAAAAAAAAAAAACCTCGAGATTTTTTATTTACGAAATTGTAGTCATTTGTAATAAAAGATTTTTCTAATGCTATGTCAATCAGTAAGCTGTCTTACAGCTTGAGGAAGATTTCGGTTTCGAGATTATGATCGCTGCTTAAATTTAAACGAAACTTCCACAGGTCACTACGATATTAAGTTCACTACTCTAACGATTGCTAAGAATGCTGGCAATCAAAGCAATGTGAAACCTGTGCATAATGACAGCCGAGATCTGCCGAATAATAGGCCTATACGAACGCTTTCTGTCCCAACAATGCTGTCTACGTCTTTGACAATCACAGCTGAAACAATCTGTCTGGCAGCATATGAACTCCTGACTATTGGACGCCGTTCTAAAGTTAGTCTACTCTATTGTTATTTAGTACTTTTCTCTATTAACCGAGTTAAATTTAAAGTGTAACCACACGCGAAACTGAAAGGTGTTCATTGCTATAGTACAAGTTCAATACCTACTAATCAAGTACGCAAGAAATTTTTCAGTATGTTATATATTACGTAGAAGTAGATTAAAAATTATACAGAGCACACTTTCATTGCAACCACATTCATTGCATTGTGCATCTGAATTGTATACTAACTACGGAATTAAAAGTTTCGGTGTTGATGAACTGATTGTTTAAATTCATTTTGTTCTTTTCTTTTGTTGATGTTTCAAAATGTTCAAATTTACAAACTACTTATCAACTACCTTATACTAAGGACGGCACAAATATCCATGCCCGAGCGGGGATTCGAACCCCCGACCGTAGTGGCCGTGCAGACCGTGACTGAAGCGCCTCAGTCCCCTCGGCCACCGCGGCCGGCTTGATGTTTCAGATGGGATTGTTTTTTCTTTCAATGTTTGCGTAGTAAGTTGCGGCAGGCGATATAAAATGATTCCTTCTAAAAAGAGGAAACAATCTTCTATTTCGGATTTTTTAATTAAAAAGCGTGTGGTTTCGGAAGATGACAGTGACAGTGGTAAAAACAATGTAGTTAGGCCTAATATTAAACAGGAGACAGCTGGCACTGATGTGCCTTCAACACATTCAAATTTGAGTGAACGAATAAATGACATTGGTAATAAAGTGTGCTCACCGTTTATTTCAGATGAAGAGAGATACGAATATTTAACAAACTGCTGGGTACCGCAACAGCGTTACACATTGAACGAATTTGCTTCATTATTTTTACCTCTTTCTAGGCAGCTGCAGTCTCCAAAACTCGATTTGGGGAAAGCAGCTGAATTTGTGGACAATATAAAATCTATTTTAAGAATAAAGCGTTTAGAAGCGAATAAAAGTTTTGAATCTATCTTTCAGCAAGCTACCACAGTTTGTGAAAACTTAGGTGTATCTGTTGACATTCAACGAAAGGTTGGGAAACAAACTATGAAAAATAATGTTGCATCAAACAGTCCTGAATTTTTTGTCATTTAATATGTATTATTTTGTTTGAACTTTGTAAATTATTGCACTGTTTGTTTACCTCAGCTAACTTTGTATTTATTGTTCCTATGTTGAACCGATGGCTGGAACATTTCTTCAATGAACAAATGAAAATTAATAAAATACAAAGGTTAAACTTTTAAAATTGCACATTTCTACTTCTAAAACATATAGCATTTATATTCCATAAACGAGTTTCACGTTGGTTAAAACAGGCTACACAGTTAATTGTATGTGTAAGTATGTATGCATGTATGTATGTATGTAATGTGTGTGTGCCTTAGCACTCAAGGTCAAAATATATCATTATATACGACTGCCCCCCCCCCCCCCCCCGAAAAAAATCCTGGTTGCGCCACTGCTCACCGTCTACCATAAGTTTCATACGGTGCATGGGGGAGGGTACTTTGTAACATAAAAATGGATCCCTAAAAACCTTGGTCGCGCCATAACGTGAAAACTGCTCGACTGATTTCACAGTTTTTTTTCTTTTGTTTTCCTTATTCTCAGAACAAGGGTTGTATAAAATAAAACCAGAATATTTGAGAACAACAAAGTGCGTTTTCCAATGTGACCCTGCATTTCTATTGCATAGAAATCTATAGTTTTGTTTCGATATTGATGAAATTTTGCATACTCTATGGTGCATGGTGGATTGTACTTAACTTATGAATTTTACAAAACGCATAGTTTTGCTGCAATATTTATGAATTATTGCACAAATGACCTTTAAACCAATAGAAAGATCACTGTGTACATAAAAATTTGTATGGTACATGGCAGAGGATTGTTGTGGTCTTCAGTCAGGAGACTGGTTTGATGCAGCTCTCCACCCTACACTACCCTGAGCAAGCCTCTCCATCTCCTCTTAAGACGTGCAACCTACATCCATTTGAATCTGCTTACTGTATTCATCTTTTGGTCTCCCTCTGCGATTTTTACCCAACACACTTCCCTCCAATGCTAAATTCACGATTCCTTGATGTCTAAGAATATGTCCTATCAGTCGATTCCTTCATTTAGTCAAGGTATGCCAGAAATTCTTTTTCTCACCAATTCTGTTCAGCACATCTTCATTAGTTATGCGATCCACCCACCTAATCTTCAACATTCTTCTGTAGCAACACATTTCAAAGGCCTCTATCCTGTTTCACTCCCATACAAGGCAACACTCCACACAAATGCCTTCAGAAAGGACTTCCTTATGCTTAAATTAATATTCGATCTTAACAAAGCTTTTCTTCCCATTGCCATTCTCCATTTTATATCCTCTGTACTGCGACCATCATATGTTATTTTACTGCTCGCCGGCCGCGGTGGCCGAGGGGACTGAGGCGCTTCAGTCACGGTCTGCACGCCCACTACGTTCGGGGGTTCGAATCCCCCCTCGGGCATGGATATTTGTGCCGTTCTAGTTCGTAAGCGCCGGCCGCGGTGGCCAAGGAGACTAAGGCGCTCCAGTCACGGTCTGCACGGCCACTACGGTCGGGGGTTCGAATCCCCCCTCGGGCATGGATATTTGTGGCGTCTTAGTTCGTAAGTAGTTTGTAAGTTTAGGGACTTATGACCCCGTAGTTGAGTCCCATAGACTATACAAACATTTGAACATTTAGTTCGTAAGTCGTTCATAAGTAGTTTGTAAGTTTGGGGACTGATGACCCTGTAGTTAAGTCCCATAAGCTTTACAAACATTTGAACTTTTTACTGCCCAAGTAACAAAACTCATCTAACACCTTTATTGTTTCATTACCTAACCTAATTCCTTCAGCATCGCCCGATTTGCTCTTCTTAATGTTAATTTTATACGCACCTTTCAACACACTGTCCATTCCGTGCAACTGTTCTTCCAGGTCTTTTGTTGTCTCTGACAGAATTACAATGTCAGCGGCAAAGGCAATGTTTTTATTTCTTCACCTTGAACTTTAAGAAAACTTTGCCGAGAGAGGGAAAGGTGGAAACGAACAGAGAGAAAGAGGTGGATGCAGAGAGAGGGAGAGGGGGGTAGGGGATATGGACTATGAGAGTGTAGGATAAATATACACCCGTGCAAAGCCGGGTTTACAGCTAGCATCCTATATTCGTCACTGACCTGAGGCCGGTATTACACTATCCGGTTATTGGACAAAACATTGGAAGGAATATTGGTCCTACTCTTTGATAAAGATATTGGATGAAACGCACAGTCTAATATGTGTTATCACACAATATTTTGCCAAAGTTGCTTCAATACATCGGTGTTATGCTCAGCTGTTGTTAAACTACAGTTGCCTTGTGGCTGCATTTAGAAGAGAAGGGGGGAAAAAAGAAAAGGAAACGTACTTGGATAGTGTCACGCCGAGATAAATAAATGTTCTATAAAATTTGTTACAGGACCGGTAGGATTTTCTTTTTTATTTCGTCGGCGGTACAGCCGGGTCGTAGTAATTCGCTGCTAATTATTTTGTAGCTCTCCATTCTTCACAATTTGCAACGGAGTAACAGAAAAGTCTGAGGAAAATATAAGTTGTTTATTAAGTTATTGATAATGTAAGGGGGGCAATAGCTGATAAATAGGCACTATTTATTTCCTTCCAAAAATTGTCTGGCGTGTTTATATGTATATATTTTCGCTTGCAAACAAATGTCGATGTTTTGAATATTGTTTCACTTACCAGCACTTAGCACACAAGTTGACAAAAATCATACATTATAAAGTCTGCTTTGTCGGTAAATAAGATTTAGGGGTGTTACTTCTTCAATTCCGATAGTATATTATGACTTATTACATCACGGATTGTAATTCATATCCTCACTTACACCGTACGGTATTGGGCTAACCGAACTGACTTAACAGTGTGAGCCTTGTCGCGTGTTATACAACGCCCCATCTGATTTAGATATTCCTATCAATGTTGTGGTTGCTGGAGAACACTATACAAATTTGCCGCTAGTAGGCAACATTAGCCTCCAAATAAAACAGGTACAGCAGCTACTACTAGCGTTCCGAGCGGTCACATTTCTCATTGCCGAAAACAGAAGAAGGCCGATTTCTTTGATCAAATCGAAGCTGAGGTCTTGATTTGATGAAATATTGGACGATATTCCCATTACACTACGTTCAATATGTCTTTGTCCGATAATTTGATAGTGTAATGGGGTGCCACATCTTGCCGCGGCAAGGAACAAGTCGGGCCAATTAGACCAGAACAGTCTGTGTAAGCGCCGATCGGGGAGCCATCTCTTGTCACTGCACGGAACGAGTCGGCCCAATTCGACTGAACTGCCCGCAGTTGTATGTAAGCTACGATTGGGGAGCCATCTGTCGCGGCAAGGAACAACTCGGGCCAATTAGACCGTACAGCCTGCGCTTAACGAATTGTTTATGCCAAATGGGCGCCTTCGGAACAAAGACAATTATGTTACTTTTTACAAAAGTATTGTTCTGTCGATTGTGATGTCGCATATAGCAGAAATGCTCGGATATAAGTTAATATTGATACGCACTCGCTTCAACTGATGCACACTGTACGCCATAAATTCTTAACTACTGCCGGATGAAAGCATACTTACCTGGCACAGGGGACACCGTGATCATGAAGGCGGTTCCTCCAGGACGAGGCTCTTCCATTGCACTTCGGTTGAGCTGACCCCTGCGATTACCGCAAATGTCGGTAACTCGGGTGCATAATTTTTGGTAGTCGGGACTGCGTTCGCGCAGACCCGGTCTGATTATAATAAACCATATGAATTGTTTGAAATAATGTTAGGTGATGTGGCAATCTCTCGCAGATCCAGTTAATGTCAACTGTACAGCATGTTGTGCATTGTGCTGATTGCGATGAAAATATTTTACACAAAGCGCGGTCCGTTTTTTATTTGAAAGTATCTTCTGAGGACTGTAAATGGTACATAGGTTTGTACAGTGTATATATAGGTTAAAAGCATTTTTAAACTTTTTGTACTTGTTACGCCTTTGGGTTTTAAAATCGATGTACAGTCTACTCACAGTGATATTGCCTTTTTAAATTTTTTTTTTTAAGAAGGCGGTTTCTCTAGGACGAGGCTCTTCCATTGGACTTCGGTTGGGCTGACCTCTGCGATTACCCCTAATGTGGGTAACTCGGGTGCGTAATTTTTGGTAGACGGAAATGCGTTCGCGCAGACCCAGTCTAATACAAATCCAACCATAGAAAAGTGATACATGGCCAAGTTGTTTTCCGGTCAACAACAGCGACGCTCTCGCTATAGTAGTTTGCGTGGTACCGCTGCTGAGAGCTGAAAGTAAAGCACGCATAAAATTTTCGGGGCCAAGTAAAACGTCTTGCGGTTAAGGTCATTCAATTTGTAGGTATGAATCCCTGGATGATTGTTCACAGTATCAGAGGAAACGGAAGATATGATTTTATGACAGCAGACAGAGATATTTATTTCAGTAGTAGCAGTTATCATAACTGGCAGAATAAATCAGGTCACACGTCCGGTGAGCACACACATTAATTTTTCTTGGAAAAGTTGTCACACTAACCACATAAGATCAAGTGAGCACTCAGTCGGCGTAACTGTCTTATTTTGTTTGAAACAGTAACTACAGTAGTAAAATACACAAAAAGCAGCTAATATTCATGATTAATTATGTACTTTGTTTAATTTCTAATTAGTTCTTGTGCTTTACGAATCTTTTCTACTATGAAACAGTTTTTTGTCCATTGAAATGGGAGAACTTCTTGTGCATGATTTCTGCATATGTTTTGCAAGGTAAACAAATCAGTCGCTAGTTCATACCGACGAGTGCTAGCTGAGACGAAGGCAGAGTTTTAATGACGTTACCAGGGCATAAATATTATGCAAAAAATTATGCACAGTAATAATGCTGTGACTGTCACGTACAAGACCTGGGCATAAAATAACGTGTTAACTAGGCGACACTCGTGTCGCCCAGTGCTGAGATTTTGTCGCCCAGTGACTGTGGGTAGTGCCGGCAATTTATTTTTATTGAATGACATATCAAATGTACCGGGAAAGAAGCTCTTGTAAATCTTTAGAGCATAGGTTCCCAGTCTTTTCATTCTTGTTACCCCTAAGACCTACTTAAAAAAAAAAAAAAAAAAAAAAAAAAAAAAATCGGCCATTAAAATATTATCAAAGAAAGCGATACATGAAAACACTACCAATCTTTGTTTATCATAATACACTGCGTAAGACACATATCTTTTACACTTTCGATGCAGCAATGAAACAATTATATTCAATGAAAAGGTGAGTACTGTTTACCAGGCGCAAGTTTTCTAATGTTTGGTTTTGTTTTGTTTAAGGCGCATCTCAGGTCATGTTCCACATTGAGACGGTTTCTGGTCTTACTTTTTATTGTCAGTAACTTTGAGAAGCCACTCTGATATCTATAAGTGGTACCGAACTGTCTTAACGTTCTTAGAGCTCTGTCAGCTATAACAGGGTATTCGACTTCTGCTTTTCACCAAAATGTACCAAGGTCATAATTTTGAAATTCCATTTTGAATGTGCTATCTTCGAGCAATCAGAAGGATTCTACTTTGGCTGAAACATCTTTGAAAATTTCCTCTTCAATAGAAGATGGTCTCAATATCCAAGTGTTGACGTGCTGATTATCCATAGCTGACGAATATTGATTAATTGAATTTATAACTGAAGACGGATGATAAATAACGGAAGTTTAAAACATGATTTTTTATTTTTTCATCGCCTACTCATTGATCACACAGTTGCTTAAACATCGATAGATCTTCGACTTGAACCCTGCGTTGGTGAAGTTCCAGTTTACGGACGAAACTTGAAATTTTATCCAGCTCTGTCAAAATATTAGTCGTATTTTCTTGCAATGAAATACTCGTACTTAATTTCACTGAAAAAGTCAGCAAGATACGCCAACATTGCGACAGTTTTTTCTTTTATTTTTGAGTAAGGAGTCCTATTTCTAAATAAGCAGAGACAAGCAGCACTGAAGTGATGTGAAGTTGCTCTGCAAAGTACAATAAACCCTCGTTGCTGTGTTCTTTCGTTAAAACGGACTAAAACGGTCATCTGACGCAAAATAAAAACCTAAAGTACACGAAGTGTTAAGCAATCTGTCATCATAATGTTTTACAGTTGCACAAATACGTCTCTCCGACGATACCAAAAGGGTGAAATGGAATTATGATAATACTCTACCTAAGAGTCAAGACCGAAAATCCCCCAAAAAAGATAGATATATTGAATGGTATAAGAATAACATTTTAGATTCGTCTTGGCTGTTAAAAACCTACGACTTTCTTGCAAAAGTAAAACTGGGAAACAAACGTTCTGGTGTAAAATGTGAAATTTGCTCTAAACATATTCAAGAAACATTGAAATTAAAAAAAAAAAAAAAAAAAAAAAAAAAAATGATACTTTGCCCATTGCTGATGGCGTCCGATGTGACAGAAAAAAGGAATTGGAAAGAATTATTGACCATTTTAGCCGCGAAGCTTACATAGCTGCTGTCAATCTTAATGAAATGGAAGAAAAATGGACGGCACAATCTGATAAGCACCATTGGGTTAAAACCTTTCAGTCTTACACTGCAGAGAAAATAACAATACTGATTCAACTAGCATTGGATATGTATAATGACAGTCGTACAATGAATCTTTCTGCTCATTCTTGGCCGTCACGATCACTAATAAAGATTTACAGTAACACCCAAATTTCGTCACACAAAGACAATGGTTCGGAATCCGAGTTTTCTCCTCTCACTCCTTCTCCAGTTTTATTGCAGTACAGAAACCCTGTAATGTATCGCGAGATGCTTGATGTTGTAGGGGAAGTGATGATAATGGAAGGTGTGGTCACACAGTTAAAAAACTCGGAATGCTTTGCCATTCAGGTTGGTGGCTCCGTAGACAAATATGGAGTCGACAACAATTTCATTAGTGCACGGTTCACTACAGAAGATAATGAGATGAAATCTGTGTTTCTAGGTGAAAGCAAATCGAGTCTGCGACTGGCAGAAGGTCTTATGGAATCGGTCAAAGTTTTATTAGAAAATTTAGACCTTGGTGACACAGCAAAAGATAAGTTGACAGGATTGGCTACAGATGGAGAGAGTGCTAATACAGACAAATCCAGTGGCCTATGGGTTCCAATGAAAGAGTACTTAGGAAAAGAGTTACTTTGTATTTGGTGTGTGGATCATCGATCTGACCTAGCCATGTCAGACTTAGAATCAGCAGTCATTGAAGTTCAGCACTAGAAGACAAATTTAAAATCCGTGGGAACGTTTTGTAGGGCATCGACTTGACGCTTTGAAGAACTTGAAGAACTGGCTGAATTAACCCAGAAAATTGTCTACCGTCTTACATTAATGCAACAACATTGGAGTAATGTTCTTGGAAAGACTGTTTCCTCAAAAGTTGAAAAAGCTTCAGCACGTGGATTTCTACATTTGTAGGAGACATGTGGCAAACAACAGCGACTTACCAGTCTTATGCTAGAGCTTCTGAAACGTCTGGAAAAACTGCAAAAAGATTGTCAGAGGTCATTTGTTACAAACCCTGATATTGAAGTATCTAAAAAAATATTTGTTGATTCATTATCTTTGATGGAAGAAGACTGTTATCCTGGTGGATATAAAGAAAAGTTGGAAAGAGAAGGTGCAACAGAACTTGAAAGTGACGAATCACATACTGAAGATCTTCCTAGAAAACGTCTAGTAAACCGATTTGTTTCAACAAAGCGACACTGGCCAGCAGCGAAAAGAGAGTTTGTAATGAGCTGCAAAGAGTTTATCTTACAACGGCTTCCCAAAGACCAGAAGGAAATCTGCAGTAGGATTAATAGATTATTAAATTCTAAAAATCATATTGAGCTTATGAACGCAGTAGGTGCAGACGTTGGAGGCCTGTTTGGTAGAGATAAAGTATCAGATTTTACTGATGATGTTGTAGAGTTGTTTGCAGCAGAAAAACTCCCTGTTCCGTCTAGTATGACATCATCTACTGGAAAGCTGTACCACTTTTTGAAAGTCTCACTCGATCCTAAGAAAGTTGGTGCAGTCGTATATTTCTCTGACACCGCACATTGCAGGTCCTGAAAGAGCAGTGTCACTACATACGACTTTAAAATCAAACAAACAATCTGGCCTGTCACGAGAGGCTCTCAACTCTAGAATGCGCATCGTTCTCAACGGTGTTGGGACAACCTATTTTGATCCAAGGTCATCCGTGGCGAAGTTCCTAGAGAAGAAAGAGAGAATAAGGAAGCTGCCCGATTTTGAACTGTATCAAGACCAAGAGTTTATAAAAAAGTTTTTTGCAAATGACAGTAAACTTTAAATTTCATGTTCTTCGATTCTTTTAGTTAGGGACTTTGTAACGTTTTTAATCAAAATATTTTGTAAACCCAGTAATTTCATTATCCATAAAATTTTTGTTGTAGGCCTATTTTAAAATATTTCTTGAAAATTGTTTCTTGTGTGCGTTAAAACATTTATAAAAACGGCAAAAGAATTGTTTTTACCTACAATCTTACAAATGAAGGTATAAAGTTACTGTTCAATACTCTTTGAAAGAAAACTGTTACACTAGAACTTTACGTTATTTAAAGACGTTTTTAGCACCAGCATCTCGTGACTCATTTTCTTCACAATTAAGTACTTTTCTTAGATAGCTTAAAATTGTAATTGTGTTTCTTTCCCGTTGGTGTACATAATTGTCTAGATCAAAAATACAAATTGAGGAACCATAACGTAATATGAGCTTTTAAGACAAATAATGATTTATTAACTTGTACAGAAAGTGCACAGGAAGGAATTTTAAGTACGTTTATTTTTATTTTTTTTATTTATGGGACTTAACTACGGGGTCATCAGTCCCTAAGCTTACAAACTACTTATGAACTACCTACAACTAAGGACGGCACAAATATCCATGCCCGAGGGGGGATTCGAACCCCCGACCGTAGTGGCCGTGCAGACCGTGACTGGAACGCCTCAGTCCCCTCGGCCGCCGCGGCCGGCTTGTAAGTACTCATAGTACTGATATTAGTTTAATACTATTTTCATTTAATAGCCATATCAATTTAAAGTGAACTTATAACAGGTACTACTTAACGAATAAAAGACAACAAAAACAATTGAAAGATTTTTTAACAAAATTAGGAGACATAAATGATTTCTTCAAAGTCCAAATTTAATGTTGTTCTACAAAAATTTTTATTTGTCATTAAAACATATATGAATAAAATCTATTAAAGAAAAATTAAGCAGCTTTGATTTTTAATTAAAAATTGCTTCAAAATACGGTTTTGAAAATTTTCCGGGGGAGCCTCTGGATTATCCTTCCAATGTCGCCCAGTGAAAATCCCTTAAAATATGCTCTGTACAAGACCGATACGGATGCCTTCAGCACATGACCATAAGCAGTGAAGAGCTATGGACACTGGCGGCGCGTCCTGTGTGTTCACTGGTTCAGTAAATCTCCGGAAAAAAAGCAAATAAATAAATAAGAAAAAAAGTGTTTTTAAACTATCATTCTTCGTTTCGTTCTTCTATCGGATCATTTTATATGCACATTCGAAGTATTTTTATCCGATTAGAAACGTTTTACATCGCGGAGACAGCACGTATAAGAGTCATAGCCAGCGAGCACAGGATAACAGAGACTATATCCAGCGATCTCTACACAAACTATGTTAATGGCTATACCGCCTACATCAGCGTACGTATAGGCAGTGAAGGCACGGCAGCCGTCTTGGATGGGTGTAGAAACGGAGTTGGGCCGAAAATGCGTCGTTCTTCAACTGGCGCTCGCCTCAATTACATTGCCATTTGAACCCCTTAGGATAGGGGGGAAAATTTTCTCACACAGACGGGTAAATACTGATGGAATGCAACAGTGTACTTACAAGTATAATATGTATTGTCTTTGTATAAAAATAATAATTGAAACTATTACTTTTATAATTAAAATTACGACATGAAAAAGTTAGTCGCCTGACACTTTTCTTGTTTTGGGGTCAGGAAATTTTCGTCAGCGAGAAAGTTATAGATAATGAAATGAACTTTTGTTTTTATTTAAACAACTTTTTATAGCTCCCCTAGTTTTCTCAGAAATTTGGATAGAATAGAGAGGTGGAATCTTTCAAATTCTACTTTCAGCGAGCTTGCCCACAAACGAGCACAGAGTCTGTGGCCCACTCACCTTCTACTTTGAGACCAATTCCGATAAACATTTTTAAATCTGGGATACCATTTTCGATATTAAATAATTATGACTTAATACTTTTTATTTAGTGCGCCTCGGTTGCACAGTGGTAGAGTGCCAGGCTACAAATCTAAAGGTCGCGGGTTCGATCCCCGCCAGGTCCTAGAATTTTATCTGTCACTTTCCACTTCTTTCACCTCTGGCAGTATTGTTCATGTGAAAAATACCGAATAGCACCGTGGTTCGGAACCCACGTTAAACTGTAGGTCCCCCTATAACTGGCTGAGTAAGTCAGTTCAAAGGTCGGAGGAAGGCAACGGCATACCACCTCCAAACAGGACCATGCCTAGTAAAGCACTGTGGTGTTCAAACCAATCTTCGGATTGTTGACTGCTTTACCTTACCTTTACTTTTTATTTGTTTTATTACTAACTAGCTGAACCCGCCCCCACTTTGTACGGTTAATCTTTAAAGTTCTTTAACTCGAGAACTGCAGAACATATTGTGATGCGGTTTGTTTCAATTTCTTTGTTATAATTATGTAATCAACGTAGGTTATATTATATGTCAATACGAAAATGTGTAATAAAAATAATAAAGTAGAATGTTTTATCATTTCCACACTTTCGTGACCTCTGTAGCGTAAACTGAGACCTGCGCCAAAGTGCATACTATAGAATATAAAACTCAGGATGATTTTCTTTTAAAAGGCCGCGAGATCATATGTCTAACTTGTTCAGATCTCCCACAATCTCTACATCTGTAGTCTAGAGCCGTCTGGCGCCAGCACTTTAGAATGGAAAAATGATAAATGTGGTTCACATGTAAAAGTTAGACATGTGGTCTTGCGTATTTATTTATTTATTATAGATCTTTGTGAGTTCTCCAATTCTGTACCGTGTATAGTTTAGGCTCCAGAGCTGACTAAAGTGTGGAAGCGGTGAATGATTCTACGTTATTATTCTTATTTTAGTTATTTTACAAGTTCCTATTGACATTACACACAGCCTGAGTTTATCACAGGATTCTAAAGAACAAAGAAACCGCATGACGATGTTCAGTACTCCTCGAGTTATAAGAGATTAATGGGACAGACTGAGGATAAATGTGCTTCTGTTTCATATAATAGTATGATTTGCTATCCCTAGCTGAAATTTGCAATTATTTCTGGCAATAATAGATTGTCTAAAAAGGAACGCCTTAAAACATATGAAGAAGGAATTAACAGACAGCGAACTCAATTAACTACCTTGTGCTTGCAGCTGTGGCCAGGTGGCACTAGGCACTAGAACGATTAATGATCTGTGGCCGCCATATTGGTTGGGTGGCGAGCTCTCCTGCCAGCTTCATTTCACTGTCATTGTGAGGCCTCTCTATGTTATTCTTTGCTCGCTGGCCGCAGCGTCGCAGTGCAGCTGAGGTTCAGATTCTCTTCTGAACCCCCTGGAGACAGCTTAGGGCGCTCCTACGGCAGGGAGGGGCGACGGGAAACGCCGTTTTTAACATTGGCGTTGGAGCTGGTATAGACACCAGCTCCTGGCTACTCGAGCTCTGGCGGTTACGCACGAATGGGTCTCGAACAGTGGTGTAGCTATGTCACCAAGGGCCTCAGGGCAAAAATGACATTGGGGCCCTCTTTACACTAATATTGTACAGATGCAAAACTACTTCATCATTAGCTCCTTACCGCCAACTTTACACTAATATTGTGCAGATGCAAAACTACTTCATCATTAGCTCCTTACCGCCAACTGGAAGACATAATAAGGCAAACCTAAATACTACTTAGTAAGCTTTAAATGGAGAGTGGCGTTTTTCAAATCGTGTGGAATTCGTTCGTGTTTCCTCAGGCACCAAAGTCAGAATGAAAGAATACTTACTGGAGTAATACAGTCCTTCAAACTGTTAGATTGCAGATGTTAGCAAAGATGTGATTTCTGATCGGTAATTATCGGTATGCGTTTTCGTGACTGCAGTACATTATAGTAATAATATGGGTACACAATTAAAAAGTAGTAAATTTGATCTTAACAATTATTTTACAATCTTTTCCTGGTTTGGTTTTTGCAAAATCATCAGTAAAGTGTGTTAAATCTATACTTGATGCAGCCTTGTTTTCGATTGCTATGAGTGCCAATTGTCCGAGTCAAGCTTGAGCCATACTGTACCTCAGATGCGTTTTGTTAATTTTTAATTTGCTGAACGACCTATCGGCTGCTGCAGAAGAATAAAACTGCCGTAAATACTTCCGTAACCTCACATTCTAATAATGCATATTTTGTTATAATTTCCTTACATAATTGGCGAACTGTCCATGTTGGGGTCAATTTCAGCGGGAGAAATTAAAAGTAGAAATTCCTTTATTCAACTAAAATATTATATACAGTATAAGGTCTATTATCCGAAGTAATTTGGGGACATGGATATTCGGAAAACCGGTTCATTCGGATATTCGAAGTGTACACTTCTATTTGCCAATAAGAAGTACTGTACAGTAAATGTATGTATACTGTAATTGGAGGAGCGCGATCCTTCACATTGCGCCGAGCCGGCACGCCGCAACACTTGGAAGACGCAGCTGTGGCTGTGAGCAGCTCTGATGCTGCCGTCACTTTTGCCGACTGAAGTGTGCCGATTGTTGGACACATTGACTGGCAACTTCGCCTGTCAGCAGCGCCACATAGTGGCGTCTTGTGAAGGCCCAATTAGAAACATTGTTCCGCCAGCCGGTGGCCCAGTGCGGCTACTTGGTTTGAGGGGAAGGGGATATGATGGACGATACGGTGGGAGGGGAAAAAAAAAAAATCGAAGCTCTACTGTAACTTTTTTTTATCGTCGCTCACGAAGGCCGAGGGGCCCCTGGAGCTCCGGGGCCCCGGGGCACTGCCCCGCCTAGCCCTATGATAGCTACGTCACTGGTCTCGAAGCAAGACAATGGAGCTACTGCTCACCTCGCCTTCTCCAACGCAAATCTGCCATGAAGGCAACATCATACCACAGTCTAACATATACAGTCACGACACTTCCGCAGATTTTGTGTTATACGCTGCGACAGAAGCGCTCCAAGCGGCCGGAAAGCTACATTTCAGAATACGACATTGGAAGAGTGTGAATAGTATCGTTTATTTTGATTTTAACACACTTTTTACATTAGGAAAAGTATGTAATACCTTAAAATAGGTAATAACTTAGAAACAGCTTTACATTTGTCTTAATTAAGTTTCCTAAGGTTCCTGGCAAGGTACGAAACACCGCTATCTTGTAACCTACAGGCTTCTGCTAAATAATTTAATTTTCTATTAAAAATAAAAAATGTCTAGGAAACACCGGAAGACCTTTCCTTTGGCAGAAAGACGCCGCTTTTCTACTAACTAACGTTAAGTTTTCTTCACTATAATCCCAGTCGAATCAGTGAGTTTGAACGTAGCAAACGTATATATAATGCAATAACTACATCATGTAACGTACCAAGTCAGCTACAATAGTTGTAGCTGAAGGAAACACGTCACAAACGTGGCAATAAAACGGCAAAAGCAATGAAACTGTTTTCCAACAGAGACGAAGACAATTCCACAATTAATACAAATAAGCAATCCCAGAGACGGATTTACGTCTCACATATGTCAAAGACATTATTGATAGATCAGAAGCATTGAATTAAAATTTGCGGTGCGTCCGGGAATCGAACCCGTACCTCCATACTTACTAGGCAGACGTCTTAACCGTTAGATTACCACAACACTAACCAGGGCCGGCGCAAGCCCAAATGCCGCCCCGTGCGAGCTTGCTAAATTGCCGCCCCCCCCCCCCCCCCCGTTTTTTTTCTTTTCTTCTACAAACCGATTGCCGAATATTATTTAAACAAATCTGTAGGGAATACCAGCAGTCAATCGAAATTTCTGTTTTTACTTTTCCGATCTACCTAGGTTTCTGCTAATGAGTGGCCAGTCTCAAAGTTTTTAATATATGCTTCCATCTAACCGTCATGTTGACAGTTACGTTCGCCCGCCGCGGTGGCCGAGCGATCTGCGGCGTGTTAGTCACGGTCTGCATGGCCGCTGCGATGGGGGTTCGAATCCCCACTCGGGCATGGATGTTTCTGCCGTCTTTAGTATAAGCTGGTTCATAGGTAGTTTGTAAGTTTAGGGACTGATGACCCCGTAGTTGAGTCCCATAAGCTCTACAAACATTTGAACATTTTACAGTTAGGTTCAGCATGACGGTATAGATGTAAACATAACTCAAAGCAGTAAGAAGAGCTACACTGTGCCTCAAATCTATGTAGATCTGGAAAATAAAAACAAAAATTACGACTGATTGGTGACATTCTCTTTGTAAATGTTCAAAACAGTCGCTGGGCACCACCTCAAAAATTGAGTCAAACCTGATTGAAGAAATCTAGCTAATTTTAATAAGCCTTGTGAATTTACAAAAATGTTCAAATGTGTGTGAAATCTTATATTACTGTAGGATACACTGTACATGAGTTGAAGTCATTAGAATTGAGCCACGTAACATTGCATTGCAGACCGAATTTCACTACAGACGCAGGTGAAACGGTCAAAGAGTGGGGCGGAAGACAATGGAGAGAGGTAGAATAAGGAGATGGAGTAACATATAATGCAATAAATACACACCCGGGCATCGACGGGTACTAATGCTAGTCGAAATATATTAACTCACTGCAATGCGGTTGTTCATTTCAAAGAACTGACACCAGACATCTGTCGTAATTTCCAGGTGTCAGTTCTTTCGTTTCTGATTATGGAATAAGAGGCAACATATTAGTCATCGCCGTATAACGTCACTTTTCTGCGCTTTATTTTCATTCTAGCTATTGAGACGACGCGTGCTTATTTGCCGACTTGCCAAATTTTGAAGTAACAGGTCATAAGAAAAATAAATTTTCGTGTTCTGCAATCTGGAAGGAGACAAATTCTAATCTATGAGTAACATGCATGCGCAATACTAATTGTACGTTATATGAAAAGCACTTACGTATTACATCTCAAGTTGCAAGAAATTCGGACGCACCAATTTTTCTGTTCTTACGAAATGCAATGTAAGTGCTTCTGACCAATCTTGACTCCCTCGGCCATCTACCGAAACGAATTCTGTAGTTTTCTTTGTAGAGAACGCAACAATGAACAATACCTATCGCCTGGAAAGGCGAAGTGATGACGCGGCAGTGCCAGGAACTAGTTCACGTGACGAGATACAGCGAGGATACGGTTAAACTAGCGCCCAAGAAGAAGACGCAAGAAGCTCACAATAAGTATGTGACCGATGATATGGATAAATGTATTATCAAGCAGCAATTTCTATGGTATTACGAACAATAGAAAGAAATATGAACTTTGCGAAAACTGCACCTATTTAGTAAAACTGAAATGAGCTCAAAAGCTAGCAAGGAAACCCTTAGAAGCAATGTTCTGTCTATGGATTTTCGTTTTACAAGGTGTCAAAATTAACGTTTTGTTTTGTGCGGACATTGTTGTTAAAAGACCATACTTTCTCAGGTTTTCATCAGAATCAAAGCGACCATAGTTTACTTAGATGAAACGTGGATTCACACGCATTATACAGTAAGTAAATGTTACAGGCGAAGTGATAGTGTGCGAGTAGTATTGTGAAATAAAACGCCCGGTCAGAGTTTGTTGTTCATGCATGCGGAGACAGGTGTTTCATGGCTCAAAAACCAAAACGTCCGACTATCACTCAGAAACGGATAGCAAAAATGTTCAAAAATACGTCGAAACCCAACTTATGCCAGGCTTACTACTAATGTCTTTATCCCGTGTAATTACTCGCAGCGTATTTACTCATTCGGAACACTTCTAGCCATTGTAGGTGTTGGACATGTTTGACTGTAGTAATGTTCAACCATTTTTTCCATAATGCGGGAAGAATGAAACAATCGGAAACTGTCATTGAAGGGCTTAGCAAAATTGCTTCAGACTTAACATGTAACCGCAGTATCAAACATTGCATTCGAATTTCCAAATAAAATTTAGTCTTCTGCAAAATTAGTTGTGAGTAAACGCACGGCGCGTAACAGGCTGGCAGCCCTCCACTCAGAATACTGGCGTGTACTGCAGACTGCTTCTCCCTCTCTGTCCCTCCGGCGTAAACACGACGGTGCTGCCACAGTGGCGAGCAAGAAATTGGTCCTCCTAGGATGGGGCCCCTCCACGCCCACACCAACGTGGGGACCATCACAAAAGTTCTACTGTCACCTCCGTAATTAAGTTAGTTTGCCAAGGTGGATCACGGGATGTGGGAACCGCGATGTTATCCGTACGTGTGGGCGCGATCACCCATTAATACGGTGCATCTGGAGATAGAATTGGTCGAAAGGTATACGAAGGGTAAAGGTATGTAAGGGCAGAGGAAAAAAAGTGCCAAGGCAAGAGCCAAGGGAAAAAAAACCTCTGCGACAGTGGGGTAGGTATGAAGGGCAGTAGCGGTATGCTATCTGCGACAGATCATGCAAGGTTTGGTAATGTTAGTAATGGGTATTTTCTCAGTACCATTAACTTTGCTAGGTTCGTCATAAAGAATCAGTCCGTTTTGATGCGAGGTTCTGCTGCAGCTGAGCTCCAATGAAGTCTCCTGGGTCGGCTGCGGCAGTTTACCCGTTAACATCGGCTGTGGCAGAATACCTGTAACATAGCCAAGTCTGTCATGGTAGTTAGGCAGTTCGGTCATAGAACTGGCTAAGTGTGCAGGACTGTTTAGGTTTGTTTGTGTTTAGTGCGATGAGTATGGTTTCCCTGTTTTGCCTGTAGGTCGGCTGTTGGCTCAGCTGGCATTGCCAGTCAGATTGCTGTTTTGCAGGGGTTTGCCATGTTCATCGTGTTTGTGAGTTGGTGTTCCCTACGACCGTAGGTGGTTAGTCTCTGAGGAGAAGTGTTTTTGGGCGATTATGTTTCCACCTATGGTTGTGATCGTAGTTCCCCAAGCGTAGGATGAAGGGGTTGTTCGAGTGTCTCGAGTTTGTACCTTGTTCTGCATGAGCTGCAGGCGGCGCAGCCGTGTTGGCGCTGCATATGCCCAGCACGGAGCACCGTACGTCATCAGAGGTCTAATATGTGTCATGTAGAGGTTCCTCGACACCCGGCTATTCAGTTTGCTTTCCCTGTTGAGCATCGGGTAGAGTTGTTTGAGCCTCGTGTTTGCTCTGTTGGTCATGTGTTGTATGTGGTCCCCCCATATGAGTTTCCGGTCCTCAGAGGTCTAATATGTGTCATGTAGAGGTTCCTCGACACCCGGCTATTCAGTTTGCTTTCCCTGTTGAGCATCGGGTAGAGTTGTTTGAGCCTCGTGTTTGCTCTGTTGGTCATGTGTTGTATGTGGTCCCCCCATATGAGTTTCCGGTCCAGCCAGACACCAAGGTATTTGACTTTCTCGCAGAAACGTATTGGGCGTGCATGTAGAGTAATTGGTCTGCAGTATTGGTGTTTGCTCAGGTGTTTCGGTCTGCGTGTGAACAGAACTGCCTCACACTTGTCGACGTTGACTTTAACACGCCATTTCTCCAACCAAGGTTCGGCAGTTCTGAGTGCTGTCTGTAGGCGTGAGTTAATGTTTGATGGCTTCCAATCTTGCGCCATGATGGCGGTGTCATCTGCGTAGATTGCAGTCATCGTGTTATGTGTGGATGGAAAATCGTTAATGTACAGGTTAAACAAGAGGGACCCCAGGATGCTTGCCTTGGAGTACTCCGGCTTGAATACCATGTCGTGTAGACTGTTTGCCCTGCACGTCAGTGTTGAAGCTTCTGTTGGTGAGATATGAGTGTATGAGATGCACGAGTCCGTCGGGAAACAGGGCGTCGTTAAGTTTGCGTATAAGGCCGTTGTGCCAGAGACGATCGAAAGCTTTTTTGATGTCCAGGAACACCGCCCCAGTGGCTTTGTTTTTGTTGTAGCCGTCTATTATGTGTTCAACTACGCGGAGGAGGAGTTGTGTTGTGGAGTGGTGATTCCTAAATCCGAATTGTTCCGGTCTTAGGGTGTCATTGGTGATGCAGTGCCGAGTGAGACGTTTAAGTATTACCTTCTCAACTATCTTACTGAGCGAGCTCAGCAGACTGATGGGTCGGTAATTTTGTGGGAGGGAGTTGTCTTTCCCTGGCTTCCTGAACATCAGGACCTTGACCGCCTTCCAAAAGGCAGGGAAGTGTTAGTGTTGCAGGATGGCATTTGTGATGTGTGTCAGGTACTCTATTGCTCTATCCGTGAACTCCTGGAGAACCCGGTTTTGAATGCCATAATGGCCAGGCGCTTTTCTGGCTGTGGTGTGCTTGATGGCCCATGTGATTTCATGTGTGCTAGTACGTCTAATTTCGTTGCGCGGCGTCTGGGCCATGAAGCGTGTGATCGCCTGGTCTGTCTCTAGTGTGAACACTGGGTCGGAAGGAGCCAGGTTCGGTGTGAATGACGCTGCTAGTGTTTGGGCCATTAGCTCAGCTTTCTCTTCCGCTGAGTATGCTGGGCCGTTTGGTCCCTGTAAGGTAGGCGTGTAGAGTTTCTCCCTGGTGAAGTGTCTGGCCAGAGCCCACACTCCAGGACGTGTGATATCAAGTCGAGCGAGTTTCTGGTCCCATTGTGTCGTTTTTAATGTTGTTATTTTACCCTGTATGATGCCCTGTAGCCTGTTGACGTGATGTTTATACACCGGACGCCTGGTACGCTGCCAGTATCTCCTGAGTCGGTTTCTCATTGAGATAAGGTCCAGGATTTCCTGGGGCAGGGCCGCTGAGTGTTGCTGTGTGGCACGTAATGGTATGGATTCGGCTATTGCGTCTTGGACAGCAGTTGTGAGGACTTCAACAGCTTCATCAATTTGTTCTGTTTGTGTAATCTCGTGAGTGTCAGAAATACGATTATCAAGCGTTTCCTTGAACAGAGCCCAATTTGCGCGCTTGTAATTTAGTATCCTGCGTGGTTCATTGTACTGCAGTGTTTCTTCCGTGTGAAGTATAACGGGGGTGTGGTTGAAAGGCAGATCGTTTACAACCTCAAGGTTGAGGGTAACTGTTATGCCCTTGATGAGAGCCATGTCTATCACGTCTGGCCTTTGATTCCTTTGGTAAGGAATATAAGTCGGTTCAACCGGTGCAAGTGTGATGTAGTTTCTGCCTAGTGAGTGTTCGTACGATAGACGCAGTAACCAGTGAAGTTTAGTCTGTTGTGAGGTTTGAGTTTAGTCTCGCTCACAAGGGCAATCAGTATCCCCTTTGCCTCAAGGAGCGCGGCAAATTCTGCCCTTTTGTTGGTGATCCCGTCTGCATTCCAGAACAGGATCTGTGATAATGTTACGTTGTTTATGTGGGGGGGGGGGGGGGGCGGGTGTGGCGTGTTATCCATGTATGGGAGTAAACAGGTTTGCGATCGCTGTTTGTATGACAGTCCAGTACTGGCCGGTTTCGGCAGTCATGAACTGCGTGAATAGTGTGGAGACGGCTCCCCAGATCTTCGAAAAGATCTGCTGAGTCGTGTGTTGGGGGAATAGTGCCTGCATTACTGCCTGCAATATTCCTCCTGGTGTTGTTTGGATGTTGGGTATGTCGGCCTATGTTGGCGAGTTGGCGGCCGCTTGTGCTTGTGTTAGCGTTGTGTTTTGGCTGGCTTGTGTTTCAGCTGTACGTGTAGCTTCTGTTGGCGCCTGTGTTTCCGGTGTGGTGAGGGGTTGTGTAATGTGTGTTCTAGTTTCCTTTGTTACGTTTTGTGCCGGAGAGTTGGTGTTCCGTTGTTGTGGTGTGGTAGTGTTCTCCTACGCTGGGGTTTTGGTTTCCCTTGTGTAGGTGCGTATTTCTTGTCATGCGTGTTACAGCTCGACGTGGAAGGGGTGGGTTCCGTGTTGTCTGGGGCGGGTACTGTTGTTTGCAGTGTTTGGTTAGTTTGTTGTGTTGTCTGTGTTGGTTGTGTTTCTGTTGCTGGGGATGTGTTTCGTGTGTTTGTTGGGCCCTGCGCGACTGCTGCCTTCCCCTGCCCGCTTGCCATTGCGGCGAATGAAATCCCATTCATCACGGGTCGCGGGGGGGTCTTGGAGCTGTTTTGATTTGGACTACTATGTTTTGCTGCTGAGTCTTTTGCATCAGGGCCGCGATGTAGGCGGAGCACCTTCTGTAGGTAGACGCGTGCGCCTGCCCACAGTTAGCGCATTTCCGTGCGTCTGTCTGTCTCAGTGTACAGTGTTGGGCTGAGTGGCTGCCTCCGCATTTGCGGCACCGATATGCCAGGCTGCAGTGAGCAGCCGAATGACCAAAGCGTTGGCAGCGTTTGCATTGTTGGGGAGCGCGAGGTGGTTCTACCTTGACTCCCATATGAAGGAAAATTTCACCTTCAAGATCTCGCGGGAGTGGGCCGTGTCGGCCAGCTCTACAAGGTAGTTTGGTAATGGTGCGAGTGTTGGTTGACCTGTCATCCGGCTTGCTCTGAGACAGTCAAAGCCCAGGTCACGAATGTCTTCTTTCAAGGTGTCGCAGGTGTGTTTGGGTCCACCCCCTTCACAACGTACAGCTGCGTGCGTTCGTCCGCGGTTCTGTATGTTTGGTGTTCTATCTCCTTAGCTTTGAGGAAGCTCAGGAGATTGGTGTAGTCTTGTTTGGAATCCAAGTACAGTGCAGCATGTTCCCTCGTGAGTTTTGTGTGGTAGGTGGTAGGCTTATGTGAGTTTACGAACTCTTTGTTTAGGCGACTGAGGTCGCCATAGTTTTGAATGATGACTGGTGGGAATCCAGTCCGTGTTGTTGTGACCTGCGTGGCTGTTTTCTGAGTGTTTCCCAGTACAGGTGCGGTTCTGTTGTTGTTCCCAGTGTTTGGTGTGCTAATAGGTAGGGTGGTGGGTGTTGGCAATAGCGCGTGGCGCTTGCCTTTAGAACCTGTGAGCTCACATGTCTGTGTGGCGAGTGGGAGACTATTGCTCCGTTTGCGTCCGACGACCTGCCACGGTCCGTCCCCATCGTCTGCGTGTTCGTGTTGTGGGTCCTCGTCGATCACAAGTGGACCGATTTCGGGGGAGTTAAGGTTAATTGTGGCAGTTGTGTGTGTGTTCGGTGTAGGTGTACTGTTTTTGGTGCCCACCATCTCGGCCCTCACCTCGGCAGCGGCTTCGGCTATTGCGCAATTGCCATCTCCTCTTGGTGAGTTGCGAGCGGGATTGTGATGGCGAGGGGTGAACTCTGCATCACCGTCCCTTTTGGCGCTTGCGTCTGGCTTCTGGTACAGTACGGGATTTTGCTGGGCAGACTAGCCATCTTTCCAGCAGAAGGATATTTATTGAGGAAGGGGAAAACGACAAATTTGGCTCCTTTTTGATCGGCAAGATGTGTGTAAGAAGAGGGGAGTCCCTACTATCTATCGGCGCAAGGGAGCGCGGAGAGAAGAGAAAGGCCTACTGTGCGCGGGGTGATCCGACGTGAACGGGCCCCTGGCTCAGAAATACCCTACCAAAGAACGGGTGAGTCCCGCTAGGGAGTTGTAACCTTGGTCACAAGGAGCTACGAGCCGGAGCTCTTTGTCTCGCTATGCGCACTAGGCGACAGTGAGATCGGCGTGCATGAATGTTGAGTTTGTCCTAAGAATTATAAAAAATTAAGGGTGGGTGGCAGACTTGCCGCCCCTAGGAAAGTGCCACCCCGTGCGGCCGCACGTTTCGCACGTGCCTTGCGCCGTCCCTGCCACTAACGATTAAGGCGCCTTGGAATAGTCTATGTACGATTTCCCTCCACAACACAAACTTTAATTCAGCTTCTTTGTTCCAAAGATATTTGCCACTACCGCCAAGGCTCTCCATGCAGCGGAATAGCACCTCAGCAATGGACATGGTGGAACAATCCTGTTACGGTGATATAAATATCAATTATTAATTAATTAATTATTAATAGTGGTGTGGTAGTCTAACGGTTAAGACGTCTGCCTAGTAAGCATAGAGGTCCGGGTTCGATTACCGGCCGGACCACAAATTTTAATTCAATGCTTCAGATCTATCAATAATTCCACAATTGTTGCTATAGCTGAACCACAAATGGCAAGACTCATCAAAACTTTGCCCTTTTAAGCTAAAGCATTTACACCGAACATAATATGAATGTAAAACTGTGCGAATCATTAGAATCCACACCGAATTTATACACGTTAAAAATTGCCTGTCATAGTAAGAAAACACCATAATAGAAATTTATTATTTTCTTATGTTTATAGTCTACTTACTTTCAGCGGAATAAGATTGAAATACACACATATTCATAAGTATTTGTTCAAGACAAAGTTGTTTATACTACTGAATCAGTAAAATTTACTGTTTTTACATTAATTTCCATATTAAATTTCGTCTCTTGATATTTTACTAACGCTTGTAACGCAAAAATTGTACTAACTATTTCGTTAATTACATACAAAATTAATTACAAACAAACATCACAACTGTGGTGGCTTTCCCAACGCTAAGAGCGCTAGTGTTGCAGCTGTCAGTTGGTAACAACTTTTACAGCAGTGAGTGTCGCGACTGTATATTTGTTTTTGGCGCTTTCAACATTCATTAAAAATGTCATATTTGGTAAAATATTTTGTAACTATAAATTAAACACACATCAACTGCAAAAGCCTTCCGATCATGAATAATAATGAAGTCACCACTCTCAAACCTAGCAAGAATAGCCGTGTGGTTACCGGCATCCAGGGTTCCCAGGTTGGGCGATGTGTCACCATTTGGGAGATATTTCTTTCGAAAACCTGCTACTTTATCTCTAATTTATTTCATTTTTGAGGTCGTTTTCCAACTGTGACGATCTACATCTAACTAATGTTACATAAACTATCTTAACTAAAGGACGAACACAACATTCGTGCCCAAAGAGGGATTCGAGCTCCCAGCAGTAGCGGCCTCGCGCACCGTGACATGACGCCTAAGTGTGCTTGGCTACGCCTGGCCGGCGTAAATGTTTTATGTTTTCTGTGCTTTGCGTCTAACTCATTTCAAATGTCTATTTAAGACGTATGAAGCTGCCCGTTGAGACACAACTAATTTTAGTTTTTCTCGTTTATTAATACTGTCACGTTGAAAAAAGGCAGGTGGGCCGGAATTCGAAGGCTGGTCGGTAATAGAGCACAACACTGTACACTTAGAACACGTTTATTACTAACACAAGCGTACACTCAGTACAGACTGACTCCTGCTTGGAGTGCTCCACTATTTATACACAGAAATAATTTTCTGGACCTCAGAAGTACGTCAAACATAAGAAACATGTAGGAAATCCAAGAAATAGCAAATATAAAGAAATAACTTTTCTTCTGCCTGTGGTGGTATTTGAAATGGGGACCGTAAGCACAGCAATCTGCGATGCTAACCACTTCACCACGTGTGCAGCCAGAAGACTCGCGGCATTGATCCCCTACATGAAAGAACAGCGACCCACCGTTAGGTTACCTTTGCAGCCAGATGCAGTGTTCTAGATTTTGCCATGGGTAATCTCTATGGCAGTTCCGGAGAATCCTTCCATTCTGCTGGCACGCCTCCCTTGCGGTGACAATGACCAGTGCCGGACACTCCGGTCGTGGCTGATCATTACCGTAACGGTGTGCAGAGTCCTTGAACAAGAGTCCGTTTCTATTTGACCTTTGGGATCGTGGTAAGGCTTCATACGAAGGGACGTGCACAATGTCGCTTCGATTTTGTCGTTCTGAGGATAGCTAATAATCCTCGACTTTGTATGTGACGACTGACAGGCGGTGTATGACACGATACTGACCAAAGTATTGCTTCAGTAACTTTTCCGATACCCCAACTTTCTGCAGAGATGTAACAATCCATACCAGATCTCCTTGGCTATAAAAAACAGGTCAGTGCTTGTCATTATATCGCTGGCGGGCCTTCTCCTGGCCGTCCAGTGTTCGTGTGTGAGCCAGCTGTCTTGCTTCTTAGACCCTGGTGATACACTTTTACAAATAGTCATCCTGAGTATCGTCTAGTTGGTACGGAAATAGCGTATCCATTGTCGTCTCAGCCTCACGAACATGGAGCAGGAAAAACGGTGTGAATCCTGTGATGTCTTGCCTTGCTGTATCATAAGCAAATGTCATGATAGGCAGTATTGTATCCCAATCCTTCTGCTCAACATCGACAGCATATCTGCTAACTTCTTGTTAAAACGTTCTGTAAGACCATTTGTCTGAGGATGGTGGGCAGCTGTTATTCTGTAGACAATGTCGCAATGTGACATTACTTCTGATGCTAGTTTTGACATGAATACTTTTCCTCGATCAGGTATCACACATGGTGCATCATGCTTCAAAATAATGTCTTCTTCTAGGAATTTTGTGATCTTTGGGGCTTCTGAATTTGGCACAGGTTTCGTGACAGTGTAGCGGGTGAGGTAGTCAGTGCAGACTATTATCCATTGGTTACCAGCTGTCGACTTTGGGAACTTACCTAAAGGTCGATTCCAGTCCGGTAGAATGGAGCTGCTGCAGGTGGAATTGGTACCAGATGCCCTGGAAGTAATTGTGGCACATGCTTCCATCACTGGCACTCCTTACAGTAACTCGCATAGTGCTTGACAGATCGGTAGAGACTTTGCCAGTAATACCTGTGTCTGATTCTGTCTTGATAATATAATTAATTTCTCTTTAAATTACCGGTATGTTTATTAAAAGACGAAATTTTGAAGGGGATATTTTAAGATTATTCCAAAGTCAATTTCTGACAGTCCATGTTTCACACTTGTGACAATGCTGATATCCCCATAAATCTCAGACACAGTTGCAGTTGAGGTTGTTGCATTGTATACCACATAGATAGGCTGGACAGTAAAGGGGGAGGCGTGTTTATAGCGATAAAAAGTGCACTGGCACCAAAGGAAATTAATGGAAATCCAAAATGTGAAATAGTTTGGGTGAAGATCACGGTTAAAGCAGGCTCGAACATGGTAATTGGATGTTTCTATAGGCCTCCTGGCTCAGCGGCTGTTGTGGCCAGTGTTGCCAGATGGCAGAGAGAGAAAATACCTACAGTCTCACAAAAATGTACCTACGTTTTCCCTACTTTCTCCCTACCACCTCATTAAAGCCCCTACATCAGGGGCGTAGCCAAGATTTGGGCCTGTGAGGGACTGAATCCAGGACTCTGGCCTAGAAGGGGGGGGGGGCATGGCATCATACCACAAAATGATTTCTATGCCATTGCCCTACACTGAAACTTCACAAGTGTAATAAATAGAGAGGAAATTATATCTAAAAAGTAAAAACGTTTTAGAATAGGTTAGTATGTAATGTAGGTTGAATGTTGTAATTACTCACCAGTGTAAAATTGTATTTTTTATAATTCAATTTCTGGATTAATGTGCAGCAGCGGCTTTTATTTCGCAACTGAGTGCTATCTTGCTGTCACAAATTTAAAATCTGGGTAACTGGCACATTCCACAAGAAATGAGTCAAGAAGTCATAAAGTAAAGAGTTAGGCATGTGAATACCGCAATCTTCACCCAAACTATTTCACATTTTGGATTTCCATTAATTTCCTTTGGTGCCAGTGCACTTTTTATCGCTATAAACACGCTTCCCCCTTTACTGTCCAGCCTATCTCTGTGGTATACATTCCAGTATGACTTTAGAATCTCATTACTGTAGATTTACACTTTTAGGTCGTCCTTCCCGTGGATCACCTTAGATTCTGTCACAGCCATGCTGGTGTTGCTGTGGTGGCTTTTGGCTGGAATGGCTTGAATTTCCAATGATATCTACTAATCGTTGTACCTATACATGGGGGGGGGGGAGTGGAATCATATTATAGTACTGCACTTTATGGGTAACACGGAGTACTTATCAACCACATTCAGTAAGCATGATCAAATAGATGCAGTTATTCAGAGATAAAGGGGCTTCCACTGGGTAAAGTAGCATTGAGATGTGCTTCACACCAATCTTCAAACTGAAGATTACCACCACCAACAACAACTACAACTACTTAATTTATCAATAACAAAATTTAAATGAGCTCTATCAAAGCAGATATACATATTAGTCAACAAAAGATCCAATAACAAGGTGCCTTCAGCCTTTTGAGAAATACTGAGAATCACAAATTATTTCAATAAAAACTGAGTATCTTCTTGAAGGACAAGTAGTGACATCAGTTTACAAAAGTTAATGGTTGCAAGAGAAGTGTACAAGTCTTTTAACTTCATTCCTCTCCACCTGATGATTCACAATGTAACTGACTAATGCAGCACCTCATCTGCATGTATCTCTGATCATTATGATAAGTGTTAGCTTTCTTTTCTTTTTTATTGGTGATGAAAGGTTGATGTGATCCCACTTTTGTGTATCCTAATGCTGATACAAATGATCTAACAAATCGGTCAACCTAACCAGTAGGAAACAATTCAACACCATCCTATAGTATGGTTCCACAATGTTGGGTTCTTTTATCGAGCAGTCTTACTGTCTTCACTGCATGAATTGTCACAGTCACCATCAAATTAAGATGGATTCTTTGTGTTACAAGAGTGTTAAACAAACTGTGCATTAAATCATTTGGCTGATTTCAACATAGAGTATCTCATAGATTATCACAGGAGAAACTTAATTCCTTCTACAAGGTATATAGTTTTATATTTGTTTGATACTAAGATTCGACAAGCACATTGTCATATTACAGAAAGAAGCAGAGAGACCTGAGTCCTGAGGTTTCATGGGTGTGAAACTTTTGTGAAATTCTGTCTAGCGCGGACAAGATTAACAGACTATTTAGAATAAAGAAATATCAACATTGGTATTCTGCTGTTCATTAAAAATAAAATAAAAATACACAATTTACAACACATTTGACTAATGTTACTACAACATAAAGCTTCAGAAGATGTAAGGTAGCACTAGAAACAGAGAACTATGAATGGTGTGGTGAAGACTGCACTGGGCATGCCAACTCATCAGACCCATCACTATACTGTGGATGACCATCAGACACCAGTGCCTTGGACAGGCATGTACCACCCTCTGACACCTGAACTCCTTCGGAATGCAACTTGCTCATTTGTCTGCACAGTCCAATTCATCCTCTCCTCTTGGACAGTCAACTTTCCCATCACAGACATGACTCCTTGGAATGTTCCTACCTGTAAACAGAATTACAATTAGCTTCCTTAACCATAGTGTGTATTCTTTACCAACTACTAGTGACAATCAGGCCACAAATGGGGAGACTGACTAAACAGTAGTAACTGACAGCACCACAACAGTGGTTGATCATGTGAACATTACTATTAAACAATTGCATCTATCTTGGCTTATTGTCTTTGCCTTTGACGATGGCATCTTCCTACAGCATGACTGAGTCAAAAGGCTAGAACATAGCCCATTGAACATGACAGTCAACTTAAATTGATCTCTTGGCAAACCAATATACCTGAGTTGAATCTTATGGAACACACGTAGGGTGTCCATCTCCTCCTCTCTATCTTTGTTCATCTCCTCCTACCCCTCTATCTCCCCATCCACACCTTGCACCTTCCTCTAGCTGCCAACCACCTCCTTGTCTCTCTGTTGAACTTCTCCACCGCCTCCTCCATTTGTGAAAAATTATGTAACTCTGTTAACTTTCATGGTGATCAGTGAAGTGATGTCTAAGTTTATTGCAAGGTACCCTCCAACATTCGCCATTTTAAATATTAGGCAGATGGAGATGTTCCTCTTGTTTTGAAGGTTAAGTGTGCAAAATTCCATCAAGAACGAAATAAAACCATAGCTTTTGTCGAAGCCCGTAAGTAAAGTAGCCTCTGCGATGCAACATATGAAATTTTATGTAGGTGGTGACTTTCTCTTGTTTTGAAGATAAAGGGTGCAAAGTTTCATCAGAGACAGATGAATGTTATGGCAACACATCAATACAAATAAACATGATGTGGCAGTGCATCTCAGTGTTTATGACATCATATCTCCTAAACTATAAGTTGTACAATGAAATAATTGTGTATGTACTGTACATTAATTGGCATAAAAGGATACTGTTTCCAAAATATATTGTGAATACAGGTAGTAGCAAAGAAGAAATAAATTTAAATGTCATTCATAATGCAGCAGTTTTTCAGTGTTCATAGCATCATATTCCCCAAACTATGTGCTGTACAGTGATAAAATTATGCCTATATCCTTTGCAAAAATTCAAGAAATATATTGAAAAAGATTCATTGCAACCAAATGAATGATATGACAATGCATAAAATATGAACAAACATACAAAGGAACTAAAAATTCATTTTTAAATATAAGATGAAGTTATCATTTGCTTTCATGGTAATACCATTCAAGTGAGGCTATGAGAATTCTGCAGGTTTCATGTTGTAATAGCTAGCAATATATGAGGATAGGTTGCAACTCAATTGTTGAACCTCATATAGGCAAGTAAAAAGGAAATCATACACACACAACTTAGCTTTTGGCCACAGCCTTTGTCAGTACATAGCACACACTATTAACACAATAACACTGCCACAACTGTTACCTCCAGCTGCTGTGTTCCAGGTAATGCCCTGCAGTGAGAGCAAGAAACTTACAGAGGGAATGGGAGGCGAGGAGGAACTGAAAGGGTGCAGGGTGATGGTGGCGATTGAAATACTAGCTCTGCATTAAGAAGTGTGTAGGTGCTAAATAGGCAGAAAGAAATGCAGCTTAAGGAATGCTGTCAAGGAAAGCTGGCAAGAGGTTGGTAGGGAGGACACACACACACACACACACACACACACACACACAGAGAGAGAGAGAGAGAGAGAGAGAGAGAGAGAGAGAGAGGTGAAAAGTAGAGAATGCAAAAATAGTGCAGATGGTGAGTAATGAAACAACTTGGAAGAGGCAGAGGATGTCGGGAGGGTAGAGGGATGAATTTTGGGTGTGTGGAGACATTGTTGAGGTCTGGATAATTTCAGTATGAGAGAATGTTCTGTAAGGATAGCTCCCTTCTGTGCAGTTCAGAAAATCTGGTAGTGGTGGTGAGTAACCAGACTTTCCAATGGTAGTTATGATATTGGGTTTTGTTCAACATATTTACATTAGTGAACAACTGGGTTTATACATTTATATTCATATATCCAGGGTTTAGAGCAGGGGTCTCCAAAATACAGTCTGCGGGCTGGATCCGGCCTGCGGAGGGCTTTCATCCAGCTTGCACACCAGTTCAAGTAGGTTCCTGGCTGAATTTTGATTTTCTGTTTTTGTCTTGTTTGTTCCGATCGTTTGTTGTAGGGTGTCCCTTGTTACATAAGGTTCTCTATGTTTGTAAAAATTTACACGATTTTTGTGCCAAATAAGTGTACACTGTGCAATATGTCAGTTTAAATAAAAAATAGGAAAGTCGATGCCTAGTGTCGACTATACAATAAAAAATGGGGCGTAATATACTTCGTCATAGAGAAAAGCAACAAAACCAAGTGCATAATCTTCAATGAACTTATAGCTTTGCTCAAGGACTTTATATCCACTGTCATTGTGAAACAGCTTGATGCGTTCAGAGGCAATGTACCTGGGCACAAATTCGAAAAGTTAAAACATAGCCTGTCTTTGGAACAAAAAATTTGTAGGAAACATAGTCATGAAAGTGAAGCCGCTATGAAAGCAAGCTTAAGAATTGGCCACAAAATCCCCGAACAAAGAAAGCCATTCACGGATCGTGATTACATAAAGAACTGCATGCTGATTACACCTCAAGAATTTTTCCATGGCAAAATGGAACAATAGAAAGTTGTTTATCACCAAATACTGTGGCACATCGAGTTAAAGACATTGCTTCCTATTTAACAAACCAGTTGCAAGAAAGGGCATCCAACTCTGCTTGGTACTCTATAGCCCTGGACGAATTTATTGACATCACTAATATTACCCAAGTTCTGTTGTTATTTAGAGGTGTTAGATGAAATTTTGAAGTGACCGAAAAACTAGCAGTACTGATTTCCCTATATGGCACAATAATGGGTGATGACATATTTAAAGAGTTACAGTTAACTTCAGCCTCAAAGTGCAAACTACTTCTTTCTCAGCAGAAATGTATCTCAACCGATGAATGAAGAAATATGTGTGACAAATCTGCAGGTTCTGTTGGCAGAATAAATGCAGACTATGAAACCAAATATACTCCCAAACCTTTGACTGGCAATGAGTCTTCATCAGGCAGAATTTTTGTGCAAAATCCATGGATATGTCTTGTGTAATTTCTGTTGCGAACTTTATTTGAAGCCATTTAATCGAATACCACCAATTCCAGGTTTTCTAGAAAAGGATGAATATTTGTCCAGTGATACCACACAGCAGTAAGGTGATTAATGTGTGGTAAAAACTTGCCAAGTTTTCCGAGAAAAGCTAATACATTTTAAAAGTAATATCCCAGAAAACATTTTTTCTCATTTTGCCAATTCCCAATCACTCACCATGGTTCACGTTTTCTGCACTCTTTTTCATTGGGATTTCTTGGTCATCAGAAAGAAGAGTTGTCTTGCACGTTATCTGGTTTAGATAAGAATTTACACAACCCCTTCTCTTGTGGAGTGGAAGATGTTCCTGCAGTGTTCAATTGGAAATAACTGATCTACAAACAGATCAGTCAATGACAGACAAATTTAAGAAAGGCAGTATTGCACAGTTTTATAAGTTTCTTCCCAAAGAAAACTCTCCCCTCATCAAAGACTTATCACGAAGCTGGTTTCCTGTATTTGGCACTATACACAGATATGAACAAACATTTTCGTTGCTCAAATTTCCAAATCTAAATAGAGGAGAAACCTCAGTGGCGAACATTTAAGAGACATGTTGTTGATACAACAAAGTTGGAGCCACAGTTTGAAAAGATTTTGGATTCAAAAAACTAATTTCACACTAAGTGTACTGAAAAGTCACAAAGTGTACTTGATGTATTCACAGAATTTTGTGTTTTTACAGAAGCTGTTGTAAATGCTGGCAATGAAATGTTTGCTTTGCACTGACAAGACGAGGGTACATAAGTGAACCTGTGAACCTTACAGCACAATGAACATTAATTATTTATTTCAACACAAAGATCATTCTTCTCATTCTGAGTGATTGAGTTTTCAATGCATTTTCGATTGTCATTGCCAACGTCAGCATACTACGCCACCACTGCCGGAGGTAAAATTGTAGCCTTGTATTTTTGTAAATACACTGTAAAGACACACACACACACACACACACACACACACAAAGTCACTGTTTTCTTCTTTTGAGATATTTGGGATCAACAAAAAGAAAAGTTATTCTGTAGGTCTCGTTTGTAGATAGCGTGTTGAATTAAATAACTCGCAGTTAATAATTTTGTGGATTTGGTGACAGCCAATTCTAGTTGATGTAATGTTGGTAGAGGCATGATGAATGATTGGAAGTGAAGGCAGCTAATCAGATGTGGTGTACAGTCTGTTAAGAATGTCCTTACACTTTGAAAACAATTCAGGGTTGTGGAAGGTCATATTTTTTTAGAGTAACATAGGAAAATTGTGACATATGTGTTGAAAATTCATTGTTGTAGGAGATTTACTTGCAAATGGTATTGCTGCTCATTTCACAGGTAGAAATTATTCTTTTGCTATTGGGTACCTGTTGAAAAACATACCCAAAAGTCATTTCGTTCATTGAAAAACTTAACTGAAAAACACAGAGAAACAATCATTATGTGGGCGTTAACTTTGAGTTGAAACAAGTGTTTTAAATAACCAATAAAGGTAAATGTGCTCAGTTTCATTAATTAGGAAATCTGTTACATCAATGTAATTGCTGGTTTTTGTGTAATATTTCCATTACGGTCTGTATTCCCAACAGAATTCTATACACTTTACGATAACAGATAATTTCGTAATTAAGATAGAATGGCTGGCCAGTACTTACCATTGTGCTGTACCGCCGATAGACTACAGAAAATTCTTAAAACCCTAGGTCCGTTACAAGGTCTCACCACTGCCTCCTTAGAACTTCTCTCTCCGCCTGAACCTCGCATGCCTACCTTTTACCTACTCCCTAAAATCCATAAAGAGAATCATCCTGGCCGTCCCATAGTAGCAGGTTTCAAAGCTCCAACAGAACGTGTCTCAGCTCTGGTAGACCAACACCTCCAACCTATAACCTGCAGGCTCCCATCCTATATCAAAGATACAAACCACTTTCTGGAACGCCTCAAATCCATCCCTATGCCCCTCCCACGTGATAGCTTCCTTGTCACCATTGATGCTACATCCCTGTACACCAACATCCCTCACACCCATGGTCTATCAGCTCTGGAACACTATCTTTCCCAACGCCCACCTGAAAGCCTCCCAAAAACCTCATTCCTTGTCACACTTGCTAATTTCATACTCAACAATAATTACTTCACCTTTGAGGGCCAGACCTACAAACAAATCAGGGGGACAGCTATGGGTACCAGGATGGCCCCTTCCTATGCCAACCTCTTCATGGGCCGCATGGAAGAGGCATTCCTTAAGACACAGAAGTTGCCTCCCCTGGTTTGGTATAGATTCATAGATGATATATTTATGGTCTGGACTCACGGTGAAGAAACCCTTCTGAACTTCCTCCACGACCTTAACTCCTTCTCCAGCCTTAAATTCACCTGGTCCTTCTCCAAAACTCAAACCACCTTCCTTGATGTTGACCTTCACCTTGCTGAGTCTCACATCCACACCTCAGTCCATATTAAACCCACTAACAAACAACAGTACCTCCACTTTGACAGCTGCCATCCCTTCCATATTAAACGATCCCTTCCCTACAGCCTGGGCATCCGTGGGAAACGTATCTGTTCCAGTTCCGAATCCCTCACCAGCTACAACAACAATCTATCCAATGCTTTCCTCTCCCGCAACTACCCTACAGACCTCGTCCACAAACAGATCTCACGAGCTGTCCATTCCTCTCCCTCCAAAAACAATGTTCCTAACCCCAGACCACCCAGAAGCACTCCCTTAGTCACCCAGTACCATCCTGGCCTGGAATGCCTCAACAAATTCCTCAAACAGGGCTATGACTTTCTCAAGTCATGCCCTGAAATGAGACCATCTCTCCAAACTGTTCTTCCCACACCACCCAGAGTAGCCTTCCGCCGTCCTCCCAACCTCCGCAACATCCTTGTCCAACCTTACAACATCCCAAAACCACCCTCCCTACCTAATGGTTCCTACCCCTGCAAGCGATCCCGCTGCAAAACCTGTCCAATGCATCCTCCCACTACCACATACTCCAGCCCCACCACAGGAAAAACCTACCCAATTCAAGGCAGGGCCACATGTGAGTCAACGCATGTCATATACCAGCTGACATGTGTCCACTGTTCAGCCTTTTATGTTGGTATGACTACCAACAAATTGGCTGAGCGGATGAATGGGCATAGACGAACTGTTCGCCTGGGGGACACCCAATATCCTGTGGCAGAACATGCCCTCCAGCATAACTCCAGGGACCTGGGCACGTGTTACACCACACGTGCCATTTGGATAGTACCAACCAACACCAGTCCCTCAGAGCTACGGAGGTGGGAACTTGCCCTCCAACATATCCTCTCCTCCCGCCACCCCCCTGGCCTAAATCTACGCTAACCCCTCCCCTTCCTCCATCCTCAGCTCACCTATTCATTATCCGTTCCTTACCCCCCCCCTCTCTCTCTACCGCCCTCTCGCTCTCTCTGTCATTCTCTCTATCTCTCTCCGTGTGTGTGTGTGTGTGTGTGTGTGTGTGTGTGTGTGTGTGTGTATCCATCCATATTTCCCTGTTTATGAAAAACGTTTTAGACACCCCCCCTCCCGCCCCTCCTACACCCCTCAGCATCATTAATTTCACTCTCTTCTCTTCTCTTTACTACTTGATCTTTCCTTTTTAGTTATATTTATCCTCTCTGGCTTGGCTCAGTACATACATGCAGTATCTCTGACGCCCACACTTCCGAAACACCACCTTCATGACCTAGGTCGTGAACCACCTTTCCCTTCTATTCCCATCCTTTATTCTTCCCTTCTCTCCCACCTGAGGAAGGAACTCTGTTCCGAAAGCTTGTCCCTTTGTCCCTTTTTTTTCTGTTTTTTCATTTTGTGTAACTATCGGCGGTACAGCACAATGGTAAGTACTGGCCAGCCATTCTATCTCATTTCAACAATATTTATTATCTCTGAGGAGAATTTTCATCATTAATCGAATTTCGTAATTAATTCATACAATGGGAGAGAAAAAAGACATTCTTATTGTATGTCTGAATGCCAACCCTAATTGGCTGCCTTCACTCCCCATCATTCATCGGACCAGTGCCAACATAGGTAACCATTGGCGTGTCGCTCCGACATAACCAATGACAGGCGTGAAATGACTGAATCTCTTTATAGCGCGGGAACTGAAGCGACTGTATGGTTTATTTTTGTGAGAGTCTGTTATACTTTCACAGTGTTATGACAGACCATAAGATTAAATCAATGGGACTGAATAAAGATAGGAATGTTATTTCACTTTTATTTATTTTTACAAAGGCATCATTACATTTTACAGTACAAACTGATCCATTTTTGTTAACGCATCCATATACCTAGCACATATATTTTAATTAGAACACTCTAAGAATTTGAAATATTGATCATTTGCAGTGGACATTACAGGGTGGTAAAAATTTAAAATGAAGTCATACATTTCGTCAGAACAAGACTGTTTCACTTGACTCTCATAAACAAACAACTGACCAGCACAACTGTCCCTGTGTACTGCACAGCTACTGCTACCAACATTGTCATGTAAGTGCAGGACACTGCTGTCAGTGATCTGAACTTTTACCACCAACAATACATACATATTAAACAGAACCCATTTCACATGTTATTGATCTTTGTTTGTGGATGTAAAAAGCTGTGTGTGATGGTGATAATACTATATACAGGTTAAATTGCAGTTTCTGCATTATCAGTGATGTCACAGGTCAAAGTAGGCCTTAGTATCGCATTCTTCAGGAATCGCCAAATATGCTATCTGGTCCGCACTGCGATTCGGAACTTGAAATGTGGCCCTTGTGGCCTAGTAAATCGGACACCTCTAGTCTAGATCATTCAAGCTTGCATAACATAGTTGGTGCATACATGTGTAGCATTTCTGTGTTTGATGTTGGCATTTTGGTTGTTATGAGTTTATTTATGAATTGTCACTTTTATTTGCATTTCCAATGTGCTATTTTGGTTTACATGTCGTCGTTTTGTGATATGGAGATAGTAAGTGGAGCTGTGGATGGCACAAAATGATGTGGCAGGTAGAGAAATCTGGTAATTTGTGACATATACTTCTGTTTCAGTTCAACAGAGTGTTGATAGCATCAAAGGCAAAGGTATGAATTAATGTTATTTGACAGAGTATGGTAAGAGAATGGTATTCTCATTTTAAGAAGTATTTTGACCTTAGTGACTCTCCACATACAGGTCGTCATTTAGAGTGTGGGGAAAAAAAAACCACACACAATGATCCACTTCAAATCCACTTCAACATAATGCAGATGTGGAAAATGTGATTATTGTTAATCCTCCAACCACAGTGCAACATGCAGTGAAGTAGATTCATATATTAGGTGTATACCTACCACATGCTCTAAGCCTAAATCACAAAAAATCTGCAGGCGATTGTATTTGCATCAGAGCGTGCCCACCATCAACTGGCTTCTAAACAACACTGGCCATTTCTATCCTGAATCTTTACTGGCGATGAGAAATGGTGTCCCTTACAACAGAATGCAAAATTTATGGTCGCCAGCTCGCCATTGGTGACCAAAAACTGACAGCTGACGATCTGGGTTTACATATAAACTTTATTTTCTGAAAATAGTGGTTCTAGGTTCAGAATTGTACAAGTCTGAAGAAGTAAATGGTTATTATATAGATGAATAAGGCAGGCCTACAGGTCCTGATAGTTGTATCAGTATGTTTAATTTTTTAAAATACTCTCTCAGTATTATCACAAATAACAGATTGTTTTGAAGCCAGTTTTGTTTTGACACCACAGCTATAGCACCTTCTCAATGCACTTTAGGCTTGTTCAAACAGCTGCCAGCAGATTCATGCGCTTGTGCAGTGCTGTGGGTAAGTTGAACCTCTTGGGTGGATGGAAGATAACCTTGACATTATTTTTCCTAAGCAATCTACCTATCTGAAAAGACACATTTTAGGCATAAGTAAGGAATGCAGTTAATTTGTAGTCGGCATCAGTGTTCTTGGAATGTTGCTTCTTCCTTTTTCTTCTTCTTCTCATTATTATTACTATTATAATTGTGTACAGCCTTCTTTATTTAGTGAGCGTTATAGCTGTTCTCTTTAAAAATCCTCTCCTGGTGTTATAATTCTGCATGGGGGTTTTCACTGTCTGATATTATGTGTGCCTGATGTTTTAAGTGTTAAAAACACCAGCAGTTTGTGTGGGGTGATGTCAGCGAGAAACTAGTAAATGTAGCTCTTTCTGCATGGGTTACCTATACATAGAGTGTCCCAAAGACCCATTATTCTTGCAGGGAACTATCACATCTAAAAATGGTAAATTCCAATATTTTTCAATCGCCATAGTAAACTTGATGTTTTCATAAATTAATTTTAAATGGCAAAGAAGTTTCTCCAGTTTTTCACTACCATTTCACCACGAGCCCATATAACAAAGGTGTCATCTACATAGCACCAGAACAACATGGTCTTTAAAACAGTGCTTCCTACTCAAAGTCATCCATAAAAAGAATAGCCATCACAGGTGACAAAGGGTTTCCATGGCAAAGCCATCATCAGAGTTTCCAAAGCTCCCTGTGAGCATGGTTCTGCATATATAGGCCAGAAGATATTGCCACGAGAGACCAAGGAACAACACCAGCAGGTATTAGGTATACTACGCCAATTTTCACATGCATTCATACCTCAGCAGGGGAAAAGTCAGACGAAACGGCCCACAATAAAGCACTGTATCAATACTGGGGATGATCCACCGATTAGCCAGTGTTCGTATAGAGTGTCACCAGCTGAAAGACAGATAATTCGGGAGGAAGTGGAGAAGATGTAGCGAGATGACATTATTCAACTTTTGGAGAGTCCTTGGTCATCCCCGGTGGTCCTTGTAAAGAAGAAGGATGGCATGTGGCGATTCTGTGTCGACTATCGGTGGCTGAACAGAATCACAAAGAAAGATGTCTACCCATTGCTGCACATTGACCACATTTTAGACTGCTTCAAAGGAGCTACATACTTCTCAACTATGGACATGCAGACAGGTTACTGGCAAATCGAGGTCGACGAAGCTGACAGGAAGAAGACGGCTTTTATTACACCTGACGGCCTCTATGAATTTAAAGTAATGCCATTTGGATTATGTAATGCTCCAGCCACATTTGAACAAATGATGGACAACTTGCTTCGACACCTTAAGTGGACGACGTGTCTCTGCTATTTAGATGACATTGTCGTTTTCTCGAAAGCATTTGAAGAACATCTGAGTCGCCTGTCAACTGTGTTGAAGTGTGTTCAGACTGCAGATCTCCGCCTCAATTCAAAGAAGTGCCTCTTTGTCGCCAAAGAGTCAACGGAGATGGTCTCCGTCCTGATCCAGATAAAGTAGGGGCAGTCACAGAATTTCCAACTCCTCAGCACATTCGTGATGTGAGAAATTTCCTCGGGCTGTGCTCATACTACCGACGTTTCATAAAAGGATTTTGTAACAAGGCACATCCATTACAAGAACTTCTGCAGAGAGACGCCAAGTTTTACTTGGATGAGACAAAAGAAAGAGCTTTCTGGGCCGTTATGGAGGCTCTAACTTCCACATCAGTGCTAGCCTTGTACGACGAGAATGCAGAAAAGGAACTTCACATGGATGACAGTGGTTATGGGATTGGTGCAGTGCTTGTACAAGTTCAGGAAGGTGTTGAAAAAGTGATAGCCTATGTGTCAAGAGTACTCTCAAAGTCTGAGATAAACTACTCTACAACTGAAAAAGAATGTCTCGCAGTTATCTGGGTTATCAACAAGTTCCGGCCGTATTTATTCGGCAAACCATTCACCCTCATGACAGACCACCATTCTTTGTGTTGGCTGACTAGCTTGAAGGATCCATCAGGTCGACTAGCAAGATGGGCACTAAAACTCCAAGAGTACAATTTCACAGAGGTATTCAAGAACGGGCGCAAACACAAGGATGCTGACTGCCTTTCGAGGAATCCATTAGTGGAATACAACAGCATTAATGAAATTTCAGCCCTCACTGAATTAGATGACGTTACAACTGAACAGAGGTAAGATCCAGCACTATTAAAAACGATAGAGGCCTTGGAGAAAGGAGAACCGACCAATGGAGAGTTCCAACTTATAAACGGAACATTTTATAAGAGCAAATACAATCCACTGGGCCCCAAATGGCTACTGGTTGTCCCAGCTCATCTCCAGCCAGCTATTCTCAAATGTTTCCATGATGCTCCAATATCCGGTCATCTGGGATTCTTGAAGACCCTAGACAGAATCAGACGCAGGTATTACTGGAAAGGTTTCTACCGATCTGTCAAGCACTATGTGAGTCACTGTAAAGAGTGCCAGTGACGAGAGTGTGTGCCGCAATTACCTCCACGGCATCTCGTACCGATTCCGTCGGCTGCAGCTCCATTCCAACGAGTTGGGATCGATCTTTTAGGGAGATTCCCGAAGTCGACAACTGGTAACCATTGGATAATAGTCTGCACTGACTACCTCACACACTATGCTGTCACCAAACTTGTGCCGACTGCAGAAGCTCCAGAGATCGCAAAATTCCTTGTACATAGTGGCAATTTATAATTTGCCACTATGATCTTCGTCCCTCTGAAGTATATTTCTTAACATGCCTGGACAAGTAAAATTTGATAATGCCTCTTTAATGAGTCAAAACTAGTCATATAAAATCAATAAGTGACCTATGGCAATAAAGATCTTACAAAGAGATTCATAGTTATTACATTAAAAGGTCACCTCCTAGAAAATATCCTGAATAAGATGTCAGGTAATTATAAGTACGGTTGTGTCAGAGGGGTTCGGCCAAATCCATTATTCACCGAATCTAGCACATTGGCTTCGGATTTGAGATTCAGCGCATAATGGCCAAATACTACCGAATCCCAAAGTGTTTTATGGAAACCTTCAGTTACGAATGTTGTGGTTTACTCTGCATAAGAGTGCACTTTTGTTTGCGTTATTTACTTTATTTTCCATAGATCTGCTGAAAGACGCGATGTCATAAAACGAAACAACCTCACTTTGAATAGTTCTGATAAATGGCACTAGGAGCTACCACAAGTAACTTTTCCCGTCAAATGTATGCAGTGCTACACAAGCTTGCTTAGCAGGCGCAAGTGTAAATATTGGCTAAAGCTTTTGTGCTCGTAACGGGGAGAGGGGGAGGGGGCAATGCCTTTCAAATATAAGTAGCAACAAAAATAAATTTCTTCATGTAAATATCATTAATATATAAGGCTTTAGGATTCTTGAATGAGTTGCCTCATTCTGATTTCACGTATTGTTTTGTCGAATTTTGTGAAGTGCTGGGGTACGTGAACTATAATGAAGCACTACGATTTCAAGAAGAAACTAATTTATTATGTGGAAAAAAATAGTTCTAATCGTGCACCATCCAGGTGGGATAACGTCAATTCAGCAACCACTTGATGTCTGTTTCAATTAATCATTTAAGGTCAAGCTTAAACATATGTACACCTACTGCCTTTCGAAAAGTGACAGACAACTGACACAAACAGACCGTGTAAAACGTGCAAGTGTGCCAATGGAATGATTATACCTGGAAGTGGGTTCCAAATCAGATTGTGTAACAGGCATTTAAAAATGTTCGATATCAAATGCACTAGACCTGTATGAGATATGATGCTCTGTAGTACGAAGGAACTGTGTAAAAGGAATCAAATGATAATGATTCTGAATTAGCCTACTGTACTGGTATCTAATTGCTATTATAAACATTTTGTAAAACTTAACTTGTATTATAAGTCTAAAAAAATTGTTTTATATTTGCGCATTTAGTTTCATACAATTAGCCGTAGATTTGAAGTGTTACCGGTATCTAAAAGCTACTACGTAAAGCCAACTGGCAAGCCTGTGTTGCATCAATATGCCTCACGCTACAACCTCTGCCTTCGTGCTACAACTTACTTGTTTTTCTATTAGGAGCAAGGAACTGTTCCTATGAATCATGATTCATAAATTCCACACTCTTTTCACCATAAGAATAATACAAATGTAAACATTATGCAATGTAATCTTCCGTGTTACCACATTTAAATTCAGTCTGCCTAACAAACCCAAAAGATGACGATGAACGTGGAATAATATACGTATCACGTTAATGTTTCCATTTGTCTTATTATGAAGAATGGAAGCATATAGAAATGAAACATGGCAACTGACTTCTAGTACTGATTTTTAAATCTTCTATGAATAAAAATTCTGTGCAGACAAGTTATGTGATCTGCGCGTTAAGTACTTTTTACAGTTCTGAAATGTCTTTGTGGCACTAACAAGTACACACACGTCGAATAAACATGGATTTCTCTGTCTTTGAATGTCCTGTCCATCACTCATGGATTGCCTGATATGTCACTATAAAATTATTGTCGGGCCCCGTGGTCTTGGCGTAAAGCGCTCGACTGGAAACCAAAGGGTCGCAGGTTCGAAACCCGATTGGACCTCAGATGTTTTCATTCCATACTTTAACCAATCCTTCACCTCTCAATGATGTGAGGAGTCACCAGAAACGACACGTGGTTCAGATTCCACGTTAAGATGTAGGTCCCCTTTCCCCGGTTGGATAACTGGGGTAGGCTAGGGACACGCAAGTCGCTGAAGTGGCGTCCAATTGAAAGACTTGCACCAGGCCAATGAGCCACACGAAATTATTATTATTATAAAATTAATTACAATTTACACATCCTATTTTTTAAGAATCTGTTTTTCGACTTCAAAATTATCTACTCATCTTTTCAGGTTTTATTTTTGCGTCTTTCCCTTTGTGGAAGGGGGGGGGGGGGGGAATTATTCCTTTCCTTTCATTATTTTTTATTTAGACCATCTAAACAACATATGTATCAAAATGTTTCATACAAATTTCTTTTAAGGGTAGGGGGTATTAAAAAATCCTTAAGATTTAAAATAAAAATCTAAATTAAATTTTAATTTCTTAAATTTTACTGTTACTATTGTCATTCTGGATTCACCCCAGAATGCTTTATCTTCATCACTGGCTGTGATAAAGTAGTAATTCTTTTTAAATACATATACTTGAGTTGACAGATTATTTGGGTTCGAGATTCAGTTCAGGTTCGGAATTCGGCACATGTTTCATTTACACTTTTCCCACGTTTTATGCTTTTGAAACCGTGTTCATGAAGAAAAAATGATGTAAATGACATACTTGATGGTGGCATGACTTTCACCTTCAAATGTAGTGTTTATAAATGTTACACAGTCAAGTTTATTGACACTTTGCATTTATTGAAATGTACATTTCACATTTCTTCGTGTGCAGTATGCACCAGTAGTTAACTCATGATACAGAGACTGGGATCCTATCAGCCACTGTGCCGATTGCCGGCTTACCTTTGTTTACAAAACTGGTGGTTTTCTCATGCTTTGCATGAAGCGTATCGAGAATTTATTCTTACTATGAAATGCAAATATTTATCTAAGTATTTCCGAAGTTTTATAAACGGTGAGCCTGATGGTTTACTTGTGTACTGTATGTTTTTCTGCACATTAAAGGAGGTGTGGTAGGCCTATATTATAACCTCAAAAACATGATTATAGTATGAGATGCCGACACTGTGCTAATGTCACAGAGATACTTATACATATATTTGCACTTCAGAATGTGAATAAATTCTCGAATATCCTTGTGCAAAACATTAAAAATTACAAAAGTAGAGAACTTGTGCAGTTTCACAACCATATGTAAATCATGAATGCTAATTAAAGGCCTGCTGAGAAAGTCGATTATGATGTCAAAAATTTCTATTTCCTATAAAGTTACCAGTTCCAGTTCCATCTGGTGCTTAAAATAGTACAAAATTCGAATAACCTTTATTACATAATAAATGTGCGCCTCGGTTGCACAGTGGTAGAGTGCCAGACTACAAATTCAAAGGTCGCGGGTTCGATCCCCGACAGGTCCTAGGATTTTTATCTGTCACTTTCCACTTCTTTCACCTCTGGCAGTATTGCACATGTGAAAAATGCCAAGTAGCACCGTGGTTTGGAACCCACGTTAAACTGTAGGTCCCCCTATAATTGGCTGGGTAAGTCAGTTCGAAGGTCGGAGGAAGGCAACGGCATACCACCTCCAAACAGGACCATGCCTAGTAAAGCACTGTGGTGTTCAAACCAATCTTCGGATTGTTGACTGCTTTACCTTACCTTTACATAGTAAATAAACTTCCTCGCGAGTATTTGATGCCTATTATGTACATATATCACAAATATACAGTTTAAAATATGATTTCCTGCATTTTACACCATTTTCATTAAGTCCCTTGAATAGTGTAAAAATGGGGTTCTACCGTATTTCTATAATTTATCAAAGCTGTGCAGCACAATCTATACTACTAATAAGTCTGTAAATGTAGGCATGTCGCTGTTCCCTTCAGTCTTCAAAACTACTGGACCAATCTACATGCGGTTTTCACAGGAAACATGAGAAAAGTTTGGATCAACATATAGGCATAACTTTATCAAAATCGGATCATGGATTAAAAAAAAATAAATAAATAAATAAATAAATAAATAAATAAATAAAAAAAAATCGTAATTTTAAGTGTTTTCAGTAACCGTTGTGTCTGTTTTTTCAACTATTAAAAACCTCTTATCTCCAAAACTGCTTGACAAATTTTCATGGGGTTTTCACACGTAACTTTAGAACATCATGTGGTTACATAAAGGCTTCAATAATTAAAATTGGAAAACAGAAAATAAATATATCATAAATTAATAATTTGCTTAAAAGCTATCGAGTATGTCTATTTGTTGAGGGTAATCTCCAAAAGTACTACATGAACTTTCATGGGTTTCCACAGATAAATTGAGAATAGTTTTGTTTGGAAGTAACATAGGCTTAGTTTCATCAAAATCGTATCAGAGGAAGGAAAGATATCATAATTTGAAGTTTTTGTGTATACTATGCTTATTAGTATGGTGTAGTACAGCAAATCTCCAAGAGTACTACTGGAACTTCCATGGGGTTTCATAGGTCAACTGAGAGTAGCTTAGCGCAATATCTAAGCTTCATTTAATCAAAATCGGATCAGGGAAAGAAAAGATATCATAATTTGTAGTTTCTGGTGTATGCTATGTTTGAATTGCAGCGTAGTACAGCAAAGATCCGATAGAGGCGCTGTTACTGACATAGTATACCAAATAACTAATAGATGGCGATGCTGCGTTGTTTATTCTCATAACTAAAGTGTAATACACTGAAACAAGGGCTATGGTTTTCTGTACGGCAGCGGTGTACTGTATTGATGTTGATAACTGCTGTTGAATCCTTTTTGAAAAATCAGTCAAGTACAATGAGGGGAATAATTCTTAGTGTTGATAATGACATAAATAATTAATGTTGTTCCAGTCAGTAAATTAATGAGTCCCCTAAGGCAAATATTTCGTTGCCAACGTTAACATACTAAACCGCTGCCACTGCAAGTAAAATTTAACCTAGGTATGGCACAAAAGAGTATTTTTTATTAGCTGTATCCCTCATGCCTTGCAATGTCATGTAAAGGGGAAAAAAGTGCTTCTTTTTGCGGGAATCATTTAAATTGAAAACATAGTAAGCCTTGCAATGTCGTGGAAAGAAAAAAAAGTGCTTCTTTCCGCGGGTATCATTTGAATTGAAAACATAATGACATTCCTTCGTGTCTATTGATGCTCTAATTTACATAAAAATTCTTTGCAAGGAAAATGGAATTTATGTAGTTCCCTTTCTGATTTCGGTGTATTCTCATTCCTGTTTAGGAATGCCTCGGAAACGCCATAGTACAGGAAAGGACAAAGTGAGGCGACATTAGTTACATAGTACACCAAATAACTAATTTTCTAATTTTAGAGTTGCTGTGTTTTTTTCATTCTCATAAATATGGTCTAACACACTACAAGAAGGGGTACAATTTTACTTACGGCGGCGGCGTTGTGTGTTGATCTTGGCAAAGGCCGTTGAATGCTTTTTCAAAAATCAATCATGTAGAATAAGGGCAGTAAGTCTTTATGTTCATGATGAAATAAATAATTTATGATGTTCTGGTCAGTAAATTAATCACCCTCCTAAAGCGAATATTTCTTAGCCAGCGATAGCAAACTAAACCACTGCCACTGCAAGTAAAGTTTAGCCCAGGTAGGACACAAAAAACTGTTTTCTTCCTAGTTGTATCCCACATGCTTTGCAATGACATGGAAAGAAAGAAGTGCATCTTTCGATGGGTATAACCACTAAATTACACATAGAGTAGAAATATCTATGGAGTGAGCATTGGCTTCTGTGCATCTTCTCAACATTAAGTTGGAATTACCATGTGATATTCAGACAAATCCACTCTTTCCACACATTTATTTCCTCTTATGATTGGTTTGTACCACACTGGCTGCAAAGAAGCCCCACCTCCTTTTCGAAGAGCCACCACATAACATGAAATAAGATTTAAATAAATGTGTCACAGAAGCAACAAGAAACTTTAGGAAGTGGCGCTAAAAAGGGCCATTTACACAGAGTCATCCATCTTAACGGAAGAAAAAAGGACCAAGATGAAGTCATCGATTAGTAGATTTTTCCCAATATGAGGTGATATTTCCATCTTAATGCTGAGGACAGAAAATCTGTTCTGTACATCTGAATGCTCACTCCAGAGATATTTCTGCTCTGTGCCTGTCACTTGAAATAATATACACATGCGAGTGACAAACTCATCAGAAATTCCTTGCTTTCATAATTGTTCGGTGCAATATTGTGATTAAAATTTGTAATTACTTACTACATAAAGATATAGAAAGACGTTGTCTTTTGCAGAGACAATTGTACTTAGAGTTATAATCCGACTTCTGAATATATAGTTCTATTACACAAGATTGATTTCAACTTCATGTTTTACTAAGTAATCACTGTAGGTTGTGAGGAAATGTATTTGCTGAAAGAGTGGCCAGTGCTGCTAACACAGTCAAGACAAATCAGTGGAAATACTACTATATTTAATGGAAAGTTCTAAACAGACGATCAGCTGACGCCAGTCACAACGATTAACCAGACTCACTTCATCGCACAGTGAGACCTGCATGACGTCTTATTTAAACAGACATGAACTGCTCTGTTGATTGAATTACCAGACATTCAGTATTCATCGACTTTTCGATAATATGGAACACTGCATACAGAATAACTACATTGTTCCCAGTGTAACACTGTAACAGTCTAATACTCAAGCATACACTTACTCTGAGAGATAAACAGTTTAGAACTACGCCATAGAACCAATAATGGCGCTGTTATTATTATTATTATTATTATTACTATTTCTCATCTCAACGTTAGACGTGTTTTTAGAAGTTTATGCCAGACAGACAATTACACACCTCAGTCTTAACTTTATGAACACAAACTAACAATGAATTTCCATCGTTCCGGAGTACGGACTTAAATTAATTTCACTTTCTGTATGAAAAAATTTATGAACATTCATCATTTTCGACAATGACTTCTAATTAAATTTGACATCTTGGCTAGGACAACTGAGTTTTTTGACAGAGTGATCCAACAAGGATTCTGTTTTTGCTGGCCTAGGTCTGGAACCTTAAAAACCCTTAATACACACAGGTCCCTCTTTAACAACCATTGCGAAGCACGGGCATATAAGCTAGTTGAGAATAAATATTTTGATATCTGTGTCCAGTAATCAATTAACAGTGGTACATCTCTGACCTATTTAGGATAATATTTGAACTTTACTTGTGCTCTACCCAAATCCCAACTACCCTCTCTCCATATGCATATCACTACTTCATCACCTGAACAATCATAACCACCACTGCATGGAAAATCACAAGATTAACTATCACCACTACAAACAAAAATAACAACACCAACAAGGACAATTGCAATAAGTATTTAATATCACCGCAATTGTGAAACTTGTCTGAAAGTAGATAAATTAATTTTATTACTGCTTGAAAACTAATTAGACTTACCAGTAGAGCACTCATATGAGGTCTAAGGTGTTGTGCTTGTGCAGTTCTTCTCATCTGAGCCATCAGCACAATCACTTTCTTCATCACATCTCCACACGTGAGGTATGCACTCTTTTCCATCATCACAAAGGACAAGAGGACTATGACATGAGACCTGTGTCATGACTGGGCAATTTTTCTCATCTGAGCCATCAACACAGTCCCTGTCTCCATCACATCTCCAACGGTCAGGTATGCACAGTTTTCCATCATCACAAAGGACAAAAGGACTACAACATGAGACCTGTATCACAAAGTAATCATATCATTTAGCACGGGAGCACAATACATGGAAGTTCTGAATGACAGGACTTTTACACAACGTTGTTTAAATGTAAAAATCCTATGTATTTTATGACATGATCGCAGGAATCTTTACTTGATAATACCTGGGGCTAACACTCTACAAATACTTCTTGAACAAAATGTACATAAAACCATGGATAATCAATAAACTATCAAAAGCTATCAATTTCCTCATAAACATGCATTATTTAACAAAAGTATTATTTTTTGTTAATGGAGATTTCAACCAAAATAACTTCTAAAATTATTATGCATGGCAGTGGGGCATTGCTGACAACAAGAAATAATCTATATTGTTTTGTATCAGGCAGGGCCTACCTATGTTGACCTGGCATCCCACTTGAAAAAAATCACTTTTTGTTCTACACAATCTTGAATAGCTTCATTTGTAGTTGAATGTAGTTCTGAAATTATTGATTATAGTTTGACGAGGGAAAAAATTGTCACTCAATAAATTGCCAGCATTACACTTTGAAGAAATTGAATTCTAATGATGAATTTGTGTGGTAAATCCTTTTTAGTTGTTTGTAGTGAACAAATTTTTGTTTATAGTTCTTTGTTTAACACTTAAACTCTGTTCGAAGTACTAGCCACTGATCCACTGCACCACCACCATAATGTTCCACGAGCTGCTGGTACCCTACTTGCAGAAAAAAATCGATTATTTTTTACACAGTCTTGAAGATCTTTGTTTGTAGTTTAATGGAGGGCAAGGGAGGGGGGGGGGGGGCGGAACTATGAGTCACTCAGAAATAGCCAGCACCCCACTTTGAAGAAAATAAATTCCAATGCCTGATTTGTGTGGAACATATTTGCAGTTGTTTCTAGCAAAAATATTTTTGTTTGTAATTCATTCTTAACTGTTCAGTTATTGTTTTATGCTTTCAATACACAAAATGCACCAGCACACTTCTGCCAGCTAAGGTGAGTGAACCGTAACACTCACATTCAATGTGTAGGGATATGGAGAAGCTTGACACTTTCAAGAAATGCACAGGGATACTTGTAATGAAAGAGTTGATTTTAATCAAATTTTTTTTAATACTTATAGAATGGATGGTTTGTATAGCAGTTTTATTTACATTTATAGTTCATGAAGAACCCTCTACAAATGGTTAGTAGCTATAGAAGCATTTGTAGTAGCTTCTTGTTTTCTACAGTCATTGGTGGGAAGATTTTTCTAATTTTACGTTCTGAAACTATTACCTGCAAAAGTAATGGAACATATAGAAATGGTTTACCTTTACAATTTTCACCTTTGCCAATCCTCAAAAAATCTCTTAAAGCCATTTACTTGGCATAGAATTGTTTGTAAATGTTAGTAAAGAGGTTTTTCTTCATTGTAGTTCGTCAAGAATACACTACAAATATTTTATGCACAGTATAATTCTCCCATGAACCACAGACATTGCCGAGGTGGGGTGGCTTGCGTGCCTCAACGATACAGATAGCCGTACCGTAGGTGCAACCACAGCGGAGGGGTATCTGTGGAGAGGCCAGACAAATGTGTAGTTCCTGAAGAGGGGCAGCAGCCTTTTCAGTAGTTACAGGGGCAACAGTCTAGATGATTGACTGAGCTGGCCTTGTAACATCAGCTAGTGTGGCTTTCCCACACAGCTACTGCGAACGGCTGAAAGCAAGGGGAAACTACAGCCGTTACCTTTCCTGAGGACATGCAGCTCTACTGTATGAACATATGATGATGGCATACTCTCGGGTAAAATATTCCGGAGGTAAAATAGTCCCCCATCCGGATCTCCAGGCGGGGACTACTCAGGAGGATGTGATCATCAGGAAAGACAATACTGGCATTCTACGGGTCGGAGCGTGGAATGTTAGATCCCTTAATCGAGTAGGAAAATTAGAAAATTTAAAAAGGGGATAGATAGATTTTATAATGGTAAGACATAGATTTCGGAACCAGGTTCTGCAGTGTAAGACATACCCAGGGGCAGATATAGACTCTGACCATAACTTGTTGGCTATGAACTGTAGGCTGAAACTAAAGAAACTACAAAAAGGTAGGAAAATAAGGAGATGGGACCTGGATAAATTGAATGAACCTGAGGTTCTTAAGAATTTCAGAGGGAGCTTTAGGCAACAATTGACAGAAACAGGGGAAAATAAAACAGTAGAGGAGGAGTGGGTAAAATTGAGAGATGAAATAGTGAAGTTAGCAGAGGACAAAGTAGGTAGGAAGGAAAGACCTACAAAAAATCCTTGGATATCACAGGAGATACTAAATTTAATCGATGAAAGGAGAAAATATAAAAATGCAGTAAATGAAACAGGCAAAATGGAGTACAGACGACTAAGAAATGAGATTGACAGGAAGTGCAAAATGGCTAAGCAGGAGTGGCTAGGAGGCAAATGCAAGGATGTAGAAGAATGTATAAATAGGGGGAAAATAGATACAGCCTACAGGAAAATAAAAGAAACATTTGGAGATAAGAAAAACAGCTGTATGAATATCAAGGACACTGATGGAAAACCAGTTCTCAGCAAAGAAGGGAAAGCTGAAAGGTGGAAAGAGTATATAGAGGGACTCTACAAAGGAAATGAACTTCGAGACAATATTGTAGGAAGGGAAGAGGATGTATATGAAGATGATATAGGAGATACTGTACTGAGAGAAGAATTTGACAGAGTCCTGAAAGACCTAAGTTGAAACAAGGCCCCTGGAGTAGATGATATTCCCTCAGAGCTACTGAAGTCTCTGGGAGAACCAGCCATGACAAACCTGTTTCACCTGGTGTGTAAGATGTATGTGGCAGGCGAAGTACCCTCAGACTTTAAGAAAAATGTAATAATCCCCATTCCAAAGAAAGCAGGTGCAGACAGGTGTGACAACTACAGAACCATCAGTTTAATAAGTCATGGCTGCAAAATATTAACACGAATTATATACAGAAGGATGGAAAAGCTGGTAGAAGCCGACCTCGGGGAAGATCAGTTTGGGTTCAGGAGAAATGTAGGAACACGGGAGACAATACTCACTTTACGGCTTATCCTAGAAGATAGATTAAGAAAAGGCAAACCTACATTTCTAGGTTTTGTAGATTTGGAGAAGGCTTTTGACAATGTTGATTGGAATAAACTCTTTCAAGTTCTGAAGCAAGCAGGAGTAAAATATAGGGAACGTAAGGTTATTTACAACTTGTACAAAAACCAGACAGCGGTTGTCAGAGTTGAAGGGCATGAAAGGGATGCAGTGGTTGGAAAGGGAGTAAGACAGGGTTGTAGTCTTTCTCCATTGTTGTTCAATTTGTACATTGAGAAAGCTATAAAGGAAAGCAAGGAGAAATTTGGAGAAGGAATTAACGTTCAGGGTGGAGAATTAAAAACATCGCGTTTTGCTGATGACATAGTAATTCTGTCAGATACAGCAAAGGACCTGGAAGAGCAATTGAAAGGAATGGACAGTGTGCTGAAAGGTGCATATAAGATGAACATTAACAAGAGCAAAACTAGGGTAATGGAGTGCAGTGTAAGAAAATCAGGTGATGCTGAAGGAATTAGATTGGAAAACGAAGCAATAAAGGAGGTAGATGAGTTTTGTTACTTGGGCAGTACACAGGATATAAAATGCAGAATGGCAATGAGTAGAAAGGCGTTCTTGAAAAAGAGAAATTTTTTAACATCGAATATTGATTTAAACCTAAGGAAGTCCTTTCTGAAGGTATTTGTATGGAGTGTTGCCTTGTATGGGAGTGAGACATGGACGATAAACAGTGCGGACAGGAAGAGGATTGAGGCTTTTGAAATATGGTGCTACAGAAGAATGCTGATGATTAGGTGGGTGGATCGCGTAACTAATGAGGAGGTACTGAACAGAATTGGGGAGAAAAGGAATTTCTGGCATACCTTGACTAAAAGAAGGGATAGATTGGTAGGACACATTCTTAGACATCAAGGAATTGTGAATTTAGCGTTGGAGGGAAGTATATGGGGAAAAAATTGCAGGGGAAGACCAAGAGATGGATACAGTAAGCAGATTCAGACAGATGTAGGTTGCCGTTCTTATGTGGAGATGAAGAGGCTTGCTCAGGATAGGGTATTGTGGAGAGCTGCATCAAACCAGTCTCCGGACTGAAGAGCACAACACAACAACAGAATTTTTTGTAGCAATTTTTAGTGTACTAAATATCACTTTGATATGATTAACCAGTTTTAGTATAATTGAATGGAAGATTGTTTTCATTTTAAGTTTTTCACCTATCAACTACCAATGTTTTCTTATGGTGGAATTGTTACAAAAAGTTTAGAATAATAATTTTTTCACATTTGTCTAAATTAACCCTACACTGCAAGAATTTTTATTTTGGCGCATATATATATATATATATATATATATATATATATATATATATATATATATATATACGAATATTATAGAGGAAAAATTCCTAACAGGAAAAATATACGTAAAAAATAGATAAGGTACACTTACCAGGCGAAGGGACACAGGCAGTAATAGCAACAAATAAACACACAGACACACACACACACACACAAAAATGCTAGCTTTCGCAGCCTAGCTGCTTCATCAGGCAGAAGGGAAGGAGAGGGAAAAGGAAATGATGAGGGTTTTAAGGAAGGGGGTAAGGAGCCATTCCAATCCCGGGACAGGAAAGACTTACCTTGGGGGAAAAATTGGAAGGTAAATAAATGCACATACACCCACACATTTACACAGACACAAGTACACTTAGGCAGACATACTGTAGAACGTCTGCCTAAGTGTACTTGTGTCTGTGTAAATGTGTGGGTGTATGTGCATTTATTTACCTTCCAATTTTTCCCCCAAGGTAAGTCTTTCCTGTCCCGGGATTGGAATGGCTCCTTACCCCCTTCCTTAAAACCCTCATCATTTCCTTTTCCCTCTCCTTCCCTTCTGCCTGATGAAGCAGCTAGGCTGCGAAAGCTAGCATTTTTGTGTGTGTGTGTGTGTGTCTGTGTGTTTATTTGTTGCTATTACTGCCTGTGTCCCTTCGCCTGGTAAGTGTACCTTATCTATTTTTTACGTATATATATATATATATATATATATATATATATATATATATATATATATATTGTTTAACTTACCAAAAAATACAGACTCCTTGAGCGACACAAAAACACAAAGAAAAACACACACACATACACAAAGATTCCAGCTTTCACAACCGTTGGCCACTTCATCAGGAAAAGAGAAAGGAAGGAGGGGCAAATGGGATGGATGCAGGTTTTAAAGGTGTGGATGAGGAGTCATTGCAATCCCAGGAATGGAAGGACTTATGTTAGGCCGCGGTGGAGTAGCCGAGCGGTCTAAAGCGTGGCACTGCAGAGTGCGTGGTTGTTCGCTGTCGAAGGTTTGAGTCCTCCCTGGGGCATGGGTGTATGTGTTTGTCCTTAGGTTAGTATACCCTACTTAATGTAGTTTGTGAGGTATGGACTGATGACCATGCAGTTTGGTCTGATAGATTTACAAACATTTGAACATTTGAACTTACGTTAGGGGAAAAAAGGAAAAGTAAACAAGCACCCACACACCCACACACATACACACGCAAACACACCAAGGCAGACATTTGTAGAAAGCAAAGACTTTGGGCAGAGATGACAGTTCTACATCTACATCTACATACATACTCCGCAATTCACAGTAAGGTGCGTGGCCGAGGGTACACTGTACCACTACTAGGCATTTCCTTTCCTATTCCACTCCCAAATTGAATGAGGAAAAAAAGAATGCCTATATGCCTCCGTACGAGCCCTAATTTCTCTTATCTTGTCTTTGTGATCTTTACGCGAAATGTAAGTAGGCGGCAGCAAGATCATACTACACTCATGTTCAAATTCTGGCCCTCTAAATTTACTTAACAGAAATTCACGAAAAGAACGTCGTCTTTCTTCCGGTGATCCCCAATTGAGTTGCTGCAGCATTTCCGTGACACTCGAGCATTGGTCGAACCTACCGGTAACAAATCTAGCTGCTCGCCTCTGAACCGCCTCTATGTCTTCCTTCAAACCGATCTGCTGCGGGTCCCAAATACTTGAGCAATACTCAAGATGTGGTCGTACAAGCGTTTTATACGCGGTCTCCTTTACAGGTGAAGTACATCTTCCCAAAATTCTTCCAATAAACCGAAGTCGGCTGTCTGCCTTACTCACAACTGTCCTTACATGCTTGTTCCATTTCATATCGCTCTGCAATGTTACGCCTAGATATTTGAACGACGCGACAGCATCAAGAAGCTCACTACTAATGCTGTATTCGAACATTATAGGATTGTTTTTTCTACTCATGCGCATCACCTTACATTTTTCTACATTGAGAGCTAGCTGCCATTCTTCGCACCAACTAGAAATTTTGTCTAAGTCAACCTGTATGCTATTACAGTCAGTTACAGACGACACCCTCCCATACACCACAGCATCATCAGCAAACAGCTGCAAATTACAACTTACTCTGTCCATCAGATCATTTATATAGATAGAAAATAATAGCGGTCCTATCACACTCCCCTGGGGCACACCTCACGATACACTCGTCTCTGATGAACACTCGCTGTCGAGAACAACGTACTGCGTTCTATTACTTAGGAAGTCTTCCAGCCAGTCACAAATCTGTGAACCTATTCCATAAGCTCGTATCTTCGTTAGCAGTCTGCAGTGTGGCACCACGTTGAATGCCTTTTTGAAGTCGAGAAAAACACAATCTGCCTGTTGCCCTTCGTCCATGGCTCGCAAGATGTCATGTGAGAAAAGGGCAAGCTGAGTTTCACATGAACGATGTTTCCTAAACCCGTGCTGATTCATGGAAAGAAGCTTTTCCGTTTCAAGGAAATTTACTATATTCGAACTGAGAATATGCTCCAAAATTCTACATGAAACTGATGTCAACGATATTGGCCTGTAATTGTATGGGTCAGTTCTCTTTCCTTTCTTAAAGGTTAAATTTAGAACTTCAGCTTTCCGTTTGCTTTCTTGTATTACTGCCCCGGAATGATCAACTAGTGACTGGACAGTGGGCTTTGACCCGCTTATCGATTTTACATAGGACCAGAATTTTTTCGGGTTCTCGGAAAGATCTTTTGGTAAGGTATGGCTGTGATAATTATTGTATGCTTCACGCATCGATCTTTTTATAGTCGCACGAATCTCTACTAACTTTTCCCTGTCATCATTTGCGTGTTCTTTTTTGAATCGAGAGTGCAACAGCCTTTGTTTCTCAGCAGCTTTCTAACATTATTATTATACCACGGTGGATCTTTTCCATCCTTAATCATCTTTACTGGCATATATTTCTCTAACCCTTTATTAACAATGCACTTAAATTTAGATCACAATTCGCCGGCCGCGGTGGCCGAGGGGACTGAGGCGCTTCAGTCACGGTCTGCACGGCCACTACGGTCGGGGGTTCGAATCCTCCCTCGGGCATGGATATTTGTGCCGTCCTAGTTCGTAAGTAGTTTGTAAGTTTAGGGACTGATAACCCCGTAGTTAAGTCCCATAAGCTGTACAAACATTTGAACATTTTTAGACCACAATTCCTCTACATCCATAGTCCCGGAATTAAACGATGCCCATTCATTTTCTAAGTGCGATCGTAACATTTGCTTGTCGGCTCTTCCCAACAAAAACACGCTCCTAGCCTTCTTGATTGGTTTATGAACTTTGGTCACCATCAATGCTATGACGATATCATGATCACTAATTCCTGTCTCTACACAGACATTGTTAATAAGGTCAGGCCTGTTTGTGGCTATAAGGTCTAGAATATTTACATTGCGTGTGGGTTGCCGGTTTAACTGCTCAAGACAGTTTTCGGAGAATGTGTCCAAAAGTAGCTCGCAAGACTGCTTATCTGCACCACCTGAAATGTAACTAGCGAGGTCCCAAACTATAGTCTTAAGGTTGAAGTCACCTCCGACTAATATTACATGGCCCGGATACCTATGCTCTACCTGGTGTAGACTTTCCTTGAATTATTCTAAAACTGCTACAGCAGCACTGGGGGGCCAGTAAAAACACCCAACTATTAACTTTACTTCTTTTAGACCTGTTATACGTGCCCAGATAACTTCACAGTTACTTTCAACCTCGATCTCAGTAGAAACAATATCTTTGTCCACAGCGATGAACACTCCTCCTCCAGTTGTATCAGATCTATCTTTCCGATATACATTCCACGCTTCGCTAAATATTTCTGAACTTGCCACATCATCATTTAGCCAGCTTTCGGTGCCTAAAACTATCTGAGCGCAATAACTTCCACGCAACGCTGCATATTCGGGAACTTTGTTTCTAATACTCTGTAAGTTCGCGGCTAATATTTTTATGTTCGAATTTTTGTTCCGAACGTGGCCTGAATTCGCTGTTTGAATGCTGACAGGCGAGTGCTCATCAGAGTTAGCACCTAGCTTACCTTCCTCTTTTTCCCCAAGGTAAGTCTTTCCTCTCCCGGGATTGGAATGACTCCTTACCCACTCCCTTAAAACCCTCATCCTTTCCTTTTCTCTTTCCTTCCCTACTCTGTCTGAAGAAGCAACTAGGTTGCAAAAGCTTGATTGTTTGTTTGTTTGTGATTTCATTTGTGTTTTTTGTGTCTATGGGTGAGTCTGTGCTTTGGGTAAGTCAAACAATCTTTATTTTTATTCATATTTTTCCCACCAGGAAGGCTTCTTTCTACAAAGGAAGCTCTTTAAGAGAGTGTAAATAATAATAATATATCCCCAAGCAGGGTGCACGCAACTCATTGAGCATGGTGAGGTGAAGTACAGTAGTAGCTCTCAAGCCTAGCACTTCAAACACAGTTGATGGGTTTAGCAAAGAACTACAAATGAACATTTGTTTATTATAAACAACTGCAAATGATTTCCAGACAAGTCAACCATTACAACTTAATTTCTTCAAAGTGAGTACCATCCAATTTATTTGGGTGATCCACTGTTGTCTTTTTTTTTTTCTGTGAAATCACTAACAACAATTTTACAACTACAATCAATTACAAATGAACTACTTCAAGTGTGTGTAAAAGTTAAGCAATTTCTTCCCAAGTAGTAGGGTGCTAGCAGATCGTAAAGTACAATGGCAGTGGAATACTGTAGTGGCTCTCAAACCTAGCAGTTTGAACATGGTTGGTGACTTGAACAAGGAACTGTAAACAGAAATTCATTTACTACAAATAATTTCCCACACAAATCAACCATTAAAATTTAATTTCTACGAAGTGGAGTTCTGCCCCCCTCCTCGCAAAACAACAAACATACATTTTACAACTAGAATTGAGTACAAATCATCTCTTCAAGATTATGTAAATCAAAAAGCGATTTCTTCAAGTTGGGTGCCAGGTTCACACTGGTGCATGGCCTGTACTGGACAGCCTAGTGGAAATAATAAATGTGTAGTTCAGGGTGCACTCACCATCAATTATATCTCAGTTCTCATACTTGTCATTTGTCATACTGCATATTTATATCCCATTGATGCATAACATTAATAAATTGGTATTTCCTGTCTTCCTGCTCTCATTTGTTTCTTTACATTATGATATGTCATATAATTTTATGCTAAACTAGTAGGTTAATAAAACCACTGAGTTTCAAACGTGTCAACAGTTTATTTTATTTTTTATTTTTATTTTTTTTTTTTTTTTTTTTCTATTAAGTAATATGTTTTCCGAATCACTATTAAGAGAACTAAAATTGAAAACTTGGAGCAGATACATAATTACAAAATTATGTATCTTATGATTACGTTTGGAAATTGTGAGCCACTACTGTTACAAAAGAAAAGTTTACAAATGGGTATAATCATCTTAAAATAGTGCATTAACACACAAATAAGTAGAATTAAGCACACAGGTAGTTGTAGTCTAGTGAATTTATCTTACACATCGCACACTATAATGATTGCAGGAATTAACTATCAATTATAACATCACAGCTGTAGCTTGTCCTTCAGTTTGTTCAGTAGATAAGTGCAAAACAAAAATATAAAGAGAAGAATATATTTTACACCTTGTTATGCCATCACAAATTAAATCCATGCACACTGTACAAATAACCAAAACACAAAATATATAGACCAGCAATAATTAAGGTGTTAAGAAAAGGATACACTGCATCTCATCATAAAGATGATATAACATGCCATAGAGAGGAACAATGAAAAGAAAGTTGCCTAAGCCTTCTTCAGAAAAAGGACACACATATTTATAAAGGCAAAGCTGATGCTCACAATTGCTGTTTACAGCTGTTGTAGGCTGGGTGTTGTCTCAAATGGGAGATCAATCTGAACAAGCAGTGTTGGATTATCCAACAACTTTGGAGAATTTGTGTGTGCTGCAAATGGCATAACATCGTTTATGCATGAAGTGGCTTCTTCAGGAGTATTTACTTTTCTAAGGACATCGTTTTGTTCTTCGTCTTCTTTCTTTGCCTCTTCTTGATCATTCTCTATGTTGCGGATTACTATTAAATCTGTTGCTGAACTGAAAGTGGAGTGAGTAGACAATAAGTTATCAATTCGAATGTAGTCATCTGCAATACATGAAATCTTCTGAATTTTAATTAATTCAGCAATTGCTGCTGCATTTTCATTATCTTTGATGGTCACTGAAGCATATTGTTCTTGCTCTCCAACAAACCCTGCTTTATTGAAGCACTTGGTGACAGTTTCAGGCTTTATTTCCTTTACTGCTAAGCCTATCCAATTTACTGCATCCAGGGCGGAAACTGACCATGTAAGAGCAAACGCACTTTCGGCTTCTTCAACACTAAGAATGAGTGATTGCATGACTAATCGTCTATAATGAGACTTGAATGTGTAAATCACCCCCTGATCCGCTTGCTATGTGAGGCTGGTTGAACTTGGTGGGAATCAAGCCAATTTAATATTTGATAATTGTACTTTTGCGTGACATGTTGCATTGTCTATGAATAGGATAACTTGGTGATTTCCTTTCTTCATTTTTGCATTGAAAGAGCACTCACCATCCATGCCTTCTTATTGCTTCGCCATGTGACTGGAAGCTTACTGACATCAATGTTTTTTTGAAACAACGCGGTTTTTCTGCTTTTCCAATCACCAGCGGCTTCTCCATTTCACCTAACATGTTTCCACATAGCAGCACAGTGAGTCTCCTTGGACATTTTCCCACCGGTGCATTTTTCACCTCGAATTGCTAGCGATTTTGAAGGAAGCAGGCGATAAAAAAGTCCCGTTTCATTGGCATTGTACACATCTTTTGGGTCATAATTTTCAATTAAGGTGGACAGTTTTGTCTTCCACTTGGTTGGTACATGTTCCTGCACATCGTTAGCTTTCCCACACACTTCATTTCACACGATGTTGTGCCTAGCTTTGAAACTGTCCAGCCATCTCGTGGATGCCTTAAATTCCGTATTTCCAAGCTCTTGAGCCACTTTCAGAGCCTCACTCTGCAATATGGGTCCAGATAAAGGTAGGTTTTTTGCCCGTGCACTGACGAACCACTCCCACACTATTTGGTTAATATAATCATTTCCACTCTTCTTCGCCTTTCTTTTCATCTGCCCGTTTCCTTTCATCCATTTGTCGCATATCTTGTCCTTGTTTCTTAATGTCTCATAAATCTGTGTTTTACTGCAATTAAAACTTTTTGTTAAGTGTTAACAACACATACTGCTTGTTTGACATGATGTACCATATCACTTAAAGAGCTACTAGTCATCTGAAACTGGCAGAATGTGCTGAGTAAAACGGGATAAGCCCTACCTCTTTCACTGCACACATTGCAGCAGTGTTCGCAAGTGTTCAACAATGGTCCTGTATGAGCCAGGTGCGTCAATAATAAGGAAAACAGACAAACAGATCGCACCGTTTCGTTTGACGTACTGTACCAACACTGCCGCCAACTTACTCATTGTTGCATAGAGTAGCTCCGTTTGATGTCCACACCTGCCAGGCCTCTTTTTCTTGGTTTTGTGTTGCTTATCAATGAATTTATATGTAACAACCTTCTAGAGTCATCAACAAGTAATGTAAACTGTGAAACTGCTGTATTGTTTGAGGTCTTTCCATATTATGAAATGAATTATTTAATAAACATCTAAAATTTTCTTTCTGTTACAGCATTAGACAAGTTCTGCTTAAAAAAAAATATTATCATATAAAATGGTATTGATGCGTTGAGACTGAAATTTATGTACAGATTGAGCAGATTTCCAAATTAAACATGTGCCGCTTTGGGCCAGTTTGATTATATAATATGTTTTCCATACAAATGGTGGAATGATTGTATTCATTGTGTTGATGCAAATTTCATAACACATATTAATTATGAACAAACTGAAAGCAAGCCAGAACAGGGCCCAATAGCATGTTAACAATAAGTAAAACATTAAGCATTGTGGTTTTAATGATAATCTAACTTTCAACACATGGAACTTGCTAAATAACAGAAACATACAAAAATCTGAAAAATACCAGTATTAAGAAGTAACCAATTACACTTCAAGAGACAGCCATGATTAATATTTCATTAGCTCAATTTAACCAACTGATGACATGAAACACATTAAATGGTACTAAAAATTGAGAAGTAATATTCAAATTTCACTACCTGGCAGCAGCCTACAGGGCGACACCGGTCAATTGGTGCAGTGCAATGTAGCAACTGCATGGGTGCCCACTGTGAAGTCTGCTGGATTCATTGTGTCCGGGGTCACATGCCCCAGCACTAGAGGGATCACTGTATTTCCCCGTCAACATGTATTTTTAGGCTTGATCTTTTTGGGCAGTAGCTATGGTTGCTTCTGTGTGTAGTGCTGACCCACAAAGGTAGGCAACTATTTGTGATAGTCAGTAGGTGTGGGTGATCCATTATCTGAATCATTTATGTCCCTGCTTCATGGAATCACCATGGCCATGGGTATTTTCTCCATTGCAGCACTGGTCAACACCTCCATTATCCCATCTTCTATAGTGACATCGGCTTTCAACCAAGGCTCGTGCCAGAGTCTACTGAAGTGGTACCCAAGGATTTGGACCCACTGTACATGACCCACAGCTCCCCTCAGACTCCCAGCATTGCTTCGGACTTTCAGCATTTTTTCCAGGGCTGGTCAGTGCACTGCCATGTACACAACCACTCTCTCTAGTCCTGCCTTAGATGCCGTGGCCCGAACCAGGACAGTTCTTACCCTATGTGGTCTTTTCATGGTGCAGGAATTTACTATCCCTGCCAGATGACAGTCATATGGAAGCAGTAGAGTAGTCATGGCTGAAACAGTGACCAAAGGGTGAAAGGTCTCATATTGGGCACCAGCATGTTATGATGGTGTTTACACCTGAGCATGACTAGGTCTTAGGAAGCAGTTCCTTATGTGTGAGGAACTGCTGAGGCCTGCACTGTTATCGCAATTCTACATACTGTGTCCACATGTGCTGTGGTCATAGTAAACAGATCTCACATGAACAAGTTCACCGTGAATTATCTACATGGTTTCAGACTCTTGGCACCCGTAGATGAACTCACAAATGAGGGTTATTTCTGTTGGGTGACTGATGTGTCACAGTTGATATGTCCTGCCCACCTGTATTGCCACCCACACCCACTATGGTTATATCTGCTGCTGTAAGAGAGCAGGTACAAAATAATACTTTTCAAAATAATTGCTTAATTGAATGTACATGAGTAATTCAAATATTTGAGAAGATATAAACAACAGAAACTCATCAGCGGCCAGGTTGAAATGCAGATCAACAACTGCAGCAACAATGTATTCTTACATTTCCTGATGTGTCCAAATTTGTTAAAGTGTGCCTGTCTCTGTGATATCATGGCTGTTGCTGCAACCTTATTTCAGATTTTTGATGGGTGCCCTACACCCAGTGTTACATTTAAATGCTGACACTGCCAGGCTTTTGCGCGAAATCCTTTCACAGCTGACCAATGTAAAACATTATTATAAGATTCTGATGATGCCTCAAACAGGCAAAACAAGTTAAAGAAAATAAATCATTGCAACCAAGACTGTTTTATTGGAAGTTATATTTTATATGCTGCTGTACCAGACAGTCTGATGGAGTGGAAGATATTTTATGAGAAACTCATCAGCAGTTCTGGAAGAATTGTTTACAACACTTATTGAAGTGGGGATAACTTTTCAGATTTTGTATGGGTCTGGAAAAACTCCATTCTAAACATTTGAAAATAAAAATTATAAACTGTTCTTTTAACAACTTAGATTGGAGGTGTCTGTGTCTTTAATTTTGTTTCTGAGTCCTCTCACTGATGTGAGAAAATAATCATACAGTTCTGTTGTATTCAGAACAGTTTCACATACATGGCTGGAAGAATTACAATAGCTTGTCTAATAAATGGCCACGATGCCTTAAACTTATTTGGGACACTTTCTACATATCTTTCACATGCAACTTTACTGGTTTGTCTGGGCTTAGTTTTGAAATACTTTGTACTCATAAGGTAAGCATTGTAAACCAAACTACTCTGCTCAGCCCCTCATTTATCCTCACTTTTATCGTTTTGATGCAACATGGACATATTTTCTCTGCCAACTGATTTCTATGCTGCTTAATTTTTGTGTTTTTACGTTTAACTGGAAACTAAATTTTAACAATGCGAACATGAATTACATAAGTCTCCATATTTTAATAATATCTCATCAAAATTAATTTTAAATTTTAGATTTTTCTCCTTGACAATCATGTAGAGCACAAATTTTTATTTTTTTAAACTCTGCGGTTTGGGCGCGATGGGTGTCATTCAATCGGTTTGTACTGAGCATTTTCACAGTTCTTCTAAATGTTGTACAGTAGATTATACAGAAGAGGAGACAAATCACTATTTTTTATATTAAAGATAGGCCTTTATCTTGAATGATACCATAGACAAACAAACATTTACTCCAGAGAGAAGAATTTTATATTATAATGCAAATGTGTTGTTTTCACACTGAAAAAGTCGAACAGTGCTGTCAAAATTAGAGATTTCGTTATCAGGTTCCCACCCGCTGTTGTTCATTAGAAACTGTTCTTCATCTCATATGGCCTTGATCAAAATCAAACACGAGTTACCACCAAACACAACAATCAAATGAAAGCTTTGCACAATCATGGCACATGAAATAGGCAAGGGGGAGCATGGAAAAGCAGGTGACTCATGATATATTTTATTCCTGCATCAAAAAGTGACAGCTGCTGTCATCTATAGTTCTTTCTTGACGCTACAATAATGAGAGAGTACTATTATACTGACAAAAGACATTAGTCACATGCTGGAAGTCATTAACAAAGCAGAAACTCAGCTAATGTAGGTACTACATTGCCTGAATTTTCGGTGTATAGTCCGAATGACATAGAAGCTACGTTGTTCATCTCCAAAGTGTTAACTTGTCAATAAATGACCAAATGTGTGTCTCTCTGACCTCTTATAAATATCACACTAGATTCATTGGAGATCATTGATTGCTTATGATAAAGTGTTAAAAGTAATGGATCATGATCTGCAAAAACAGAATTACCCATGAAAGACACAAGAACAATAACTAAAATAGAAAGTTCAGGTTGAAATGTCAATAATAATATAGACAGGAAGCAACTCACCATAAAAACAATTTCTGAGCCACATAACAGATACATTGCCACAACTTAAAAATTTTTGCCACCACCTACACTTACAGTTACCAAGGGGCAGTATACAGGACAAAGGTGGAGTAGAATGTTATGTGCCTGGCGGAGCATGCAGGTACTGATAGGTGGGAATGGGAGATGCAGCTTGGGATTAACTGAAAGAGGATGAGGTGGTGGAGGGAGGGGGGACAAAAAGAGGAGTGCAGAGAGTAGGGTAAAGGGTGATGTAGTGACGAAGCGTGGGGGGTGCCGGGGGGGGGGGGGGGTGGACCCAAGCAACACATATTTGGGGGCGGCAGGTTCAAATGTTTGTCAAGCTTATGGGACTTAACTGCAGCATCATCAGTCCCTAAACTTACAAACTACCTATAGACTAGCTTATACTAAAGACAGCACAAACATCCATTCCCGAGGGAGGATTTGAACCCCTGACGTCGAATGGCCTCGTACGTCGGAGCATAGCGCCTCAATGTGCTCAGTCACTCCACCGCAGTGGGGCCGTAGTAAGCGGCTGAGCTGGGTCTTATTCGGCGATACAAGTGTACTCTCTATAAAGAAGAGTACAAAGACACAGATTTGTCAGGAAAATAAAAGGTGTGTTTATTATGTTGCATTCAGATATATTTTTAACCTCCCCTAATTTTTTCTTTGTGCTACGAAAAATATTTCCTACTTCTAAATAAGTCAATTCTTTTGATACCAGATCGCTATAATATTCATTCCTGGGTGAAAATAATCTATAAAAAGGAATAAATTTTCAGGGATTCTTCACTGAGGTCATATCTATTATTTACTCAGTTTGCTTAAAAAACAAGTAAGAGGTTTCCAGAATTTTATTTCAAAAATACAGATTGTAAAAACTTACACGACACACTTGATATCAATTTAAAATGCATTATATTGTGTAAGATAGCCTAGTTCAGAATAAAAGCATTCCAAAACAAGTTAAATGAATTTCTTTCCAAGTTTTGCACATATTAGTGAACAACATTTGCAAATCAGTGAAACTGCTCCTAAACATAGGAATTCGTGACAGAATTTTGTGACCCAGAGACGTTTGGAATAATAGGTAATTGCAATTGCTTTCAAAATCACTCGTGTGTGGTATGGTCAAAGGGGAGTGGCCGATTGCAGGTATGAGGCAATGACGGTGAAGTGTCTCGGCGGCCGCAACAAATTATATATATAAAGCAAAAGGAGATTACAAGTAATTAATGTTATTTCATAGTAGAGACCAAATGTTCTTAAATTTTATATCAATAGCGCAAGTTTATTTGTTTCGTTGCTTTCTATTTGACATGATACATAGGACATTAGAGACGAATGAATCCTGAAGATAGAGACTGTCATATACTTGGCCACTGTGGTACACAGAAATTGTGGCTGGTCCTGGAAAGGTGGTCGGATGGTCGAAAGTTACAAGGCGACCGACCTCAAAAAGCAGGAAATCCTGGTCTGCATCACAGCTAGGCACAAATTTTCCTATGTCTGCCCTGGGTAGTACATCTCTACATAATACAGGAGCTGGAAAATTTGATATTGTAAGTAAACTTTCGATTTAAATTATTTTGACCAATGTAATCCGTCAACATCGAGGAATAAATAGCAGTGAAGTTGTGACGCTCCTTCCAGTGCTTTAGGCACATTCGCAAAACCATCCGTTGTCCTTGTCCCTATGCTCCCTGTGAAGAGAGATGCTCTCTACTTCGATACGCAAAGTAATCTTCACTACATCACTATTGGTAAAGAAAACATTAAGTCAATTTGTATTGGTGGATATTGAAATACTTAAATGTTCACCCTAATTCAGTAGACAAGGATATTTCGTGACAACTACTTTGCCTCTTTGGCATAGTAACAGACAAATCTGTTCTGTCTGTAAAAAAAAAAAAAAAAAAAAAAAAAAAAAACCCTTCAAAACTACTAGCTCTACGAACTGACACATGGTTGCCGAAGGAAGATCTACTGTCAACACAGAAAAAAGAACGATGTGGACAACAGGTGTGTTATAGAACTTAATTTAGTTGATTTGAAAATGGGATAAAAATCATAAACTTGTAAGCCTACAAAATTGAGTATGTGTGTCCACACACAGAATTGACATATCTCATATAATGGATGCTGGAGTCCTAATGACAAGAGCTTATTATACGCCTAATACATGTGAAAGTATTCACCTGACTTTGATCAGAATACCATAACTTGTTGCTATGAAAGCCCTACGAGATCATAAATTTTATGTTGCAAAATATTTACTTCTTAGTGCTAGACTTCTTATTAACTGGAACTATCTTACATGTATTAAGTTTTTGTGTGCTGTTACAGACACCTCAGACAAATAAGTTGTAAAAATAATCTTCAAAAAGGATAACATAGAATATAGAAGAAACAAAAAAGTATTCAAGGTTAATAAATTGCAGCGTTCCTATTTATTTGTGATAAACACTGAAGCAATATTAGTATGTACTGCCAAAGTCTCAATTTTTGTTGTTGCTCTATTCCGACAATGGGGAGGGGGGGGGGCAGCAAAATGAGGGCCAGCCTCAGGTGGCAGAAATCCATGCTACGCCATTGGGGTGGTGCTCAGCTGGGAAACACACATTAACCCTTTGAATGCTGCAGACGTGATACGCCGCAGTGCTCCACCTTGCCGTAGTGTCTGTGGACAACATTTGCCGCAGCATTGGTATTTCCCGTGGGCCCTGCAGACGGAATTTCCCACATGGCCTGGCCTGTACCTGAGCCCTAAAACAGTATATGTCACAGCTGGTTCCACTGCCAGTGGACCTGCAGTCTTCAACAGCCACTCAGGGCTGACTGCCACAGCGTTAGGAGCGCGTAGAATATTTATCAGCCAATTCTGAGAAAACTATTCAATGAAAAAGTTATTATAGCATAATATAATCACCTGATAATGATCTCACTTTCTATTTGTTATTCCTTATAGTTACTATGCTACATTAAATAAAGTAAGCTACTATGCGAAATTTTTAAGAGTTCACAGAGAAAAACTCACATTGCGTAGACTTTGTGTATAGTTAATTTTAGCACATACAAAGGTACAGATGAAATGTAGGTAAGATATCTATATTTTATTTAAGGTTGAGACCAAAACGATAATTCATTTCATTCTCAAGATATAGGGTATTATGACCGACGGAGAGACGAGGAAAGTGCACTCATTTCTGTCCATGCGGACTTGGCGGCTCTACGAAATACTCCTCATCTGATTTTAAGAAAACAGTTTTGTTTCTAGTTTCAGTCTATTATTGTTCAAAGCACACTTATCTTTTAAACAGTTCATTCCTTCAAAATGAAGTAAATTTGTAATCAAGACATTCGTGTTGTGTGATTGTAAAAGTGGATAAGTCTTGGATTTCATTGTAGATACAGGCATAAAAACAGAAATTTAAATTTATAGCAACAGATATTTGTAAAAGATGTGTCAAATCTAGCCTACACTATTTTCACCTTCTCACAAAAATCACCATGTTTACGACAATTTTTTAGACTATTGGAAAACAGTAGGTGGCTGAAATATTTTCTTCCACAACCTATGTAGTATTAAGTTTCATACATTTCATTCCATTCCATGATGGTGGTGGCGGCGGCTGGTGCAGCAACAGTGTTGAATAATTAAATAATTCTCAGTCTCTGTTGAAATATTTTTATTCTTCAATTACGGTTTCACACTGTTAGCGCATTGCCAGACTGGAAAAAGACAAATGTTTTGTTACAGTCCGTGTACCTGGCGGGCAGCGAATCTAATGTGGCTAAGGTTAGTAAAGTCTGACTTTTCAAAATTTACTTACCTTAGCCACATTAGATTCCCTGCCCACCAGGTACACAGACTGTACCGAAACATTTGTCTTTTTCCAGTCTGACATGCGCTAACAGTGCGAAACGCGTAATTGGAGAATAAAAATATTGCAACAGAGACTGAGAATTATTTAATTATTAAGTTTCATGTTCAGATGCATTTACATTAGGAGATATAAGAATCAAAAGGTTACACTATTTTCGTGGCATGATTTATGCATTCAACTTTGAAATTATCTAGCATTGCTGCCCTGCATTGGATGACCAAAAGACCTTTCTGCAAATAAAAATAATGGTCTTTCTAATCAGTCCATTTTGCAAAATTTTATAGAACACAGCTTTTTGCAAAATAATGTAGACATTACTGCATTTTTATCCTTTTTTAATATCTTCAATTTTGCACTTCATTTATTCAGTATTGGAAAGTGGCACTTAAACGAAACTTCACATTCCAGAACCTTGTTGTTAGGTTACCACATTCCAAGTTTCACATTTGTCATAGCTTTAGATCCTGATATATAACATGCCAAACAAAGTCTTTTTGAGCGCCAATTTCTTTGAGTTAATTTGCTTGAACTTTTCAGGATATAAATTGCACGTAAAATTATTCCAATGAGAATATATACAGTTGTACAAGACAGCCAAATTTCATTTTTTTTAAACGAAATATGACTCAAAATTGTTAAGAATTCACACTCACCCTACACAAAGTCCACATGGTGTCAAACAAATGACCATATCTCAACCAGTATTGCTTCCACGAATCTTAAAGTTTATCAGTGTTCACTAGGGACATGTTTGAATGTTCACATAAAATTGCCCATAATCATCAAGCAAGAAAATGTTCCGAAATTAGGCAGTTTGTCATGGAATGACCCAGGAATTACATGTTAGCAGCATAAGCTCTTTTAATGTACATTATGTCTGTCAAGCAATCATTCCAGATTCAAAGCCATGGAATAAATATCAAGATATACTGCATTTATTTGTAACATCAACGAGCACACTGCAAGAATGTTACAGGCGCCCTGGGTTCAGAAATGCTCAGGACAGGGTGAGGACGGCCAAGCGGAGGGCTCAGACACACACAATACACCACGGAGAGGGCTGCCAGCACAGGTAGACAGATTACGCGGCCACCTGGATGTGCAGGTGCAGCACTCAAAGGACTAATTGGGAGGATTTATAGAATAGGGAGGGGTCTGTACAAACAGTAGCTCACCTCATGTTGAGGACAGGATGGTTGCAAGAATGTGTTGGAAGGACAGTACTCATCTGCACAGTTAATGAGAGCAAGTTGCCGAGGGAAGGATCCTGGTGGCCCAGGTTGAGAAGCAAGCATTGGTTTGAGCTTGTTATGCATGATATGCTACAGTGTGGTCCTTACTTGTCATTGTTGATGCTGCTTCCCTATACACCAATATCCCTGTAAGAACAGAACCACATCCTTTGGGTTTTTATTATCTATCACCACATCCTCAAATGAGAGAAATACTACCAAAGATCTTTGTTACCCCACTTATGTTCATCATCCATCCAACATCCACAACCTCCTAGTCCATCCCCATGCCACTCCCAATCTCAATCCCTTACCACAAGGGTTATATCCCAGTGGAAGACCATGATGAAAGACCTGTCCAATCTATCCACTTAACAGTTCTGATTCACCCCATTATAAGCTTACACTAACCCATCAGAAGCCAGGCCACCTGTGAGAGCAGCCACGTGATTTTCCAACTCTAATGCAGTCACTGCACAACTTTTTGTATTGGTATGCCCATCAAATGAACGATTACAACTCAACTGTGGCCAAGAGCAGAGTGAACCACTTTGTAGCACAACATGTAGCTGAGGATAACATGCTTCATTTCAATGCTTGCTTTACAACCGAGGCCATGTGGATCCTTGCTTTCACCACCAACACTTCTGGACTGCACAGATTGGAGTTATCTTTACAAGGCATTCTCCAGTCTCTTAACCATACTGGTCTCATCCTGGGGTAACTATCATCCCTACAGCTACCTGCACCCCTCTCTATCCCATATCACTTCCCAATTAATGCCTCTCTTTCTCTCCCCAACTGTATGCTTTTTACTGCTCTCTTCACCTCCACTTTTTCTCTGTATTCTATGCTGCATCTCAGATTCCTACCTATTTGCACCTGAATGCTCTGTCAGGCAGTGAACATCATTCTCCGCCCACCCTTGCCATACATCTTCCCTCTTCCCCCTTACTCTCTGTTGCAGTATGAGTCAGGCCACAGCAACTAGAGATAACAGTCATGTGTGTGTGAGGATTATTTGAATGTGTATTGTTTGTCTTTCCACCCCCCCCCCCCCCCCCCATGAACAATGTGTACAAGAACTTAAGTTGTGTGATTGTGTCTTTTCTACATGCCTGGTGGTAACTCATCATTCATCTTATGGTGAACTATAACCTATCCTCATTACATTATCAATTATATACTAATAAAGTAAAGTCCAGGTTGGAACTAATAATATAGTAATAAGGACAGTATACAACCCACCACAAAGACACAGCGATGAGCTGCAACAGGCACATAAAAAAGACACACACATACAACACTTTCAGCTATCAGCCATGGCCTTCTTCAGAAAATAGAACATTCACACAATCAGACAACACAGTCATACACCCATCACCTCCAGCTGCTGCACTTCGAATGCACTTCGAAGTGAGGCAACCAGTGGTGATGGTTGTATGACTGTGTTGTGTGCCTGTGTTTACGTTAATGTTCTATGTTCTGAAGAAGGCCATGGCTGGTAGCTGAAAGTGTTGTATGTGTGTGTCTTTTGTATGTGCTTGTTGCAGCTCGTCACCACATCTTTGTGGTAAGTTGTATACAATTTTTATAGTACTAATAATATCAAATAATGAGAATGTTGCACACAAGAACTATCCACAAAGTAACTTCTGAATAATGGAAATACTGAGGTGACCAGATCAGTAGATGAACTGACTTACATGATGGAGCAGTGAGTGTGATAATGAGAAAGGAAAATCAATTTTTACACCCCTATTTTAGCTGTTGAAAATGAGGAAAATATTACAACAAAAGTGAATTACTTCCTGTAATGCAATTTTAAGTACCCAAAGTTTTAAAGCTGATGATTTTATTACAATGATTTATGATCATATGGACAGTGTAAAAAGTGAATATGTTGGTATCTAATGTGCAATCATTCATAAAGTGGCACAGAAAATTCATAAAAAGCAATATGACAACTGGCAGTGTATATTTCACTAGTGAACGAATTTCTGAATATTTCTTGAATTGCTGTGCAAAGGACTATGACCAAACAATAGAAAAACCAAAAGAGCTACTACACATGCCAAGTTTTGTAGGACAAAAAGTTTATGGATACCAAATCTTGTTTGTATTTTAAGGGATAAGAAAAAAACAATGAGCTCTCAAGCAAATTATAAAACAGTGAGAGGACTGAAAAGATCCATTAAGAATGCAGTTTAGTTTCTTGACTGCCAGCTTCATGAGTTGTGTGACAATGCTCAGTCACACTCTTCTTACAAAACTAATCATTTAATAACGGAAATTCCAGGTTGGAATTAATAATATAGTAAGGACAGTTTACAACTCACCGCAAAGACGTGGTGACGAGCTGCGACAGACACTTACAAAAGACACACACATACAACACTTTCAGCTATCGGACATGGCCTTCTTCAAAAAATAGAACACTCACACAATCACACAACACAGTCACACAACCATCACCTCTGGCTGATGCACTTTGAATCACTTCGAAGTGCGGCAGCCGGAGGTGATGGTTGTGTGACAGTGTTGTGTCACACTCCTTGCATTACTTGCTGTGTATTGGTTTTTCTCTCAAACATGTCTGTGGACTGAAGAGCACAACAACAAAACACTGCAGCCAGTTCCAGCCTTGGAGTATGCCACAGTCCAAGAAGTAACAGTGTTTAAAAGAATCAACAGTTACGCCACAGCAGAGTAGGTAATAAGCTGGTTAATGGAAAGTACCAATTCAATGTTACTACCATGTGTTACTATTGTCATACAAAGATTGCATGATATGTTACTGAATTAAAAATCATTGCATGAATTTATGCTGATAATATAAGTGAACTTTCTCATTACATAAAATTTTGGAAGATAATATAGTATGTGACCACCTTTCTAACATTAACAACATCTGAACTGATGCATGTCCCCACAAGATGCACAAAACATCTCAATACTAAAGTGTCTACATATAGTGACATTTGTATTACTCTGTAAGCAGCTAGCAGTTTTCAGTTTTATAACTTATTACACATGAATAAGGGCACTTCTGACAATGATACATGAATTAGGCCTAAATTTGAGATTAAAAAGACATTTTTTCTTGAGTAAAATGAGTATTCTATATTATTACTGTCACAGACTCATTTCTTAGCGTCAGGCACGATATAATGAAGCATTGTTCTAAAGACATTTAACACTGTGTTGGCATTTGATCCACTTACTTTTGTTATGAAAGTTTAGATAACCATTTTCTTTCTTTCTTTTCTTTTCTTTTTTTTTTCCCTTAATTTTTCGGGTTACTCTTGGATAAAATTACAACTGTTAGGGGTTCAAAACTATTACAACAAAAAGAATCAAAACTAATTCCTTCCAGTTTAACAAGAAAATGGATTAAGTAGGCTGATAATTCATATGCAAAAGAAATTCTTACCTTGGTCTCATCAGCTGCACAAGAATTGTTTGGGCAGCCTTCCTCATCTGAATTATCAGAACAGTCCTGACTCCATCACAGCACTTGGAAGTAGCAATACATTCTGAGCTGTTCTTGCATTTGAATTCCCCACCTGCAAAATGAAAAATAAATAATACACCACCAAAGATTATTGAAATAAGTAACAGTAATAAATGTACTAGTGAATCCCATATTTTATCTGTTTGTTATTTGAGAAGAAACCCCAAAGCAGAAAATATATATGATTGCCAGTAGCAAAGCTGAGTAACAGCCATGAACATAATTGTTCTTGTTATATATACCGCAGCACATGGCAAGCCAAACTCTGTGCCGCCGCCTGTGAGTACGCTGCCAGCTGTGAAACAATGATATTTGTGTTGACAAGCCCGCCACCAAGCAGCCCCCGGCATGTGAAAGCCGATTGAACTGCAGTGCGGCTCAGTGGTTGAGAGTGCTCCATTTGACATATACACTGCTTTACGAGCGTGAAATGCCGTGCTAAAAGCATAATTATAGAGAGATTACTTCAATTCTGGGCTCCAAAATTATGGAAATCACTAGGGGACATATGGGAGGATATGTAAGGGCCTCCCAGTTAATGCTTGCAGCATATTTTAAACGCTATTTTTGGGTAACTCCTGCCCACATCTCAGCAAAGTTGTTTTGACTACATTTTCAATTGTTTCTCTGGGAATCTCTTTCACATGTTCCAGGCAGTCTCAACCTCCTTGTGATCTCAGTATTTTTGGGGCCCCCAAGAATTACATTCATGTTTACTGATAAATGCAAATAATTTTTCCTTCTCAGAGGTATCACCTAGTTTTGCACTCATCAGACAGTGTGGATTTATATGATATATCTCGCAACATGTTAAAGAAAGTACTCAAGTACATTGCATACCCCTTAACATTTTGCCTTAACATTTTCCTGACGAACTTAAAATATCTAGAATAGTTCCAGTATATAAAAAAGGAGATGAAACTTAACCCTCTAGTTATAGACCAATATACATTGTCCCATAATTTTCTAAACTATTTGAAAGTATGCAATTAGTGATAGAAATTCTCCACAGAGATGATAAATTATTTTTCAAAAGAGAGAGATTGACTGACCAGTACTTACTTACCTTTGTGCTGTAGTGCCGATAGTCACACACAGAAAGCAAAAAAGGATGAAAATAAAACAAGCTTTCAGAACAGGGTTCCTTTTTCAGGTAGGAGAGACGGGAAGACAAAAAGGCTGGGAAGGGAAGGGGAAGGTAATTCATAACTTAGGTCATGAGGATAGTGTTTGAAGATTGTGGAAGTCAAGAGATACTGTATATTAGTACTGAGCCATTTCAATAGTAGGAAACTTTCCAGGTGGGATAAATATTTATAAAAAATAGAAATTGAATAACTTACCCAAAGCACAGGCTCATGGATAAAAACAAAAACACACACAAACACAAGACATAAACTTTCACAACCGATGGCTGCTTCTTCGGGAACAGAGGAAGGAAGGAGGGGAAAAAAGGAAGGATGCGGGTTTTAAGGGAGTGGAAGAGGAGTCATTCCAATCCTGGAGTGGAAGGACTTACCTTAGGGGGGAAAAAGGAAAGGTAAACAAGCGCACACCCACCCACACACATACACACCAAGGTTGACATTTGTAGAAAGCAAAGAAGGTGGACAGAGGTAACAGTTGAGGCAGAGGCTCTGTCAAGAGAACCGAGGCAAAGATGTTAAAGAATGGTGTGCGGTAATCTGAATTTAGTGGATGTTGAGACCAGGTGGGCAATAGGAAGAGATAATATGCTAAAGGGCAAGTTCCCATCTCCGGAGTTCTGAAAGATTGGTGTCAGTGGGAAGTATAACGGGATGGTGTAACACTGTGCCAAGATGTGCTGACCTTGCACAAAGGCATGTTTAGCCACAGGGTGATCATCATTACCAACAAACAGTGTCTGCCTGTGTCCTATCATGCAAATGGACAGTTTGTTGCTGATCATTCCCACATAGAATGCTTCACAGTGCAGGCACGTCAGCTGGTAAATCACATGGATGCTGTCGCAAGTGGCTCTGCCCTTAATTGGGTACAAATTCCAGGTTACAGGACTGGAATAGGTGGTGGAGGGAGGATGCTTAGGGCAGATTTTACACTGGGGGTGGTTACATGGGTAGGAGCCAGAGGATAGGGAAAAAGGTGTTGGGATTTCAGGTTACGGAGGTTAGGTGGGCGGTGGAAACCCAGTCTCGGTGGAGTGGGAAGGATGTAATGAAGGAAGGATCTCATTTTGGGACAGGATTTAAGGAAGTTGTATCCTTGCTGGAAAGCCACATTTAGAGTCTACTCCAGTCCTGAAAAGTATCCAGTGACAAGAGGGGCACTTTCAGTGTCCCTCTGTGGGAGGTTCTGGAAAGAAGAGAGATTTAAAAGAAAATACCAGAGTGTCTAGGCTGCAAGTTTAGAGAAATAAAAGTATGCCCAGCCACTCTGTAACACATTAAAATCACCTGCCTGAAAAAAATTAAGCAGTTGCAGAGCAAATAGAGAAATCACAGACAAGAAACATCAGATGGAATTGTATAATCCACTGATACGAATAAAATTTAAAACAGCATCTGCCACAGTGGATTTGTCACCTAAAAGAAGGTCCAGGGAGCCAGGGAGATTAAAAGTCTGCCTTGCAGCGGCAAAAGAAGGACATTCCATTAAGATGTGGGTGACTGTCAAATGCTCACCACATTGACACTGAGGAGGGTCCTCATGACGCAAAAGGTAACCGAGCATCAGCCAAGTATGGCCGATACAGGGTCGGCAGAAGACAATGGAATACCTGCGGGAACTCCGCATAGAGGACCTCTACACATTCGTTGTCTTCTTTATCGCCCGTAACTAGTCAGGTGTTTGCAGGGAACGTCAGTCTGCATTCCACAGCCCAAGAACTTGACTGTGTAACTTAAAATGGCGGTCATTAGCTGGGATACCTATATCCAGTGTAGGTTTATGGATAGCGTCTTTTGCTAACCTATCAGCGAGCTCATTTCCCAATGTGTCCTGGAGTCCAGAGAAAGACTACTGACCGTCCATGTCGATCAATTGCATATAGGGACGCTTGGATGGCCCGAGCCAGAGGATGGCGACGGAAGCACTGATCAAGGGCCTGTAGACCACACAGGAAGTCACTGCAGATGAGGAAGGACTCCCCAGGGCAGGCAGGAATATGCTCGAGTGCACGAAGGATGGCTACCAACTCTGCAGTGAACACACTGCCGCCTTCTGGTACGGAACACTGTTCGTTACGTCCTTCGTGCACATAAGCGAAGCCAACATGATCTTCTGCCATTGAACCATCCATGTAGATCACTGTGGAGCCCTGGTATCTGTCAAGAATTGACATAAATTGGCTGCAAAGGGTAGCAGGATGGACAGAGTGTTTGGAGGTCAGTGACAATTCCAGTTGAATAAGAGGTTGAGGTATACATCATGGTGGTGTACGTGACTGGAAACTGAACAGAGATGGTAGCGGGTAAGACTCCAAGCCAACAAGAAGTGATCTCACACGAAAACCAACCGTCATACCTGATCTCAGGCACCGTTCAGGAATAAGGAGTGTTGAATTTGGGAAAAGTAGACAGTGGTTCAGAACCCCTGGCAAACCACGGACGCTGATGGTGTATTTGGGCAGCAGTTGTTGCTACCTGATCTGTAGTGGAGGAACCATAGCTTCCACAAGGAAACTGTCCACGAGGCTAGTTCGGAAAGCCCAAATCACGAGTCGAACTCCACAGTGGTTGATGGGATCCAGCATCTGCAGCACCGAGGGAGATGCAGAACCATACACTATGCTTCCATAATCAAGTCGCGAAGGAAGCACTTTGTAGCATTGTATCAGGGTATTCCGGTCTGCACCCCAAGTGGTACTGCTAAGGCAGTGGAGGGCATTGAGGTGCCACCAGAACTTCTGTTTCAGTTGGTGAATGTGTGGCTGCCATGTGAGCCAGTTGTCAAATACCAGTCCTAGAAAATGGTGAGTTTCAACTACTTTAAGTAGTTGGCCATCAAGGTACAACTCAGGGTGCGGGTGGAGTGGCCGTCATCGACAGAAGTGCCTAACACACATTTTGGCGGCAGAAAACTGGAACCCATGGGAGAGTGCACACGTCAGTGCCTTACGTATGGCTCCCTGTAGCTGTCTTTCTGCAACATACATGCTAGACGAGCTAAAATATATGCAGAAATCATCAGCATACAATGAAGGGGATAATGACGATCCAACTGCTGTCGCTAAGCCATTAAAGGCCACTAGAAACAGTGAAACACTTAAAACAGAGCCCTGAGGGACACGAGGGGTGCTACAGGATGCACCAACTAGAACATGAAAGGTATGGACAGCTAAAAGGTTTTGGATAAAAAGTGGAAGTGAGCCCACCCATGTAATGTGGTTAAAATGTGGTGTCGCCAGGTCGTGTCGTATGCCTTTGACAAGTCAAAAAATATGGCTCCCAGAAGGTGTCGTCAAGAAAATGCTGTCCGGATGGCAGACTCAAGGTAGTCCAAGTTATCCAAGGTCGAGCGCCCCTTGCGAAAAACTACGTTGGCATGCAGCTAGCAGGCTCCGAGATTCAAGGAGCCAATACAACTGCCGGCTCACCAGGCATTCTAGCAATTTGCAGAGAACGTTCATAAGGCTGATGGGCATATATCTGTCCAGATCTAGCGAATCTTTACCTGGCTTAAGCACTGGGATGATGGTGCTTTCTCGCCACTGTGATTGGAAGACACCATCATTCCAGATATGATTAAAAAATGCAAGGACATGTCACTTGGAGACATCAGACAGATGTTTTTACATTTGATTGTGAATTCTGTCTGGCCCAGGGGTGGTGTTAGGGCAGTCGGCAAGGGCACTGAGGAGCTCCCACTCACTAAATGGAGCGTTATATACCTCAGGGTAGTGTGAGGTAAATGAGAGCTTTTTGCGTTCCATCCGCTGTTTTAATATACCGAAGGTGGGTTGCTAATTATGTGATGCAGCAACGTGGGCATAATGCTCGGCAAAGGCTTCAGAAATGGTGCCTTGATCCATACAGACAGCTCCATGTAGAGAGACCCCAGGAATTGCTGTCTGGGCCTGGTAGGCATACAGGCACTGGATCTTCGTTCAGACTTGAGAAGGACTGGTATGTGACATACCTCTCTCAGCATTCCCATTTGTGCCTATGTAAACTGGCAAGCACGAGCTCAGACTTGCTTAAATGCAATTAGATTGTCTAGCGACAGGTGGTGCTGAAGAGCACGCCTACGGTCATGGATGGCTTCCGCAACTTCCGAAGACCACCAAGGCACTGTCTTTCGCCGGGGGCATCCGGATGAACAGGGGATTGCATGCTCTGCAGCAGATAAAATCTTTTGGGTGACACTCTCAACCACCACATTGATAGTGTCATCTGGAAGAGGTCCAATAGTGGCAGCAGGAACGACGTCATTCCAGTTTGCCTTATTTAAAGCCCACTGGCGAGGTCGTGCAAGACAGTGACGATGAGGTAGCAATAGAAAGACAGAAAAATGATCACTACCACACAAATCGTCATGTGCCCACCAATGGACAGATGGTAAGAGGCCAGGACTGCAAACTGACAGGTCAGTAGCTGAAAAAGTATCATGCACCAAAATAAAATGTGTGGGGGCACCGGTGTTTAAAAGACAGAGGTCGAGCTGGGATGGTAAGTTCTCGACAACTCAGCCACACCCACTGACTACTGCACCACCCCACAAGGTATTATTGGTGTTAAAATTGCCCAGTAGCAGAAAAGGTGGCGGGAGTTGGGACATAAGCACAGCCAGTGTGTGTGGTGGTACATCACCATCTGGCAGGAGATATAGGCAGAAGATGGTTATGTCATGTGGTATCCTTACCCTGACAGCCACAGCCTCTAAAGGTGTCTGAAGGACCACAGGTTCACTATAAACAGAGTTAAGAATATACACACAGACACCACCTGAAACTCTGTTATACAGACTCCAATTACAATAATAACCCCTGTAGCCACGAAGGCTAGGGGTCCACAGCGCTGGAAACCAGGTCTCCTGGAGAGCAATGAGAAAGCAGGTGTGTAAGAGTTGGCATAATTCATCAAGGTGTCAGAAAAATCTGGTCTGTGAAAACATGAGGTTCTAATGAGGGCTTTTTATACCTCAGGATAACTTGCAGGCGCTGCTGGAGAGGCTATTACATCGATATCCATCGATTATGAGGTACTGTTAAGAGCTAGGTCCTCAGGAGACACTAGAATCTCCACCTCGTCCTTGGAGGCGGAGGGATGGTATGGTGGTGTGACAACCACTGTGGCCTCTTTCTTTTTCCCACTGTACTTCTTCTTTTGAGCCTCTCGCTGCTCCTTCAGCTTCTCCTGTATAGACACTGCCTCGGTCTCGGGGACTGAGGAGGACCTCAAAGTCCAATGACCAGCCTTCGTTGTGATACATGCCATTAGATACGTCGCAAAATTGTCTGGGCAGAGATCCTAATTCTCACTTGGAGTTCGCTTGTGAGTAAAGCAACACGTGAGCATAAGCTAGATCTTTTGTTTCTGGCAATGGTTGGTGGTAGTGCATCAATTCGGCGATCGGGTCAATCACATGGGGTGTTTTTCCTCTTTGGAGGGGACTAGAGAGAAGGGCGAGTTCGGCAACAGTCACTAACCGGGATGGACACAGAAGGGAGTAGCCAGCACGATTGTCTTTGTGAAGTTTGGAGCTGGCACTGGTAGCTGAGCCAGGATTGTGTTGGAAGAGTATAGTTTGAATTATGACGAGTCCTTTCGAGGAATGCTGTTGCTGCTAAACAGCCCAATACTACTAGTTTCACCAGACTTGAGTGGGTTAAACTGATAGAAATGTTCTGATGCACTTTGAAGTTTTGAGTAGACTTTTCATATTTAATGCAACTTTAGCGGAGCTGTAAAATTGTTTGCGTTTGTTAATATATGACAATTTTGGGAAACGTTGCACGAGCAGTTACATTTAATATTGTTTGTGGTCCAGTTAAGGTGCCTGATGCTCTAAGGCATCTTAAATTGCAAGCGGACAATAGAAACAAGTGTTTCTTTATTTATTATAATTATTTTTTTGTGTTGGAACTGTGATTTGGTTGATTTGATTTACTGGTGTCACTTAGTGGGAAGATGCTGCAGCAGTGGTCATGTTTACGTCTGTGTTGCATGGTTTAGGCATCCGATGTCTCCAAGAGGTTGCAATGTGGAGAAAAAAATTAATAGTGCTTCTCTGTTTGTTTTAGAAGATACTCTTCAGGTAATGTTGGTTGTGGCAAGCTCAGGGTAGGGCATGCAGCCAGGAACTGTTTGTCTCTGTGCGTACAGTTCAACGACCTGCAGCCCGAGGTCTTGGTGGCAAGCATGTTCTGCTTTGATAACATCGGTCAAAGAGGAAGATTTACTGTTGTTAATATTGTATGTGTTCAGAAGTTGTTAAACTTTAAGTTATTTTAAGTTTACATATATATAGCCAAGCAGTGAGTCTTCTGTGGACAGTAAAAGAGAGAGAGAGAGAGAGAGAGAGAGAGAGAGAGAGAGAGAGAGAGAGAGAGAGAGAGAGAGAGAGAGAGAGAAAGAGAGAGAGAGGAGAATCTATTTACAGGACGTAAATCATTGAACTCTCTACCAGCAGCGTGTTAATTACTATTATTGTTCATATGAAGAGTGCTAGTTTTGCCACTCTAATAATACTTGTTTCACAAGTTTTAGTTTATTTTGTCATCAATGTAATGATTCCTTTTGAATTTTATCCAATGTATATAAACGTAATGGCCAGCGTGGCCAAAGATGCCCAGTATTAGAGCTAAGAATTTGGATAATTGAATCCCATTCTTAGTTGTATGGCCTGCAACCACGATATTTGAATGTTAGGTGGAACATTATGAAAAGGGTGTGGTTACGTGCATTTTAATGGTTATACAAGGAGTCTTTTGTTAACGCTTCAATTTGATTGTGACTAACTTTTCTTTGCTGAAGGTTTTGTCATGTTCTGCACTGAAAAATGAAATTTTAAAATGATTGCTTTCTTCTGGTCGCATTACTTATAGCTGTCAAGGAAACTTACTGAAAGCATTTCACTGCAAATTTTTGGTTAATTTAAAAGTGATTGGCATTAGTGTTAAGGGGACATTTATGTTAATTATTGATCTATCATTTTCTAACAATTGCTCAAGGCCGAATATATGTAATTCTGGGTGTGTTCAATATTGGCAATAAAAAATTGTTGCAAACTCAGACACTTACCACTCTAGAACCCTTGTGTCCAAGCTAACCTGATCAATTGTTTATCTTGCTAAGGCAAGTGGTTTCAGTTGGCAATGTCTGCCAATCACTGGTGTCCGCTTTACCAGCAGAAGAAGCCAATGAAGGATGGGATGCAAGCGATCCCCTCCTTTGAGAGGAGCCAGAGAAGGCTGCTTCTTCTCTGGCACGGGGGTGGGTATCAGTGTCCTCGATGTTTGGTGGGTAATTGCTCCCAAGGTTGGGGTTTTGGGAGCAACACAGGAAGAGGTGCCCCCAATCATCTGTGGGGTGGGTGAAGATGGGAGGGCCTGTTGGCCCACTACAACTGGCTGAACACTTTGCGGCCTTGTCGCCATAGATAGTGACGAAGTGGTTGTAGCATATAAAGTGAGCATGCTTACTGGGTAGAGCTTAAGGTACTTGCGTTTAGCCTCTGAGTATGTCAGCCTGTCCAAGGTCTTATATTCCATAATTTCCTCTCTTTGTACAAAACTGTACAATGTGGCTAACAGGGCATGTGATGCTGGTTGCAGTTGAAGCAGACTTGAGGAGGGGCACACGTGACATAAGGATGAGATGCACATCTGCACCCCCGGCAGGTGGGATTGGCTTCACACCGTGAGGACATATGCCCAAATCTCCAGCACTTAAAACAATGCATAGGGGGAATAACGTAGGGTTTAAAGTCGCACCAGTAGATCATCACCTTGACCTTCTTGGGTAACAAATCACCCTCAAAAGCCAAGATGTCGGCACCGATGGTAACCCTGTTCTCCTTCGGATCTCTATAAATACGTCGAATAAAATGAATGCCTCGCTGTTCCAGGTTTGTTCTTAGTTCCTCATCAGATTGCAACAGGAGGTCTTTATGGAATATAATGCCCTGGGCCATGTTCAAACTCTTGTGAGGTGTTACTGAAATGGGAACATCACCCAGCTTGTTACAGGCAAGCAATGCCCATGACTGCACTGGGGATTACGTCGTTATGAGGACTGCCCCTGAGCTCATTTTGGACTTGCCCTCGAACTCTCCAAACGTGTCCTCAATGTGTTTCACGAAGAAGAAAGGCTTTGTCGACTGGAAGGAGTTTCCATCTGTTCTGTTACAGGCAAGGTATTTAAGGGCATAAGCCTCACCTTGTTGATGGGCCCTACGTTCCTCCCATGAGGTGGCCAGGGAACGAGTGAGGGTCATACTTTGCTGCTTTTAAATCAAGCCTTCCTCGCTTAGAGGCAGCAGCTGTACTTCTGCAACGGTTTGAGATTGTTCCACGGTGTTCTCATGAGCAGTTAGGGATCTAAAGGTCCACCCAGGCAGAGCCCTGCTTGCCTGGGTATGCCTTAAGCAACTGAGGTGCGGCAAGTTCCTCAGAGGCTGCTCGCTAATGACTGTTCAACCTCTACAGCCATGCATCTCCTCAGTATGTAGCACACCTTGAGATTGAGGTTTATATATATATATATATATATATATACACTCACGACCTGGGTAATTAAGCCAAGATCTCCGGGCTCTGAAACGTACAACGTTCCACCATTGAGCTGAACGATGGGCTTTGAAGCATGCACAGAGCTTACGGTGTAGCGGACTGTTGGCACAACACGGCCCACAGCTCAGTGCCCCAGTTCGCCAAGATCATACTCAGCAAATTAATGCTGAGCCCCTGAGGGGCTATACACAAACCATACGGTGGTATCTGATAATGTCTGTGATACCATCTTTGAAAAATATGTTTTTCAACTGATATTTTGAACCCTCAGAAGTAAAAACAAAATACAAGCAAAATGGAAGCATTCATGGAAGCTTTTGTACAATTTGAAAGAACTGTTTTCATGTTCATAAAATTACAACATGCTAGTCATTACTTGAATGTTACTAATAGAGGATAGAAAACAACTCAGTGTGAAGTCAATTGCTGAGCTGCAGACGGGCACATAAAATAGTCACTATCACTTAAATGAATTAAATCTTTGGACGAGGCCTTCATCAGAAGAAGATACACATACATTCATACAATCATTCAGGCAAAACTCAAGCACAAATGAACAGCCACCATCTCTGGCTACTGAAGTACTGTACTGGAGCAGCCAGAGGTGGTGGTTATGTGTGCTTCAGTCTTGTCTGAGTGATTATGTTGATGTATGTGAATCTCATTCTGATGGAGGCCATGGTCAGAAATTTAAGTTGTAGGACAGTGATTGTCTATTTTATGTGCCTGTCTACAGCTGTTGCTATGTTACCACATATATAAGCAGAGTTAGAAAAATGACCGAGATCTGGTGACCAAAGAAATTGTGTCACCTGGGCTGAAATTAATACTCATCAAATGACACCATTTTAATGTTTACTGATTGGATCTCCCAATAAGACAGTTGTTCTGTGTGTGAATTGTGCCTGTATTATTGTAGAAATCTGCAGTTGAGTGAGTGTGAGTATCTCTTTTATGTCCATGTTGTGGCTCTACTTGTATCTTTGCAGTGAATTCCAAACTATCCTCAATGTAATGTTGAAGTCCCATCTGAACTTTCCATTGTTGGATAATGGACTAATGTGTTAGTTACTCAAAACACAAAGAAGATGAAAGGTATTCAATGTTCTTATTTCAAGCCTTTATAATTTGAAGCTGTAATCATGAGAAAGTTAACTGAGTGAGATCATTTTTTCAGTGAACAATGGTTTTAAGCAAGTTCTTTTATTAATACAGAATTCTGTATTTGAGATTTATTTAAAAGTTGTTCAGTTCATCAGCAATTACAACATACTAGTGATTTATTGCTGGAACACTGCAACAAATGAATATTTCAGAGAGCGATTGTAATTTCTCCAGACAAAGTTTTGACTTTTTATCTCTTTCTCTTCAATCCTGCATCATTGAAAATAAAGATAAACAGGAAAATAATTCCATATTTTGTAGTGCACCAATCTACAGCAAATAAATTTGGTTCTGTCAGTTGAAGTTATCATTCTATTGGGTGTTCACATCTGAATTAATGCTTTCTTCATATTTTTTAATAAATGGTCGAATGGATCACGCATGTTGCTACACAGGGTTGACAGTCCATCACCATTTATTACAACATGGGTTACATCTGTCGTCCACTTTGATGCCTACCTTTAATGAATGTGCAAAAACACGCTACATGGCTACGTCGTCATTAGGGATGGGAATGGCATAAGATAGTGTTTTCTGATGAAACCAGTTTGTTTGAAAATGATGACGGCAATTTGCTTTGCCACAGATGGGGACTGACATAACAGTTCCTGCACATGACAACTGAGGCCTCATGGTGTGGGGCACTAAGCACAAATCTTAATTGCTCCAGAGTGTGCGAATTTCATACCAAGCCCATAAAATTCTCGTACTTTACCTACTAAACATTCTCATACAAAGTGAAAAATATTTCATTCGTAATGTATTACTGTGAAAACATACTAACAATAACACACACTGAAATGAACACTTATAGAATCTGAACAGTTAATAAATAAATGGAGCTGAGACTGGTATAACACGGTCATATATCTTTGTCGAAGTCGATGTGTCATGTATTTACATCAAAGATATTTGATAGTGTAATAGGGAACTTTGGCATACAGGTATTTTTCATCAAAGAAGTATCATCAACTGTAGCACCTCGTTGTATATGTGATTATAAAAGTTGCTTGTCTTCTGTTCTCTGCAATGCAAAATGTAACCGCTCTGAGCTCTATCATTGCTGTTGCTAATTGCGTGTGCATGTGGTTGAACATAGATGCAACACCGCACCATAATCAATGTTAACCCCAGTAGCAAGAAATCGCTGTAACCCTGGAGCGGGTAATATAGTGGTACTGAACCGAATAATACCCAACTTAAGTATATACAGTACTTTATTACTCAGAAAGATGGTATCACAAGCAAATGCAACTAGTCATTCTTACATCAACAATGCTACTGTTTGTACGCACCAGCTGTGCTGCCAAACAAACTGGCCGAAAGAGACACTACTCTGCCACACCGGTTTGTGACATGAGGAGACCCTTTACACCGATATTACTGATACGTTGTGTCACTGTCATTGTCAAGTAAATTATATGCAGTTTTGATAATGGCTAAGGCAGTGCACACTAGAAAGTTGTTGTTATCTGCTATCTTGAAATATAATGACCATAATACCCCTTTTTAACACCACGATGAAGATTTATGTCTAAGAAATATTATGAATATTTGATAATTTTCATCATCGAAGATTTGATTGAAAATATTATTGTGTAATACCGGTCTAAAGGAATCTGTTTTTTAAAGTGGAGTAATGCCAGCCTAGTGCATTTTGTTGTTGTAGATGGAGTAATACCAACCTAAATTCGAGTAATCTGTGCACCCCAGTTTTTTGTTCATAAATTTGGAAAAAAATGTGTGTGGATTACTTGAGTATAACAGTATTGCCATGGCTCACCAGATCACCAGACTTGTTGTTGTCACCCAAAAACATGTGAGGTGTGGTAAAACGATGGGTGCACTGCTGTAACCCACTGCCAATCACCACAAATGAACTTTGGAGCCTCATGAATGCAGCATGTATGGCAACACCACTAGGACACCATTTTTCCCTTATACGTATCAATGTCATAACACATGTAACACGTCTCATAATGGACCTTGTGCCTACTAGGCAATAGTACAAATGCTGAACTGAGGTGACTGAAATGCTAATCATTTCTTCAGAATAAACTAATAAAAATCTCCTGAGAATGTGATCTTGCTACCTATAGTCTTTCAAAGTGTTCTGTCCCCCATGAACATGAATGTATTTCATTTATGCTTTAAGGTGCAATTGGTTTGGATCTAAAGCCATTATTCAGCACATGAAGAATTATTTCTACATAGTAACAAAGTCTTTGCAAACAACATTCAGAACCTTAAACTAATCATTAAATTCCTGAACAATTGCAGTCCACTACATGATCTCACAGCCTTGTGTGAAGTGCTGTATGAATGTAATAATTGTTGCAAAATCTGTGATTGCTGGGGATTAGTTCTTTAATGTGGACATTGTTGTCTTGGATCACTGTCAGTGTAATTCCTTACTGATTTACCTCATCCTATACAAAGCAGTCTTCCTCAAACTGTTGACACCATAACACAAATTCAAACTTCGGCATGAATTCCAGAGCATTGTGTTGCAAGCCACAAGAAAATTTTGTGAATATTCTGTAATAATGACATAAGAATACACACAAATTTTGTCAATGTTTTCAGCACTAGTTTGTCAGTCACAAGATTAGCACTATGGCCCTCATCGTGAAAACTGGTACTAATGCATCACAGGCCTCATTCAGCTTTTCCATACCCATCACAATAATTGTGATAAACTTCAGTTTGCTCATAATTTTTTGCCAACAAAAAATCAATCACAGACCACACCTCATAAGTGGTGGGGATTTCTATTGCAGTAGACATTTTAACCCACCACAGAGAATAAAGTAACAAAGAGACAGACCATGTGCTACCAGTTTTGTATGAGTAGTAGGAATATTATGACAATAAGATGGTGGCCATAACCCTGATCATGACTGCAAGAGATGAAAATATGTTATTTCTGGATAAGCCCACTACTTCCATTTTGTGGCACATCTCCATCTGCTATATTATTGCTATTGCACTCTGAAGTCCTCCTAAGAACACTACAGTAGAACTGTATCTGTGGGGAACCCACAATATGTATTCTTTTTTTATGGTACACCACTCTCGTGTACACAGTCGGAGTGTGGGACAACAAAGAAACTAACTTTTTAGGTCCCATTGTAGATGCATCTACTTCTATAGAACTAAAAGTATTTATAAATGTTCTATTTCCATCATTTTGTTTTTTATGTATATATACTGCTTTTGTCGATTATTGTAGGTCTTTCTAGATGATGGTCTTTGGCAAAAACTAGATGAACAGTAAAGAATAAATTAAAGAGCCGCTTAAGGTTGTAGTTGAAACAGCTATTACATTGTGACTCTTCAAACTTTCCAGGCAGATGTGTTGTAAATAGTCTTCACGAGTTTTCCACCACATGACATTATGCAGATTCTATAATATTTTCAGATAGTTGAACCTTCCTGGTGGTCAGGTATGACTGATGGTATGTGCACATCAACACTCCTTTATATAGAACATTTTGCTGTTGTATCTTCTCAAAAATGTTTTGCCTATTACAATTTCTAATTAAGTTAATTGCTATATGTGCTTTACCTAAATGCCAACATCTATCCACATGATGATCATGACTACTTCGTCACCTAAAAAATCCTAGCAAACAACCTTATGGAAAACCACACAGTTGCCAAGAATATAACCATCACCTCCAGCAACAACACATGTAAGGGAAAAAGCTGCAAGTTGTTGATATCAATATAATTGTGAAAATTTTCCAAAATTACATAACTTAATTTCATTACCACTTGAAAACTAATGTATCTTACCAGTAGAGTACACATATACGGGCTCAGGTGGTGTGATCATGCAGAGATTCTCATCTGAGCCATCAGGACAATCTCTTTCCCCATCACATACCCACGAGTGATGTATGCAATGTTCTCCATCATCACAAGAGGCAAGAGGACTATGGCATGAGACCTGTGTCATGACTGTGCAATTTTTTTCATCTGAGCCATCTTCACAGTCTCTATCTCCATCACATTGCCAATAGATAGGTATGCACTGTTTTCCATCATCACAAAGGATAGAGGGCCTGTCACATGGGACCTGTATCACAAAGTAATCATATCACTGAGCACAGGAGCAGAATACATGTTAATATTGAAGAAAAGGACCTTTATAAAATATTGTTGAAATGAATGTAGAAATCCTGTGTGTTTCATGACACGTATCACATTAAACTTTACAAGATAATACTTTCTCAAGTTACTCCTTACTAGATACTCCTTAGTCAAAATGTGCCTAAAACACCCCTATAAAATTGCAGGACATATGTGAAATCATATAAATACTCAATAAAAACTCAATTAACATAAAGATTATTTGTTATCAATGGATTTTTCAACTTAAATAAAAGAACATTTACACAATAATATAGTAAGGACAGGTCACAACTCACCGCAAAGATGTGGTGACAAGCTGCAACAGGCACATACAAAAGACACACACATACAACACTTTCAGCTATCGGCCATCAGAAAGTAGAACACTCACGCAATCACACAGGCACACAACACAGTCATACAACCATCACCTCCGACTGCCGCACTTCGAATCATGCTCTGCAGCGAATCGGGGACGGGATGGAACGGGAGGAGAGGGTATAGGAAGGTTACGTCATAGTGGTGGGGACGGGTTAGATGGAAAATAATGATATGCAGCTTAGGCCGGTATTACACTATCAAATTATTTGTCAAAGAATTGGACAAAGAAAAATTGGACGTAGTGTAATGGGAACATCGTCCAATATTTCATCCAATCTCGGCCTAGATTTGATCAAAGAAATCGCCCGTCTTCTGTTTCCTGCAGTGAGAAATGTGACCGCTTGGAGCGCTAGTAGTATACAGCTTCCTTGCCACTACAGCTGTTTTATTTGGAGGTTAAATATCTGTCATTACTTGGACATAACGTTCGTATTCGTAAACATGGCTAGTAGTGGAATGTTTGTGTGGTGTTTTCTAGCAACAACAAAATTTTAAAAAATCAGATGGGGCGTTGTATAACAGGTGACAAGGCCAATTCACACTGTCCGTCACGTCAATTCGCGTAGCCCAATACCCAGCGGCAAAAGTGAGGTTGAGTTACAATCCGTGATGTATAAAAGTCATTATATACTATCGGAATTGAAGAAGTAATACCCCTAAATCTTAATACGGCCGAAGCAGATTTTAGAATGTATGATTTTGGTAACGTGGTGTGCTAAGTTCTGGAAAATGAAACAACTTTCAAAACATCGACATCTGTTTGCAAGCGACTCTATGTACATATAAATACGTCAGCCAATTTTTGTAAGGAAATAAATAGAGCCTATTTACTTTATCAGCGATGTTTCCCCCCTTACATTGTTAATAACGTCATAAACCATTTAGATTATCCTCTTTGTCAGTGCTCACATTTTCCATTTAAAACGTTATTTAATGAAACTTGCTTTATCAACTTAACAATCTTATTCGTATACACTGTTTGAGTCAGTCTTTTTGTTACTCTATTGCAAACTGTGAAGGATGAAGAGCGACAAAATAATTGGCAGTGAACGGCCTGGCTGTTCTGCTGACGGCATAAAAAAGGAAAATCCTCCTGGTACCGTAACAAATTTTATTTATATCGCTCTGACACCCACGGTTTCATCCAAGTGCGTTTCCTTTTCTTTTTTCCCTCCTTCTCTTCTAAATGCAGACACAACGCAACTGTAGTATAAACAATAGCTGAGCATTACACCGCCATTTTGAAGCAAATTTGACAAAATATTGGATGACAGTGTAATACCCCCTTTTGCGTTTCATCCAATTTCTTTGTCATAAAATATGACCAATATTTCATCCAATTTTTTCGTCCAATTCTTTGTCCAATAATTTGATAGTGTAATACCGGCCTTAGGAATGGAGTGGGAAGGCGGGTGAGGGAATAAAATAAAATAAAGTAAAATAAGTATATATACAAAGTGGGTGCACACTGCAAGTACACAAGACCGCATACACACACACACTCGCACATGTGCGCGTGTGAGCATGTGCGCACGTGCGCACGCGCGCGCTCACACACACACACACACACACACACACACACACACACACGCAGATGCACGCGCTCACACACACACACACACACAAACACACACACGCAGATGCACGCGCTCACACACACACACACACACACACACACACACACACACACACACACACGCACAAACACGCGAGCGCGCGCGCACACACACACACACACACACACACGTGATCGCACATTCACACACCACTCAAAATAAGTCAGAATTACCAACTGTGCTGCAAACACTGTAAAGCTTTCTATATTGGCATGACCAACCAGCTATCCATTAGGATGAATGGCCACCACCAAACTGTGGCCAAAAACAAGGTGGACCATCCTATGGCACAGCATGCAGCGGAGCACATGCTTGATTTCAATGGCTGCTTCACAACCCGGGCCATCTGGATCCTCCTATCCACCACCAACTTTTCTGAACTGCACAGATACGAGTTATCCCTTCAATACATTCTCCGATCCCGAAATCAACCAGGCCTCAACCTACGATAACTTCCCTATATTTCTTCTCCATACCTTACAATTCCTACCTCTCTATCCCAAACCTCACCTATTTTGAGTGGTGTGTGAATGTGCGATCGTGTGTGTGTGTGTGTGTGTGTGTGTGTGTGTGCGCGCGCGCGCGCGCATGTGCGTGCATGCATGTGTGTGTGTGTATGCGGTCTTGTGTACTTGCAGTGTGCATGCATTTTCTATATATATTTATTTTACTTTATTTTATTTTCTCCGCTCACCCGCCTCCCCACTCCATTCCTAAGCTGCATCTCGTTATTCCCATCTAACCCATCCCCACCATCGTGACGTAACCTTCTTATCCCCTCTCCCCTCCCCTCCCCTCCCATCCCCGATTCGCTGCAGAGCATGATTTGAAGTGCGGCAGTCGGAGGTGATGGTTGTATGACTGTGTTGTGTGCCAGTGTGATTCCGTGAGTGTTCTATTTTCTGAAGAAGGCCAAGGCCGAAAGCTGAATGTGTTGTATGTGTGTGTCTTTTGTATGTGCCTGTCGCAGCTTTTCGCCACGTCTTTGGAGTGAGTTGTAAACTGTCCTCACTATATTATTAGTTCAAAACAAATCCACTGTTGCAGAACACTGTTAGGCACCAGTAATCCTATGGAATACAACAAAACAGTGATTCTGGCATGCACTTCCACCTATTGGGATAGTGTTATTAAGGAAGCTGTTGAAATTAAACCAACAAGCAATCTTATAAACAGGATGGTAGTTTCAGTTGCAATTCTGCTTGGAATCTGGCACTATCTCTTGTCAAAAAACAGAGGGATAGAATTAATGCTGCCTTACCTCTCCGGGGGACACCACCTTGACGAAGCACTGTCCGTGCGGGTGGAGAGGCTTGCATATCCGCGTGAAGCAGAGGGCTATACCGAAGGTAGAGAACCTACTGCCAGAAAGGCCTCAGCTGATGGATCAGATGAAGAGTGTCCCACAACGTCCCATCTTCCTTATCTTCTCCCAGTCCTTTCCCAACCCAAGGTGTGATGCGATCCATGCCGAAGGGTGCGTGGCACATGGGTGGATGTGTCTCGAACGGAGCCTCAGGGATACCGGGCGACCTCCCTGAGAAAGTAGCCTTGCACCACGCGAGGTTATCGTCTGTGTGGACCATATAAATCCCCAAATATCGTGGGACTAAGATGAACACGGAGAAAGATAGTATTTTAAAAGAATCTGAGGGGCAATCGCAGACCTCAGATACTCAGACATCGGGATCAGGACCGATGGAGTGCACTCCTACTTCTGAATCAGGGTCTCGACCTGAGCAAGAAGTGGGAACCGTAACAGAGAAGTTGGACCAGATTAGGATTAAGGCCTTGTCTGGAGCTCAGAGGAGGAAACTACTAAAGGAACAGAAGCAAAAGGAAGGAAAAGAATGGCTTCCTAAGCATAAGTGGAGGGAATCAAAAGGGCTTGAGCCCAAGACCCCCAAAAAGAAACTGCCTCAGTTCAAAGGGGATACACAGAACCCCCCCTCGACGTCAAAGACAGGTGGCAAGAGGGTTAGGGAGGAATCTAAGACTCCCTCCTCTCTGGACAAACGTGATCCTAAAAGGCTGAGGCAGGAAATAGGGAAACAGACCTATAGTACTGCAGTCTCGGTCTTTAGAATGGCGGTTGTCCAAGAAGGATACCCATTGGTGAGCATCACCTCGCAGCAGGAGCAGCTCGTGCAGATGGCCCTCTTTGAAGAGATTGGGGGAGACGCTGGTCCAGGACCCAAATTCAGGAGGGTCTATCTAGATCGCGGTGCCCTCATTTTTGTCTGCGAGGGGGAGCACTCAGCAGAATGGCTTAAGGAAAAGGTGCCCATGATATTCCCGTGGGAGGATGCGAAGCTGCTGGTCAAAACAGCAACCGAACTCCTGAAGACTGCAAAGGTATCAATATGGGTGCCAAAGATCCTTAAGGATGTCCCTCCAAAGACTCTGTTCGAGAAAATAAGGGTCCAGAACCCAAAAGTCTCGACAGAGGATTGGAGGGTAATTAACCAAAAGGTCGTTCCAGAAGGACGAACTCTGGTGGTGGAGGTCGGAGAGAAGTCCCTGAAGGCAATGCGAGAGCAAGGCCTGAAACTGTTTTTAGGGTTCTCGCAGGTCGTCGTCAGGGTAATCAAAGACCTTAAAGGCAATAATGGCAGCAAGATGGGGACTGGAAGTGCTGCAGATAAACCTGCAGCACAGTAAAGGGGCCACTGCTGCCCTGAGCCGTCGCCTGGGGAGACAGGAGGTGGACGTGGCCCTGATACAAGAACCCTATTTATACAAAGGGGGTGTATCGGGCCTCGGTGGTACTGGAGGTAAGCTGATTTATGCTAGAAATCTAAAAAAAACTCCAGAACATGCATTTATGTTAGAAATGGAATACCTTTCATACCAATGATGGATTTTTGTTCCAGGGACTTGGTGACCATCAGGATGCAGCAACGTGAGGAAGGCATCAAGAGGGAAATTGTTTTGGCCTCAGCATACCTTCCTTATGAAGACAGCTCTCCTCCTCCTTTGGAAGTGAGGAGACTGACGGAAGCCTGCCACTGGCAAGGTGACGAACTGTTGGTGGGATGTGATGCCAATGCCCACAATCTATCGTGGGGCAGCAAGGACACCAACAGTAGAGGTGAGCACCTTCTTGAATTTCTCCTATCTAACAGCTTGGAGATCCTAAATAGGGGTGACAAACCTACATTCAGGAATAGCAGAAGGGAAGAAGTAATTGACATAACTTTTGGTTCCATGATGATGGGAAGTTACGTCAAACAGTGGCATGTGGTCCTGGAGCCATCCTCATCAGATCACATGTATATTAAATTCAAGGTTGAAATGGGAACCAGACAGACCATGGCCTATAGGAATTCCAGGAAAACGGACTGGGAGACATATAGGAGAGACCTTGACTTCAGCCTATCGGAAATTAAAACTTTGATAAGGAATCCAGCAGAGTTTGAGGAAGTAGCAGAGGCCGTAACCTCTGCTATAGTGATCTCATACCAGGACAACTGCTCAATCACCAAGAAGTGCACAAATAGGAGTGTACCTTGGTGGAATAATAACCTGGAAATGCAAAGGAAACAGGTACGAAGACTGTTTAACCTTGCGAGGCGCAAAGGACAATGGGCAAAGTATCGTGAGGCCCTTGTCAATTACAACCTTACCATCAGACGGGCAAAGGAGGCATCCTGGAAGGTATTCTGTGAGGAAGTGGAGGGCACGGCTGCTCAAGCAAGACTTCATAAAATCCTCACCAGAGTACCAACTAATCCAGGAGGAACATTGAGGAAGGAGGATGGGGAGTATACAAAGACAGCACACGAAACGCTGGAACTGCTCCTCAAGACTCACTTTCCTCAATATACCCTGGGGGATAACTCAGACCAGAATGTGATTCCTGAGAGACAACGGTTCTCAGGTATTCGCAAAGAGGACTGGGATCTGGCCAAGGAGTGTGTCGATTTCAATAAGGTCCGATGGGCGGTGGGAACATTTCAACCGTTCAAGTCACCTGGCCCCGATGGAATCTTTCCAGCTCTCCTGCAACAAGCGGGAGAAAATCTTATTAGATTCCTATGCAGGTTATTCAGGGTTAGCCTAGCAGCAGGAATCATTCCCAATGCCTGGAGGGCAGTGAAGGTTGTCTTAATTCCAAGGCCAGGGAGAATTGATCATACCAAGGCCAAGGATATGAGACCAATCAGCCTGTCCTCCTTCATTCTTAAGACATTGGAAAAGCTGGTTAATGTGCATGTTGGAGAAAGGAGGTTAAGTAGGGTTCCTCTACATTCAAACCAACATGTATATCAACCAGGTAAATCATGTGAGACAGCTCTCCACCAACTTGTTGGGAAGGTGGAGAAAGCACTACACTTTCAAGAAATAGCCCTCTGTATCTTCCTGGACATTGAGGGGGCTTTTAGCAACATGACCTTCGATTCCATGGTTAGGGCAGCAGAGGTGCATGACCTAGGGACCACTATATGTAGGTGGACTAGGACCATGCTCAGTGGAAGAAAGGTAGAGGCTTCCATGATGAATGTAATAATGGTAATCAACACCACTAGGGGTTGCCCGCAAGGAGGAGTTCTTTCCCCTTTATTGTGGAATCTAGTGGTGAATGATCTCATTGGAGAATTAAACTCTAGGCAGTACTTTTGCCAAGGATACGCAGATGATCTTGTCATAGTAATACTTGGCAAATTTGCTGACACAGTGAAGAATATGGCACAAGGTGCCTTGGACATTATGCAAGACTGGTGCAGGAAACAGGATCTGGGGGTTAGTCCTAAGAAGACTGTTGTTGTACCATTCACAAGGAAACATATCCAACACTCAAGTTGGAATCTAAAGCTTTTCAATGAAGCGCTACCTGTGAAGGGGAAAGTGAAATATCTAGTGGTTACCCTAGATGAGAAACTGACATGGACCCCTCACAGTAGGAATATTTGCTCCAAGGCAAAAGGTACTTTAGTAAGTACCAGGAGAGCTTGTGGCAAAAATTGGGGCCTGAGCCCCAAGGGTATGCACTGGATATACACCACAGTGATTAGATCCAGGATCACCTATGGGGTGGTCATGTGATGGAAGAAGGTAGAACAGCAGGTTGCTGCTAAGGAGCTTGGTAAGATGCAGAGACTAGCCTGCTTAGCCATAACAGGCGGAATTAGCAGCACACCAACTGCTGGGATGGAAACCATGCTGGATATGTCCCCATTACACCTTTGGGTCAAGATGGAGGCGGCAGCTGGTGCCTACAGACTCAAATCTGTCAACAACTGGAACTCTTTGGGATATCCAGAATCACACACTAAAATAGTGAGTGAGGTAAATATAGGAAAGGTTGGGGAAATGCCAACCGACTATATTATAACCCCATACTGCTTCAACAAGCCTTTCAGTATAACAATTGGAAGTAGGGAGCAGTGGGAGAAAATAGTTAGACACCGTATGGGGGATATTGTCTGGTTCACTGACGGGTCGAAATCAGACCAAGGCGTTGGGGCCGGGGTATACGGGGTGCAGCCAAGACTGGAGGGTGTCATCTCTCTAGGGAAACTGGCCTCAGTATTCCAGGCCGAAATCACTGCCATCAGGGCATGTGTGGAGGAGAATTTGCGTAGGTGCTACAAAGATCGTAGCATCTATATCTATTCAGACAGCCAGGCAGCCCTTAGATCACTGGCAGCTCCTACAACAAGATCTAAAATTGTTGCAGAATGTCACAGGGTTCTGGTGGAGCTAGGGGAAAGCAATAGAGTAAACCTATTGTGGTTTCCTGGCCACTCGGGGATCAGTGGCAACAAACATGCCGACAGATTAGCCAGGATGGGGGCAGAGGCTCCATTTATTGGACCAGAACCTGTCCTGACAATCACCAAGGCAATGATTAAATTGGAGCTACGTAACTGGCTCAGAAGACAGCATGTAGAATATTGGACCAAAGTCCATCAACAAAAACATGACAAGGTAATGATGCCAAAGCCTTGTTTTAAAAGATGCTCTGCAATCCTGGGTCTGACCAGGAGACAGATTAGACTCATAGTTGGATTGCTGACAGGCCATGGGAATTTCAAAAAACACCTACATACAATGGGAATAACAGAAGAGGACCCTAAATGTAGGATCTGTGATGACAATGATGAAACTGCATCACATCTGATCTTCGAATGCATTGCATTGGAGAGTAAAAGGCACAGAACATTTGGAACAACCAGACCCGAAGAAATTGTGTCTAATAAAGAACTGGTAAAGGGACTCCTTGCACTGTTCAAGGGCATTGGTTGGCTTTACTAGATATACAGGGAGCGATACCGCACAATAAACTTAGTTTCGGTGTGGGCAGTGGCAGGTTAGACCAAGACTGTTTTGGCTTCCCTGAAAGAATCAAATCAATGCTGCCTTACCTGTTGACTAATAGTCACTATCAATATTTTTGATGTTTGGTCATCTTTGGTTGTGTTGATTCTGTAGTGACTTGTATTGTGTGTGTTATCTTCCTTGTTTACCCTTTGCAAACTGACGTATTAAATTCACTTGCACCAACGTCACCCATCAGCATACTGTTAAGTTCTTTGAGACTTCTATTGTGTTATCCCCCCATTTTTTGCAATTGTTGTCTAAAGTTACCTCTGAAACTCCCAAAAACTTCAGATTCTTATAACTGTAAAGGTCCCCTTTCCTTATTTTCCAACTTGTCTGCATTCTTCAGCTTCAGTAGAGTTCATAAGCAATAAGATTTGTCAAAGTCTACATCTGTCCCTGGATATGTCTTACAGTTTAAAACCTGGTTCTGAAATCTATGTCTTACATTTATAAAATCCATATTGTACCTTCTTATGTCTCCTGATCTCTTCCAAATATACAGCCATCTATCATGATTCTTAAACCAAGTGTTTGTTATGATTAAGTTACATTCTGTGCAAAATTCTAATAAGCTACCTCATCTTTATTCCTTTTCCCCAGTCCATATTTTCCTATTATATTCCTTCCCTTCTTTTCCTACTACTGAATTCCAGTCCCTGATCACAATCAAGATTTCACCTCCCTTAACTGTCTGAATAATTTCATTTACCTCTTGTATTTCTTTGATCTCATCAGCAGAGCTAGTAGGCATATAAACTTATACTGTGGCCCGTGTTGGCTTCGTATCAGTCTTGATTATGATAATGTTATCACTGTGCTTTTCACAGTGGTTTACAAGCATTACTGTTTTCATATCCATATTAGACCCACTCCTGTAATACTTCAAACTAATTTTGTATTTATAAACTCGTATTCACTTGACTAGAAAATCTGTTCATCTCTCAACCATACTTCACTAATCCCACTACATCTAACTTCAACCTATCCACCTCCCTTCTTAATTTTTTAACCTCTATACCTAATTAAGGAATCTAACATTCTACACTCCAATCTGTAGAATGACAGTGTTGTCTTTCCTGATGACGACATGCTCCTGAGTGGAATGGCCAGAAACACACACAGACACACACACACACACACACACACACACACACACACACACACACATGCACAAAGAAAAAATATTTTGGTTATTATGATGGAAAAAAATAGTATACTGAAATACTGACAGCTCCAGTTTGCCAGTTAGCTTACATGTGTGGTAGATGCTGGTGTAGTAGCTGTAGTTGCTGTTGTACAGTTATTTTCATCAGAGTGGTCTGGACAGTCAAATATGCCATTGCATAACTGCAAGAGAAGTATGCAGGTATTTCCAGTCTTACACTGCAACAAAAGAACAGATTTATATACATCTATAATAATGTAGAACACAATCTCCTTTATAAGTTCTTTGTTTGGAAGGGGTCCGTGAAAGGAAAGTATGACTTCATTTGACATTAGCTCATCTGAAAGTAGATTGTAAGTAAAGTAACTTAATTCTCTAATGGGAGAACACAATTACAATATAATGAAACACTTCTCCATTAAATTTTTTTGTAACCAACCAGAGTTAAGAGACAACATGATACTATTTTATTACACAAATTTGATACATATCAATGGCCATGATTTGTGACTGGGTTGATGTTTATTGTGTTTTCTGGGAGCTAATAGCTGACAGTTTGGCAGATGTTCCCACAAAGTGTATACAAGCAACACACCAATTTGAGAAAGTATATTTAAAAAACAAATTGGGACTGATGACCTAGCTGTTTAGTCCCATAAACCAACCAACAAAAACAAATTAGTACTGATAAATTGTTGAAAGGTTAAAGTGTTATAACCCAGATTAGAACATCCGAGAGTTAAAATGCACTTACGATATCGGCATATTTTTAGCTACACGTAGATGCTGGTAATAGTGTGACAACTGATGAGAAGTAACAAGTAAGAATAGCCAATAATAATGATGTTTTTCACTTATATTTCATAAATGCAGCTTGTGAAATTTCCAAATAATAACACACCGTGAAGAGGGTTGCTGAGCTGTTGACAGGCACAAAAAATATGCAATCACATTCACACAAGTTAATTTTTTGATCATGGACTTCATCAGAAAAAGAAACATACATTCTCACAATCTTCAGACAACTATACACACACAACCACCATGTCTGGCCACTCTAGTGCCACAAGGATCTAGACTCTGAGTCATGTGCAGAGTGAAGGGGGAAGGATGCCAGGTAAGGGTGGGGATGGAAAGTTCCGCGTTGCATGATGGACTGTAAAGGCTCTGATAGGCTGGAATTGAAATGCATCATTAAATACAGTGAAGGGAAAGGGAGGGGGGAAGGGCAGGGGGAATTCTAAAAGGGAGGTGTAGAGGAGTGTGGTATGGGATTTGAAATGATAAAAATAAAAATCGAAAAATAGGAAAAAACAGAGCAAGAAGAATTTTTGGAGACAAATGGCATGAGGTTCAAGAGAGTACACCAATTCAAATACTTGGGATCTTGGTTTACCACAGACAACAAAATAGAAATGGACATCGAGGAACAAATAGCAGTGGGAATGAAATGCATCCATTCCCTGAAAGACACACTCAATTCCAAATCAGTGTCTGTCAGTTCACTAAGATAAAAATCTATAACACGGTGATTTGCCCAGCGGTAATATACAGTTCAGAAACGAGAAGCATCACTAAACAGGACAAGGAAAAACTATTAATATTTGAAAGAAAAGTAATAAGGAAGATATGGGGACCAATTTTAGATAACGGAGGACGGAGGAAGAGGAGGACAAATGAGGAAATATACCTTCTGTTGCGACAGGCAAATATTTTACAGAAGATAAAGAGCAAGAGAATACAGTGGGTGGGCCATGTAGCCCTTATGCCAGAAGGAAGACTGGCGAAAATGGCACTTGAAGGCAAACCAAACACCAAACGCCCCATCGGACGACCAAGGCAGCGCAGGATGGACAACCTGGTGAAGGACCTGGCAGCCCTGGGGATTGAAGACACCTGGAGGAACTGGGGGAAAAACAGGAGGGAATGGAGGCAGTTCATGGAAGCAGCATGTGGTCTGCAGGACCTGTGATCGCTGGATTTTTTTTTTAATTTTTAGGAAAAAAAAGGGCTAAGATAGGATAAAATAAAAAATAAATAGAAATAAAAAGTAATTATTTAAGGGTATATTGTAAGGGGGCTCACACAGTTGCAAGGAATACATGAATTGGAGAGATGCAGGACAATGAGTAGAGAAGGAAGGAGGAAGATGTGGTTAAGCATACGGTGTACGGATGGGAAGTTATCTTAGGTTGAGGCCAGGATGGTTGCAAGATTGTAGTCTGTGTTGAAGGGACAACTCCCATCTGTACAGTTCAGATGAGCTGGTGGTGGAGGCATGAATCCAGATGACTTGGGTAGTGAAGCAACCATGGTGTTTATCATTTATTTCATTTTGTAAAATACATTGCTTTTTTGTACAAATATGTTACAATTCTTCAGTAAGTTGTTAAGCTGGGACCCAACAGTGTATGTTGTTAGGCTGGAACCCAATAGAACTGCTTTAATTGCTTGTCAAAAATATTTCGTTGTTTTCTTCTAACAAGTCACAATTTTCAAATACGTTGTTACACATCAACCTAATAAGACAACAAAAGTACTACCATGATGGATAATTATTTACAATATTCCCATAATTTTTTAGGATAATTTATAATTTTTTCAATTGTTATTGATAATTTTTAATATACATATTAAAGAACTAAAACAAAAATGATAAACTAAATCTGAAGCTTGGTCTCTCTTGCACATCTTACCCTTTAAGATACATCAAACATGAATGTGCTGTTAAATATATTAATAACTGCACTAATTGCTGGTCTTCAGTGGCCGAAATTTATCTCAGTTCTGGTCCACAAAGTGTTAAATTTTTAATGGGAATCCAATGGTTTGTGATTTAAGAAATTTATAGCACTCTCTCGCTAGTAACATAATTCTTATTGCATAAATGTCCATTTACTTTGAAAGTAAAGCTTCTCAAACCCCTTTTCATAATTTTTTCTCAACACCTGCTAGAAATACAAATAGATAAAAATCAAGCTCATTGGTAGCAGTTTTGTTGTGAAGTATTGCCCTCTGCCCTTACACCATTTACACATTCTACTATCTGCAGATGCATGTATGCTATGTAAACACTATTCTGTTGTAAATCACATATTTTCTTTTCAACTAATATTTTATTTTCATGTTTATTTTTATAAGTGCAGTATTATTCTGCAGTAGTGGGCTAAAGTAAATTTCTTACCAGCCAAAATTTAAAATAATAATAATAATAATTATTATTATTATTTCACTGATAACATACATCAGTCAAAAATTCCCAGAATTATAAAAAAATCCTGGGTATTTCCTGGATTTTTCCCAGTTGCCAGGGTGCATATACTCTATGATTTCAGTATTAGGCTCTATGTGGAAGTCAAAACTTAAAACATACAATATAGCATCATTGCTACCAATATTAAGTTATTTATCACAATAATGACTTATTTTCCTCATACACTTATTTTACATCTGCCACTACTGTAAAGTCATTTTTATACAATTGTACTTGTGATAGTGTCAACAATCACAGCTGGGCAATATTAATCAAAAAGTTAAGATTATTAATCATTAATTGACTACTAAAAATTTACCTTGGTTAGAGCAATGCTTTGAAGGAAATTTATTGGAAGCTAAAATAAATAGTTAATTGCTAACCTGTAACAATGAACTTCATGTTAACTGTGTAATTAAATCAGCAGGTAAAATTTTACGATGCTTCTTGCTGGGCTTCAGTGCTTATGTTGGCAACAGATGAACAATGATGTGTAGAATTGCGTTAATATTTTTCTCGAGCTACAGAGTAAATGTCATTGCTGCTCATTCACTCCCATCAAAATGAATACTGTACCTGCTCTGTGGTTGAAATAATTTCGTTTTAATTGAAGTTGTCACAAAAAAACATTTATTGGTCATCTGAGTTGCCGTCATTACCATTGGTGCCAACATGACCCCTGCAGCCGGGCAAGAAGTGTCATACAATTTAACCAAATCAGCATGTAAATATTACGTATTGCTTTGCTTGAATAAAAATGTTTGGTTGCTGAAGTTAGGAAGGACATCTAAGATAAAAGAACGAACAGTTTGATTATTTACATAGGTACATAATTATTTACTTAGCAATGTTAAATCATGGGAGAATCAAAATACAGGAGAATTAGATAATTTCTGATACAATGTGTATATTTCACTTCATGAACATGAAGATGTTAAAAGATTTCATCCCAGAGCAAGTCTTGGATGGAAGACAGGAAAATGATTCTCAACTGCAATGCTGGCCTATTATATTCAATAAATAAGTTAATTAAAAATTACTGTAATCAATTAAATTTCCATCAATTGTAGAGCAAGGACTGGATTAAATTATTCAGTTTCCAAGCTCAGTCTTCTAACATAACATAGTTTTTAACCCAAACTCAGTAAATGAACAACAATAGCATCTAATACTCTCCATTGTATCAGATTGTTTACATCAATTTTACACACCCTCACACATTGTAGCCATACACCTACTAAAATATATGACACAAACTAATGAGAACATGATTTTCATGTCAGGAGTAGTCACATTTTTGACATAATAGTAGATATCAAATGATTAACAGACTTTTAACTTGGTCTTTTCTTGTGTTCTGTTGTAAACAACTTCAGATTTGAGTCTTAAACTACAGACTCTTATTGTCTGACGATTATATGCAAACCTGATGTCTTAAATGGTGCTACAGGGTTATAAATATTCTGTTATCTTGTTTTGAAAATCTTGCTGGCAGTCCATGAAGTTGTAGTAGTAAGATTTGTGTTGAGCCATTTTCAGTGGCATCTAATGTTAAAAATCTTTGGACATTCCAGGGTTTTAATCTATTTTAAATAACTTTTGATAGCACATATGACTTTTAGTAGGTAGCTCTATTTACTCTAACAAAATGATTTCTCAGTTCATTGATTGTCTAATTTTAACTTCGAACAGAATGAGAATTCAGGGCCATTGTATGTACTTTGAACTCGCATCATGTTGAGTAGATCTAAGTTTACGTTAATAACTTTCTAATTAAAGCTCAGCAAAATAGTTTCTTTAACATATAAAAAAATTAATTTATCATTTAAACAAACTAGAGATATTATGAGGTTGATTTAAAATTTTATAACATTAAAATTGTAACTCATAAATGTAAACACTAATTTTAGTGCTTATTCATTTATACCTTTGTTTGAATTTATGGTGTACATCGTGATCAGCATGCCAGGATGTGTATAGTGAGATATAACACTATATTAATGCCTACTAAAGCATACTGGTTGTATTAGTTCCTTTCTATCACATGCAATGTCAAAGTCGACAATATATTTTAGTTTATGTTCCGCTGCATTTACATGTTATGTTCGTATGACTGAGTACCTAGTTCAGGAATGAATAACATAGAGAACCACCACAGACCTGAAGAAATTACAGGTTGAAGTGTACTATTTCACGATTTACAGATTGAAATATTCTCACCGCTGTTTATAATCTCTTCTTCAAACGGCAAGAACAAACATGTCATTACTAGAAAGTGTAACTATAATTAATAAACTACTTCTTGATACTCGATGTTTAACATAAGATGTCCACAATAAATAAAATATAAAGAAGTAATCCGTTTTCTTGAGAAACTTTTTAAATCAATTTATTCGTCTTATTGTGTGGCTCCGTAGCACAGTGGTAGAGTGCCAGACTACAAATCCAAAGGTCACGGGTTCGATCCCCGCCAGATCCTAGGATTTTTATCTGTCACTTCCCACGTCTTTCACCTCTGGCAGTGTTGCGCATGTGAAAAATGCCGAGTAGCACCGTGGTTCGGAACCCACGTTAAACTGTAGGTCCCCCTACAAGTGGCTGGGAAAGTCAGTTCGAAGGTCGGGAGGAAGGCAACAGCATACCACCTCCAAACAGGACCATGCCTAGTAAAGCACTATGGTGTTCAAACCAATCTTCGGATTGTTGACTGCTTTACCTTTTTTTATGGATGATTACATTGGACATCAGCCTAACAATGAATGAATAATAATACAATAGTTCCAAGAACATACATATAAATCAACAAGAACAATTCTTCAATTGTTTTTCTAGTGTTATTCCTAAATCATGGAGAAATGTCTTCGTATTATGTTCTATGTCATCTGTGATTACTGTGCGCTGGCCTTCGCCCCCACAATCTGCAACAAACATTGATTCTCGCGTAGTTTCTGTTCTGGTCCAGCCTAATAAAAACTTAATTAATACGTAGATACCTCAAGTCGACGTAAAAGAAGGTAGTAGTGTTCAACGTAACACTACATAATCCCTCCCTCAGGCTTGAGATATCAAATATTTTAATTTTATAATGCTTCAGAGTTTAATGGACATATGTGAGGCAAAGCTATTTAAATATGGACACTCTGTAGTAACATCACTGCTTACAAATTCTTTCAAAGGAACTATGATAATTTAAAGCCTTTCAACAGATGGTGTATTTCTAAACATAATGACCCTCCATAAATGCAAGTATATTGGAAGAATTTCAAATTAAGGGTAAAAGAGTACTTTGAACTGCATTTGGAGAAGGTGCGAAAATGAACACCTTGCTTCAAAAATAGCATGCATATATAGGGATAGTGAAATCACCTCTATGTCGTTGAACATCTGTGAACTAATATCTTTTGTTTATTAGATTTTTAATTAATTAATTAATTAGAGTAAAAAAATACAACAACAACAATTTCTATTGCTTCTTGCCAGACCAAAGAAACAGCAACAAAAATTAGAGTATCAAGTTCTATGCTTGCATACCCAAGGCGCCAGTCACTCTTAATTGGACTGCACATCCCTCTACATAAGTTAGGACCTCACTGTGGGTACCTAACAGGAGAAACAGCCGCAGCTTTTGGGTCTGTTACTCCCAACCAACACCATTTCCCTGATCTACCAAGTACAACTACTCTCGACCTGTCTCCTGCTTATCTTTCAATGCCTCTAAAATATAATTCCAATTTTGTGATGTCACTACCTGACTTCCTTCTATATTGCAGTGTACATGTACTCAGCAAGTTATTACCCTATCATGAACTCATATTCATCATGCTCCTCCTTTAACCCCCACCTGAGGCGAGTGAACAAGAGTAAATTCCACCTACAACTGGTAAATAATCCAAGGGAGACATAGTCCTTTAAAATCATTCTTATGTATTACCATTACAATGACACATTAATTCTGTAATAACATAGGACATCAAGACAATAATATTCCATCACCCCCCACCAAAAAAAAAAAAAAAAAAAAAAAAAAGAAGTATGAGAACAGGAAAACCTATTGCCTGTTTTAAATTATCTTCACAGCGACTATTCCATGTGAAATAATCATGATATACTGCAGTATAAACAGGACTTGAGTGTAAACAGGTTACACATATAGAAACAAAATTCTATACATAAACACATTAATTAATAATATAATAATATAACTTGTATAACCTTTATATAATTTTACAGTCATAAAATTACTGTCATATGTGAAAGTCATCCAAATAGGGTGTATCATTTACATAAAGTAGCCAATACTACTACCGTTTATGTCTGAATTTGATTAGGTGACGTGTTGTGCTAAAATTGCCATACAGTCAATCTTAATAAATTCTTTGCTGGCATACAATAGATGTCAGAATGTAGTGAGTCCCCATCAATTGTCTACTGATGTGCTAACTAGTACTGGACCGCTAACTAAAATTTAACACCTCAATTCAACCCAATTGACACGAGCGTTTTATGGCACATATCATTGTCTAGTATCGTGAAGGTAAAAGATAGTGGAAGAAGTATAGAGTAAATATGGCACTGAATTTACTTTGCTGTGCCTGTGGCTTCAGGTGAGATCATCACTAATCCCCTGAACCACAACTAAAATTTCACGCCTTCTGGTAAGCCCATGGCTTCCTGCCTTGTACCTGATACTTTGACATAGAATATTCTCTTACACACTTCCTCCAGATTATTTTTAGTCTGTGCAATCTTTTTATAATTTCTGTAAGTATATTTCCTTTTATTCTTACACTTGTTAACATTTCTTCCCTGCTCATGGCCTTCCTTAATAGGTCTCACATGTTACTCATCAAAGTATTTCATGGCTGTCTTAATTCGGTTTTACCCCAAACTGTCTAAAGGTATCAGTACCTACATTTTCATCCACATCACTTTCTAAAGCCTCACTCTCGTGATCTGGAACCTTCTTAAAACCAGTCTTCTTGCAGAGATCATTGTATTTCTGTGGTCTAAACAATTCCAACCCCAAGATTCCTTTTCATTCATAATGGACTCTTTTTAATATGTCTAATTGCTTTTCTGTACTAAGTACTATATCCTTAATTTGAGTTAATTCAGAAATAGATCTTTTTTCTAAAGAATGTAATTTTTTACAGTAGTCAGATAGATTTTCATTGGTAGAGCCTAATTTTTAATCATATGCTTGACTAATAACCTGTATTTCTAGGCTGCTTTCTTTAGCATTTTGTAAAATATCTTCTACTACTTCCTTTTTACTGGAATCAAACGTAGCTTCTACAGATTTATTTACAACAGCTGTTATGTTATCTATACAATCATTCTGTTTTAATTCTTCTACCTCAGACATTAAGTTATCATAGTTAGCTCATCACCTTTCCATATACACTTTTACGTTATCTTGAAAGGAGCTAATCTTTTCATCTGAAATTCGATTCTTTCACTAACTACAGAGACTGACAGTTCATCTATTTTCCCACTTTGGTTATTAATATGTTCTAGTAGTCCAGATTGTTGATTTTCTATTTGATCTACTAGAGCAGTATTTTGTTCCCTAATATATTTTACTACATCATTTTTTAGTTCTCAAATTATAAGTTCTAACGATTGGGAAACAGAATTTGAATCTGTCATTTTCTTAGACTGAAGTTGCATTAAATACATGAACTGTTACACTAATTCACAGTGACACATCACTTTCACTACAACTTGAAAGAAATTAAAAGAACGCTGTAGCAAACGATGTCGAAGTCTCGCAGTCGTACAGCATAATCAGCAATCGTCCCACGTCAGCATAACTGAGTCCCATATTCAGTGTCTACTGGCAGCTCTCCAATCTTCAAACTAAATCTTCCTTTCTTCTAGTGCTAGATGTGCACAATAATATTTCTTCTTGTTGAGGGGATAGAATTTATCATTTCCTTTGTGAGATTGTAATTTAACCATTCATCAAACGTAACCAAAAACTAGTCTTCTCGACGTATAATTCGAGATGATATGTTTTTGTGCTAAATGTGCAGTCCAGTCCCATTACACTGTCGCAAGATGAAATGTTTCTTGTCGTTGTGGACCTGCAATCGTGTACTATCTCGCAATTTACAGATTGAAATATTCTCACCGCTGTTTATAATCTCTTCTTCAAACGGCACGAACAAACATTTCATTTTAAAAGTCTCTCTCAGCCAGGTTAAGGACATAACTTTAACATAGCTGTGAAAAGTTTGATTAAGAGATTCAGCTTTAGCAGTGCCTCTGTCATTACTAGAACGTGTAACCATAATTAATAAACTTCTTCATGATCCTCGATATTTAATATAAGATAGCCACAATAAATAAAATATAAAGAAGTACTCCGTTTTCTTGAGAAACTTCTTAAACCAATTTATTCGCCTTATGGACGAATACATTGAACATCAGTGAAACCATGAATGAATAATAATACAATAGTTCCAAGAACATACATATACATCAACAAGAACAGTTCTTCAATAGTTTTTTCCAGTGTTATTCCTAAATCATGGAGAAACGTCTTCGTATTATGTTCTATGTCATCTGTGATTACTGTACGCTGACCTTCGCCCCCAGAATCTACAAACATTGATTCTGGCGGCAGTTTCTGTTCTGGTCCAGCCTAATAACAACTTAATTAATATGTATATACCTCAAGTTGACATAAAAGAAGGTAGTAATGTTCAACATAACACTACAAAGTATGTTCATATTTACATAATTAACTTAAAATTTAATCCATTAATTAATGTTGACATAAAATTGTTTGGGTGTTGTACTGCATCCTAATGTAAGATGGCTATTAATTTAATAACCAAGGTTTCAGCCAACATTACAGTGGCCTTTTTTTGGGTATACTGATGTCCAGTATGTTGATGGCATCCTCTCGGGTAAAATATTCAGGTGGTAAAATAGTCCCCCCCAGTCGGATTTCCGGGAGGGGGGGGGGGGAATACTCAGGAGGATGTTGTCACCAGGAAAGACAATACTGGCATTCTACAGATAGAAATGTGGAATGTTAGATCCCTTAATTAGGTAGGAAAATTAGAAAATTTAAAAAGGGAAATGGATAGGTTGAAGTTAGATATAGTGGGGATTAGTCAAGTTCGGTGGAAAGACGAACAGGATTTCTGATCAAGCGAGTACATGATTATAAATACAAAATCAGTTGGGGGTGTTATGGGAGTAGGACTGAAAATGAATAAGAAAATAGGAATGTGGGTAAACTACTATGAGCATCCCAGTGATTGCATTATCATTCTCAAGATAGGTACGAAGCCAACAACGACAACAGTAGTACAGGTGTATATGCCAATTAGCTCTGCCAATGATAAGGAGACTGAAGAAATGTATGAGGAGTTAAAGGAAATTATTCAGACAGTTAAGGGAGAAGGAAACTTAATTTTGATGGGAGACGGGAATTCGGTAGTAGGAAAACAAAGGGAAGGAAAAATAGTAGGCTAATATGGACTGGGCAGAAGGAATGAAAGAGGAAGTTGCCTGGTAGAATTTTACATGGAACATGATTTAATCATAACACCTGGTTTAATCACAAAAAGAAGGTTGTATACATGGAAGAGACCAGGAGACACCGGAAGGTACCAGATAGATTTTATAATAGTAAATCAAAGATTCCAGAACCAGGTTTTAAACTGTAAGACATACCCAGGGACAGATATAGACTCTGACCATAAGTTATTGGTCATGAACTGTAGGCTGAAACTGAAAAACTGCAGAAAGGTAGGAAAATAAGGAGATGAGACTTGGATAAATTAAGGGAACCTGAAGTTCTTAAGAATTTCAGAGGGAGCTATAGGCAACAATTGACAGAAATGGGGGGAAATAAAACAGTAGAAGAGGAATGGGTAGTATTGAGAGATGAAGCAGTGATGGCAACAGAGGACAAAATAGGTAGCAAGGCAAGACCTACAAAATATCCTTGGGTATTACAGGAAATACCAAATTTAACTGAAGAAAGGAGAAAATATAAAAATGCAGTAAATGAAACAGGCAAAGTGGAGTACAGACGACTAAGATATGAGATTGACAGGAAGTGCAACATGGCTAAGCAGGAGTGGCTAGAAGCCAAATGCAAATCTGTAGAAGTATGTATAAGGAGGGGAAAAGTAGATACTGCTTACAGGAAAATAAAAGAGACATTAGGGGACAAGAAAAACAGCTCTATGAATATAAAGAATTCAGACGGAGAACCAGTTCTCAGCAAAGAAGGGAAAGCTGAAAGTTGGAATGTAGTAGGAAGGGAGAGGAAGTAGATCAAAATGAAATAGGAGATACTATACTGAGAGATGAATTTGAAGAGCCCTGAAAGACCCAGGTCGGAACATACTCACTTTACGACTTAACTTAGAAGTTAGATTAAGGAAAGGTAAACCTACATTATTAGCTTTTGTAGATTTTGAGAAAGCTTTTGAAAATATTGATTGGAATACACTCTTTCAAATTCTGAAGTCAGCAGGGGTGAAATACAGGGAAAGAAGAATTATTTACAACTTGTACAAAAGCCAGACTGCAGTTATTAGACTCGAAGGGCATGAAAGGAAAGCATTAGTTGGGAAGGGAGTAAGACAGGATTGTAGCCTTTCTCCGATGTTATTCAATTTGTACATTGAGCAGACAGTGAAGGAAAGCAAGGAAAAATTTGGAGTGGTGATTAAACTTCAGGGTGAAGAAATAAAAACATTGCATTTTGCTGGTGACATTGTAATTCTATCAGAGACAGCAAAGGACCTGGAAGAGCAGTTGAATGGAATGGACAGAGTGTTGAAGAGAGCGTATAAAATGAATATTAACAAGAGCAAAACAAAGAGCAACTGAAGGAAAGGGAGACTGTTTTGAAAGGAGCATATAAGATGAACATTAACAAGAGCAAAAAAAGGGTACTGGAATGCTGTCTTAGAAAATTACGCGATGTTGAAGGAATTAGATTAGGTAACGAAACTATGAAGGTGGTAGATGAGTTTTGTTACTTGGGTAGTAAAATAACCAATGGCGGTTGCAGTACAGAGGAAATGCCGAATGGCAATGGATAGAAAAGGATTTTTTTAAGGGAAATTTGCTATCATCAAATATTAATAATAAGAATTATATTAATTTAAGTGTAAGGAAGTCTTTTCTGAAGGTATTTGTGTGGAATTTTGCCTTGTACGAGAGTGAAACATGGACGAGAAACAGTGCGGACAGGAAGAGAATAGAGACTTTTCAAATGTGGTGCTACAGAAGAATGCTGAAGATTAGGTGGGTAGATCGCATAACTAATGAAGAGGTACTGAACAGAATTGGTGAGAAAAGGAATTTTTGGCATGCCTTGACTAAAAGAAGGGATCGCTTAGTAGGACACATACTTAGACATTGAGGGATCGTAAATTTAGCATTGGAGGGGAGTGTGTGGGATAAAAATTGCAGAGGGCGACCAAGGGACGCATATAGTAAGCAAATTCAAATGGATTTGGGTTGCCATTCTTATGAGGAGATGAAAAGGCTTGCTCAAGATAGAGTAGGGCGGAGAGCTGCATCACACCAGTCTGCGGACTGAAGACCATAACAACAGATGACCAGTATACCTAGAAAAGGCCACTGTAACATTGGCCAAAATGTTGGTTATTAAAGTAACAGCCATCTTACATTATGACATGGCACAACACCCAAAAAACTTTTATTTGAACTGACTCTGGTCACCTATGCATACACAATTATAGTGAGTAATGGTTTAACAGTCTTGTGTCCAGCTATCACCACAACCTTCAAGGAGCAAGTAGTAATTTCTGTGAAAATTACTGGGCTTGCATTTGGGGGGACAGTTTCAAATCCCTACCTGGTCATCCTGATTTAGATGTCCCATGATTTCCCTAAATCTCTTCAGACAAATGATAAGATGGTTCCTTTCATAGGGTAAAGGAATTTCCTTGCCCCTTTCTGTACAAAAACATTATGTGCTGCTCTTAATCTCTAAGGACCACTCTTGAAAAAGACACCCATAAACACCAATTTAGCTACACCCTTCTTCAGAAAAGGTTCACACTCTTACATTCATACAATCATGCCTCACAGAAATGCAACCATCATCTCTGGCTATTGTGTTCTGAGTAATTCTCTGCAGTGATGAGATGGGAAGGAGAATAGTATGTAGGCAAGGTGGCAGTGGAGATGGATGTAGGACTGCTGAAGCGGGTGTGCGTATCACTGCCACTTTCGACTATTGTTCCTCGTAGGCAGCGGTGATGGGAAGAATGAACAACACTCACTTTATTGCAAGGAATTTATTGTGACAATCATATAACAAATAATTTTGTAGCAAAAGTTTTATGTGGTTTGATCGCTGGTCCCAGAGGGTGCACACTCCCCAGCCATCGAGGTCGCAGTCGGTCATGTGAGCGCAGGCAACAAATGACAGATGCGTGTCTACAGGTAATGCATGATTTGCGGGCAGCTGGTGTCACAGTGACTTGCCATGTTGGGCCTGGAAATCCAATGAACAAGCCCGGCGGAAAATGGGCGATGTCCGGGGTTCAGAAGATGCACGCACGCTGGAGCTAGTGCTGTAGTTGTTGTGGCCTCGACACTCGATGCAGCGGAGGCACAGAGACATGAACATGGGAGTCCAGGAGCTGCTGACATAGAAGATGATGTCCTCATGTGGCATGCTATGATTTCTGTGCCAGGCCACACTGTGCAAGAGCATAGCTGCAGACCTGGATAACAGGTATCACACTGGGGAACACTGACACTAGTAAAATAATAATAAAATCCATATGGTTCATTAGCACACAAAGTCTCTACAGCTGTTCAGATGCAGCATTCTTAAGAACGTACTATTCACATGGTGTGAAAAGACGCATTACACAAAACCACATATTCATTGAGACGTTGTTAATGCCATAGAGTTTTTTGTCGTGGAAACAAAACACCAAAACATGTCTGTGGCCACTCATTGTTCTTAGTTCACAGTTTAATGGGTTTCACAGATGCCCGATGTGGAAGTGCAATTAGATCTGGTCTTGACAATAGGGTCAACAGAAGTCTAAGGAGTGTGTTTACGAACTCGTGATGGGTAGGCAGTACCCAGGATGGATGAGATGCGGAAGTGTGCTGTGCATGTCGATATGGGCTCAACACTTGTGACAGCGGAGCTTGGGGCTCGGGAGAGTGTATAGGATACTCGGGCATGGTGCCGTTGCGGCTCAGTGATGTGGGTCCACCAAACTGACATGGAAGTATGATGTCGTACTAGATCCGGGCTTGAAGCTCATGGTAGTGGAGCTCTAGATGGTGTTGTTTGGGCTCAAACTCGGCTCTTGAAGCTGTACAGAATGAGTTGCGGCTTGCCAGATTCTGCGTTTCAACAGCGGGCAGCATGTCACTTGGATACAGTCTGCATGGTACAGTGCGGCAACATGAGGGTGCTGCATGGACGTTTGAACTGGACGTGGTGGCAGGAGCAAGTCATGTAGTCCGCCGGTGATTGTGGTGGCGGCGGTGCCAGAACCTGAGTTGAGAAGGCAGGCTGTGGCACATTTGGTGGGCTGGTGACAGCTGATAGCATGTTTGCATCATCCACAGCTCTCTCCGCCTGGCCAGGTGCTCACGGAGTGTAGTCCATTGACTCATTCTCTGCCTGGTCCTAAAAGTGAAGCTGCAGATCAGCATGCACAAATGCCTTGTTGGTGCCATACCATGTTGCTGTGTGTGGTCGGAGGGCAGTCGTGTGACTGCATATGCATTCTGCGAATGGCATCCTGAAGCAGCGGCGCATCTTTCATGAATTCGCCAGGGATGGCGAGTGGTTGGCCATATATGAGGTATGCAGGTGACGTGTCAATTTCGTTCTTTGGTGTCACTTGCAAGCCAAGGAGGATGAGCAGTTGTGCCTCCGTCCAGGTTGCGTCGTGGCATGTCAGGGTCACCTTCAATGTCCGATGCAGCTACTCAATCATACTGTTTGGGTGTCGGGTGGTAGCTGGATATACTGTATAGATGTGCGCCACACAGTATGGTCATGTGCTTAAACAGTGCACAGTAGAACTGATGGCCGTGATCCAAATTGACGTGTCTTGGGTATCTGAAGTATGCCATCCACGAGTCAAGAATGGCAGTGGCAACTGTCGCGGTGGTGACGTTGGTAATAGGCATGGTCTCAGGCCAGCGGGTGAAGCAGTCCACCATTGTGAGGAGGTAGTGCTTCCCTTGGGACAGAGGCAGTGGCTCGACGATTTCCACTTGGACATGGGGGAAGCGCCGCGTCACTTTTGGGAATCGGGAAAGGTGCAGGTGGGTGAATCGTGAGTCTGTCAGCTTTGGCGCGCTTACTTGCCGTGGAGGTGCACGTGATATTCAAATGTATAATATTTTGGAAGGGAAATTGTATTTTAAAGATGAGGCGTTAGGATGAGTGGAAGGATATAATTTTGGGAGCAGGTAGAGCATGCTTTCGAACGGTTGGGAAGGGACTCTTAACTTGGATGTGGTGGTGACAGATTGTGACTCTGGGCAGTCTGAAGCTGCATTATGAACTTGTGATTTGAAGAGATAGGCATGTATGGATGGATTGTGACTGCAGAACTTAGTCTCCTATTGAAAAGTGACAAACTATGGACGGTAGTAGGGCAGTGGAACTATGATAATTCAACAATCATGTACTCGTGTGATGACAAACTGTGTTTTATAACAAATACTGTAATTAATTGCAGATTAATTTGGAACTTCAATGTTTGATGGACTTCATTAATTTACGAGTGATAATTTGAAACTTTTACTCTCGAGTGCATGTGATACTTATTGTGCCTCTCATGAACAATAGTTGGGGAAATATTCAGTTATTTACCAATGTATAAAGTAGGACCACCTCCGCATTTTCATGTCCAAAAATAGTAATAACCTCCATTTATAAAAATTTACTTCGTGCTTCTGAGCATTATCTTAGAATCCATTTTGTTGGTTATTCAGAGCTTTAATTTATGTTTGTTTGAATTTATTTTTCGCGTCATCATCTGCAGATTGATAGAGTGGCTAAACTACAGATTAATTATTGATCTTATTTCAACAGTTTGGGTAGCTGTTTAGGGCATAGAAGATGACATACATAACTCACTCCTATGAACAGAGACAATGATCCATAAACCTTTTACTACCCTGAATTCTTATTGGTGGGTACCGATAGGAAGGTCGCACCTAACTCAGGAACAGTTTTTTCAAAAATGTTCAAATGTTTGTTAAGCTTAAGAGACTTAACTGCAGGGTCATCAGTCCGTAAACTTACAAACTACCTTACACTAAAGATGACACAAACATCCATGCCCGAAGGGGAATTCGAACTCCCGACCGTAGCGGCCGTGCATACTGTGACTGGTGTGCCGCAGACCGTTCAGCCACTGCGGCTGATCAGTTTTTTTTATATTGAATATGGATATATTAATTTCTGAGCATCTGTCCTACAGCCCAGGCATGGCCTGACTGGTGGATTCTTTTACTCTTCAGCTTCTTTAGCATTCTTGGATGTTCCAATTTCCTCATTCTTATTCCTCCTCCATTCTATTTCACCTAAGATTGGTGGGGACTAATCTTGGATGAAATAAAATGGAGGAGGAATATTTTCTCATTCATCTTTATTCAGATATTAATAGTTATAGTATATACCTAATACAACACTGCATTTCATTTGATAAACATGGTATACTTCATGCCAATGCGAAGACTGTTGTACGTCACAATCATGGACAGTAGCACAGGTAATAATCCTTTCCATGTAAGGTAATCTGATGGAGTAATCAAATCCCTAGTTAATCTAGTTCAAATAACCCTTACGTACTTTGTAGGTTTACCTCTTTGGAGGCGCCCAATGACAACACAAATTGTTAAGACCTCCTACACAGCTATAGATAGTTCTGTGGCTCCATCTCTGCCCAAGTAAGCCTGAATTTTGAAATTTACTCACCTTAGACACATTAGATTTGCTGCCCGCCAGGTACACGGACTGTAACAAAACATTTGTCTTTTTCCAGTCTGACGATGCGCTAACAGCGCGAAACGCGTTATTGGAGGATAAAATATTGCAACAGAGACTGAGCATTTTTTAATTATTCAATACTGTTGCTGCACCAGCCGCCACCACCACCATCATGGAATGGAATGAAATGTATAGAAGCTTGCCTTGTTGGGCAAAATAAGTGGCCGCATCCTTTCGAAAACTGAAACTCAAGATAATGAAGACTTCCATGAGCATTGATTTCAACAAGTAGCACCATCACTACTGAATCCATCTACATCTCCTTACCATTCATAGGAAATCTTTCTTACAGACTCGCCACACTTCTTAAAACCACCCAAATAAAAGTAGCTTTCACGATCAATGACAAGATCCAGTATCACTTTCACCACAGTGAACGGCTAGTTAAAGACTTTTAGCCAGTCAGGCGTCTACAAAATACAATGTTTGCAGTGCCCCTTATCATACATTGGTCAAACTGGACGAGCCTTCAAAACTAGGTTCCAAGAACATCTTTTAACTAAGAAAGGCACTGCAAAAAATAATTCGGCATTTTCCGAGCACCTCAAAAGAAGCAAACACATTCAGCCCCCCCCCCCTTGACAAATTACAAGTTCTTCACATCGCCCCCCAAAGGAAAAAATCTCTCACTTCTTGAAGAATTAGAAATCACTAAGTTTGTAAAACGGTCCCCAGAACACAGTCTCAACAAACAGCTCATCACAAAAAATCAAACTTTTTACGACATCATGTTATCCATCTTTTTCCAAAATGCCCCCCCCCCCTTCTGACAATTCACAACATCTTTCTCCCGCCCCACCCTCAGGCCTCTAATAATTTCGTTTTCATTCATTTATTATTGTTTCATACCAACATGTATCATTTCACAAGATTCATTCCCTCACGTCACAAACATCTCTAGCCGCTCATTCTCGCAGTCGTAACTCTGCTCATACTGCTCTGTTTAATGGTCGCATATATGTTCCGCAGTTATTAAAAATACTACCAGTTGTAAACGTGGACCTGCCGCGACAGCGGCTCCTCTGCTGCTATGGTGAGTTTTATCATATAAAAGTGTTCCATTAATTTCCATACCACACCCCTTTAGTCCCTAGTTATTCTAGTTCAAATAACCCTTACGTACTTTGTACGTTTACCTCCTTGCAGATGCCCAATGACAACAAAAATTGTTAAGACCTCCTACACAGCTATAGATAGTTCTGTGGCTCCATGTCCGCCCAAGTAAGTCTGAATTTTCAAATTTACTCACCTTAGCCACATTAGATTCGCTGCCCGCCTGGTACACGGACTGTAACAAAACATTTGTCTTTTTCCAGTCCGACGATGCGCTAACAGTGCGAAACGCGTTATTGGAGAATAAAATATTGCAACAGAGACTGAGTATTTTTTAATTATTCAACACTGTTGCTGCACCAGCCGCCACCACCACCATGATGGAATGGAATGAAATGATGGAGTAATCATTTTATTTTTTTGAGTGTTTAATGTACATATGCCATCATAAAATCCTCACCAGGTATGGTACAAATCAAATAATGAAACACTGTTCTGAAGACACTTATACAAAACTGGTGTTTGATCTCACTGCCTCACATTTTCTTAATTCACAGTACCTAAGAAACTCATATTTTTCAGGCAACATTTCAGTTGAGTTGGAAGCGGGCATGAGGACATCACTAACAATTTATTGTTCGAGTGGAAAATGTGGAGATGTGGGCAACACATAACACTATTTATTCCAAAAAAAAAAAAAGACATTTATTGATGCCAAATATACATCATTGTAAGTCAAAACATTATATCTGTGCCTGGGATAACATTGGCCATGATAAATATCTTGACCACCGATCTTGGATAGTGTACACTCATTAGTCTTATGGCCATGCAGAAATGATGAGCAGGAGTGCAGCAAGGTCCATGAAGTGTCTGTTCTCACAGTTGCAAATAATTCACAGTGAAATGGAAACTGAATGGAAATCTGAGTGTAAAGCAGTGACTGCACAAATCATATGTGACAGTGGGGAGCTTACACTATGCTTGACCAACATGGTCCATGACCAATGAAACAGTAATCTAGATGTGTCCGATGATGGCCTCGGAGTCCCTTGTTTTTGTGTGTCTATGGTGGCCATGGATCTGCACCATAGCAAATTCAGTCAACATTACTTTCATATGCGGGCGATTTCTGGCACTTTGGCTTTTGCTGCCCATAGCTGGCATGTGCTGCTATCCATGGCTGTGGGTACAGCTGCTATAAGACAACACACTTGGGCAGTTGACTGAAAGTTTGCTATTCAGTAAAATCAAATTACCTGCATAAAATCAAACACAAACTTTTGCAATTTACTCATGGAGAAAATGACAATTGCAGAAAGATAAAGACTGGCAAGAAAAAAGGCAAGGAGTATCCAAGGAGTCTCCAACCTGAATCAGCATAAAAAAAGAATATTTTTCATAACTGTGTGTCTAAAACAAATTATACATTGAAAATTGTGTGGAATCTCTCACAGAGTAGCCAAACGAGTCCTCAACCACTCCTGAGTATTTCATCTGCTGACCAGAGTTGAAAATAATAACAAGTGGGAAGTCCACTTGAAATGCTGCATACCATCTCTACAGCACACGTACAGATATACAACAGAATACAACAAGTCCTATTTCTCCACAGTAGATCAGTCTGATAAATTTGTAGTGTTCCCTGTGTTGCTGCTATAATGCTGGTCATCTACACTAGACTTGCACAACTTTGCTTTGGAAGGATCCGTACTATACATCATTGTGTTCAGGTCGAGTGACACGACAAGAGCATTGCCATTCATTTTGTGATATATGTATCCTTGGGATTTTTTGACACCTACGGAGTTTATAAGGATTCTGTATACACACTCTGCAACTGTCACACAATTCAAAACTAAGATAATAGCAAAAATAAACAAAAATAGTAATTGATTTGTAATTCCTTCAAATTAAACTGTTAAGTGGAGAAATGGGATGCAGAAAAAATTCTCACCTTGATCTCAAGATCTTCACAAGTATTCTGTGGGCAGTCGTCCTCATCTGAACTATCAGAGCAGTCATTGAATCCATCACAATGCTTGGTAGAAGGAATACACTCTAGTGTGTTTTTGCATCTGAAATCTTCACCTACAAGATGTAGAATGCATAACTCATCACACAGACATCACAGTAATAAGTAATGGCAATTAACATATATGCGAATCATCTTAAACAGACACATTTAATTGATTAAAACACAAGGCATTTCTGTTACCACTCACTTTTGTTTATTGTACCCACAATGCATTTTGAGGGTTTAAACCGCCATCCTCAGCTGGAATAACATTACAGTGTACATTTATGTTTTAAGATAGGCTGACCTGTTGCACAGTCTACAAGAGAAAATACAAAACACTATATCATAAATTACTTTTCTGATTTATTGGAGATAAAACATGGAGTTCCCCAAGGTTCAATATTAGGACCAGTTGTCTTTTTACTGTATGTAAATGATATATAAACAGTACAAATGAAAAAGTTTACCAATTTGCAGATGACACTAGCAATTTAATTACATCAAGTGAAAAAGAAATCTTTGAAAACAACATAGCAACTGTCCCAAAAAATCATTAGAGATTACTTTGATGCAAATGGTCTAATTATAAATTTAGAAAAAACTGTTGCAATGGATATATATACCACCCAGAACAGGTCACCAGCTAATCCCCATATTGAAATAAATAGGAAAACAATTAAAAAACCAGTCAGCACAAAATTTCTTGGAATATGGATCCAGCAGAATATAAAATGGGATACACATGTACAATATATCAACAAAAAACAATGTTTCATCATACGAACATTAAAGAACTGCATATCCTACGATAATCTAAGATCCATATATTTTGCATAAGCTCACTTGAAAATGAAATATGGCATAGTATTTTGGGGAAACAGCAGAGTAAGTTTAAAAACTTTTAAAATACTGAAAAAGACTATTAGAATAATGGAAGGGGTAGACCAAAGAACATCTTGTCGGCTACTGTTTAAGAAAAATAAAATACTCCCACTTCCATGCATTTACATGTTAGAAAATGTAATTATTATAAAAGAAAAATTAAATTGTAGTAGTCCATGCATCACTCTTAATGAATCGATACACAGCTACCACACAAGACAGAGAAATGATGTTCATGTAAAACAGACAAATACAACACTATTTCAGAAGGGAATACTACATCCTGGAATTAAACTATATAATGCTTCACCTGAAGCCATACAAAGAGTAAGTGACACAAACAAATTTAAAATTGCCATGAAGGGTTACTTGGTGAAGCACTGTTTCTATTCAGTAGATGAGTACCTAGAGGAAAAAAATTCAGTACCAGCTAAAATAGTATAGTAAAATGTATAGACTGAAAAAGAAACAAAGTATAATGTAAATTTACTTTTAGTTATTGTGATGTATGTTGAAATGGTCCAATATCTATTGTAATCAGTACAGTCCTAGATTCACAGGACCAGTAAATAAATAAATAAAAATAAATAAATAATACTTTGTACAGTTGTTCACTGAAGTTAAATGTAAACAATTAAATTATCATACCTCCAGTGGTCACAGGTCCCTTGAATTTTCATAATCTCACTCATGTGTAATAAATCACAGCCATCATCTTTGTTTACTTTTAACAGATGCAAAGAACTTACACTAAACACATAACACACCACAGATGGACTCTAACATTTTATGTTTTAAATTGTGATAAATAAAAGGCAAGTATATAATACACACTGTTATTGTTATTGTTATAGTCTTCAGTCCGGAGACTGGTCTGATGCAGCTCTTCACCCTACTCTATCCTGAGCCAGCCTTTGCATCTCCTCATAAGAACGGCAACACACATCCATTTGAATCTGCTTACTGTATGCATCTCTTGGTCTCCCTCTGCGATTTTTACCCCACACACTTCCCTCCAATGCTAAATTTATGATTTCTCGATGTCTAAGAATGTGTCCTACCAAGCGGTCCCTTCTTTTAGTCAAGGTATGCCAAAAATTCCTTTTCCCCCCAATTCTGTTCAGTACCTCATTAGTTATGCGATCTACCCACCTAACTTCAGCATTCTTCTGTAGCACCACATTTCAAAAGCCTCTATTCTCTTCCTGTCCGCACTGTTTATAGTCCATGTTTCACTTCCATACAAGGCAACACTCCACACAAATGCCTTCAGAAAGGACTTCCTTACACTTAAATTAATATTCGATGTAAGCAAATTTACTCTTTTTCAAAAATGCTTTTCTTCTCATTGCCATTCTGCATTTCCTTTGTACTGTGACCGTCATGTGTTAGTTTACTACCCAAGTAACAAAACACATCTACCACCTTCACTGTTTCGTTACCTAATCTAATTCCTTCAGCATTGCCTGATTTTCTAAGTCTGCATTCCATTATCTTTGTTTTGCTCTTTGTAATGTTCATTTTATATGCTCTCTCAACACACTGTCCATTCCATTCAACTGCTCTTCCAGGTCCTTTGCTGTCTCTGACAGAATTACAATGTCATCAGCAAAACACAATGTTTTTATTTCTTCCCCCTGAACTTTAATCCCTATTCCAAATTTTTCCTTGCTTTCCTTCACCGTCTGCTCGATGTACAAATTGAATAACATCAGAGAAACGCTACAACCCTGTCTTACTCCCCAACTAATACTTCCCTTTCATGCCCTTCAACTCTGATAACTGCTGTCTGATTTTTGTACAAGTTGTAAATAATGTTCCATTCCCTATATTTTACTCTTGCTGATTTAAGAATTTGAAAGAGTGTATTCCAATAAACATTGTCAAAAGCTTTCTCCAAATGTACAACAGCTAAAAATGTAGGTTTACCTTTCCTTAATCTATCTTCTAAGTTAAGTTGTAAAGTGAGTATTGCCTCCCGGGTTCCTACGTTCCTCCTGAATCCAAACTGATCTTTCCCAATTTCAGCTTCTACCAGCACACTATAAATTAGTAACTCACTGTAAAGAGGCTCATTGAGCTGCTGACAGGCACAAAAGTAGATAACCACATACACATAACTTAAATTTTGGCCACTGCTTTCGTCAGAAAAAGAAACACATACATTCACACAATCACTCAGACAACTGTATATACACAACCACCATGTCTGGCCATTTGTGTGTGTATAGTTGTCTGAGTGATTGTGTGAATGTATGTGTTTCTTTTTCTGATGAAGACCATGGCTGAAAAATTAAGTGTGCGACTCTGTGTATGTGTTTATCTATTTTCATGCCTGTCAGCAGCTCAGTGAGCATCTTTATGGTGATTTGTTACCTATTCTCCATTTGTCATTCACTCACTAAGAGTTTTTTCCAATTTTTTGGGTCTGACAAGGGTTGTGTATGTTTGGATGGTTGTGTGTGTGTTACAAATTTAGACTGCTGTCAAAGACAGAGAGTATTCTGTAGTAATTTTTGTCATTTAAGAAGTATTTGGGATATTTGTTTGGTGTATGTAGATCTGAAATCTTGCAAGTTTTTTGCCTTCCTATTGGATGTGTAGGATGCTGACATTTTAATTCTGGTATGATGTTTTGTTTCATGTAGATGATTAGATACTGCTGAGTTATGGAATTTTTTGTTTCTTAGTGCTGTTATATGTTCCTTGAAACGGATCTTGAATGATCTACCAGTCTGGCCTATGTAGAAACAGTCACAATCCAAACATTCTACTATGTATACACCTGTGTAATGTAGAGGGTTTCTTGTGTTGCTGTTAAGAAGGAGCATTTGTCCAATTTTGTTACCAGCTGTGAAGTACATATTTATACCTTTATGTTTGAAGATATAGCACTCATATGAAATGTTACCTAGGAATTGGATTGAGTGGAAGACATTTCCAGTTTGTGTTTTTTATGTGAGTGGTTATTCATTTTGTGTTTTTAAGTTTGCCTATTATGGAACTATTGTAGCCATTTTTAATAGCTATTTGTTTTATTATATCCTTTCCTTGTTTGAATTTGTCTTCAGAAATAGGTAATTGGACTGCTCTATTGATCATGTATCAGAATGCAGCCATCTTTTGTGCTATGGGGTGGCAAGAGTAGTTATGGATAGTGGTATTTGTGGCAGTGGGTTTACGATAAATGTCAAATTGGTATCTGTTATCTTTTATTGCGATTTAAAGTTTATGCTGTTATCTAGATGGTGTTCAATAGTGAACTTCATATTTTCATGGAAACTGTTGAACGGTTCATTTAACACATTGATATCTTCTTTTGTGCCATTGATTAAAATGATGGTGTCATCTACATATCTCTAGTAGTAGATAATGTTTTACAAGATGTCGTGTTGGGAATTGAGAATTTTGTCCTCCAAGTTAGTGATAAATATTTCGGCTAACAATCTTGAGAGGTTTGACCCCATTTAACTTCAGAGAACAATTGTACAAAGTTATATTCTGATGTAGTGTTTTGTATTTTCTCTTGTAGACAATGCAACAGGTCAACCTATAATGAAAACCAACATGCACACAATATAGTATTATTTCACCTGATGATGGGGGTTTAAACCTTTGAAACAAAAGTGATTGGTAACAGAAATACCTTGTGTTTTTATCAATTTCAAAAAATAGTCACAGTAAAGCCTAAACCAAAATGTTTTCATTTAAAGTAAGACATATTTAATCTGAGAAATGGATTCACAAGCAGCCACTACTGATAGATAAGACAAAATTAAATGAAAAATTTAGTACAAATTTGAACACTGCCTAGGCAGTACCAGTACCAATAACTACACATGTCGTATTAATGAGTTGACGACCTACTCTATGGTACAGGGTAACCCATACAAGATATCTGAAGAGGCCCGAACCGGGTGAAACGTGTCATTAAATAAAAAATTTAGCAACCAAGACATTCTTTTATTAAATAATTCGACTTAACACGGTTGCTGTACCACACCTTACAAATGGAATGGGAAGACCTTTGAAAATGAAACAGATGTAAAAACTATATACAGTTTATTATTTCAAAAGCAACTCCCATAACTACTAATGTATTTATAAGTTATATATATAACATATACAAAATCCCAATGATGGGCAATGATCCTTTCTTCGGTGTTGAGGCCCTTACTCTTATGGGAATCAGTTTACAAAATCTATGAGTTTAAGTTCTAGTGGGGAGGGTAAAGTTGAGAGTTTGTAACTGACAGGAGGCGTACTTGAGTAATTCCATGCAGATGTGGTGATTGCTGTGTCCCCAGTGGTGTAGGGGTCAGTGCAACTGCCTAAAAAGCACGAGAGCTGGGTTCGGGTCCTGGCTGGGTGCACATTTTCAACTTTACCCATTCACAGTTAATATCATACATTCTGGGAATATGAATATATTTATGCCACTCTGAGGCAAAAAGGAAAGTGATTTGAAGGAAAACTGTTTGTGGTTTCCAGCAGAACCATGATTGTATCCAGATGTACACCTCTTTGTCTGAAGCAGATCAATGGCTATGATTGTCATTCTTCGGAGCTCCTAAAGTATTATCATCTGGGGAGAAATCGAGGCTGTGTAAGAGCTACCCTGTAAAAGTTTTGAAATGTAGTTGAAGCACCCTTGCAGGATGATGCTCACCTACGTGTTAAATAGGCATTATGACTATGTAGCAGCAGCTTCTCTGAGAAGTCATTGCACATGCTCTAAGAAGATCTCAATCTCCATCCAAGGGAGCTCTGAAGAAAGACATCCATGTCTGTCAATATGCTTTGATCAGTGTTCCACACCTGGGTACAATCATGATTCAAAGGCAATAGCAAACACCTTTCTGTGAAGGAGTTCAACACAACTATCCTGTCTCACACTGGGACAAATTATGTTAATTACTTTTGATGTAGTTAACAGTTTCATTCTTTTTACTTGACTACTGCTTATTCTAATATAGATGAATTGGAGAAAATAGAAGGCACATCTTGGTACTAATATTTCAGATTAAGACCCTTGCTGTATCTCTAATGTCTTGTGGGGTTGTGCAGAACTGGAGACTTACCATGAGGGAGTAGTGTAGCAAGACAAATCATGTGATTTGCCATGCCCCACTACTGTCCATAAGCTCAATGAAAGATTTATGTGCTGGTAGTTTTTAGTATTGTCACTCACAGGTACTGGGTAATAATTTTTTCTATCATGAGTAACATTGTATTTTTGTGAAGGCTAGGTTGCTACTCACCACAGACATGTCTGATGAGCCCAGAAAGGCATAGATAATAGACAACAACTGCAAAGCTTTTCACCAATACAGCCTTTGTTGGTTGGAGAAATACACACACACACGAATGCCGTCTCCAGCCGCAGTGGCTGGAAACGGCATTCGTGTCTGTTGCAGTGTGTGTATGTGTTTCTCCAACTGACAAAGGCCATATTGGCCAAAAGCTTTGCAGTTGATGTCTATTATTTGTGCCTTTCCGTGGCTCATCAGATGCCTCTGTGGTGAGTAGTAACCTATCCTTCACAAAAATTGGAATTTCCATTGTTGTGATAGGTGAGATTGTATGTGAAATTTGGAGTACATGAGAACAGAGATACTACTAGCAGAATATATCTATTTATTCCTTGACCACAGTAAAGAAGCTGTTCCTTTTGTCAATCTAAAAAATTCTGGAAAAAAGAACAGCTATTATGAAGATGTTCTTATAGGTCCTGTCTGTTCAGAGAGAGAGAGAGAGACAGATCACAGTTTGGCAATCAAGTAAAGATATGATGTCATCCAAACTCATGTATTCAGGAATATGCTCACTAATATTTCTGTTTTCAACAAGTTTCATTCAGTAATTAGAAGAAGAAAGGCAAATTTCTCCCAACAGTTCTAGCAACACTGCAACTTTTGCAGAAGAACTCATGTTCAGTGGTCTGAACAAGAGTATAAATTGGCATGGACTATAGTCGACATTAGCTATGAAGGCGACCCAGTTTTAAGCTGTTCTGCGCATCCCTCCCCATTACCGCACTGGTAGCCAATAATGTTCGTTCTGTAAGTGCGTGGCTGGTCGCGAGTTACGCAATGTTTCTCCCACAGGCGCAACTGTTGGTGCTCGGCAGTAACCCCTCCCCTCCATGCTTCCCCTCTTGCTCCACCTCTATGCGCAGAAGCGCCTTCTTATATGACGCCAGGTATATCCAGTCCACCATGCCAAGATAAACAGCAAACAGAAGTTAAAATAAAGAGGTGATTGCTAGTCATTCAATGTTACTCCAGCCACCTGGGATCAGAGGTCATCCTTGTTTCCTCCAGGCAGCTGGAGGATTTAGTGAAGACAGCTAGTGTCTCACACAGGGTAACAGCGGAGCTATGACTTGCAACATCATTCCGAGAACCGATTATGGCCCTCTGATTTAGAGTTGAGATGAAGGCTTAAACCAGAGGCTCAGATGATTTTGTGGTGATCTTGTGTGCAAATTTCTCTGCCTCCGCTAATGGGTGGAGAAATGTAGGATCTCCCAAAACAGGGGGATCAGAAGTGCACTACACACAAGAAGCAGCTATTATAGTAGCAGAATACATGTGGAGTGTACATGTCGCTTTTTTTTTTTTTTTTTTTTTTTTTTTTTTTTTTTTTTTTTTTTTTTTTAAAGAGTAGAGAAATCAATCTACAGGCCTGATAGCAGGAGCGTCTATGAAAAGGTCCCAGGACTCACTTTTAGATTGTCACAATGTCCACATAATACTAAGGACTGAAAGCTGGCTCAAATCAGATGTCAGTAGTAATGAAATCCTAAACTCAGACTGGAACATAAACTGCAGAGATAGGTTGAACACTGACGGGAAAGCGTGTTTATGGTAATAAAGAATATGATTGTATCAAGTGAAATTAGTACAGATTTGGAATGTGAAATAATTTGGGTGGAAATCTGCATAAAAGGTGGCTCAAACATAGTCATTGGTAGTTTTCTAATAATGGAAAGTCCAGGTTGGAATTCAACAATAAATAAGGACAGTTTATAACACACAGCAAATATGTACAGCTAGCTGTGACAGACATAAAAAATACACACTCATACAATTCTTAAGCTATTGGCCATTAAGCCTTCTTCAGAACAGAGAGCATTCACACAATCATACAGGCAAACTTCACAGTCACACAACCATCATCTCCAGCTGCCAGAGATGATGGTTGTGTGACTGTAAAGTGTTCATGTGTGATTGTGTGAATGCTCTCTCTATTTTGAAGAAGGCGATTGGGCAATTAAGTGTTGCATATGTGTCTCTTTTTTATGTCCAACAATCGAAAGTCCAGGTTGGAACTAAAAATATAGTAATAAGGGCAGTTTACAACTCACCGCAAAGGCATGACGATGAGCTGTGACACGCACATAAAACAGACACACACACATACAACACCTCAGCTATCGCCCATGGCTTTCTTCAGAAAATAGAACATTTACACAAACACATAACACAGTCACACAACCATCAGCTCCAGCTGCTGCACCTCAAACCATCTCTGCGGTGTGGAAATAGGGGAGGGGGAGGGGAGGGGGGGATAGGAAGATTGCGTCACATTAGTGGGGATGGATACAGCTCAGCCTCGCAAAGTGTTTATGTATTACATGGGAGGAACAAGATGCAGTTAGGAAAATACACACAGACACACACACACACACACACACACACACACACACACACACACACACACACACACACACACACACACACAACTACTGTATATTTTCGCAGCTAAGACGAGGTACAAATTTTCATAAAAATTTTATAGTTTGAGCATATATCTGGTCTATAAGAATTTACCCGAATACCAGCTACTTTCTTTTTCCAGTTTTTGGGATCTAAAACTACGCCTGCGACTTAGGTTCAGAGGCAAAGCTTCTGGAAGTTCTGAAAAATGCCGTTACAAGCCACCATAAGTAATTTTCGTGATTGGTACACTTGGATTTCATCCTTTGTTTCAGTGTTTACGGTCTGCTTTTGAACTTTCATGCGTGTAATGCTACATTGTATCCAATCACGAAGAAGCATGGTTCTTTTTTACTCCACGAAGTTATAAAATAATTTGTTTCGCTGAGACGACATTTAATAACGCTGATGCACATATGCGGCTGAGAACACACAAAATTGCCCGAGAACAGAAGATAAAGGATTTCGAAGGAAGCCGCGCATAGCTCCATAATATTTTAACCCTACCACTGCTAATTATGTAAATATACTCTAATCTTTTCAGTGCAACTCTGGATATATTGAGAAATTATGTTTGGCAAGTGACATTGTAAAATTAAGCTGCATTGTACTGGTAAATAATTAATTCTGTTCCTGGTTTATGGCATACAGGTTACTGTATGTATCCTAGTCCACTCAGTAAATAAATAAAGCTCGAAAAGCGATTTTTTTTTTAAATTTTGTTTATTGAGCACAACTTTGTTTTCATAAATCTTTCCTCCATGATATAAATTTCTTAAGGTTATTTCGTAGATGTGCTGCTTAGCGTGGCTATAGTGAGGCTTCGGTCTCCGAACGAGGGCTGTTTCTTTTATTTTTATTTTTTTTTTCAATCTCCGATTGGTTGTAAATAAAAAAAATATGCACATAAAATAATAATTTTATTACCAAAAGTACAGTAAAGTCTTAACTTATTTTTCTACGTAATCACCAAAACGATTGAGCCATTTGTCATACCATGACACAAGCTTTTCGATGCCATCATCGAAGAATGTTGCTGCCAGTGAGGACGGGTAAGTCTTGACGGCGTCCTGAAGTTCTTCGTTAGTAGCAAAGTGCTGCCCACCTACCCATGACTTCAGTTAGTGCTAGATCCGGGCTGTACGGTGGATGTTCAAAAACTTCCCTTTAAACTTTTTGAGGAAGTCTTTTGTTATTTGGCACTGTGTGGTCGGCATTGTCATGGATCAAAACAATGTCAGACAAAAGCATTCTGCATTTGTTTTGAATGGCTCTGCGCGGACAACGTAAAGTTTCACAATAAACTTCCTTAGTTATTGTCGTACCTTGCTCCATAAAGTCCACCAGCAGCACACCTTTATGGTCCTAAAACACAGTGGCCATTGTTTTTCTTTTAATCAGTGAATGTTTAAACTTTTTGGCTTGCTTGGGGAAGCTGTGTGCATCCACTGCTTTGATTGTTCCTTTGTTTCAGGATTGTCATCAGGGACCCACGTTTCATCACCAGTAACGACTTAAAAAAAAAAAAAAGTGTGAGAAACGATAATGCTGATGCCATTCTTTGCATTTTGTGGTCGGTACTCAGCATTTTTGGGATCCAACGTGCACACAATTTCCAATAGCCTAGGTCTTGAGTCACAATTGTGTAAATAGCAGACCTTGAAATGTCTGGGGAAAATCATCAGACAGTTCGCTAATTGTAAACCTTCGTTTGAATCTCACCACCTGATCAACATGCGCAACGAGGCCTACAGTGGTGACAGATTTGCAACCTTGTCTACCTTCATCATGGACATCTGTTGATCATGCTTTTAATTTTCGACCACATTCCGGAACACTAGCATCACTCATAACGTTGTTATCATACATGTTGCTCATTCTGCGATGGATTTCCACAGCACTACATCTATCTGCTAACAGAAAATGGATTACACTGCCTAACTCAGATTTGGCGGGAGCATCGCGCGTTGCGGCCATGTCACACAGACATAGTTCGACTGTGACTGACACACTGGAGCTGAAAACGGCAGAGGTTGTGGTGGGAGAGCTCCGCAATCGCATGATGCGCAGATCCGGCCCCTCCCTACCTCTTACTTGCTTAGATGGACGATCAGAGGTTGAAAACAAAACAGCCTTCATATATTGAATCAATATGTTTTGAAATGATATGTATTGAATAAGCGAATGTTCTGTACCGGAGATTTGGGCTCGTACAAAAATTTCTTGTTTGTCCTATACCTAGCCTAACTGTCACTTTAAAAAAAGTTATCTGTAGTGGAGCCTTAAGAAGGTATAGGTTAAACAAGAAGTTTCTTTTTTAGTCTGACTCTACGGCTCAGAAACACTAACTCGATTTACAGTTGTACGTTCTATATATATCATTTTAGGCTGAGCTAATTTGAGCATAGGCTTTCTTCTAAATTACCCAGAAAGCTACACTCTAAGGTTCCTGCCTAACCACATCCTTTAAAATCATGAGAAATTTGTAAAAATCATAACATTTGCCTGTTCAGAATCTATCATTTCGAGACTTGACCGCTTCGATATGTACCGTCGTATAAGATGACCTCAGATTTTGGGGCCATTTTTTTAATGATTCAGCCATCGTCTTATCTGTGGAAATATACGGTATTCAAAATAGGTTTAGGATAGAGAGGTAGGAACTGCTGAGTGTGGAAAAAAAATTGAAGTTATCATAGGTTGAGACATGGATAATGTACTAAAGGGATAACTCCCATCTGTGCAGTTCAGAAAAGCTGGTGGTGGGTGGGAGAATCCAGATGGCCCGGCTTGTGAAGCAGCCATTGAAATCAATATGTTCTCCACAGCATGCTGTGCCACAGGTGGGCCACCTTGTTTTTGGCCACAGGTTGGCAGTGGCCATTCATCCTCGTGGACAGCTGGTTAGTGGTGTTGCCAACATAGAAATCTGCGCAGTGCATGCAGCACAGTTGGGAAATTGCGTGACTGTTTTCACAAGAGGACTGGCCTCTGATAGGGTAGCATAAGCCTGTGACAGGACTGGAATGGAAAGTACCATAACACACTAACAATCTGTCCACTAGGATGAATGGCCACTGCCAAACTGCAGCCATAAACAATGTGGCTCACCCTGAGGTACATCATGCACTGGAGCACATGCTTCACATCCTTGATTTCAATGGCTGATTCACAACCCAGGCTATCTGAATCATCCCACCCACCACTAGCTTTTCTGAATTGTATAGATGGGAGTTATCCCTCTGATCTCAAAATTACCCAGGCCTCAACCCACGATAACTTCCCTATTTTCCACACCCCACAGTCCCTACCTCTCTATCCTAAACCTCTCCAATTTTGAGTGGTGTGTGTGTGTGTGTGTGTGTGTGTGTGCGCGCGCGCGCGCAAGCGCGTGCGCACACATAAACGCGTGTGCGCGTGGCGCATGTGCATTTCATTTATTTTATTTTATTTATTTTCTTCCTCTCACCTCTCCATTCCATTCCTAAACTGCATCTTGTTCCTCTCATCTAATACCTACATGCTCTACAAGGCTGTGTTGTATCCATCCGTACCACTGTGTTGCAACCTTCCTATCCCCCCCCCCCCCACCTCCGCCATTCCCTCTTCTATTTTCACACTGCAGAGTGTGATTTGAGGTGCGGCAGCCAGAGCTGATGGTTGTACAACTGTGTTGTGTGAATGTTCTATTTTCTGAAGAAGACGATGGATGATAGGTGAAGTGCTGTATGTATGTGTCTTTTTTATATGCCTGTCGCAGCTTGTCATCACATCTTTGTGGTAATTTGTGAACTGTTCTTATTACTAGAGTTGTGTCCGAGTGGCTTGGCTGAATCCATTATTTGCCGAATCTAGCACACTGGCTTTGGATTTGAGATTCAATGCATAATGGCTGAATACTACCAAATCAAAAGTGTTTTATGGAAACCTTAAGTTACGAATGTTGTAGTTTACTTTGCATAACAATGCACTTTTGTTTGCGTTATTTACTTAATTTTTCATAGATCCACTGAAAGACATGACATCATTAAACAAAATGATCTCACTTTGAATTTATTCAAGTGAAGCCACTACAAAATTTATGCATTTGCATGGCTATTGTGAAAACAATCTAATGTATTTCCCCGAATCTAATCAAAAAACCTGCCTGCGATTTAAATCGAGTACAAAGCAAATGAAGTTCTGAAAAATGGTGGTAGGAGCCACCACAAGTAAATTTTCCTGTCTAATATAAGCTGTGCTACACAGGCTTACTTTGCAGGTGAAAAAACGTCTGACATCATAGAAACAAAAAACAAAAAGGAAGACAAGCCTAATTCCTTTTTATTTTCGACTACTGAATTTTAATACATCAGGAAATAGAACTTTAGTATTGCTCAACTTCAAATGCAGCAGCCTTTTAAATATTAATAGCAACAAAAATAAATTTCTTTAGATAAATACCAACAATACATAAGGCTCCAGGATTCTTGCATCAGTTGCCATGTATTGTTTCCTTGAATTTTGTGAAGTGCTGGGGTATGTGAACCATAATGAAGGTCTAGGATTTAGAAAGTTATTTATTCTGTGAAAAAATAAATTCTAACTGTGTGCCTTGCAGGTGGAATGGCTTCAATTCAGCAACCACTTGACATCTGTTTCAATAAAGCGTTTAAGGTCAAGCTTAAACACATGTACACCGACTGCCGTTTGAAAAGTGACAGACAACTGACACCAACGGGTCATGTAAAATGCGCAAGTGTGCCACTGGAATGATGAGACATGAAAGTGGGTTCCAAATCAGATTGCTTAGATGGAATTTAAAAATGTTCTATATCAAATGCACTAAATTGTACAAGGGATGATGATCTGTACTACGAAGGAACTGAATAACAAGGAATCAAGTGAAAGTGATTCAGAATTACCATACCAGTATTTAATTGCTATTATAAACATTTAGTAAAAGTCTGGATTGGATGTTATAAGTCTAATAAAATTGTTTAATATTTCAGCAGTTAGTTTCAAAGTTATTTCCATTCTTATTTAGTAAGTGTTTAGTGTTGCTACACTAGTCATACATTTAAAGTCTTATCTAAAAGCTACTATGTAAAGCCGACTGGCAAGTCTGTGTTGCGTCAATATGCCTGATGCTACAACCACTGCCTTCGTGCTACAACTTATGTGTTTTTCCATTAGGGGCAAGGGATTGTTCCTATGAATCGTGATTCGTTAATTCCACACTCTCTTCGCCATAATAATAATACAAATGTAAACATTATGCCATGCAATCTTCCATCTTAGCTGTTACTACATTTAAATTCCATCCGCCTAACAAACCGGAAAGACAGCGTCCAACATGGAAGAATATACCTATCACATTAATGTTTACATTTGCATTATTCCTATGCTGAATGGAAATAGAAATGAAGCATGACTTCTAGTACTGATTTTTAAATCTTCTACGAATATAAATTCTTTGCAGGCAAGTTACATGATCTTAAATGTTTGAGAGAATAAATAAATCTACAAAATACCCTTGCTTAACCTCCGGGATGTGCAATCTGCCCGTTAAGTATTTTTCACATTTCTGAAATGTCTTTGTGGCAATAACAATTAGATTTCCCTGTGTGTGAATGTCCTGTACATCACTCATGGAATGCCTGATATGTCACTATAAAATTATTTAACATTTACATATACTATTTTTTAAGAATCTATTTTTCCAAATTCAAAAATATCTATGTTTTATTTTTGACTCTTCACATAGGGGGAAAAAAACGAAATCCTTTCCTTTTTAGGACTTCATTATGCAATTATTTCCTAAAAATGAAACAGTTTGTGATAGAGTTAAGAAAGTTTCTTACTATCGGGTCATTCCATGTCAAATCAACAAATGAAACCATCATTTTCAACCTTACCCTCTTGGATTTAAATGAAATTAAGTATGCCTATAGTACTCATAAATAGTACCACAAATTAATTTTTTCACGTTTTTCTGACGAAAAGTTACCAAGTAATGGACCTTCAAAAATAGAATAAATGACAAATTTTTGACTCGCAGAACAATGTTGTTTTGTTTATAACTTTTGATCTAATTAAGCTAGAACAATAAAATTTACTTCGTTGGAAAGCCCTTTTAAAGAGCTTTTATATGGTACCACACATCAATAGTTTAATATATATGTACCCATTGTTTATAAAAACAACAATGTTGAATTGACCAAATTTTGAAAAACTGTACTTTTAAAATTCTCAAAAAAATATATGTAAAAGATACACTTTACATCTACATATTCTGAAAGTTTCAACTTGGGATGAGCATGGGATCACTATCAAAAACATTTTTACATTTACCGTGATTGTCCAAAATCATATTGATGAATTTGTTACTTTGCTACACCTGAAAAGATTACAGTGTTTGATGATTTTGTTACATGGTACTTTTGAAACAAGTAACCGATTATTAAAGTTTAGTGATAACTATTTATTAATACGTAGCTGTAAAACCATAGGAGGGAGGGGGGAAAAAGGAAGCTATCTCTTAATTTGCACACCTACATCCCAAAAATTGTTTTTTAGCTGGAAGTAGTGGTACATATTGTGTCTGTGTGTGTACTATCCATCAAAACTTCAAACTCATGTTGATTGAATGTAATATTCCTCAGCTGACAAAGGATGGAGATAATCCAATGAAAACCTACAAAGACTGCATTGCAAGAGTTGTATGTAATCCATCACTACCTGCTTGTCATTTTGGTGAATGTAAATTCTGCCCAGTCTCAGAAACCTTTAAGACATATTTACAAGATTTGTTGAATACTAAAGATATTGATAATTTATCAGTGCTCAATGGGTTTCCGTTTATCACACATCTCTAAAACAGCTATAAAATCATCTGACAACTTTATTGATAAATTAAGATTGCTTACATGACATTCATTTGTTGCCAGTCAACAATCAACGTTCCAAAAGAGACTGAAAAATGAGCTTAAAGAAGGCGAGGTCTTAGCAATCTGTGACTTCTGAGAATTACTCCTTTGTCATCCAGGATGAAGTTCAAGGCTACCACTGGACAAACATGCAGGCAACGATTCATCCCATTGTTGCTTATTACAAGAATGGGAACATAGTCCAGCACACAAGTCTTGTAATCATATCAGAATGCCTAACACATGACACCATTGCTGTGCATTTGTTCCAATTGTACGTGATGGGCTTCCTGACTTAAATTTGGTAGAAAACCAAGAAAAATATATTATTTCTCTGATGGAGCAGCAGGTCATTATAAAAATAGGAAGAACTTTATTAATCTGTGCCATCATGAAGATTTCCAAACTGAAACTGAATGGCATTTTTCAGCCACCTCGCATGGGAAGGGAGCTAGAGATGGTGTTGGTGGAACAATTAAACGACTTGCTGCTCGAGAAAGTCTGCAACGGCCATACAGTGATCAAATAATAACAGCAAACCAACTTTATATGTTTGCCAAGGATAGCATACAAGGAATGAACTTCATGTATGCTGCCGGCCGCGGTGGCCGAGGGGACTGAGGCGCTTCAGTCACGGTCTACACGGCCACTACGGTCGGGGGTTCGAATCACCCCTCGGGCATGGATATTTGTCCCGTCCTAGTTCGTAAGTAGTTCATAAGTAGTTTGTAAGTTTAGGGATTGATGACCCCGTAGTTAAGCCCCATAAGCTTTACAAACATTCAAGTATGCTACTAAAGAAGATCACAAAAATGAAGAAATTAAACTTACAGAGAGATTTGAGAAATGCTGCAAAATTACAGGGACACAAAAACTTCATACTTTTATTCCTTTTAGCAAGGAAAAAATAACAACAAAAATGTATTCAGACTCTGATGAAAGTAAAATTGAACTGGTGACAGTTTCTGACAGATACAATACCGTTCAGTGACATGAAAGGATGTGTTGCTTGTGCTTATAATGGACACTGGTGGTTGTTAACCTGTGTACTTGAAAAAAATCAGGAGAAGGCCGAATTAACAGTTAGTTTCTTACATCCACATGGACCGTCACCATCTTTTACGTTTCCAAGTCATCCAGACATTCTTTCCGTAAGCAGCAAGGAAGTAGTGGCAATATTGAACTCTCAAACTGCTACAGGACGAAGATATAAGTTATCTGGTGCAGAAACGTTGATGTGCAACAGACTGATTAGTTAGTAGTATGAAGAAGTGCACTAACAGGACTCCTATTTGTTATAAAGTAGTAGTTACTAACTGAATCTTTCTGTGTTTTTATTTTTTTTAAATTATTTTTTTATTGAAATTTTGTATTTATTACTTACAGAAGGATAAAACATATATTCTTTTGTCATTTATAAATTATTTTTAATTTCCACATTTTACAACTACATACAGCTGCTAAGGAGTAGACCTAATATCTAAAATTAATTAGTTTTTATGAATTTTTAAAGTACCACCCTAAACATAAAATTGCTTTTGATAATGATCCCATTCTCATCCCAAGTCGAAACTTTCAGAATATGTAGATGTAAAGTGTATCTTTCACATATATTTTTTGGAGAATTTCAAAAGTACAGTTTTTCAAAATTTGGTTAATTCAACATATTTGTTTTTATAAACAATGGTTATATATAGAGTAAACTAATGATGTGTGGTATCATATAAAAGCTCTTTAAAAGAGCTTTCCAATGAAGTAAATGTTATTGTTCTAGCTTAATTAGAACACAAGTTATAAAGAAAACAACATTGTTCTGCGAGGCAAAAAATTGTCATTTTTTCAATTTTTGAAATTCCATTACTCGATAACTTTTCGTCAGAAAAATTTGAAAAAAATCAATTTGTGTCATGATTTATGATTATTATATGCATACTTAATTTAAAAAAAATCTGAGAGGGTCAGGTTGTAGCACTTGTTGATTTGACATGGAATTGCCCTATCATTAAGAGCAACTAAACAACATGTATCTCAAACTGTTTCATACAAATTTCTTTTAAGGGGAGGGGTTTTTAAAAATCCTTAAGATTTAAAATAAAAATATAAATGAAATTTTAATTTCTTAAATTTTACTGTAATATCGTCACTTGGGATCTATCCCAGAAGACTTTATTTTCATCACTGGCTGTGATAGAGTAGTAATTCTTTTTAAATACATGTACTTGAGTTGACATATTTATTTGGGTTTGAGATTCAGATGATTCGATTCAGGTTTGGAATTCAGCACATGTTTTATTTAAGATTCGGTATTCAGATTCGATTTGGCAAAGTTGGGATTCGACCCATCGCTACTTATTACTATGTTATTCTTTTTTGTGTCCCCACCAGAGGTCATCATATGTCTTTGTAGTGAGTTGTAAACGTGGAAAATATTTCCCGTAGGTTACCTATTCATGCCTTAGACCTGGGTGGAGATTTTAACTTACTAGATATAGATTGTGAGACAATTGTGTTTGACACAGTTGGAAGAGATACAGACTCCCGCAATATTGTTCATAGTGCTGTATCCAAAAATCATCTTCAGTAGTAAAATAGATAGCTGACTCTTGAAGAAAAAGTGTTAGAGCTGCTGATGAAAAACAGACCCTAACTTTTCGATCCAGTTAGCATAGATGAGGGAATCAGCAATCATAGAGCCAATACAGCTGTAAATAGAAATATACAGAAAGGTAGGGAAATGTTCTTATCAAGCAAAAGTGGAAAGGATAAGAATAATTGACTGCTCAACATGATAGATTAGTCTCTAATACTGGAGCAGTGTTGAGCAACTTTGGATGAAGTTCAAGTGCACTGTACAATAAGGTTTAGATTCAGTATGTGCCAAGTAGAATTATGAGAATGGGAAAGATCCCTCATGGTTTGATAACCAAGTTAGGAAACTGTTGCAAAAGAAAAGACAGCTTCATCGCAAATATAAATGTAGCCAACATATAGCAGCAGTTGCTTGCTGTCGGAGGTTCGAGTGCTCCCTGGATCATGGTTGTATGTGTTGTACTTAGGTTAGTTTAACTTAGTTTAAGTAGTTTGTAAGCCTAGAGACTAATAACCAAAGATGTTAAGTCCCGTAGACTTACAAACATTTCAACATAGTTTTGAGTTAAATGATGCCAAAATTAGCATTAGGCAATCCTGTGAGAAATGTTCAATGAATTTGAGAGCAATGTTTCATGTGCTGACTTGGCAAAAAATCATAGAAATTTTGGTCCTACATCAAATTGGTAAATGGGTCAAAACCATAACGGTGTTAAAGGAGAGTAAAACACACAAAAGACCAAAATATTAAATGTATAATAAGCAACTCACCACAAAGACGTACATAAAAAAGTCATACACATATAACACTTACCACTATCAGAAATGGCCTTCATCAAATAGAATATGCACACAATCACACAACAGTTACACAACAGTCATCTATGGCTGCTGCACTCCAAATCACACTCTGCAGTGTGGAAATAGGTGGTGGGGGTGGACACAGCACGGCCTTGTAGCGTATGTTTGTATAATATGGAAGGAACAAGATGCAGCTTAGGAATGGAGAGGGGAGGTAGGTGAGGGGAGGAAAATGAAATAAAACACATGCACGCCCACACGTGTGCTTTCTATATTGGCATGACCACTAACCAGCTGTCTATTAGGATGAATGGTCACCACCAAACTGTGGCGAAAAATAAGGTGGACCACCCTGTGGCACAGCATGCAGTGGAGCATAGGCTTGATTTCAATGGCTGCTTCACAATATGGGCCATCTGGATCCTCCCACCCACCACCAGCTTTTCTGAACTTCACAGACGGGAGTTATCCCAACAGTACATTCTCCAATACCGATATTATCCAGGCCTCAACCTATGTTCACTTCCTTTTTTTTTCTACACTCAACAGTTCCTACCTCTCTATCCTAAATGTCTTCTATTTTGAGTAGTGTGTGTATGTGTGTGTGTGCACGCACATGTTTAATTCTATTCTCCTACCCTCACCTGCCTGCCTGCCCACTCCATTCCTAAGCTGCATCTCATTCCTCCCATCTAAAACATAAATGCTCTGCAAGGCCGTGTTGTATCCATCCCCACAACCCTAACACCACCTTCCTATCCCACCTCCCCCCCCCCCCCCCCCCCCTATTTCCACTTGATTCGAAGTATGGCAGCCAGAGATGATGGTTGTGTAACTGTGTTGTGTGCCTGTGAGATTGTGTGAATGTTCTATTTTCTGAAGAAGGCCATGGCCAATAGCTGAAAGTGTTGTATGGGTGTGTCTTTTTTATGTGCCTGTCACAGCTCATCGCCTCGTATTTGCGTTGAGTTGTAAACTGTCCTTTAATATATTGTTCATTCCAACCTGGACTTTCCATTATTAAGAATATTAAATCTCTTTCCCCAAAGCTGTTCATAGAGCAAGAGTGTGTGTGTGTGTGTGAGAGAGAGAGAGAGAGAGAGAGAGAGACAGAGAGAGAGAGAGAGAGAGAGAGAGAGAGAGAGCACAATAAATGTGACACTAATTAGATGTAACACCAATAGCCATGGGGGAGTGTTAGTTCACAACTGTTGAGCTTTCCACCAACACTGCTGTAATCCACATGAAACAGTGGAGTAGCATACTACTTCTGATTGCAGGAAGGTATCAAATTTACATGATTTTTAGGTGCACCAAGATGAAAAAAATAATAATAAATAAATAAAATAAAATAAAAAATAATTAAAATTAACCAGTGATCAGTCATGAAAAAATCAGATTTATTCAAAATCGATTTCGGCCACTTGAGAGCCATCATTAGTGATGGAGAAGATGCACTGATGATGGCTATTATGTTGGCAAAAAATCAGTTTGAAATAAATGTGACTGTTTTTTGACTAATCACTGGTTTCTTCCATAAACAATTATTTTTACACATTCCTCCATTCCTTGGCCTGGTACAGCAACAGCTATTTTTATTTATTACCTCCCCCTCCAATTTAAAGGGATAAAAAGTCTCTGACGTAAATCTTTTAAATTTATTTAACAATGAAGCATTTCATGTGTGTGCTGCATCTTCAGATTTCCACATCTTAAACTGTGGAAGTTCCAGTAGTCATGATTAAAATCATCTAAAATGAAGGCACTGAATCAGGCAATCACTTATGTCATTTTATGAAGATACCTAAAATTAATTTATTTTAATCATAACCAGTACAACTCCTACAGTTTAAGATATGGTAATCTGAAGATGTCCCATGAGCATGAAACACACTGTTAAATAAATTTAAAAAAATTGCAAGACATTTTTTATTCCTTGACATATGTTTATTCCCTCAAGAAGGATTTAGAAAGCTTTTTGTTTGGTTATCATTTATTTTGTGCTAAATACACACAGTGGTAGAAATAAAACACATGTTTTGTATATTTCATTGATCAAGTTACACTTCCCATTAATAAATACAATGCAGGAGTATATTGTCATGAAGGAAGACTAATAACTTTATCAAGTTACCTTCCATAAGGAAACACATACATTTGACATACTTTGCCATGAGGATTATCACACAACATAAAAATCAACAATTATGTATACTAATATAAAAAAGGATCAACTTCCTGATGTTCTGCAAAACTTATTTATTCATCACAAACCAGCTTTCGGCTTCTCAAGCCATCATCAGGTGACAACTAACTGTAGTATACATGTTTTCAAAGATGTTTCAAACTTGTTACGATTTACAAAGCTGCAGAAAGCTGGTTTGTGACGAATAAATAAGTTTTGCAAAACATCAGCAGGTTGTTCATTTTTGATATTATTACCATGTTCTGTCAAGCACTGATGGAAAATTCAATTAATTTTAATTATGTATAAACTTAGGGAATATAGAGGGCTCCACATAATCAAATGAAGTTTTCTTGGCTATGCCCAATTTCTGTAAACTGTCAAAAATGTACACTAACATGTGTCAGTGTACCTAGAATATGTAAAACATCACTAGGAAACAAATGCATTGAGAATCACTAGTTCCTAGTGAAATCCACATTTTCAGTAATTAAAGTTTCTATTTCAAAAACACTTTCTAGCTTGAACTGCTCACAGCAAGGGTGGAAACAAAAATTTATAACACACGTTAATTTGCATTTGCATTTGAGCTATCCTCCAAAAATAGATTTTGGTTGCTTATGTAATGAGAAAGCATCGATGCAACAAGTTGGAGTGAGCCATGGGAATGAAATTCACTTATGTTCAGAAATTTTATCGTTCTATGTATATTCATATAATTATCTTGAACACTACACTGGGCTGCTTCTGATACTGTTAGAGTTCTAAGCTGCCTAAATAAGTTTATGCTGATTCATAATGGCAGAAAATCAGCTATTATGAAGTTCAAGATCTAGAATATTTAATAGAACAGCTTACGACTCAACGCAAAGACATGATGACAAGTTACGACAGGAACACAAAAAGACACACACATGTAACACTTCCAGCTATTGGCCATGGCCTTCTTCAGAAATAGGAACATTCATGCAATCACACAGGCACAACATAGTCACACAAACATCATCTCCGGCTACCACACTTTGAATTACGCTCTGCAGTATGGAAAGATGGGAAAGGGGTGGGGGGTATAGATATACCACAGCCTTTCAGAGTATGTACGTATTCGATGGGAGGAACGAGATGCAGCTTAGGGATGGAGTGGGGGGTGGGTGAGTGGAGGAAAATGTTCATAAAATGAATGCATGCGTACCACGCATGCAGGTACATGTGCAAACACACACACACACACACACACACACACACACAGAGAGAGAGAGAGAGAGAGAGAGAGAGAGAGAGAGAGAGAGAGAGAGAGAGAGAGAGAGGGAGGGAGAGAGAGAGCACAAAATACGAGAGGTTTAAGGTAGAGAGATGGGATATGTAGGGTACGGAAAAAAGGGAAAGTTATCATAAGTTGAGGCCTACACTGCATGTTGTGCCACAGGGTGGTCCACCTTGTTTTTTACCATTGTTTGGCAGTGGCTATTCATTTTCATGGACAGCTGGTTAGTTGTCATGCCAATATAGAAAGCTGCGCAGTTGTTGTAGCACAACTGGTAAATTACTTGATTGCTCTGCCAGGTGCCCAGCCTCTGATAGGATAGGATACGATACGATAGGCCTGTGACAGGAGTGGAAAAGGAAGTGCTATGTGGGCGGATTGGACAGGTCTAGCAATATGCCGTGCTCACGCACAGAAATGAGAGACAACCTGCCCCTCCTAAAGTGGTGTTCCGTTGCCTTCCCAACCTTCATAACATCCTAGTCCATCCCTATGCCATCCCGGGACCCTGCCCACTGCCACAGGGGATCATATCCCTGTGGAAGACCCCATTGCAAGACCTGTTCAATCCATCCACTCAGCACTTCCTACTCCAGTCCCGTCCCAGGCTATCCTACACTATCACCTGTGAAAGCAGCCATGTAATTTACCAGTTGTGCTGCAGTCACTGCACAGCTTTCTATATTGACATGACCCCTAACCAGCTGCCCATAATCATGAATGGCCACTGCCAAACTGTGGCGAAAAACAAGGTGGACCACCTTGTGGCACAACATGCAGTGGAGCATATGCTTTATTTGAATGGCTGCTTCACAACCCAGGCTATCTGGATCCTCCCACCCACCACCAGCTTTTCTGAACTGCACAGAAGGAAGTTATCCCTATAGTACATTTTCTGATCCCAAAATTATCCAGGCTTCAACTTATAACTTCCCCTTTTTTCTGCGCCCTACAGTTCCCAAATCTCTGTCTTAAACCTCTCCTATTTTGAGTGCTGTGTGAGTGTGTGTGTGTGTGTGTGTGTGTGTGTGTGTGTGTGTGTGTGTGTGTGTGTGTGTGTGTGGGCGCGCGCGCGCGTGGTGCCTGTAACTTCATTTTATATTTCTCCACTCACTCGCCTCTACACTCCCTCCCTAAGCTAAAACGTACATACACTGGAAGGCTGTGCTGTATCCATCCCCACCGCTGTGACGCAACCTTCCTATCCCTCCTCCCTCTTTCAACACCGCAGAGCGTGATTCGAAATGCGGCAGACAGAGATGACAGTTGTGTGACTGTGTTGTGTGCCTGTGTGATTGCGTGAATGTTCCTATTTCTGAAGAAGGCCATGGCTGATAGTTGAATGTGTTATATGTGTGTGTCTTTTTTGTGTTCCTGTCATGGCTCATTGTCACATCTTTGCTGCCCTATTATATACTGCTAATTCCAACTTGTACTTTCTATTATTAGTACAAGATTTAGAAGCAGACAAAGATCTTACCACAAACAGGAACACATTTGTTGTTGCCAGCAAGTTGTAAGTAGTCAGGACATTTGCATGTGTAGCTTTGCCTTGGTAAGCCAATGCAAAAGTGTGAGCAAAGTGCATGGTTGATGTCTTCTACACAAGCATTTGTTCCTTCCTGTAGAGACTGTGCAAATACCTGTGGGTACAAGAAAAAACAAATATCATGTAAAAACGTCATCATCCCATCATCCCATTAGATTAAGGTAGTAACCATACAGTTGTTGTTGCTATGGTCTTCAGTCTGGAGGCTGGTTTGATGCAGCTCTCCACCCTACTCTATCCTGAGCAAGCCTTTTCATCTCCTCATAAGAACGGCAGATGAATTTTCTGACTAAGCGTGTCCCACAACATCCCGTCTTCCTTATCTTCTCCCAGTCCTTTCCCAACCCAAGGTGTGATGGAATCCGTGCCGAGGGGTGCATGGCATATGGGTGGATGTGTCTCGAACGGAGCCTCAGGAATACTGGGTGACCTCCCTGAATAAGTAGCCTTGCGCCGCGCGGGGTTATCGTGGTGTGGACCATATAAATCCCCAAATCTCGTGGGACTAAGATGAACACAGAGAAAGAAAGTATTTTAAAAGAATCTGAGGTGCAATCTGAGACCTCAGATACTCAGACATCGGGATCAGGACCGATGGAGTGCACTCCTACTTCTGAATCAGGGTCTAGACCTGAGCAAGAAGTAGGAACTGTAACAGAGAAGTTGGACCAGATTAGGATTAAGGCCTTGTCTGGGGCTCAGAGGAGGAAACTTCTCAAGGGACAGAAGTAAAAGGAAGGAAAAGAATGGCTTCCTAAGCATAAGTGGAGGGAATCAAAAGGGCTTGAGCCCAAGACCCCCAAGAAGAAACTGCCTCAGGTCAAAGGGGATACACAGACCCCATCGACATCAAAGACAGGTGGCAAGGGGTTAGGGAGGAATCTAAGACTCCCTCCTCTCTGGACAAGCGTGATCCTAAAAGGCTGAGGCAGGAAATAGAAAAACAGACCTATAGTACTGCAGTCTCGGTCTTTAGAATGGCGGTTGTCCAAGAAGCATACCCACTGGTGAGCATCTCCTCGCAGCAGGAGGAGCTCGTGCAGATCGCCCTCTTTGAAGAGACTGGGGAGGACGCTGGTCCATCTTGGTGACCATCAGGATGCAGCAACACGAGGAAGGTATCACGAGGGAAATTGTTTTGGCCTCATCATACCTTCCTTACAAAGACAGCTCTCCTCCTTCTTTGGAAGTGAAGAGACTGACGGAAGCCTGCCATCGGCAAGGTGACGAACTGTTGGTGGGATGTGATGCCAATGCCCACAATCTTTCGTGGGGCAGCAAGGACACCAACAGTAGAGGTGAGCACCTTCTTGAATTTCTCCTATCTAACAACTTGGAGATCCTAAATAGGGGTGACAAACCTACATTCAGGAATAGCAGAAGGGAAGAAGTAATTGACATAACTTTTGGTTCCATGATGATGGGAAGTTACGTCAAACAGTGGCATGTGGTCCTGGAGCCATCCTCATCAGATCACATGTATATTAAATTCAAGGTTGAAATGGGAACCAGACAGACCATGGCCTGTAGGAATCCCAGGAAAACGGACTGGGAGACATACAGGAGAGCCCTTGACTTCAGCCTATCCGAAATTAAAACTTCGATAAGGAATCCAGCAGAGTTTCAGAAAGTAGCAGATGCCGTAACCTCTGCTATAGTGATCTCATACCAGGACAACTGCTCAAATAGGAGTGTGCCTTGGTGGAATAATAACCTGGAAATGCAAAGGAAACAGGTACGAAGACTGTTTAACCTTGCGAGTCGCAAAGGACAATGGGCAAAGTATCGTGAGGCCCTTGTCAATTACAAACTTGCCATCAGACGGGCAAAGGAGGCGACCTGGAAGGTATTCTGTGAGGATGTGGAGGGCACAGCTGTTCAAGCAAGACTTCATAAAATGCTCACTAGGGTACCAACTAACCCAGGAGGAACATTGAGGAAGGAGGATGGGGAGTATACAAAAACAACACATGAAACGCTGGAACTGCTCCTCAATACTCACTTTCCTCAATATACTCTGGGGGATAACTCAGACCAGAATGCGATTCCTGAGAGACAACGGTTCTCAGGTATTCGCAAAGAGGACTGGGATCTGGCCAAGGAGTGTGTCGATTTCCGATGGGCGGTGGGAACATTTCAACCGTTCAAGTCACCTGACCTCGACAGAATCTTTCCAGATCTCCTGCAACAAGTGCAACAAGTGGGAGAAAATCGTATTAGATTCCTATGCAGGTTATTCAGGGTTAGCCTAGCAGCAGGCATCATTCCCAATGCCTGGAGGGCAGTGAAGGTTGTCTTCATTCCAAAACCACGGAGAATTGATCATACCAAGGCCAAGGATATGAGACCAATCAGTCTATCTTCCTTCATTCTTAAGACATTGGAAAAGCTGGTTAATGTGCATGTTGGGGAAAGGAAGTTAAGTAGGGCTCCTCTACATTCAAACCAACATGCATATTAGCCAGGTAAATCACATGAGACAGCTCTCCACCAACTCGTTGGGAAGGTGGAGAAAGCACTACACTTTCAGGAGATAGCCCTCTGTATCTTCCTGGACATCGAGGGGGCTTTTAGCAACACGACCTTCGATTCCATGGTTAGGGCAGCAGAGGTTCATGACCTATGGACCAATATATGTAGGTGGACTAGGGCCATGCTAAGTGTAAGAAAGGTAGAAACTACCATGATGAATGAAAAAATGGTAGTCAATATCACTAAGGGTTGCCCGCAAGGAGGAGTTCTTTCCCCTTTATTGTGGAATCTAGTGGTGAATGATCTCATTGGAGAATTAAACTCTAGGCAGTACTTTTGCCAAGGATACGCAGATGATCTTGTCATAGTAATACTTGGCAAATTTGCTGACACAGTGAAGAATATGGCACAAGGTGCATTGGACATTGTGCAAGACTGGTGCAGAAAACAGGATCTAGGGCTTAGTCCTAAGAAGACTGTTATTGTACTATTCACAAAGCAGCATATCCAACACTCAAGTTGGAATCTAAAGCTTTTCAATGAAGTGCTACCTGTGAAGGGGACAGTGAAATATCTAGATGAGAAACTGGCATGGACCCCTCACATTAGAAATATTTGCTCCAAGGCAAAAGGTACTCTAGTAAGTACCAGGAGAGCTTATGGCAAAAATTGGGGCCTGAGCCCCAAGGGTGTTGTTGTTGTTGTGGTCTTCAGTCCGGAGACTGGTTTGATGCAGCTCTCCACAATACCCTATCCTGAGCAAGCCTCTTCATCTCCACATAAGAATGGCAACCTACATCTGTCTGAATCTGCTTACTGTATCCATCTCTTGGTCTTCCTCTGCGATTTTTACCCCACACCCCCACACACTTCCCTCCAACGCAAAATTCACAATTCCTTGATGTCTAAGAATGTGTCCTACCAATCTGTCCCTTCTTTTAGTCAAGGTATGCCAGAAATTTCTTTTCTCCCCAATTCTGTTCAGTACCTCCTCATTAGTTACTCAATCCACCCATATAATCATCAGCATTCTTCTGTAGCACCATATTTCAAAAGCCTCAATCCTCTTCCTGTCTGCACTGTTTATCGTCCATGTCTCACTCCCATACAAGGCAACACTCCATACAAATGCCTTCAGAAAGGTCTTCCTTAGGCTTAAATCAATATTCGATGTTAACAAATTTCTCTTTTTCAAGAACGCTTTTCTACCCATTGCCATTCTGCATTTTATATCCTCTGTACTGCGACCATCATTTGTTATTTTACTTCCCAAGTAACAAAACTCATCTACCTCCTTTATTAATTCGTTTACCAATCTAATTCCTTCAGCATTACCTGAATTTCCCACACTGCAATCCATTACCCTAGTTTTGCTCTTGTTAATGTTCATCTTATATGCACCTTTCAGCACACTGTCCATTCCGTTCAATTGCTCTTCCAGGTCCTTTGCTGTATCTGACAGAATTACTATGTCGTCGGCAAAACGCAATGTTTTTAATTCTTCACCCTGAACTTTAATTCCTTCTCCAAATTTCTCCTTGCTTTCCTTTATAACTTGCTCAATGTACAAATTGAATAACAATGGAGAAAGACTACAACCCTGTCTTACTCCCTTTCCAACCACTGCATCCCTTTCATGCCCTTCAACTCTGACAACCGCTGTCTGGTTTTTGTACAAGTTGTAAATAACCTTACACTCCCTATATTTTACTCCTGCTTGCTGCAGAACTTGAAAGAGTTTATTCCAATCAACATTGTCAAAAGCCTTCTCCAAATCTACAAAAGCTAGAAATGTAGGTTTGCCTTTTCTTAATCTATCTTCTAGGATAAGCCGTAAAGTGAGTATTGCCTCCCTTGTTCCTACATTTCTCCTGAACCCAAACTGATCTTCCCCGAGGTCGGCTTCTACCAGTTTTTCCATCCTTCTGTATATAATTCGTGTTAATATTTTGCAACCATGACTTATTAAACTGATGGTTCTGTAGTTTTCACACCTGTCTGCACCTGCTTTCTTTGGAATGGGGATCATAAGATTTTTCTTAAAGTGTGAGGGTACTTCGCCTGTCTCATACATCTTACACACCAGGTGAAACAGGTTTGTCATGGCTGGTTCTCTCAGAGACTTCAGTAGCTCTGAGGGAATATCATCTACTCCAGGGGCCTTGTTTCAACTTAGGTCTTTCAGGGCTCTGTCAAATTCTGCTCTCAGTACAGTATCTCCTATTTCACCTTCATCTACATCCTCTTCCCTTCCTACAATATTGTCTCAAAGTTCATTTCCTCTGTAGAGCCCCTCTATATACTCTTTCCACCTTTCAGCTTCCCTTCTTTCCCTTCTTTGCTGAGAACTGGTTTTGCATCAGTGTCCTTGATATTCATAGAGCTGTTTTTCTTATCTCCAAATGTTTCTTTTATTTTCCTGTAGGCTGTATCTATTTTCCCCCTATTTATACATTCTTCTACATCTTTGCATTTGCCTTCTCCCACTCCTGCTTAGCCTTGCACTTCCTGTCAATCTCATTTCTTAGTCGTCTGTACTCAATTTTGCCTGTTTCATTTACTGCATTTTTATATTTTCTCCTTTCATCGATTAAATTTAGTATCTCCTGTGATATCCAAGGATTTTTTGTAGGTCTTGCCTTCCTACCTATTTTGTCCTCTGCTACCTTAACTATTTCATCTCTCAATTTTACCCATTCCTCCTCTACTGTTTTATTTTCCCCTGTTTCTGTCAATTGTTGCCTAAAGCTCCCTCTGAAATTCTTAAGAAACCCAGGTTCCTTCAATTTATCCAGGTCCCATCTCCTTATTTTCCTACCTTTTTGTAGTTTCTTCAGTTTCAGCCTACAGTTCATAACCGACAAGTTATGGTCAGAGTCTATATCTGCCCCTGGGTATGTCTTACACTGTAATACCTGGCTCCGAAATCTATGTCTTACCATTATAAAGTCTATCTGGTATCTCCCGGTGTCTCCTGGTCTCTTCCACATATACAACCTCCTTTTGTGATTCTTGAACCAGGTGTCTGTTATAACTAAATTATGTTCTGTGCAAAATTCTACCAGGTGGCTTCCTCTTTCATTCCTTTTGCCTAGACCATATTCACCTACTATCTTCCCTTCCTTGTCCTACTACTGAATTCCAGTCTCCCATAACAATTAAGTTTTCCTCTCCCTTAATTGTCTGAATAATTTCCTTTAGCTGCTCACATATTTCTTCGATTTCCTCATCATCGGCAGAGCTAGTTGGCATATAAACCTCTACTACTGTTGTCGGTGTTGGCTTTGTATCTATCTTGACAATGATAATGCGATCACTGTGCTGGTCATAGTAGTTTATTCATTATCAGTCCTACTCCTGTGATACCCCCAATTGATTTTGTATTTATAATCCTGTACTCACCTGACCAGAAATCCTGTTCATCCTGCCACCGATCTTCACTAATCCCCACTATATCTAACCTCAACCTATCCATTTTCTTTTTTAAATTTTCTAATTTTCCTACTCAATTAAGGGATCTAACATTCCACGCTCCAACTCGTAGAATGCCAGTATTGTCTTTCCTGATGATCACATCCTCCTGAGTAGTCCCCGCCCAGAGATCCGAATGGGGGACTATTTTACCTCCGGAATATTTTACCCGAGAGGATGCCATCATCATATTGCCGTGAGAGACCACGAACACCAACTGCCGGCGTGGCGCAGGGGATAGCGTCACGGACTGCGGAGCAGAAGGTCGCCAGTTCAATCCCGCCCACCGGCAAAAATTTATTTCTTTGTAATTTACAGTTCCAAAAGGTTCTACATCTTTCTTATGTTCACTTGTAAATTCTACTTGTTTCTTATGTTAACTGTTCTTCTAATTTCTGGTAAATTCTGTCTGTGTATAAATAGCAGAGCACTCTGCCTGAGAGGCAGTCAGTGCTGCGTGTATGTTGAGTTCGTAATAAATGTGCTTTCAGTATAAGTGCTGTGTTTAGTTGCCTTCGAAGTCAAGCCTTCTTACATTGCAACGTGACATTGTTTGGTGGAGGTGCCGGGTACACTGTGCAACAGCTGCATCACCATGGCTCCGATTAGGCAACATAAAAGCCGTCGCTTACACGGACTGGAACCGGAATACAAGGGATACACCAAGTACATCCTTCCAAAAGACCGTATTATCAGAAGAACGATGGAGACGAAACCAGCAATAAGCTAGCTGCACATCAGACATCCGTCGGTGTTCTCCGGAGATGCTGGACAGGACCCCAACAAATGGCTAAAAGGGTTCGACCGAGTCGCCAAGTACAACAGGTGGGATCATACGATGTGCTTGGCCAACGTTTATTTCTACCTGGATGGAACAGCCCAGCAATGGTTCGAAAACAATGAAGACAAGTTGAATGACTAGGAGACTAGGAGGAAGAACTTAAGAAAACGTTTGGAGACCGCCAGTGACAAATCCGCTCGGCGGAAGAACAACTGAAGACCCGGGCCCAACGACATGGTGAGCCGACACAATCGTACATACAGAGTGTTTTGGCCCTGTGTAACATAGTCAATCCGAACATGACTGAAGCGGACAAAATCACACACCTGATGAAGGGAATGGCAGAAGATATGTACCAAGCTCTTCTGATAAAAGACGTCGCTACGACAGAAGAGTTCATCAAGTGGTGCCAGCATATTGAAGAGATGCAACAAAGGAGGGTTGGACGCAAGAAGTATGACAGACTCCCAAATGTAGTCCCTATGGCCGTTGTGGAAGACCAGCAGGATTTGGATTCTCTCATACGACAAATCGTGAGAGAAGAATTACAACAGTGCATGGCAGCCAGGACTATTAGACAGAGCGAGCATCAGATTATGGCCATGGATGTGATCCCTGTAAGTCACGAGGACGAGGTATTTCAAACATTAGCTCCTGTCTGCCCCGTCAATCGCACCCGACGTGAAGAATGGCGTCGCCCTGCTATGACTTACGCTGCAGCCGCCAAACGGCATCCCATGAACCGGCCGACGCGGCTACAACCAGCTCCCCCAGTAACTATGACGCCCCGCAGAAGAACAGACGTCTGGAGGACAGAAGACAACACACCACTGTGTTTTCACTGTGGACGCCCTGGACATGTCGTACGCAACTGCAGAGAGAGGAGGCGAGTATTCGATGATTATTTTGCCTCAAGACGTCAACTGTCGGAGCAGTTCTATCCCAGGCAATCACCTGCTGATGAATTCAGTCGACCTATGGGAAGAAGCCCATTGCTGTACCCTAGACGAGGTCGCTCCCCGACGCGCTGCACCCGTTCACCGTCGCCGTACAGAGGTACCAGCTGCTCCCCTAGCCGCCGCGCCCAGGAAAACTAAGTGAGGCGACCATCTACGGAGGTGAGGCCGCCGCATATGAAAATCCTCCATGGACGACAGTCGCTAAGATGTCGGGAAATCTCATCGACGTCATAATCGACGGCCAACCTGTCCGGGCACTTGTTGATTCAGGAGCGTCTTTTTCTGTATTGTCGGATAATTACCGCCGCACACTAAAGAAGACAATGTTCTGTGATACGGGGGCAACAGTGCTGAATGTCGCGAATGGAAAGTACGTCCATCCAGCAGTAACTTGTGTCGCAAGAATAACCATCAACAACAGGACGCAGCCGTTTGAATTTGTCGTGTTAACAGAATGTAGTCACAATGTCATCCTCGGATGGGACTTCCTTCAGGCATCCCAAGCTATCATTGACTGTGGAATATCTGAGCTGCAAATTGAAGAAGTTGTTCCGCCAGATACACGTAATACAGAATTTTCTGGGAAGTTATTCCTCATTGACAATGTGACGATACCGCCGTTGACAATGAGAAGAGTTGCAGTCAGAAACACAGATGACTGGTTAAACTGTGAAGTTCTTGTTGATAGTAAAAAGTTTATCAGGCTCACAAAAGAAATTTACATACCAGCGGCTGTCATAAGCATTACCGGTGGTCAAAGAGAGATTTGGATCACAAATTGTCACGAGCAGTCACAACTTATCCCCAAGGGAATGTGTATCGGGACAGCTGAACCAATCCAGGACGGTGAGCTCAACGTCATCAATGAAGACCCATGCCCTGCTATTAGTAGAGACAACACGCTGGAGGAAACAAACATGGAACTGCCAATAGGGCCTGGACTGACCAAGGAACAACGCCAGTGGGTGTTAGGTATACTACGCCAATTTTCGGGTGCATTCACACCTCAGAAGGGGAAAAGTCAGATGAAACGGCCCACGATAAAGCACCGTATCAATACTGGGGACCATCCGCCAATTAGCCAGCGATTTGTATAGAGTGTCGCCAGCTGAAAGACGGATAATTCGGGAGGAAGTGGAGAAGATGTTGCGAGATGACATTATTCAACCTTCGGAGAGTCCTTGGTCGTCTCTGGTGGTCCTCGTAAAGAAGAAGGATGGCACGTGGCGATTCTGTGTCAACTATCGGCGGCTGAACAGTATCACAAAGAAAGATGTCTACCCATTGCCGCGAATTGATGACACCTTAGACTGCTTGAAAGGAGCTACATACTTCTCAACTATGGACATGCAGACAGGTTACTGGCAAATTGAAGTTGACGAAGCTGACAGGGAAAAGACGGCTTTTATTACACCTGACGGTCTCTATGAATTTAAAGTAATGCCATTTGGATTATGTAATGCTCCAGCCACATTCGAACGCATGATGGACAACTTGCTTCGACACCTTAAGTGGACGACGTGTCTCTGCTATTTAGATGACATTGTCGTTTTCTCGAAAACATTTGAAGAACATCTGAGTCGCCTGTCAACTGTGTTGAGGTGTGTTCAGGCTGCAGGTCTCCGCCTCAACCCAAAGAAGTGCCTCTTCGTCGCCAAAGAGGTAAAAATCCTGGGGCACCTAGTCAACGGAGATGGTGTCCGTCCTGATCCAGATACAGTAAGGGCAGTCACAGAATTTCCAAATACTCAGCACATTCGTGATGTGAGAAGTTTTCTCGGGCTGTCCTCATACTACCGACGTTTCATAAAAGGATTTTGTAACAAGGCATGTCCATTACAAGAACTTCTGCAGGGAGACGCCAAATTTTACTGGGATGCGACAAAAGAAAGAGCTTTCCGAGCACTTAAGGAGGCTCTAACTTCCGCACCAGTGCTAGCCTTGTACGACGAGAATGCAGAAACGGAACTTCACACAGACGCCAGTGGCTATGGGATTGGTGCAGTGCTTGTACAAGTTCAGGAAGGTGCCGAAAAAGTGATAGCCTATGCGTCAAGAGCACTCTCAAAGTCCGAGATAAACTACTCCTCAACTGAAAAAGAATGTCTCGCGGTTATCTGGGCTATCAACAAGTTCCGGCCGTATTTATTCGGCAAACCATTCACTGTCGTTACAGACCACCATTCTTTCTGTTGGCTGACCAGCTTGAAGGATCCATCAGGTCGACTAGCAAGATGGGCACTAAGACTCCAAGAGTACGATGTCACAGTGGTATTCAAGAACGGGCGCAAACACAAGGATGCCGACTGCCTTTCGAGGAATCCATTAGTGGAACACAACAGTATTAATGAAATTTCAGCTCTCACTGAATTAGATGACGTTACAGCAGAACAGAGGGAAGATCCAACACTATTAAAAATGATAGAGGCCTTGGAGAAAGGAGAACCGACCAATGGAGAGTTCCAACTTATAAACGGAACATTGTACAAGAGCAACTACGATCCACTTGGCCCCAAACGGCTACTCATTGTTCCAGCTCATCTCCAGCCAACTATTCTCAAATATTTCCATGATGCTCCAATATCCGGTCATCTGGGATTCGTGAAGACCCTAGACAGAATCAGACACAGGTATTACTGGAAAGGTCTCTACCGATCTGTCAAGCACTATGTGAGTCACTGTAAAGAGTGCCAGCGACGGAATCATGTGCCGCAATTACCTCCAGGACATCTCGTACCGATTCCGCCGGCAGCAGCTCCATTCCACCGAGTTGGGATCGATCTTTTAGGGAGGTTCCCGAAGTCGACAACCAATAACTGTTGGATAATAGTCTGCACTGACTACCTCACACGCTATGCTGTCACCAAACCTGTGCGGACTGCAGGAGCTCCAGAGATCGCAAAATTCCTTGTAGAAGACATTATTTTGAATCATGGAGCACCACGTGTCATGATATCTGATCGTGGAAAAGTATTCCAGTCAAAACTAGTATCAGAGGTAATGTCATGGTGCAACATTGTCCACAGAATGACAACTGCATACCATCCTCAGACAAATGGTCTTACGGAACATTTTAACAAAACGTTAGCCGACATGCTGTCGATGTACGTCGATGTTGAGCAGAAGGATTGGGATACAATTCTGCCAGTCGTGACATTTGCTTACAATACCGCAAGACAAGACACCACAGGCTTCACTCCGTTTTTCCTGCTCCATGGCCATGAAGCTGAGATGACAATGGATACACTGTTCCCGTTCCAACCGGACGACACTCAGGATGACTATGCTAAACAGCTCATCACCAGGATCGAAGAAGCAAGACAGCTGGCTCGCATACGGACACTGGACGCCCAAGAGAAGGACCGTCAGCAGTATAACGAGAAGCACCGACCTGTTGTGTACAGCCCAGGAGATCTGGTATGGATTTTCACCCCGGTACGGAAGGTTGGACTTTCAGAAAAGTTATTGAAGCGATACTTCTGTCCGTATCGTGTCATACGCCGCCTGTCAGACGTCACATACGAAGTTGAGTTTTATGAGCCGTCGTCGAAACGTCAAAAACGAAGAGACATTGTTCTTGTCCTGCGCATGAAGCCTTACTACGATCCTGAAAAGCAAGTAGACGACAATGGCTTCTTGTTCAAGGACTTTAAGGGCGGTAATGTTCCTGATGAAGCCACGACAGGAACGTCTGTCATCGATAATAGCAGAGAAGGGAAGGATTCTCTTGAACTGTCATACAGAGGACCCATGACACGGTCAAGATCCAGGACATTGCAGCTGGCTCCACAGGGATCATAACAGCGGGTCGCTGTTTCTCCAGGAGAGGGAGCAATGCCGCGAGAGACCACGAACACCAACTGCCGGCGTGGCGCAGCGGATAGCGTCACGGACTGCGGAGCAGAAGGTCGCCGGTTCAATCCCGCCCACCGGCAAAAATTTATTTCTTTATAATTTACAATTCCAGAAGGTTCTACATATTGCTTATGTTCACTTATAAATTTTACTTGTTTCTTATGTTAACTGTTCTTCTAATTTCTGGTAAATTCTGTCTGTGTATAAATAGCAGAGCACTCTGCCTGAGAGGCAGTCAGTGCTGCGTGTATGTCGAGTTCGTAATAAACGTGCTTTCAGTATAAGTGCTGTGTTTAGTTGCCTTCAAAGTCAATGTGACAATATGTTCATACAGTAGAGCTGCATGTCCTCAGGAGAAATAACGGCTGTAGTTTCCCCTTGTTTTCAGCCGTTAGCAGTAACTGTGTGGCAAAGCCACATTAACTGATGTTACAAGACCAGCTCAGTCAATCATCCAGACTGTTGCCCCTGTAACTACTGAAGAGGCTGCTGCCCCTCTTCAGGAACCACACGTTTGTCTGGCCTCTCCACAGATACCCCTCCGCTGTGGTTGCACCTACGGTATGGCTATCTGTATCGTTGAGGCACGCAAGCCACCCCACCTGGGCAATGTCTGTGGTTCAAGGGTATGCACTGGATATACACCACGGTGATTAGACCTACGATCACCTATGGGGCGGTCATGTGGTGGAAGAAGGTAGAACAGCAGGTTGCTGCTAAGGAGCTTGTTAAGGTGCAGAGATTAGCCTGCTTAGCCATAACAGACGGAATTAGCAGCACACCAACTGCTGGGATAGAAACCATGCTGGCTATGCCCCCATAACACCTTTGGGTCAAGATGGAGGCAGCGGCTGGTGCATAGAGACTCAAAACTAGCAACAACTGGAAACTCTTTGGGATATCCAGAATCACACACTAAAATAGTGAGTGAGGTAAATATAGGAAAGGTTGGGGCAATGCCAGCCAACTATATTATAAACCCATACTGCTTGAACAAGCCTTTCAATATAACAATTGGAAGTAGGGAGCAGTGGGAGAAAATAGTTAGACACCGTACGGGGGATATTTGGCCTCAGTTTTCCAGCCCGAAAACACTGCCATCAGGGCGTGTGTGGAGGAGAATTTGTGTAGGTGCTACAAAGATTGTAGCATCTATATCTATTCAGACAGCCAGGCAGCCCTGAGATCACTGGCAGCTCCTGCAACAAGGTCTAAAATTGTTGCAGAATGTCACAGGGTTCTGGTGGAGCTATGGGAAAGCAATAGAGTAAACCTATTGTGGATCCCTGGCCACTAGTGGATCAGTGGCAACGAACATGCCGACAGATTAGCCAGGATGGGGGCAGAGACTCCATTTATTGGACCGGAACCTGTCCTGACAATCACCAAGGCAATGATCAAATTGGAGCTACATAACTGGCTCAGTAGACAGCACGTAGAATATTGGACCAAAGTCCATGAACAAAAACATGGCAAGGTACTGATGCCAAAGCCATGTTTTAAAAGAAGCTCTGCAATCCTGGGTCTGAACAGGAGAGAGATTGACTCATGGTTGGATTGCTGACAGGCCATGGGAATTTCATAAAACACCTACATACAATGGGAATAACAGAAGAGGCCCTAAATGTAGGATCGGTGATGAAACTGCATCACATCTAATCTTCGAATGCATTGAATTGGAGAGTAAAAGGCACAGAACATATGGGACAACCAGACCCGAAGTAATGGTGTCTAATAAAGAACTGGTAAAGGGACTCCTTGCACTGTTTAAGGGCATTGGTTGGCTTTACTAGATATACAGGGAGTGATGCAGCACAATAAACTTAGTTTCGGTACGGGCAGTGGCGGGTTGGACCAAGACTGTTTTCGCTTCCCTGAAAAAATCAAATCAATCAATCAAATCAAGCCTTTTCATCACCTCATAAGAACGGCAACACACATACACACATCCATTTGAATCTGCTTACTGTATGCATCTCTTGGTCTCCCTCTGTGATTTTTACCGCACACACTTCCCTCCAATGCTAAATGTAGGATTCATCAATGTCTAAGAATGCGTCCTTACAAGCGATCCCTTCTTTTAGTAAAGGTATGCCAAAAATTCCTTTTATCACTAATTCTGTTCAGTACCTCTTCATTAGTTACACAATCTACCCACCTAATCTTCAGAATTCTTATGTAGCACCACATTTCAAAAGCCTCTATTCTCTTCCTGCCCACACTGTTTATCGTCCATGTTTCACTCCCGTACAAGGCAACACTCCACACAAATGCCTTCATAAAAGACTTTCTTACACTTAAATTAATATTCGATGTTAGCAAATTTCTCTTTTTTAAAAATGCTTCTTCCCATTGCCATTCTGCATTTTATACCCTCCGTACTGTGACCATCATATGTTATTGTACTACCCAAGTAACAAAACACATCTACCATTATCACTGTTTCATTACCTAATCTAATTCCTTCAGCATTGCCTGATTTTCTAAGACTGCATTGCATTATCTTTGTTTTCATCTTATTAATGTTCATTTTATATGCTCTCTTCAATACACTGTCCATTCTATTCAACTGCTCTTCCAGGTTCTTTGCTGTCTCTGACAGAATTACAATGTCATCAGCAAAACGCAATGTTTTTATTTCTTCCCCCTGTACTTTAATCCCTATTCCAAATTTTTCTTCGCTTTCTTTCACCACCTGTACAATGTACAAATTGAATAACATTGGTCTTACTCCCTTCCCAACTCATGCCCTCTCATGCCCTTCAAGTCCAATAACTGCGGTCTGGCTTTTGTACAAGCTGTAAATAACTCTCCTTTCCCAGTATTTTACCCTTCTGACTTCAGAATATGAAAGAGTGTATTCCAGTCAACATTGTCAAAAGATTTCTCCAAATCTACAACAGCTAAAAATGTAGGTTTGCCTCCCTTAATCTGTCTTCTAAGATAAGTCATAAAGTGAGTATTGCCTTCCGGGTTCCTAAATTCCTCCTGAATCCAAACTGATCTTCCACAAGGTCAGCTTCTACCAGCTTCTACATTCTCCTGTAGATAATTCATGTTAATATTTTGAGACCATGACTTATCAAACTGATAGTTCTGTAATTTTCACACCAGTCTGCACCTGATTTCTTTGGAATGGGGATTATTACATTCTTCTTAAAGCCTGATGGTATTTTGCCTGTCTCATCTTACACACCAGGTGAAATAATTTTGTCATTCTCCCAGAGACTTTAGTAGCTCTGAGGGAATGTCATCTGCCAGACAGTATCATTGGTATCATTAGATATCTCAAAAAATTAATAATGTTGGCAGTGTGGACAGAGGTAATAGGAACTGTGATACAATACGAAAGCTATTAGGATATAAAACAATCAATATTGATAGATGGCCAGGGTGGCCATCAAATCTTCATTTTCAAATTCAAGGTTTTTTTCCAGGTTTTCCAGGTATAAAATAAATATTTTCCAGGTTTTCACGAAACTTAATTTTGCTCAAAGGGGTTAGCAAACAACTAAACCGTAAAGAAACTAGTTACATATTAAACATAAGGAGAGGCATTGAATTAAAATTTATGTGGTGGCCAGGATACGAACCAGGGACCCCCTACTTACTAATACTAAGTAGGTGCTTTAGACCACTTTTTTGTGGTTCCTCAGGTACATCTATGCTCAGCACAGCACAGCACTTTACTAGGCATGGTCATGTATGGAGGTGGTATGCCATTGCCTTCCTCCGACCTTCGAACTGACTTACCCAGCCAGGACCTACCTTAGGGGGACCTACAGTTTAACGTGGGTTCCGAACCACGGTGCTACTCGGTATTTTTCACATGAGCAATACTGCCAGAGGTGAAAGAAGTGGAAAGTGACAGATAAAAATCCTGGGACCTGGTGGGGATCGAACCCGCGACCTTTGGATTCATAGTGTGGCAATCTACCACTGTGCAACCAAGGCGCACACATAAATTCGGAGCCGGATTTGAACTCGGGTCGATTGTGTGACAGTCGACTGCTGACGCTGACTCACTAATCACTCAGCTAACACCCCATTGTAGCCAAATCAACGACACGGACTGTCTTAAAGCACGTCTCCCTCCACACCATATACTTTAATTCTGCCTCATGTTCCCCATGAAACATGTCATCCAAGTTTAACCATGTCACGTTGTAATATACACCAAGCAGTGGCGAATCCAGGATTTGTATTGGGGGGGGGGGGGGAAACCCCTAAAAATTGTGGCATTGTACCTCAAACTGATCTAAAAAGATTCAGCTCATATTATGAGGTTTTCCTCGTGGTTTTGGGGGATCTGCAGCCCCATAGACCCCCTCCCCCCGCCCCAGATTCGACACTGACACAATGTATAGTACAGAGTGTACATTTTAAGTTGACAAACCAGAATAACTAGGGGGAAGAAAAAAAAAATCAGTATGTATTCAACAACGGTTTTCACCATTATGAACGGCCGGCAGAGGCTTAGGAAATGATACTAAACTTGAACTGTCTCCACCGTTTGGGAGCGGTGTGGGTGGCTAGTGTACAATTTTAAATGAAAACTCCCATTGTTAATTGCAGATTCAGATTCTTCAGACCAAATCATGTGTAGTTTGGCTGAATTCTTTCCCTTTCAATTGGCAACAAGTTGCACTGTAATGGTAAGAATTATTTGCCATACTACTGAAGAAATGTACTACCCAGGAAAGAAAAAGGTTAATCATATTGATGATGCTTCACAACCCAACCACACGATATCACATGTACATTTCTTCCCGGATAGTTCAATTAAATGTTTTATCGGCAATTCATAACTGGTATTCAGACAAGAGCAATCTGGACTAAGGTATCACTTTGGAAGACTGCCCTGTCCACTGAGGGGAGAGGGAAGGATCACTTTGGGGATCATTTGGTAGCATTCTGAAGTATCATGAATATGGTTTTCATTTATTTTATTTCCTGTTTAGTACATTTCTTCACCAATATGACAAAATATGTCTTACTATTACAGCGCCATCTGTCGTAAAAATGTGGGTTAAAGTGCAGTTTATGCGGCAGCGGCTAGCCGTTGCTCACCCTAGGTTAGAAACGGCAGAGCAGCCAATCAGGAGTCGAGTTATGCCGGCCAATAAGATTGCGTGTTTCATGACGAGTAAATTTGGCGTCAATTTCAAAGTTTATTTGACAATTTCGGTGCGGCGTTTGTGCGATTGTAATTGATTTTCCATTTATAAGGGATTTTTAGATAATTGTGGTATTACCCCCATAAGTGACCTATTATTAATGCACCACAGTAGTCAACCATAGACCAGGTGTAGCATGTTTTATTTTTTTACGATCTGTATCATCTTAATCATCTTAAGTGAAAGTTAGGTATAGGTTAAATGAGAAGTTTTTATTTTTAGTATGTGAGGGCGCGTAGCACCCGAATCTCCTGTTCAGAAACACTCCATCGATTTACAGTTGTAGGCTCGATATATATCATTTCAATCTGAGCTATCTCGATTGTAAGCATTCTTGGAAATTAATGCAATTACTTTTACTGACCGGACAAGCGTTCATATAAGAACCTGTCAACCCAAGAGCAGGTATAGTATGTTTTATTTATTTTATGATATGTTCAAAACAGTGATAAAGTGGCATCCATACTGATAGCAACTGTAACTTGTTGATCGTCAAAAACTTTTGCATACACTACTTCGATTTGTTTACATTGGACAATTGTAACGCTGTTTCTTATTGGCCACGGCATCGTGACTCCTGATTGGCTGCTCTGCCATTCCTAACCAAGTGAGCGCGATGGCTAGCTGCTGTCGCATAAACTGCACTTTTACACACAATGTGGGCCTTAGAATCCGAATCTGCAATAAAAAATCGAGGTTCCCATTTAAAATTTTACACTTGACACTCCCCACTTCCCACAAACGGTGGAAACGGTTCATGTTGAGTATTATTTCCTAAGCCTCTGCCATCCGCACATGCTGGTGAAAACCATTTTTTAATATCTACTGTTTTATCCGGTTTGTCAACTTAAAATTTACACCCTGTATAATGGACCAAGTTGAGTTCAAGTAGTCGGAGGATACTGTACGTTTCAATGTGAATTGCATTCGTTTATGCAACATAGCCCGTTCATTTACACTAAACTTCCTGATACATTAAAATACAGTCACATCTCATGAACTAGTGATCGAGAACTCAATACATATATTATCATTTACTTTACCTTCAGGATATGAAAAACATTTTCACCTTTTTCCAGTTTTCCTTTAGATTGTTCCCAATGATGGTCTTCAGTTTCCAGAGCCCATACAGTCATATACGTTTTGCCCTGGAATACTCTATCTAAAAGATCAGTGAATGTTAATGACCCAGCATGCGTAATAATGCACAATGTTGTCAGCGAGTTCTTGAACTTCGAGGAGATGAAATCGAGAATGCAAAAACATATCTGGAGCAACAGCTGTGTGGTATTTGCATTCTAGTGTCATCTGGTAAAATAACACTCAACACAAGATTTTAATGAAAACATTATTTTGTCTTAATGAATTTGTTTCATTTTTTAAATTCTTTTAGTACTAAACAGACAGTGAAATATATATTGTGGAAAGCAACAGACTTCCGTTTGTTTATGGAAAGTTTATGTTTCTTGCTTCTTGCGTGGCTGTTCAAAGCACCCTTCCCCATTGAAGAAATGTTTATCTTTGCATTGCACCAAGAGCATAATGCATTAGTTAGTGATTTGGGATCACATGTAACCAATGGATACACTGTCTCGTATGAGCTCTGATATTGAGTTATACTCTGTTTTGACATGATGTACAAATACTTCACTCTAAAACACATTGAATTACTTCATCTGTGCGGGCACAGGTAAGGTCGATTCACACTTGGATTCACTCTATTGTTCTCTGCAATGATTGTTTCACTCTGTTCCATCTCAGAAAGATGTAGATGGCGTTAGTCTCTAAATATATTTAACGATATTTTGAATGTGTTGTTATAAGACAGCTGTTAAAGCAATAAATTACAACTGAAATAAATTGCCTTTTCGAAAAAGTCGCATACCGTATTACAGAGTTATACTTACATCTTTTTGGAGGACAATTAGCATGTCAAAAAGTCACAATCAACAATAGGTTTCAGAAATTACAGCAACCAGTCGCCTTTTGTTTCTTCTTAATGAAGATTTATTTAGACCATTATCGGTTTCAAGCTGCCTAGCAGCTCATCTTCAGATGGTATACAATATTACAAGTTACATTTCAATAGTTATGCACTTTACATGTAGTTTGTCCATATTTGGTCCGCATATTGATAGGATATCAGAACACTTCCTTTCCATCATCATGCCACAACAAATCCCACGACTTTTAGGTGGTAAAATTAATAAATATTTCACACACATTACGACTTTTTAGTCACTAGCATAACTAGCATAAGTTATGCTAGTGACTAAAAAGTCGTAATGTGTGTGAAATATTTATTAATTTTACCACCTAAAAGTTGTGGGATTTGTTGTGGCATGATGATGGAAAGGAAGTGTTCTGATATCCTATCAATAAGCGGACCAAATATGGACAAACTACATGTAAAGTGCATAACTATTGAAATGTAACTTGTAATATTGTATACCATCTGAAGATGAGCTGCTAGGCAGCTTGAAACCGGTAATGGTCTAAATAAATCTTCATTAAGAAGAAACAAAAGGCGACTGGTTGCTGTAATTTCTGAAACCTATTTCAATAAACAGTCGCAGGTTCCTGCACAATGGATAAACGTTACAATCAACAATGTTAGAACTGTATTTCATACGGGTCCAGCTAGGGCTCACTAGGTGGCGTTGCGTGTACGTATGCTTTTTGAAAACCCATTAACATTTAACAAGGGGAATAATCTTTTGTGTTGACCATAAAATAAATAATTAATGCTGTTCCTGTTCTGTGGTTGACAGGTTCTCGATGTACCCTTGTCTGCTAAGTAAAGTAATTGTTACCGCGACTCCTCACTGGCACTAGCCGGGCCCACATGAAAAACAGTTCAGCCATCAACAACGTACATCTGTTACGAAAACTGCTAAAATGTAATACAAATAAATATCGCCTTTCATTCTAGCCGAGATTGCGTAGTCGCGCCTTACAATAACATTGCGTCTCTTCGACGTACATCGTGAGGAATGGAGTCGCATTGTTGAACAACACTTCGAGATAAATACAGAAATAGATAACAGAATACGTAACCTATAATTATAAAACTTTTTAAACCGCCCAGAAATATATTTGAAAATGTCTTTGTACACAAAAATGAAGCGATGAATATTATTTAACCCGAGGGCACTAGCGATCTGAGATTTAGGTCACTGTAATTTTAAAATGACTGGCATTTTGTTACTTTTAAATATTAAACTTTGAGGTTTTTTTCTTACTAAAACTACAGGAATTACTTGTTTACACTTATTAAGTACATTTCGAACTGGCCGTGTAATCTGAGCAATAGGCTATACACGAGAATGATCATTTAACTCTTACAGCCGCTAGATCTCATGGGTTAATAATCCCGGTTTCTGGCTGAAATTCAAGTTTTTTTCCTGGTTTTCCCGTTTTTTCAAATTCAAGGCTTTTTCCCAGTTTTCCCGGTTTCAAGGTTCGGTGGCCACCCTGATGGATATGCTGAGTGAAGGTAGAGATTCAGAAAAACTTATTACAGTATTTTAAAGCCGAATGGGGACTTGGCGGTATGTGTAGTGTACGTGGCAAGCTATAGATAGATATGTGTAACTATTTTAAAACTTCACGAAGTTCAATATTATTACTACTGGTGATATTAAAAAAAATCTCCTAGTACAGGTAATGTTTGTCCCTAGACCAGCACTGTAGTTATCACATTCAGATTGTCTTTCAAGGGGTTGGATGGTAAGCAGAACAACTGATATAGTCTCCATCCAGTATTCAAATGCTCAGCAAGTGATACAGAAAAGATGATGATTTTTAGCTGGCTACTAATGAGATTAAGGGCAGATGTCTGAGAGCTATGCTTACAAATGAGGAAGTGGATGCCCTGAAGAGACAAGAGTTGATCTGCAGTTACACAAAGTTCTATGCCAAATTACAAGCTCTATCCACAGAATATTTTGGCAACAATCTGAGGTGTGGCATCTTCCACTAGGAGGCTTATGGTAAATATGAAAAGTTGATGACTCCATCACACACTGTATCAAGCCTTCTCATGGTGGGAATGGCCAAAAAATATCTTTGTATCATTTAGACTATATTTTACAAGCATGTATTTCACTGACAGATGAAATTTTTTATTCCTTTTCTAGGTTAGATAACACACAGGCCTTCTTTATCAGATATAATGTTACTTTATCTACTGGTTGGGATGGACTAAGAAATAAAGAGAAATAAAGAGAAACTTGAGCATATCCCATGTTAAGATTGTAGTGTGATGAAATTTTATAACACATTACACCTATTTTCCGAAAGCTCAGTTTTGCAGGCATTAGATATATGCTGACAATAAAATGTCTATTACAATATATTATTGTATTTTTAATTTTGTTTCTTCATTTCTGTTTCATGTCAAGTACTGTGTTACTAAAATCTGTGTTGCTGCCATTGTCAGAGACAATAAGTTGGTGACCGTTGCACCTTAAGTGAAAGTCATTGCATGGATGATGCTACTGTCTACTGGTGAGCCATGATTCTTTTTGATTAGAAGAGATTAAACAAAACAATACTTACACATATTGTCGTGCAAAACATCTAAAAATACAAAAGTACGGAACTTCAGTTTCACTACATAAATAATGAATGGCAGTTAAAGGTGTGCTGACAAAGTAGACTATGATGAATGAAATTATATCAAAAATTTTTACTTCCTCTAAAGTAACTCGTTTCAGTTCCAATTGGTGCTTAAAATACTACTAAATTCAGATAACCTTTATTACATAATAAACTAACTTCCTAGCGAGCATTTTGATGCCTATTATGTACATACATCACAAATAAACTACGAAAATGCAAGGGTGATCCAGTAAGCGTATTTTACCACATTTAAAACATTATTTCCCCACATTTTACATTTTCCCGCATTTTACACTATTTTTTAAGTTCCTTGAAAAATGTAAAAATGGGGTACTATTGCAACTGATATACTTGTCAGTAAAAGCTGTGCTGCAGCATGGTCAAAGAGCTCAGGCGGCAGCGTGTTCATCTGCTATGTGGATCATCTCAGTTTGAACTTAACTTCGAGAAATATTTTTATTTATATTATTTATTTGACTCTTCCTGACCATCTGCCTCTTTGCATACATACAATACGGCAGGCAAGAACTATACTCTGCTTTTCCACGAAGAAATCGGATCCTCAAAATTACAATGAACAAAGATTACAATATTGCCTAAGTTTGTAACAAAATTGTAATGACAATAACATTTAATGTTTTAATCTACCTATGTTAATTGTAAAATGCATTTGGAATTATTTGAAAAGAAAATATTGTTATTAAAATTTTAGTTAGCTGCAACTGTCATTTCATAAATAAAGTTCTTTATGACGCATTTCATAATATTTATATCATTAATTTTATTTTAAAACTGTTACAATTTTTAAAACAAATAACAAAAATAAAAAGTTTGCCACAGGTAGAATCGAACCCTGAACATCAACATGACAGTCTAGCATGCTATTGCCTGAGCTATTTCTGATACTACTGTAAAGGACTTGTTGACTGGCATATGAGGTTGGATATATAGTTGCGATTTACTATTAGGGTCCTTGTTCTTGGAATTTTTTTGATAATTTACTTTAATATTTCTGTGTGTGGAAACCCTTGACATATACTACAGTAGAGTCCCAAAAACTCGGTCTAATGTGGACTGAAGGCTGACCGAGTTTGTGACAATGCCAGATTATCGGGAACATTGTTAAAAAGAATAGGTGAGGTTGTTTTGTTATATAACACTTTCTGTTGTTACTTTAGAATACAGAACAAATTATGCAATACAGTAACACGAAATAAATTGAAGACAATATCTTACAAATGATATTTGTTACTTACAATCACATGGACTTGACAAAACACGGTTAAGGAAATACAAAGGCTGTAGGCTGTAGGCAGAGCTTATGCGGTCGCATCCCATAAGTGACATTGTTGTCTGCTGTAACCAAGTTTATTATTCATCAATCACGCCTAAGCTGATCTTAAATGACACTGTAAAGAAATGCACTCCCGTAGTTTTGATCATGAGTGTTTTTAGTATGAAAATGTATCTACATACTGCATCTGTGAAAATCAAAGGATTCTTAAATAGAGAGTAGGTGGCACAAGATAATGTGTTGGCCCATAGATAGCATAGCCTGTAACTGCTATAGGCTAAGATTTCACTTGTAGCCTGCATTATGCGAGCACAGAATACTTCCAGGGGAGTGCCGGGATGTGGCCAAATTATCCAGACTGCCGGCTTACCGAGTGCCAAGTTTTCGGGACTCTACTGAACTAACATGCAAAGCCTCGGCTAAACTGAATTTCTGAGACTGAAAGTTCTCCTCGTTAGTTTAGGGACTAGTTTTTGAATTGAGTTGGTTGTTTCGTAGGCAATTTTTATGCCCTGTTTATTTATATACACATATCTCAGATGTATATTTGATATGGTAGGTCATTTCATGCCATTTCTGTTAAGTATATTGTTTGTATGTGAGGTAAAAACTTGAAATGAGATTTCCTAAGTAAAAAATCAACTTTTGCACATTTTGTTAGTGAACTGTTTCTTGTTCCAAGAAAGGTAATCAAAATGTAGCTCTCTATAATTTCAGGCCACTGAAGATGTTTTATATTCAATAAAACAAAACACATTTGATGTGACTTCTGAAGCTTTCCCGGCGTATTTCTTCATCCAGTAACTTTCGGGTGTGCAGCTGGATCCCGTCGTCATTCTGACACGATATTTTGGCCTGGAAACATCCGGCCATCTTCAGGTGAGTGGCGAGTACTTAAGGGACCAGGTGCAGACGTGGTATTTATAGTGGTTCTTGTGCATGCCACAAGTGCTGATAACGTTTTGCGCATGCGTTAGATGGTGTCATGTGCGATACAGCGGAGTTGTATGTGCTGTCCTCGGTGGTGGAAGAGCAATAGTCTTCTAATAATTGATTATCGATTGATGGCGTCGATTATGCTGTGACTGGATGATATTAATCACAGGATTCCAATTTTTGTTGAGCTGAAAGCCATTGTCACTATTTATAAGATTGTCGGCAGGACAAATTTCCACCAATTCTTTAATAAGTGAATCCCAGAAATTGGAGACTGGAGTTAAACGCCATCCGTTATTTAATAACGAATATTTTGAGCAAAAGGACGACGTCACCATGGGCAGCCCTTTGTCCCCTGTTCGGGCTAACCTTTTTATGGAGGACTTCAAGGAGAAGTCTGCTGTTTTAAAGCCCATAGTGTTCTGGCGCTACGTAAATGACACCTTTGTTATATGGCCTCATGGCAGAGAAGAGCTTGAGAAATTCCACTCTCATTTAAATTCAATGCATGACAACATCAAGTTTACGATGGAGATTGAAAAAGATGGGACTTTCCTTTTTTAGATGTATTAGTAAAAAGAAAGAATGATGAATCACTGGGTCACTCTGTGTATAGAAAACCAATGCACACTGACCTATACTTACAGGTGTCGACCTACCATCACCTCTCGCAAACTGCTGGTGTCCTCAGCACTTTAATTCATCGTGCGCATATAATATCTGACGAAGATAATCTCCATGCAGAATTAGAAGACCTGGAGAAGGTTTTCAAAGATAACGGATATACTTTTCGACAAATAAAGAAGGCCATTTACAACTACTATAACAAGAAGCAACACACAGAGGACACTGATGACATTTACAAATCAATTGCTTTCCTTCCTTTTGCCAGAAATGTGTCCTCCAAAATAGGCAGGTTGCTTAGGAGAAATAAAATCAAGGTTATCTTCCGTCCACCTGCGAAGAGTTTGGCCTTGGTAGGATCCGTCAAAGATGATCTGCAACTGAGAAAATCGGGTGTTTACAAGATCCCCTGTGAGTGTGGCGCTGCATAATTATGCCAGACAATACAATCTGTCCAGGAACGGTGTGCAGAACATGAAAGACCAGCCGTGTCCTCCAAAAATCAAAATTGGAAGTAGCAGAACACTGCATTTCCATGGGACACACAATGGAATATAGTAAAACTAAAATTTTAACTCCAGTCTACAGCTTCTGGGATTCACTTATTAAAGAATCGGTGGAAATTCGTCTTGCCGACCATCTTATAAATCGTGACAATGGCTTTCAGCTCGACAAAAATTGGAATCCTGTGATTAATATCATCCAGTCACAGCGTAATCGATGCCATCAATCGATAATCAATTATTAGAAGACTATTGCTCTTCCACCACCGAGGGCAACACATACAACTTGGCTGTGTCGTGCATGACACCATCTAACGCATGCGCAAAACATTACCAGCACTTTTGGCATGTGCAAGAACCACTATAAATACAATGTCTGCATCTGGGCTCTTTATTATTCGCTACTCACCTGAAGATGGCCGGACGTTTCCAGGCCGAAATATCGTGTCAAAATGACGACAGGATCCGGCCACACACCCAAAAGTTACTGGATGAACAAAACACATTTGGTGAAGAAAGATTGCGTCTTATTGTAGTTGCACAGATGGACCAAAAATACACTTCATTTTTCTAAAGCAACTATAGAAATCATGGTGACCCAAATGAAGAATTAATGAGGGAAGTGCTGAATAAAATTAGGGAGAAAACAAATTGAGGAACAACTTGACTAGAAGTAGAAATCAGTTGATAGAGCATGTTCTGAAACATTAGGAATTCTCAGTTTAGTATTGGGAGGGTGGAAGAAAGAAAAATTATAGATTGGAACCAACAGATCAATATAGTAAGTAGGTTCAAATGGATTTAGCTCGCAGCAGTTATTCAGAAAAGTAGAGGCCTGTACAGGATGGAATATGGTGGAGATCTGCATCAAACCAGTCTTCAGATTAAAAGCAAAAACACAACAACAACATAACTGGATAATAGCACATGGGAAGGTATATAAGAGTGATCGCTCATTAAGTAATGAATCTTATAATTAATAATAATAATAATAATAACACAACTTTAAGAGAATTTTTTACAAGCAACTGTTATAGAGACAAGAAATATAGAAAAAAGTTCTTAAATAATAATCACAACTTGGATATTACTATATGAAAATAGCCAGATTGTATTCAAAGTTGTCTTCCATGGAATTTAAGAAAAAAATGTCTGTAGAAACCAGTACATGTCTCTAAAAATCATATCTACTATCTTCTTGCAATAAATGCAAACAGCATTCTCTTCTTTGTGTTTATGAACGGGGTTCAGAATACATTACCTTGATTCCCATAAAAGACTGAGGTTTAGTGGAAAGGCGGCGAATGTTTTCACCATTATCTTTGTCTGCCTGGTATATCATCTTGTTACTTATGTCACTCCAGTAGACATAATCCTTAAACACTGTAATCGCAAAGGGGTGTCTTAATTTGTCCTGTGAAAATAAATGTATGCAAACCATTACAATTAAATCGAGCATTGTAGTACAATAAACACTGTTAAGCTAAAAAATTGTCCCCTGCCCAATGTAAGACTGAATACTGCCTGGTGACATTGCAGCCCACATAAACAAAAGTTTATAAACAGACGATTCATGAAAGGAGTATCGTTCCATGGGTAATTTGGACCAAAATACAGGCAAAGACACTGCTCAAAACTATTAGCAGATCGGGGGAGATATCTTACACAATATACATATGGTAATGTATGTCATTCAGATATTGGTTGCAATTGTAATTTGTGTGTGATACAGTATGATATTTTTGGTTCTCAACTCTTTACTTGAGGTTTACATGGCATTTACTTAGAGTGAGGCACTATGGGACTATCATAATAGTGAAAAAGTCATTCTCATTGGGCTCTAATATGGTGAGTGATCACCTTGGATGGCCAGTACAGTTGCACACCTGTGTGGCGTGGACAGTATGAAGGTTATTTGGCCATTCTTCCAGCAACCTTTGTGGGAGGTGCTGCTCTGGCCGTAATGCGTCTTCCAAGTACATACCAGACATGCTCAGATGGGTTTAAGTCTGGCAGACAAACTGGCCGCTCTATTCAATTACCTCAGCTTGAAGCATGTTGTCAACCAGTGCAGCTCTTTGGGGACAAGAGTTATTGTCCAGCAGAAGGAACCCATCTCCTATGGCACCAGTGTAGGGTGCAACAAAAAGCTAAAGGATCTCATCTCGATACCTCTGAGCAGTCAAAGCACCATTCTGAATAACATAGAGGTCCATAAATCTGCCAATACTGACTCTTGCGCACACTATGCTATAGTGATGTTTCCCGCACATAAACAGGATTGTTCTGAGTTCCATGTTCTCTCCAGATGAGGGAACGTCAATTATCTGGCTGAACACAAAATCTTTACTTAGCTGTGGATTGAAGCCAGTGTCATTATGGCTCCAATCCTAATGTTCTCCCACCCAGTTTCGATGGCGGCCCGCAGCGCTGTGAAATCCGGCCTGCCATTGCCTGACGAAGTTGTGAGTTTTTTGTTGTTGTTGTTTTTTTTTTAATTTTTTTTAATTTTCAGACACATTGTTAAGTGAGGACAATGATTTGAAATTAGCCTGAATATCATTGGACTTGAGCGTAAATTAACATGTGGGGCGAGAAGGTGGTCGCATACCATCTAACCCACTAGCTGCCCTCTTCTACAGCTGTTCTCACCTCAGGGTTCTCCACTAGAGCAACCAATTTCCCTCTTCCCCAGCAGCTGTGTGCCACCGAGGCCTGACAGGATGCGGCCACCTTGGAACAGGCTGGCACTGCCTCAATGTGGGACAGCTGCCACGCCGTTCTCCAGGTGACAGGCGGCGTTATGGGTATTTGTAAACACTTGTCACATGCAGCACATTGGCTATACGGGTGACGAGCCACAGCTTCCTCTTGCCGCAGTCTCTCGCTGTCTTAGCTTCAGTGTCAGTCAGTGAGATGTGCGGCAGCCTCTCTGCTGTTGCAGTGGCTGGGCATTACTGAAATGTTAGCTATACAGTTCGTGGGTGGTTTATGAAAGTTAGGTCACTACAAATTATTTGCCTTAATAAATTCAGGAACAATGTTCAGTTAGTCAACATACTACTTCCAAGGGTGAAGCGCGCATTTGGCCAAGTGTGGGTGGCTGTATGTGTGGGCAAGAGGATATTCGAATGGGTCCAATTTATTAATTTTATTTTTATGGAATGTTTTAGTACAGAACATTTGTCTGTTGTCATTGTAAGAATGACATAAGACAAAGACACCCTTAACCAGTGCGAGTGGCATAGAAACACACTCCTCACATTGTTGTATGCTCCACTGTAGCTGGCGTCCTACATGATTTTCTAGTCTGCAAATAACACCATTCTTCCATTCATGGGTGGTGCAGGAGGGGGAGAGGCATATTATGGACGATTTGCACCACAATTCAATTTTCTTCAAACCTGTTCACTCAATCAATTTCAAGTAGGTTTGGATGTTTTGTTCTACCAAAATGGGCAAAGAGCTGCTAAACAAAAAAACAAAAAAACCCTATTCATACGGTTCAATTTCTGTTTCAATCCACTGTAATGTGTATCTACTTACAGTGGGGTCGTACACGAGCTGAATTGTTGGGCTTATGTTACTAATATTTCTTGGTCTGCTCGGAAGTTGATAGAACACTGTAATCTTGTTAACTGATGTCAAATTATACTTAAATCTGTTCCCCTCTGACAATTGTAGGTTTGGGAAAGAAGTCAATTTTATTATAATTCAAGTTTCTTAGATACCGAATACACCTCTCCACTACTAATTTATCAACATTTCATTGTCGTTTTTGATCAACCAACAAGTCTTATGAGAATATAAATGATAAATGTAAAATCTAAAACGAGTTCTTTGATAACAGATGCCCATCTGAGTGGAATTTTCCGAATATCTACATCAGACATATCACCAAATATCGAGGAACTCAAAAAAGTATATACATTCTATCCGCCTACCTATAAAAATGGTGTTTCATTTGCACTGGTTTAGTAATTGATTCCTTTGCAATTTTCTTTTGTCTGGCCCACCACAGTGGTGATAAAAGTTGGTAATACGGCCTGCGATGAAATTTAGTTGAACACCCCTGGTCTAAACAGTCTCATGATTTTAATGGGACACACACCATAGATCTCCATGCACAGAGGCCACATTCCTGAAGGTGATTTCCATCTGTTTTTATTGATCTTGCGCATCTTGTTGCTGTGTGGAGGGTGTGTTTCAAACTTAGTTGCATTTAGCCTCGTGTCTCGACAGGCTATTAACCAGAGACAATGGTCACCACTTCTTGATGTTATCTATGGACAATCTAGGCCTTTCCTTCTTTAAACAGTTCTTGTTGTCTGAAATCACATCCATGTCCTGGAAATTACACTTTGAGACAGTCCAATAGCAGCAGCCAGTTGAACCATGGTTTTTGCATTGCATTAGTTGCTCTTTACCCTATCTGAACCCAACTGCTTGTGTAATTCATTTGGTAAACACAAGTCAATACCAACCCACTCTGCAACAACTTTCCGTTATTATCACTATCTTGGTTGCCATAATGTTGTTGTCTCCACTCTGTAGGACCGACAGAGAAACATCAAACCATTTTAGTTCATTCTAGTGATGACAATACTTCAGAACCTAGATATCTTAACTGATCCCCTAATTGCTTTGACCAGTGTATTCTGACCTGTGTTACTTTGAGGAAGTAATAAGTGGCAACAAGTGACTCAGAAAAAGTGATACTGGTTAGCTGTTGATGTACTACTGCTATGAGTATTTACAGAAAATGGTTGAAGGATGGTGGAACCATGAGTAGCCCACAAGGACAGCCTCACCTCTTCACAGTATATAATATAATTTACTGCATATACTCGAGTAATTCCCGCACATTTTTTCCAGAATTTATGAATGAAAATCTGGGGTAGACATAAATCTTCATCGTGGTGTTAAAAAGGGGTATTATTGTCGTCATATTTCAAGATAGCGGATAATAATAACTTTTTATTGTGTGTTGCCTTAGCCGCTCACAAATGTAGTGCAGTAGCAGATCTTTCCGGCAGCTTCTTTGCCAGCGCAGCTGGCGCGTACGAACAGTTGCATTGTTGATGTAAAAATGAGTAGTTTATGGTACCATCTTTCTGAGTAATAAAGTATGTTATCTACTTAAGTTAGGTATTATTTGGTTCAGTACCACCATATTACCCACATTGGTATCGGTAAGTGACAACAACAGGGTTACAGCTATTTCTTGCTACTGTTTTTAAACGCTAATTATGGCGCGGTGTTGCAGTTATGTTCAAACGCACACACGCGTCGACTAGCAACAGCGATGCTTGCGCTACATTTGCAGCAGCAGAGAGAAGGCAAGCAACTTTTATAATCAAATATATGGTGAGGCGCTACATTTGATGACATTTCTTTGATGAAAAATACATGTATGTCGAAGCTCCTTATTACGTTATCACATATCTGTGATGTAAATACATGACAATATAGACTTTTACAAAGATATATCACCGTGTAATACCAGTCTCAGCTCCATTTATTTAATAGCTCAGATTCTATAAGTGTTCATTTTAGTGTGTTACTGTTTGTACTATTTCACAGTAATACATTACAAATGAAATATTTTTCAGTTTGACAAGATTGTGTGCCTCTCTCTCTCTCTCTCTCTCTCTCTCTCTCTCTCTCTTTCAATCAGTGCGGCATCAATTGTTTTGATATTTACGTGTCGTTTTGAAATTGAATAGACATGTCATCCCAAATGGCTGCCCTCACATACTTGTTCAAATCCGACGGGTGGTATCCTGATCTACACAAATCTGCGTGGTAATTTTTTTCCCCCCCTCATCAAAATTTAAGGTGTGTGGATTTCTCAAGGGCATTGATTACTTGAGTATATACAGTAATTAAAAATCTACTCACTAAGCAGTGGAAGGATAAAATGCATATAAGGAGATGCAGATTTGCCATTTTTTTGGAGCCAGTCGTTCCTTCATTCTGGCAGAAGCGTTGAGAAGGCTTGAATGGAAAAGAAATGGAATGAAGGAAAACGAGTTGTAGGGTTTAGGGAATGGAATGAGGTACAGTAAAGTTGCTCGGAACACTAGGACAGGAGAGAACTGACACAATGGGGAAAAAATCTTGCAAGTCCTTTGCCCTCATCCACCTTTCCTTTCTTTCCACCATTTTACCAGAAGAAGGAGCCGAAGGGGTGAAAAAGAAGAAGAAATGCAGAACATCATCAGCATTATTGCTGTGCTGTAATTATACTGCGGACACTAGGGACAACCAAAGGAATCTTGGTAAGAAATGAAACAGCACTTCCAGATTGTCATTCCTGGTATCAGGCTGTATAGCAGGCAAGAATCAGTCTGGTATCTCACTGCTCTCCAGGCACATCTTTACTGGTCACTGTGGTTCAATTCAAAGTGGTACTTGTCACCAAACAGAACTGTACACCTGTCAATGAGATTCCTACCTGACTGTGCCTGACACCACTGCAAACAAACTGATGATCAAAAGTTGTTGGTTCAAAGGGTACTGTGAGTTCAGCTCCTTTTCTGTGAGACAGCTATTAATGTTTCTTATGATCAGTGAGGTCCAGTTGCATATTGATGAATCTGGACTCCCAGTCCATCCCTGTTAGTCACTTGGTCTTTACATTTTATCATCTCTTGGGTTTGACCACTTCCTTCTTCCCCACTTTTGGAGGGATAGGAGGATCTTGGGCAGACTATCTTTTATTTCAGAACACGATGAAAGAAAATCATAGCCTTGATGAAGGATTTGGTTTAGTTCTTATAATCCAGAGTGGTTTTGTGTGACAAATAGGTTGCACTTTCATAGCTGGTTATTTTGGGTGGAGGGGGAAGATTAGGGGTGTAGAGTTCCATCACCCATCCAACCTTCACAACATAGAAGCCCATACTAATGCTTCCTCCACACGCAGCCCCCTGATGAATGGCCACTGCCAAAGTGGAGCCAAAAACATGAGAGACCATCCTTTGATGCAACATGCAGCTGAGCATAACATGCTTGATTTCAATGGCTAGTTCATTACTTGGGCCAACGGAATCCTCACACCCATTACCAGTTTTTCTGAACTTCACGGACGGTAGTTATTCTTACAAAACATTCTCCAGTCACAAAATTATCCAGTTGTCAATCTACAGTAACCAACTATCCTCACATCCAACAGTTCATGCAATCTCTATCAGACACTTCTCCCAATTTCTGTGTTATTAACCACCAACTACACCACCCCTTCTCTATACTCCACCCTCTGAAAATTATCCATTACTCAACCTTTGGAAACCTTTTGTTCCCACACACCCCACATCCAACAGTTCCCACCCTCTCAATCCTACACCTCTCCAGATTGTTGTCTTGTTAACCACTGTTGACTCTACCACTCTCTTGCTAGTCCTCTGTCTTCCATTACTTTACAATGATCTTCCTAGCTTGCATTTATCATATTGTTGTTGTTGTTATTTGGTTTTGGAAGCGACTAAAGTACAAAGGTCATCAGCCCCTTGTTCCAATTATAGAGATAAAAGCATTGGATTTAACACATCAAAAATAAAAGTAGCAAGTAAAAATGAATAAAGTGTAAAAAAGTTCAAAGACAATACAGGAGTGGTTTGGTTGGGTGATCACAAAGATAAAAGTAGAACAGTAGAAAGTAGTAGTTAAAACCACCTACCTAATAGAAACAGATGGGTAAGAGACACTCAGTAAATTTGTATGGAGTAGTATAATCCACTCGCACGAATAAAATTTAAAACATAATCAACCATGGAGGCATTGTCAGCTAAAACAAGGTTCAAGGCATCAGTGATATTAAATTTCCATCTCTGGGCAGCTAAATTGGGGCAATCCAATAACATGTGTGTGACTGTAAAATGCGTATCACAGTGACACCTAGGAGGGTCCTCGCAATAAAGAAGGTGAACGTGCCAGGTGTGGCCAATATGGAGGTGGTAAAGGACAACAGATTCCCTATGAGAGACCCTCAGTGAGGCTTTCTATATTGTGGTAGACAGCTTGACAACACAGAGCTTTTTTGTTTCAGTCAAGTCTGCCCATTCAGAACTCAAAACCCCAAAGATCTTGTGGTGAAACTGGGATTAGAGGTCTATTTCTGGGAGGCCTGCCAATATCCAGGGACTGTGAAATTGTGGCCTGCTTGGCCAACTAATCAACATGATCATTGCCTGATATAACTATGTGGCCTGGTGTCCGAACAAAAGTGACAGGATGACCTAACTCACCGAGGGTGAAGATGGCCTCTTGGATTGACTGCACCAAATGGTGCTTGATATGAAACTGATCAAGGGCTTGTAAGCCACTCAAGGATTCACTACGGATGACAAACAACACCCTGGGGCGAGCTCTGAGATGTTCGAGGGGTCATAAACTAGCGACCTCCTCTGCCGTAAAGACTCTCTTAACTGGGCTGAGGATGATGATGTTATCAGGACAGTACCAGATCTCACCTTGGACATTCCCTACACCTCACTGAACTCGTCCTATATGTTCTCAACAAAAAACAGGGGCTTAGTTGACATAAATTATTCACCATCTATTTGACTGTAGACCAGGTATTGGGGGACATAAGCCTCACCTTGTTGATGAGCCATATGGTCTTTCCATGGTGTGATCATGGAAGGAAACGAATGGGGGTCATATATTGCAGCATTAAATTCAGTTCGTTCACACTTAGAGACAGCAGTTTGTTGCCTGACAATGCTACAATGCTACAATGCTATTCTTTTTTTGTTTCATTGTGTGAAATGTAAAACGTTCCACTGTCGCACTGTATGGTGGTCGCTGAGGCATGCACAGAGCTTATGGTGTAGAGGCCTGTTGGTCTGACACAGTCCCAGCTTAGGACCCCAGGTTCATCAAGCCCGTACTCAGCAAATTAATGCTGAGCCCCTGAGGAGTCTCATGTTGTATGATCGTCTAATTGTCAATATGTTATTAACTAACATGTAATTGGATCAAATTGTACCAATGATGATGATCGTGTGGCATTTATGATCATTAAACTCCACCTGAGGTCGTGTTCAGCCTGCCTGGTGCAAGTCGTTTTATCTGACACCACTGCAGTGACTTGCATGTCAATGATGAAGAGGACAACACAACACCGAGTTCCTAAGTGGAGAAAGTCTCCAACCTGATCAGGAATCGAACCTGGGCCCCTGTGTGGGAACCCACACACTGTCCACTAGACTATGGCAGACCAATAATGAAACATTTTTGAGACTATCAAAGTGAAAGTATTTTGAAACAACAGTTATTCATAAAAGCACACTCAAACAATCATTCTTCTGAGTACCATACATTGGTGATCAGTGAAAAAAAATCTAATAATTGATATAAGGGGGCAGACCCTATGTAATATACTTCACAATCATTTGCAGAGTATAGATATGAATGTGGACTTCATTTGAACGCAATATCGCTTAACCCAACTTTATCTTTGAGATGCAGACATGATGGTTTGAGCTATGGATAAGCACATATCTTTAAAATATGAAGAGGGTCCATATTGAAACATTATTATTTGGAGAGGAAGTTTCAACACACTACTTGGTTCCACTTACTGAGCCTGTAATTATTTTCCTGAAGCCAAGACCATCCAGGTCAGCAGAGGCCACGTAGTCTTGCCTTGCATCCACCCAATAGATGCGCTCTGCAATGTAGTCAATTGACAAGCCATTTGGCCAGATCACATCTGGCTTCCCAAACAGCTGTTGCACATTGCTTCCATTGGCACTGGCACGGCTTACAGAAGGATTTTCTACATCCCAGTCTGTCCAGAACATCAGTCTGAAACATTTATGCCAAAATGGTCAAAACAAATTATAAGGATACATTGGGTACTGCAAAGGAATAAGATTTTCATTCAGTCTGGTATGGAAAATAGGAGCAATAAACCCATTACTACTAAACCTCCATAGACATCAATCACTACTAATTCCAATGATGTTATCCATTTAGTTTATAATATGCAGGACCTATTTCTTCATTTCATTTTTAAATCTTTTGTCACTTTTTTATTAGTATATTATGCATTAGTATCTATATAATAATGGAAAGTCCACGTTGGAATTAATAAAATAGTGAGGACAGTTTACAACTCACCGCAAAGACGTGGCGACGAGCTGCGACAGGCACATACAAAAGACACACACATACAACACATTCAGCTATTGGCCATGGCCTTCTTCAGAAAATAGAACACTCACGCAATCACACAGGCAGAAAACACAGTCATACAACCATCACCTCCGACTGACGCACTTCGAATCACACGCACACACAATTGTACACCACTCAAAATAGGCAAGGTTTGGGATAGAGAGGTAGGAACTGTAAGGTATGGAGAAAAAATATAGGGAAGTTATTGTAGGTTGAGGCCTGGTTGATTTCGGGATTGGAGAATGTATAGTAGGGATAACTCCCATCTGTGCAGTTCACAAAAGCTGGTGGTGGATGGGAGGATCCAGATGGCCCGGGTTGTGAAGCAGCCATTGAAATCAAGCATGTGCTCTGCTGCATGCTGTGCCACAGGGTGGTCCACCTTGTTTTTGGCCACAGTTTGGCGGTGGCCATTCATCCCAATGGATAGCAGGTTAGCGGTCATGCCAATATAGAAAGCTGTACAGTGTTTGCAGCACAGTTGGTAAATTTCGTGGCTGCTTTCACAAGTGGCCAGGCCTCTGATAGGGTAGGATAAGCCTGTGACAGGACTGGAATAGGAAGTGCTGGGTGGGTGGATTGGACAGGTCTTGCAGCGGGGTCTTCCACAAGGATATGATTCCTGTAGCAGTGAGCTGGGTTTCGGGGTGGTATAAGGATGAACGAGGATGTTGTGAAAGTTGGGAGGGCGACGGAACACCACTTTAGGAGGGGTGGGAAGGATCTTGGGCAGGATGTCTCTCAGTTCTGGGCACGAGGATAGAAAATCAAAACCTTGGCGAAGGATGGAATTTAGTTGTTCGAGACCAGGGTAGTACTGGGTGAGAAGGGGAGCGCTCCTTTGTGGATGGTTACTGGTGTTAGGAAGAGGATTTGGGGTGTGTGAGGATATGGCACAGGAGATTTGTTTGTGGACTAGGTCTGTGGGGTAGTTTCTGTTTGTGAAGGCCTTTGTGAGACCTTCAGCATATTCAGAAAGGGAATTCTTGTCACTGCAGATATGCTGTCCACGGGTTGCCAGACTGTAAGGGAGGGATTTTTTGATGTGGAAGGGATGGCAACTGTCAAAATGTAGGTACTGTTGGTGGTTGGTAGGTTTAATATGGACGGAAGTGTGGATGTAGCCATCAGTGAGGTGGAGGTTGACATCCAGGAATGTGGCATGGTAGGTTGAGGAAGACCAGGTGAAGTGGATGGGAGAGAAGGAATTGAGGTTCTGAAGAAAGGAGGATAGGGTGTCCTGGCCCTGAGTCCAGGTCATGAAAATATCATCAATGAACCTGAACCAGGCCAGAGGTTTGAGGTTTTGGGATGCTAGGAAGGATTCCTCCAGACAGCCCATGAACAGGTTGGCATAGGAGGGTGTCATGTGGGTGCCCATGGCTGTGCCGTGGATTTGATGGCAAACTTTCCCCTCAAAGGAAAAGTAATTGTTAAGTAGGATGAAATTGGTGAGGGTTATGAGGAATAAGGTATCAGGCTTGAGTTCAGAGGGACGCTGAGAGAGGTAGTGTTCCAGAGCGGCAAGGCCATGGGCATGTGGGATGTTGCTGTATAGGGAGGTGGCATCCACTGTGACAAGTAAGGATCCAGAAGGCAAGGGCAAAGGGGTGGGAATGGTGGAGAGTCGGTGAAGGAAGTGGTTGGTATCCTTGATGTGGGAAGATAGATTTTGGCTGGTGGTTGGAGGTGTTGGTCAACTAGGGCTGAAATTCGTTCGGTAGGAGCACAGTAACCAGCCACAATAGGGTGTCCAGGATTATTAGGTTTGTGGATTTTGGGGAGCATGTAGAAGGTAGGTATGCGGGGTGCTGCTGGGGTGAGGAGGGAGATGGATTCAGGGGAAAGTTTCTGGAAGGGGCCATAGGATTTTGGTAGGGACTGGTGATCTTGTTGGACTTTGGCGATGGGGTCAAACCGGCACAACTTGCAGGTGGAGGAGTCAGAGAGTTGGCGGAGCCCTTCTGGCAGGTAGTCACTGTGATCCATAACTACAGTGGTGGAACCTTTATCTGCAGGGAGGATGATTATGTCAGGATTAGTTTTAAGGTTTTGGATGGCTCTTATTTCTTCTGCTGAAAGGTTTGAGTTCTTGGGAAGGGACTTGGGAAAGGATGGAGAGGACAAGTTGGAGGTGAGAAAGTCTTGGAGGGTAACCAGAGGGTGGTTAAGTGGGAGTGCAGGGGGATCTTTGTTGGATGGTGGTATGAATTGCGACAGGCAGGTTCAATATTGGGATTAGGTAGATTGCGATCAGAGGGATTGGTGGTAAAGTAGTGTTTCCATCGTAGGGATCGGGAAAAGGAGAGTAGGTCTTTGACAAGACCAACATGAGTGAACTGGGGTATAGGACTAAAGGTAAGACCTTTGGATAAAACGGAAACTTCAGTGGGGTATAGGTTTTTTGTGGATAGGTTGACCACAGTGTTCTGGGGTTATTTGGTATTGGATGTTGTGGAGTGGTGGTAGTGAGTTTGGAGGGATGAGGTAGGTTCAAGAGGTCAGCTAAGCGTGGTCTGGGAGCTATGAGGGCTTCACGAGGAGGAACACTGTGGTTTGGATAAGGATTGGATATGGGTGCTCCAAGGCGGCAATATGATGTCAGCAGGCTGGACAGTTTGTGGAGGTGGTGTTTGGAATGCTCCTCCAGTTGCTGGAGTGCAAAGGATTCGATCTGGGAAATGGGATGTAGGTAGTTTTGGTTGCACAATAGTAATATCTTACAGAGGGAGAGAAGGTAGCTAAGGGATTTATGTGCCATGGAGAGGTGATTTTGTAGGACTAGTTTCGTGAGGGATCTGAAAAGGTGCAGGTCATTGTGGAAGGAGGGGTGGGATCCAGACAATGGAATTTTTAAGGTTAGACCGTTGGGAGGGATACCATGACTTAGGAAGCATTTTAGGAATAGGAAGTGGGATTGGGTTTTGGCCAGCGAAAGGGATACTTTCCTGAACTGGTACAGATAGAAGGAGCAGGGGTCCATTGGGACAGGAATGGTGCAGGGAAAGTGGAAAATGAGGTATGATGGGAGAGACAGTGGATTATGATGAGCCTAAGGCCTGCGACGAGGTTCCTCAACACGCAAAATACGCACCAGGCATGCAAAAGTTCATAAAGTCGCGCACACAGATACACACCCAAGCAAGCAGATTCACACTCAGGCGCACAGAATGAGGGAAAAAACTGAAAAATCACGTATAAAATCATGCACCAGAAAGCAATATCACGCACTAAAATGTGAGATCTCACACATGAACAAGCAGCCCACCACAAAAATGCACACAAAAACGTAAACAATGCGTAAGTACGGAAATTTGTGCGAAGAAAGACTATAATGGAGCTTCTAGAACAGAAAACTCAAGACACAGTAACGTAAATTTACATAATTCCAATATATAGTGCCAGAGGAGAAGAATATAAGGGACTGGGGATAAATGATTACATGTGCATATCCATGGGGGGCCCGTTAGTTTAAACGTAACTGGTTTTGGAATTGTTGAATTGTTAATAAATAACTTAAGGAGATAAAAAATATAAAATAAAATGTATATAGATGACCAAAACTACGTGAAAATACAAGAGGAAGAGTAAATAAAGGTGTATTAGAATAACTGGAAGGGGGAGGAATAAGCTGCACCAACAATCGGCGTGGTTATAAAGCCCTCTGTCGAAAGCTGGCTGGATTGTTGGCTCGGAAGTCGGAATGTGACAGTTACAGAGGACTGAGAAGAAGGAAAATACAAGAGAGAAGGAAATATTGACGGAGGAATGTTTTAGAAAGTAAAAACAAAGGAAAAGGGATGGAAGGGAGACCGTTAGGCAAAATATAATAATGGAAAGTCCAGGTTGGAATTAATAATATAGTGGGGACAGTTTAGAACTCACCACAAAGACATGGCGACGAGCTGCGACAGGCACATACAAAAGACACACACATACAACACATTCAGCTATTGGCCATGGCCTTCTTCAGAAAATAGAACATTCACGCAATCACACAACACAGTCATACAACCATCACCTCCGACTGTCACACTTTGAATCATGCTCCGCAGCGAATCGGGGAGGGGAGGGGAGAGGGCATAGGAAGGTTATGTCACGGTGGTGGGGATGGGTTAGATGGGAATAACGAGATGCAGCTTAGGAATGGAGTGGGGAGGTGGGTGAGGGTAGAAAATAAAATAAAGTAAAATAAATATATATAGAAAATGCATGCACACTGCAAGTACACAAGACCCCCCCCCCCCCACACACACACACGCATACATGCACATACGCACGCACGATCGCACATTCACACGCCACTCAAAATAGGCCACAGCCATAGGTGCAGAAACTGCCTCCCTAAGGACAATTTGTGTCGACAGTCTCCATCTCGAAAAGTCCACTGTTGTTGTTTTGGATTCTGCTGTTAATTCCTATGAATTGTGAACAAGAGCTAACAGTCATCTTTGGTTGCAGCTACTTGTAGATGACAATGCAATGATCTTATGTCAACAGCTTCAGTTGTTTGAAGGTTGAGTTCTGCACTCATGCTGTAAAACTTTCCACTTGCACGTAACTACTTCATGCAGGAGGAATCAGTCTCTTTTCTTTGATAGCTTGGCACTGTGAATCATATTTATTAGACATTGCACTATCTTTACTGATATCAGTGAGAGCTCTACCATAGAATACCTACAAATGATGGTATTCCAGTTTCAGAGCATAACTGATATAAATGTAGCTGATTGGTTTTTGATGCATGAAACACGTTTCATTTCATTTTTATTGGTCCATTCGATTCCTTACATACTTAAATAGTAGGCTGAATATAGGACAAGTCAAAAACTGAGAGAGAGAGAACATGGCAAAATTCATTTCAGATGGCAATCATAATTTACAAGTAAGAAAGTAATTATTTACAAGTATCAAATAATGCAATTTGAATTTTAAAAATTCTTTCACTGAGTTAAAACACTGTTCAACCAGAAATGACTTAAGTTCATGTTTGAACACATTTTTTATATTGCTGTAATTATAAATCACTAGGTTGGCTGTTGTATAAATGAACCGATATCTGTGATACACTTTCTTGATACAATGCTGTTCTACACTAAGACATGTGTTCCTTGTGTTGTGGGTATGAATGTGCTTATTTTGTTGAAGATGTCCAGTTTGCTTTAAAAGATACTCATTTGCAAACAGGATACACTCATATATTTAAAGACTTGGTAGGCTCATTATTTGCAACTGGATTAAACCTGGTCTACATGTTTCCAGTTTTTCTAGGTTGCAGATAGCACTGACTGTTCTTTTCTGCACCCTAAGGATTTTAATACTAGTGGTTTAAATTCCCATATCAGAGTAGCATGGAAGTATGCATAATACACCTGAATGACTGTTGATGGGGTTACACTTTTACTTAACACATGAACAGCATAACAAGTTTTTGAAAGCTGTTTTTCAAGTTCTTTCACATGAAAGTCCCATTTTAAATTATGTTGTACCCATATCCCTAGAACTTTAGTTTTGGTAACTGTTTATATTAACATGTTGTCAAGGTATGGCATTGTAACAAGTTGTTGTACAAGTAGAGAGGTGTGGAAATTCATAAACACAGTTTTTATTTGCTTATTCTTATTATTATTTGAAACCAGATAGTAATTTGGGACATTAAGGTATCTATTTCTTCTCCCATACTGATTTTATTAGCAGCTGTTATTAATAAGCTGGTGTCATCGGCAAATAAGATTAGTTTTCAAAATTCAATAAAGTCGTTTATATCATCATTGTAGAGCAGAAACCATAGAGGTCCTAGGACAGAACCTCGTGGTACTCCATACTTTATTAATGATTTATTGGAGATATGTGTTGTTGTAATCATATTTCCTTTCATGTAATCATGCCTTAAAACTACCATTTACTGCCTGTCTTCTAAGTAAGATCTTATCCACTGGTTAGGGATCCCCCAACACCTTTTTGGGCTAATTTGTGAATAAGAAAGTTATAGTCAATTATGTCGAATACTTTTGACACATCTAGAAAGATACTAGTGGCATGTTCTCTGTCATCAAGTGCTTTAAGAACAGCTTCTAAATACCCATACATTGCTGTTATTGTAGACTTAGAGTTGTTGAATCCATGTTGATTTGGTGAGAGTAATGAATTTTTTTTGTTTTGTAGCTTAGTTATCTATTGTAGAAAACTCTATCAAATATTTTGGAGAAAACAATGAGTTGGGATACTGGACAATAGTTATTTTCAGTGTCCCCTGTTTTGAATACTATAGTTACTTTAGCACTTTTTAGCATTACAGAACTGAGTGGCAAACTGCCACTCTTATTCTATATCAAGTACTAATAGTCCCACATATATTGGCACATATACTGAAATGCACAATATAATTGTAAGCAACTGGCATTCAAGGAAAACAAGTGTACAGTTTTGCACTTCACAAAACACAAAAAAATTATATACTTGACTCCACAGTAAAACTGGCAGAACTGGACTAACTGTTGCACAAATTTTAACTGTAGCAAGATGGGGTAAAATGAATTTCAATACACACAAAAGTAGTTAGTAGGTTTACATTAATTGGTATCAAATTATGACATTACATTTGCCTACAAAAGACATGCTTGAATGCCTGTCACTGGATTACTGCTAAAATATGCACAATCACTAGTGAACAAAGAAGGTCATCATGAATAGTCACAAAATCCTTTCACTGACAATTTTCCAAAATACCATACTTACTCGAGTATAGCACCACACTGTCTATAGTACTCACTCTCAATTTTTGAGATCAAAATATTAAATTTAAGAAAAAACTCAAAAATTAGTGAATTTGTAGTTACATGAAATTCAGCAGCACTACTTTACAAGAAATACAGCAATACTGCCTGCTGATGGCTCCTACAACAGTGGTACTTTTACAACATAATGATAATACCTGACTACCTCCACCCCACACTCTCTATGCAGTATCCCAAGGCTTGCATCTTTCACAATTAGTGTTGAATTCATATTTATACTGTGAACAACATATGAAACTGAGTGCCAGTGATCAAAGAGTTAGCTTCACAGCATCATTCAAACTAAGATTTATCGAGTTTGCAATGAATAATGATATCCATGAGGCTTGGAGTTTTGGAAAGGAAACCGTGACAGATTGAATAAAATACAGGGTGTACATAAAATCTGGAAACACTTTCAATTATTTATATTCGATATATGAACCATGAGTGACCTGGCAGATATTGATACGATAATCAAATTCTTGCCATAACTGTCACAGCGTGGCATCGTCGGCTGTAGCAGTTGCTTTCTGTATTTTCACCCGGAGCTCTGCTACATCACTTGGTAGATTTAATGAAAGAGCTGCCCCCTTCTGTACCACAGTTGATCCACTGTTGTGGTAGATATGTGTTAAGGTACCCACAAACTTCACAATGAAAGATAAATGGAGAGTTTGATTGCATTTGAGGTATAGTCAATTGCTGCAACATGTCCAGGTAGGTGAAGAAGAATTGCCTGTACTGTTTTCAACATGACAAGGCCCAAAAAACATTTATCTTGGGGAATCACACTCAAATTCATGCTTTCATGTGGATGCTTTGCACCCCAGATTTGACAATAATGCCTATTCACTTTCCAATTAGTGAGAAAAGTGATTTTGTAACTAAAAATTAAGCAATGAACAATGCCATCCCCATCCTCATTCAATTGTTACAACTGAGAGCAAAACTCAAAATGCTTTGTCATTGTCACTGAGCTGCTGCCCTAGTTCCAATTTGAATGGTTTCATAGACACCTTCTATTGCAGGAATTTGCACATTGTCATTGGAGCCATTTCAAGTTCACGGGATGCACGGCATACCGATTTCTTTGGATTATTTATGAATGTTTCTCATACACGCTCCACATTCACTTCACTCACACTGAGATGTTGGCTTCTCTTTTCCGGGCACAAGCAACCTCTTGTAACAAATTTGTTGTGCCAATGGTAAATGGCCTTGTTGGTGGCTTCTTACCATACTTGGTTCTAAACATCCATTGAGCACATTTGTTTTTGTCCAGCTCCAACACACAGAAGCTTGTTCCGCACCTGAACTTGCCATTTTTGCGACAAGCGCTGACTATTGGCGAATTACCAAACTACATTGTGGCGGTACACATGAGAAGAAGAAGAAGAAAAACACTTTCAGGGTTTCCCTTCAAAATGATACATGTCTGATATCTGTACAATGTTTGGTTCTTGTGCAACAAATAATTGAAAATGTTTCCAGACTTTATGTACACCCTGTATTAGATGTATACACATACATTTCTTATATAAAGAGTTTTAATAAAATAGTGTTCAACATAAAGTGTGAAAAACTGAGTAACAAATTTAGCCCACCCTTAACCAGCTGAATGCACTACTGAATTTGAGAAGTTTGCTCCTATAGCACGCTTCCCTATTTCAGAAGTAAAACAATTGGAAGAAAGGTGGATACTACAGCCAAGTAAATACAGTATTAACTGGTCAAAAACTGTAAACTTTGGCAACTAATGGATGAATCTGTGATGCAGCAATGTTATTTCAATGCACAGCTGGTAGTGATAGTAAACAGGGAATTTATCAGGGCATGAAGTCTCTTTCAATTTCATTCCTTGTAGTGCACTGGATAGTTGTTCATGATGTAGGCCATGAGACCATCACCTCATGGCCCAGGTCATGAATAACCTTCCCCTTCTGTTTCCTGTTCCTTTTTTCTTCCCTTCTCTCCTACCTGATGGAGGAACACTGTTCCAAAAGATAGTCCTACTCTTTGTCCCTTTTTTTTTATTTGTGTGTGTGTGTGATTATTATTGGTACAGAACTAAGGTAAGTATTGGCCAGCCAATCTATCTCTTTTGAAGAACACTTTATGATCTCTGTGGAGAATTTCCATCGGCAATTGAATATTACCTAAGTACTGACTCTGTTCTAATGAAAAGTGATTTCTGGTGTTTGTAATAGCATAATGTGTCTTAGTGAGATTAAGAGTTAAGATTCTGTCTAGGAACTAGCTGTATGCCGTTTTAATTACCATCAGAACACTGGATGTGGAGTCAGTATCCTAAGTTTACTTTTACAATTCATTCAGTATTCTACCTTCATTATGCCCTATTCTGATATTGCAATTCCATGCTGGATTCCAAAGGAAACCTAGTATATAATAAAATGAACATCAGCAGTTGAGACAGATCTATGATATAACATATTTAACAAATCAGTAGTATGGTGTCACCAGCTTACAACAGTTATACAAATGCTTTTGCTACAAAGGTGTAGGGACATACCTTTTGACACCTCATTCAGAAGCTGTAGGCCTGATGAACATGTCTTATTGAATTTAACTTTGAAGCAATAAGATTGATTTGAAAACTGTGCTCACCCTTCTCTAGGGTGAACAGCAATCCCGCGAGGCTTTTTAAGAACTGGGCTTGAAAGGATAGTGGAAATTTGTGTGTTATTTCCAATGTTTTCATCAATGCGGATGACTTTTATGTTGGCAGAAGTTGACTCGACAAAGTATAGCAGGTGGGACACCCAGTCCAAAGCCAGTCCTTCCACAGTAGATTTTCCACTGTTGTACATGACGTCAAATGATATATTGACACTGTTCATGCACTGGCGCTGTTATAATCAAGAATAAACAATCACAATGTTAGATTCACAATAACATGTAATTAATACCAAGATGTGAAATTAAATTTTATTAATAAATCAAGAAAGATAATGTGTATTCATTTCTTTAAAATCAGCAATAAATCACAAAAATAATAAAGGCTCAAAAATTTATGATTCAAGGAACACATGATATACAGTTGATATTTTAAAATTAGATGTGACATTTTCAAATAGTAGAGTTAACATCATCTTAGAGTATCATTACCCCAAGCAACAATACAATGAATGCAAGAAGTTGTAATGATTATAACGTCTATCTCCACAGAATACGAGCACAAAATTGCTTGCAATTATGATGACAGCAAGATATGACAATTGGAAAAAGGAATTTGAGCTGAAACACGACAACCAAGAACTTCTTGAACATTCCATAGAGTAGTCAGGTAAGGAAATAATAATGTTTACCTTACATCTTTGTAAGTTTACTGTGGACAATATTGGTACATGAAATGAGTCATGTGCGGTTGAGTAACTTGTCCAATGGTGCCCCTTTCATGTTTGTAGAGTAGTTCATATTGAGTTCAAGTTTTACATTAAAACACATTTTCTGTCATGGATTAAAACTATTGCTAAAATAATTTTATTCCATATATATGCATTTAGAATATCTGCAAATGTTCCATGTTTTGATTAGAAGGGAGTGTAAAAGCATAAAACAAGCAGTTTCTCTCCTTGCATGCATATTAAAACATTTGTGAAAATTACATCACAAAAATAATGGATGTAATTCAAATGAACTTCATGCAAAAGATTGTAACCAGAGCAAACACAAATAATTTGGATTATCATTTGAGCACCGAGAATGTTCAATGTGCAATACTTGTTGTAGTTGGTGATCATTGGTAAAATGATTTGATTCTGAGTAAATCATAGTATTTATGTTGCTTTAGATATCTTTCACCTTTGGAAATATTTACTAACCTGAAAAATGGCAAGTTGCACTGTGATCCAGAATCCAAATTACTATTTAAGTTTTCTTATAACTCGCTGGCTAAATCAGTTTCAAAGTTGAGGAAAGGCAATGGCTTGGTACCTATTGTACGACAATGCCTATTAAAGAACTGTTGAGTTGAAATCAACTGCCAGATTGTTTAAGGCTTTACTTTTACTGCACTTGTTTATGCTCCTAGGTAATCTTCCTTTACACAATTAGTACATTAAAAATGTTTACTGGAGACTCACGATGAACAAGTCCCTGACTAACCATGTAACAGACATTTTTCATTGAAGATTTGCCAGAAGAACATGGATGTTGGGAAACAGTGTTATTCATTATTCAGTGAAGAATATCTTTATTATTTCTCATACATTTTGCCAAGCATTAAATGTGGCATGTATAAAAAGTCTGAAATGTGGACAGGAGAATGAAGCCTTGAAATACTTCTCAATTCACTAATTCTTGTCATGCTATCCAACAACAAAGCCTCTTTTTGCATATGAAATGTATTCTTCCATCAATGTATGTATTTAATGCTTCAACATGTTAGAATTCTTGTATAGCATATCATCTTGATCCCTTATGATAGATTAGCTTATGTACCACTATTCAAATTGCAGGAATGCTATCATGCTGAGATGGAAACATTTTTCATTAATTTTGTAAGTCAAATCAGTTTTGATGGAACTGTTTATGATTGTACAGGCATGTCATGAGTGGGAAAAGACTGTCGATGTTTTCCAGATGGGGTTTTACATGTCCAGTAAATCATACTCGGACACTAATGTAGTTGTGTCAAAGTGGATGTACCGTATTTGCTCGAATATAGGCCGCACTTTTTTCCCCAAATTTTGGCGTACAAAATTGTGATGTGGCCTATAATCTAGATTCAATCCTCCCCCCCCCCCCCCCCCCAACTGCTCCTTTTCCCAAAGTCATTAGTTTCAAAAATTACACACTCACTTTGATTTTGGTTTGAGAAATGTAATAAATGAGATAATTATCAAAAATGCTACAGTAACAGTTTCGCAGAACTGCATATACGTTTTTGTACATGTTCACGGAAATGGTGCAGGAATTCGTGGAGTCGATATTTTGATATAAATCGAATGGTGTCATTCTATACCACAGCCAACAAAAGCTGATTACTGTTCTCTATCTCTCTCTCTCTCTCTCTTTTTTTTTTAAAAAAAAAAAAACCATGTCCGCCCGGCCTTAAAACAAAAATAGTACATAACACACACTTCGTAAGCACACAAATGATTTTAATTTGATGTAGTCAATGAAGCTAGTCTTCGCGATAAAAGTTTAGTGTGTGTCGCGAGAGATTTTACCGTGACGTTTACGTTGGTACGGTAACGTTACCGTGAACGGTGATGGGAGGGGTTAAGATAGCGGAATAACTGATTTGTGTAGCTAATGCTGATGTTGAGTTCCAATGCTATGTTTTAAAATAATGTACTTTACTACAACCAGATTCACTGGTTTCACATTCATTGGGGGTTATTTCCATGAAATAATGTACATGGAATTCGGGGCTATTTTGCAGCCTTGCAACATAATCATTTCTGTTGTAACAGCAAAACCACAGTTCCTGTTTTGAATTATGAAGTCAAGCAAACATGGGTATATTTATATTTTAGCCCTTGAAATGCACAACGACTCTTCGAAAATTTTAATAGTTTGTCCTCACTTACACAGCAGCGTCGAACTTCTTTTCGTCAGCGTCAAATTTACATCGAACTTCCCATCTACCATATCCGTTACTGTGACTAGGCAATCTGAAGCTTACATTTGGCAGTGTAACTCGTACACTAGTTTCCCGCTACAAACTTACAAGCCAAAACATCGTCACACACTCCTAAGCACGCATGCACGCACGCACGCACGCACACCGAAAAAACTATATTTTCGCAGCACACGCCTACGCTGTACAACACTTGAAACGCCCAGTAACACGCCTTGGTTCAGTGTCCCCTCACTTGGGGCGCCCGGATCGGCCTTTTGTCTCGCTTTCTTATTCGTTGATTTACAGTTTTGCATATTTGTTTTGAGTTTATTGAAAAGAGAACATTATTTCGTTAACATTGTGTTTCTGATTACGAAAAAAGTTCGATTATACAAAAAATAAAAATAAATAAAATAAAAATTGAAAAACCTGCGGCCTATACTCAAGGATTTTTTTTCCCCTATAATTTTGTGTCAAAAGTTTAGGTGCGGCCTATATTTGCACGCGGCCTATATTCACGCAAATATGGTATTTCCAAAAATGGAAAACAATTCCTGTGTTTGTGGCTTGAGGACTGTCAGCAGTGGTACGGCGAAGGTGATCATTATCATGGGTAGGGTAAGAAAATAAAACCAGGGAGTGGCGGAGAGGGGAGCGTGCTATCGGGTCAAGAGCTGGTCACAGAAGGAGATTTACTGTTTGTAACAATCTTGCAGCTAGCCAGCAGTGAACCTCTGTAATTGCTTATTTCATGCTCCAATTGGATATGCTCCATGGTGAGGACTTTGACGCAGGTGCCCCAATCAACAGTGTCATGCCCACGGTTGCAAGTGTTGGCGTCACATACCAGTTACCAAGCACAAATCAGGTCAGGCCAGTGGATCTGGAATGCACACAGTAGCAAAATGAGGTGCACATGATGCAAAAGTACAACAGGGGCCATCGGCCTACCATTGTCCTACAGAAGGTGCGGAAATACAGGGCAAACCATGTTGAAAGTTCCAAAAAATTAAAATATATTCCTCCTATTCCTGAATGGTGTACAAGGTCAAAATCTCCTGCCTGGTGCTGTTGCAGCTATCTAACTGTCCAAAAACAACATTAAAATTTATAGTGGCAGATGGTGTTACTAAAGTTCATTCACTGATTATATCATGTGCTGCCACTTGCCTTGTAAGCATCTGGAACAACCCCACATTGACAGCAAAGAAAACCTAGCCAGGTAGTTTCCAACAACACATGCCACACCACCGTGAATGCGTCCACTTCTATTCCATTCCATAATCTTTGATCCCGGGTCCACACTGAGTGTGTGGCAGCCTTATTTCCATTGACCAGTACCTTTGGTACATAAGTCTTGCAGCTACAGGTCGAGCAATGTCGGCTTTGTCTGCCACAGTTTGTGTAATTCGAGCACACCTCTCACTTTCATTCCCTTTGTTTGATTTCTAAATACACTGACTCCAAAATCAGCCTTCCTGTGTTATGATGCTTCAAATTTTGACACTACTTTCTGACCACTGGTCTCTTGTGCCACATACTCCCTGATGCTGCGATCAGTTTCTAAATGATTTGTTTCCATTTTTCTTTAATGAACTGTTGCACATTCCATTTGCCAAGTATGTTTCAGCTTCCTGCTGATGACTTTGCCCTCACAAAAATGTGTAAGCAAACTTTGACCTATTAGTGCAGTGATGGTGCCAATTCATTGATATCAGATAGCCACAACCCCATCTGGTGGTTAGGAACCATTTTCATGCTGCTAAAGAGCAATAACCTTTGCTTACATAGCTGTCACCCACATGGCAGATCAAATAGTTTTAGTGTCGCTTATGAAAAACTATCCAACAACACAATGAGGATAAATTGCAACTCACCACAAAGACAAATAAGAAGATGGCTGAATTAAAAAAAAACACACTGGCTCCAAAATCCGAGGTCATCTTATACGACAGTAAAACAAAAATTTCTGTTTAGACTGAAGTTTAGTCTGAAATTTATATCGTGGAGGAAAGATTTACGAAAATAAAAGTTTGCGTACTTTTTAAAAAATATTCGCTTTAAGAGCTTTATTATTTTACTGAGCCATAAAGCAGGAATAGAATTAATTACTTTACAATGCAGTTTGATTTTAGAATGTTGCTTGTCAAAAATTATTTCTCAATATATCCAGAATCAAACTGGAATGATCAGCATATATTTACGAACGGAGCAGTGAAAGGATTAAAATATTTTGGAGCTACATGCAACAATTGCGGTTTCCCTGGAAATCCTTTATCTTCTGTTCTCAGGCAATTTCGTGTGTTGGCATGATTAAATGTTGTCTCAGCAAAAGAAACAACTTTCCTCTTAAACATTGTCTCGGCGAAAGAAATTACTTTTCTCTTAAACTTCGCACTGTAAAAAAAAATATACTTCTTCAGGATCACATACAATGTAGCACTAAACACACGAAAGTTCAACAAGATGTACCAATCACAAAAACTACTTATGGTGACTTCTAGCGGCATTTTTTGGAACTACCATTCACAAGACTAGGCTCTCTACTGAAACCCAAGGAGGTTTGAATCTCTAACCTCCTTGCACAAAACCATGGTTTATTCTTACCTCCATGCACAAAACCTACTTATGGCAGCTTCTAGTGGCATTTTTTGGAACTTCCTGAAGCTTTGCCTCTGAATCTAAGCTGCAGGCGTAATTTTAGATCCTGAAAACTGGAAAATCAAAGTGCAGCTTGCATTCAGGTAAATACGGTAACTTGGTGGTCGTCTTATAGGCCAGATATATGATTAAACTATAAAATTTTGATGAAAATTTGTACTTCATCTTATCCGAAGGTTGTCTTATCTGTGGAAATATATGGTATATAGAATTCTACCTTTTGGTCATTAGCCTTTATCAAAAAAGATATCACTCACACAATCATATAGGCAAACTTCACAGATACACAACAGTCATCTCCAGCCACTGTACTCTATGGAGGACTGAGAAGGGAAAGGGGGAACAGGAAGTTTGCAAGGTAGTGGTGGGAATGGATGCAACACTGCCTTATTGAACATGTAAGTACCAAACAGGTGGAAAATACATGCAGCTTAGGAATGGATTGGTGAAGTGGGGGGGGGGGGGGGGAGAGGAAAACACTTCACACATGCACACACTCACGCGCGCGCACACACACACACACACACACACACACACACAGACACACACGCGCACACACACACCTACTCTAAATAACGAAATGCAAAATATGTGTTTGAATCAACCCAAAGACTGAAGAAAGTTCACAGCATACAATTTATGAATACTATTTGAAGGCAAAAGCCACACCAGTGTCAATTTATGTCAATTACATCAGCCCCCCCCCCCCCCCAACAAACATGGTTTCATAAAACACATCCATGCAGTCACTAAGGCACACTCATCCTCACACGTCAGCCATCTCTGGCCGCCCAACATAGTCTGATTCATGGCAAGCTGAAGAGATGAGAGGAAGGAGGGGGGTGGGGGAAAGAGTGGAGGAGGAAAGTAAGTGGAGAGGGAAGATAAGAGTGGCGATACAACAAGCAGAGGCAACGTCAGGCAGAAAGTGAGATGCAGTATATATATAAAAATAAAAATCGTTTGACTTACTCAAAGCATAGGCTCGCCAAGAGACACAAAAAACACAAGTAAAAACACACACAAACAAACAATCAAGGAAAAGGATGCAGGTTTTAAGGGAGTTGATGAGGGTCATTCCAATCCCAGGAGTGGAAGGACTTACCTTAGGGGAGAAAAAAGGAGGTAAACAAATACACTCATACCCACACAGATACACATGCAAACACACCTAGGCAGACATTTGCCTAGGTGTGTTTGCATGCGTATATGTGTGGGTATTTGTGTATTTGTTTACCTTCCTTTTTTTCCCCTAAGGTAAGTCCTTCCACTCCCGGGATTTACTCTCTATATGCAAAATACTAACATCCTGAACATAGTTTGTTCTGTGATTTGCAATTTTCAAATGGTTGGCAAAGAAAGATTTGTAACCCTTAGTACCTTTATTCCCTGACAGTGTTCTTCACATCTGGTAGCAATAGCTTGTCCAGTCTGTCCTATGTAATATACAGGTCACCGCCCACAAGTAATTTTATAGACTCCAGACTTTTGTGAAGGTGGCTCATAAGAATTCAAATTATGAATGAGATTACGCTTAAGGTTGTTGGAGGTAGAAAAGGCTTCAATGCAATAATACTTATTACTAAGAAGATGTTGTATTCTATAAGATATGGGACCCAGAAAAGGAACAGATAAGAACTCTTTGTCTTTTTGATCAAAAATAGAGGATTCTTGCAATCGTCTTTTGACAGCTCGAAATTTAAATGGAAATTACGGCTTAACCAATCATCTGACATGAAAACTAAATAACTTAATTTGTAAAGGAGAAAATTCTCTAAAACTTTACTCTTTTATTTTTTTAATGTTTTTTATTTTTTCATATCTAGTATCGTTTCAGAGATATTTGCAAAAATATCGGCAATTTTGGGATGTCTGTCAGTCTGTCCGTCCGTAACATGTTCCCACTTTTTAAGTCAAACTGTTCAACCAATCGGCACCAAATATTACAGACAGAATTGTGGGCTGACAAAAACCAGAACTTTCCTTTTCCAAATTTTTCGGACAAAAAATACATTAGTAACACCCAAAAAAGCCGTTTGTAATGTAACTGTAAACGAACTGTTCATCTGATATGAAAATTGAATAACCTAATTTGTAGAGAGGAAAATTCTCTACAACTTTGCTCCTTTATGTTATTTTTTTTCCATATTGTTTGAGAGATATTTGCAAAAATAATGGCGATTTGACGATGTCTGTCTGTCTGTAACATGTTCCTACTTTTTAGGTCGAACTGTTCAACCGATCAGCACGAAATTTTACAGACATAATTGTTGGTCACCAGAAACCAGAACCTCACTTTTTCCAATATTTCGGACCAAAGATATGTTAATAACACACACACACACACACACACACACACACACACACACACACAAAACACCGTTTGTAATATAATATTAATTGCAAATAAACCGATCATCTGATTCAAATATTGAATAATCGAATTTGTAGAGGAGAAAATTCTCTACAACTTTGTTTCCTTATGTTTTTTTCATAGCTCATATCATCTGAGAGATATTTGCAAAAATAACGAAGATTTGACACACTCTATTGAATGAATGAAAACCAGCCATTAGGAGATGTCACGTAACATTTCTCACCCAGAACTCACTCTGGCATGCACCATCTTGAGTTGTGTATTTGATAATTTTCGTATTGTAACTTGAATGTTGACATTTCTAAACAATGGCACCCTGAAGAATTAACAAAACCGCATTATTCTTCATATGATAAATGATAATCTAGTGTCTAAAAATGCCATTAGTATTAGTTAACTGCCATTACTAGTAGCTGTCCAACTTCTTTGCTTTCTACAGTATGTCTGCCTAAGTGTGTTGTGTATATGTGTGGGGGTGTGTGTATTTGTTTACTCTCCTTTTTTCCCCCCGAGGTAAGTCTTTCCTCTCCCAGGATTGGAATGGCTCCTTACCCACTCCCTTAAAACCCTCATCATTTCCTTTGTCGTTTCCTTCCCTTCTGCCTGAAGAAGCAGCTAGGCTGTGAAAGCTAGCGTTTATGTGTATGTGTGTGTGTGTGTATTTGTGTTTTATTTATTTGTGCTGCTATCACTACCTGAGCTCCTTCACCTGCTAAGTTATCTTCATCTACTTTCTTATATATATTTTTCCTGCTAGGAATATATTTACCGCTTTCATTACTCCTTCTTCCGCCTGAAATGTGCCACTCATCCAATTTTCTCGTTTAAAATCGCAAACACTATTTCACAACAACAGTTTCTTATAATGGTTATAACCATTTTCGGCATTTCTTAGTTACCTTGCGATTGTTTCCATTCCCGTTTTTCCACATTTCTGTTCATGGTTCCTACTTTCCCAATCATATTTCAGCACCTTTCTGTTGGTTTTGATTCCACTATTCCTTCATCAGATAACTCTCAACCTCAAACTCGTAATCTGCTACCACATAACCAATCCTATTTAGACCCTTTTTGCACACCATACCACTACCTAACCCTTGGATACTACTTTGTTGACAACTAAAGGTGGCCAGAGGATCAACAACAAACTTTAAAAACTTTTTGTATTTCCTGAAAATGGATGACTTACACAAAGGACAGGCTCATCGACAGATGCAAATAAAATCACACACAAACACACATACAAGGTTTCACAACCCTTGGTCGCTTCTTCAGGAAAAGAGGAAGGAAGAAGAGGAGAAAGGGAAGGATACAGGTTTTAAGGAAGTGGAAAAGGAGTCATTCCAATCCCAAGACTGGAAGGACTTACCTTAGGGGAAAAAAAAGAAGGTAAACAAATACACACACACTCACACATATCCAAACGCAAACACACCTAGACAGACATTTGTAAAAAGCAAAGAAGTTGGACAGAGATACCACTTGAGGCAGAGGCTCTGTCCACAGAACCGAGGCAAAGAATCTAAAGATGGTGGGCGGGAATTTGAATTTAGCGGAGGTTGAGACCAGGTGGGCAACGGGAGGAGAGAATAAAATAAGGTGATGGGCAAGTTCCCATCTCCGGAGTTCTGAAAGGTTGGTGTCGGTGGGAAGTATCCAGATAACCCGGACGGTGTAACGCTGCCCCAAAATGTGCTGGCCGTGCACCAAGACATGTTTAGCCACAGAGTGATCTTCATTACCAACAAACACTATCTGCCTGTGGCTGTTCATGTGAATGGACAGTTTGTTGCTGGTCATTCCCACATAGAACATTTCACAGTGCAGACAGGTCAGTTGGTAAATCACGTGGGTGCTATCGCAAGTGGCTCTGCCCTTGATCGTGTACACTTTCCAGGTTACAGGACTGGAGTAAGTGGTGGTGGAAGGGTGCATAGGGCAGGTTTTACAACGGGGCGGTTACATGGGTAGGTGCCAGAGGGTAGGGAAGGTGGTTTGGGGATTTCATAGGGATGGACTAGGAGGTTAGGTGGGCGGCGGAAAGACACTCTCGGTGGAGTGGAAGGATGTCATGAAGGATGGATCTCATTTCGGGGCAGGGTTTAAGGAAGTCGTATCCTTGCTGGAGAGCCACATTCAGAGTCCGCTCCAGTCTCGGAAAGTATCTGGTGACAAAAGGGGCACTTCTGAGAAAGGTTCTGAATTTGGGGGGATGAGGAAGTGGCTCTAGCAATTTGCTTCTGTACCAGATCAGGAGGATAGCTGCGGGATGTGAAAGCTGTTTTTAGGTTATTGGTGTACTGGTTTAAGGATTTGGGACTGGAGCAGACTCGTTTGCCACGAAGACCTAAGCTGTAGGGATTGGAATGTTTGATGGCGAATGGATGGCAGCTGTCATAATGGAGGTACTGTTGTTTATTGGTTGGTTTGAGGTGGACGGATGTGTGAAGTTGGCCGTCAGCCAGATGGAGGTCGACATCAAGGAAAGTGGCATGGGATTTGGAATAGGACCAAGTGAATTTGATGGGACCAAAGGAGTTGAGGTTGAAGAGGAAATTCTGGAGTTCTTCTTCACTGGGGCATTTCGGGGCAGGGTTTAAGGAAGTCGTATCCTTGCTGGAGAGCCACATTCAGAGTCCGCTCCAGTCTCGGAAAGTATCTGGTGACAAAAGGGGCACTTCTGAGAAAGGTTCTGAATTTGGGGGGATGAGGAAGTGGCTCTAGCAATTTGCTTCTGTACCAGATCAGGAGGATAGCTGCGGGATGTGAAAGCTGTTTTTAGGTTATTGGTGTACTGGTTTAAGGATTTGGGACTGGAGCAGACTCGTTTGCCACGAAGACCTAAGCTGTAGGGATTGGAATGTTTGATGGCGAATGGATGGCAGCTGTCATAATGGAGGTACTGTTGTTTATTGGTTGGTTTGAGGTGGACGGATGTGTGAAGTTGGCCGTCAGCCAGATGGAGGTCGACATCAAGGAAAGTGGCATGGGATTTGGAATAGGACCAAGTGAATTTGATGGGACCAAAGGAGTTGAGGTTGAAGAGGAAATTCTGGAGTTCTTCTTCACTGTGAGTCCAGATGATAAAGATGTCATCAATGAATCTATACTAAACTTTGGGTTGACAGGCTTGGGTATCCAGGAAGGCTTCCTGTAAGGGGCCCATAAATAAGTTTGCATACAAGGGGGCCATCCTGGCTCTCAAGGCTGTTCCCTTTAGTTGTTGGTATGTTTGGCCCTCAAAAGTGAAGAATTTGTGGGTTAGGATGAAGCTGGCTAGGGTATTGAGGAAAGAGGTTTTAAGTAGGGAAGTGGGTGGTTGGCGCGAAAGGAAATACTCCATCACAGGGAGGCCCTGGGCATGTGGGATATTTATGTATAAGGAAGTGGCATCTATGGTTACAAGGATGGTTTCTGGAGGTAACAGGCTGGGTAAGGATTTCAGGCGATCGAAGAAGTGGTTGGTGTCATTGATGAAGGACGGGAAACTGCACATGGGTGATTGTAGGTATTGGTATACGTAGGCAGAGATTCGTTCTTTAGGGGCTTGGTAACTGGCCATAATTGGGCGACCAGGATGATTGGGTTTGTGGATCTTGGGAAGTAGGTAGAAGGTAGGGGTGCGGGGTGTCCGTGGGGTAATGAGGTTAATGGAGTCAAGTGAAAGGTTTTGTAGGGGGTGTAAGGTTTTGAGGATTCTTAGAAGCTCTGCCTGGATATCAGGGATAGGATTGTCTTGACAAACTTTGTAGGTAGTGTTGTCTGAAAGCTGATGCAGTCCCTCAGCCACATACTCCCGCCGATTAAGTACCACAGTTGTGGATCCCTTGTCGGCTGGGAGAATGACGATGGAATGGTCAGCCTTCAGATCACGGATGGCACGGGATCCAGCTGTGATGATGTTGGGAGTAGGATTAAGATTTTTCATGAAAGACTGAGAGGCAAGGTTGGAAGTAAGGAATTCATGGAAGATTTGAAGAGGTTGATTTTGAGGAAGAGCGGGTGGGTCTTGCTGTGACGGACAGAAATATTCCAGGCAAGGTTCTATTTGAGTGATGTCTTGGGGGGTTGGATCATTAGGAGTAGGATTATTTTTCTTCATGGCAAAGTGATATCTCCAGCAAAGACTACGAGTATAGGATAGTAAATCTTTGACAAGGGCTGTTTTGTTGAATTGGGAGTTGGGCTAACGGTGAGGCCTTTGGATAGGACAGAGGTTTCAGATTGGGAGAGAGGTTTGGATGAGAGGTTGACTACTGAATTGGGATGTTGTGGTTCCGGATTGTGTGGAGTAGGATTTGAAGGTTCGAAGGGGGGGGGGGGGTGGAGCTGGAAGTGTGAGAATGAGTAGATGGGAGAGACTGGGTTTCTGTGCAATAAGAGGAGCTTGTGGTTTATTGGAGAGGTTGTTGAGGGAGAGTGTGTTGTCTTTCCGGAGGTGGGTGACAAGGAATTGGGATAGTTTTTTGAGGTGGAGGGTGGCATGCTGTTCCAATTTGCGGTTAGCCTGTAATTGGATGTTCTGGACAGTGGGTGTGAATGCGGGAGTGGAAAGGTAGAGGATTTTGATTAGGGATAGGAGTTGACAGGTGTGTTCATTGGCGGAGTTGATGTATAGGTTAAGGATTAGGCAGGTGAGGGCTGTGGATTGTTCTGTTTGGAATTGGTGTAAGGCTTGATGAAAGGATGGGTTACAGCCGGAGATGGGAACTTTCAGTGTGAGGCCCTTGGGGGTAATGCCAAATGTTAGACATGCCTGAGTGAACAAAATATGGGACCGTAATTTGGCTAGGGCAAAAGCATGCTTGCGGAGGGAAAGTAGGCATTACTTGATAGGGTCATAGTAGGGTAACATAATGATGGAATGGAAAAGTGAGAACTATATATTGACTAACAGACTATGAAATGAAAAATAAACAATACGTATATAAATAAAATAAACAGGTGGATAGATAGCAAAAGGAAATCAGCTAAGAAAATAGAAATCTATAAGGTTGTTCAAGAGAGTTGTTGAAGTTAAACCTGGTAGAAACTGTGGTCAACTACAGTTGGTTAACAATGTAATGCACAATGGTTTGGTGGTTGACGTCCAAAACAGGTTATAGGGTGGAGAAAATATGGAAAAGATTGAGCAAACAGTGTGAAAATGAAAGGAAAGCGTATTATAAGGACTGGCTGACAAAGGGGATAAGAGTATCATGTAGAACCAAGCGGGAGTTGTATCAAAATGTTAGAAGCAGTCAGAATGAAGATGCAGTAGCTCATTACAAACAGTACTGCAAGGTTCTGAAAAAAGTCATTAAGAATGCAAAAAGAATGTGGTTCGCAAAAAGAATAGCAAACTCTCGGGATAAAATTAAAACTATCTGGTCAGTAGTGAAGGAAGCGTCTGGTCAGCAGCAGCAGGTAGAAGATATAATGTCAGTGCTTAGTAGGAATGTTTCTGTTACTGACAAGTTAGATATATGTGCAATATTCAATAATCACTTTCTGAATATAGTAGGGGAACTAAACAAAACTCTAGTTTCTACAGGTAATCATATAACGTTTTTAGAAAATGCCTTTCCGAGGCTGTTACCTGTAATGGTCCTTCATGATACTTACATAGGTGAGATTGAGTCAATAATTAAATCACTGAAGACTAAGGACTCTTGTGGATATGATGGGGTATCTAGCAGAATTCTAAAGTACTGTTCTCCATATGTTAGCCCAGTACTAAGCCATATTTGTAATTTTTCCTTTCAGAATGGTCAGTTTCCTAACAGATTAAAGTACTCAGTAGTGAAACCGCTTTATAAAAAAGGAGAAAGGGATAATGTAGACAACTATAGACCTATTTCTATGCCATCGGTTTTTTCTAAAGTTATTGAAAAGGCTGTATATTCAAGATTAATTGATCATTTCAGTTCACACAATTTATTGTCAAACGTACAGTTTGGTTTTAGAAGTGGTTTAACGACTGAAAACGCTATATTTTCGTTTCTCTCTGAGGCACTTGATGGGTTAAATAAGAGGCTATGGACATTAGGTGTCTTCTTTGATTTAACAAAAGCGTTTGATTGTGTTGATCACAAAATATTGTTGCAGAAGTTGGAACATTATGGAATACGGGGAGTAGCCCACAATTGGTTCACCTCTTACTTTAATAATAGACAACAGAAGGTAATTCTCCGCAGTGTAGAAAATGGCTATGACGTGCAATCCCAATGGGGCACAATTACGTATGGGGTGCCCCAGGGGTCTGTTTTGGGACCATTGCTGTTTCTTATTTACATAAATGATATACCTTTGAGTATAACAGGTGATTGTAAAATAATTTTTGTTTGCTGATGATACCAGCTTGGTAGTGAAGGATGTTGCTCGTAATATTGACACAGTATCAAATAATGCAGTTCAAGAGATAAGTTCATGGCTAGTAGAAAACAAGTTGATGTTAAATCACAGTAAAACTCAGTTTTTACAGTTTCTAACACACAATTTGATGAAAGCTGACATTCGGATTACACATAATGGGCATGTGATAAGTGAGACTGAACAGTTCAAATTTCTAGGTGTTCATATAGACAGTTGGCTGTCATGGAGAGCCCATGTTCAGGATCTTGTTCCAAAACTAAATTCTGCTATATTTACCATTAGAACAATATCTGAGATAAGTGATTTTTCAACACGAAAAGTAGTCTATTACGCTTACTTTCACTCACTTATGACATACGGCATTGTTTTTTGGGTTAACTCGCCTGATGCAAAAAGGATATTTCTGGCTCAAAAACGAGCGGTTCGAGCAATATCTGGTGTAAGTTCGCGAACGTCATGTCGACCCCTTTTCAGTAGTCTGGGAGTTTTGACTCTGGCGTCACAATACGTTTTTTCTTTGATGTCGTTTGTTGTTAATAATATCAGCTTATTCCAACGGGTTAGTAGCTTTCACTCGGTGAATACTAGACAGAAGTCTAATCTACATTTGCATCACACCACCTTAACACTTGTGCAGAAAGGGGTACAGTATTCTGCGGCATCCATTTTCAATGGCTGCCACAAGAACTAAAGAATCTTAGCACTAATCCACACGCTTTCAAATCTAAATTGAAGAGTTACCTCATGGCTCACTCCTTTTATTCTGTCGAGGAGCTCCTAGAAAAGTTAAACAATTAAGCTAATTTATTTTTTATTTATTGATTCTTTTCACTTTGTCTTAAGATTGTCGTGTGCAAAGGACAACTTAAAATTTTTCTATTACCATTCTTGTGTAACAATTAATGTATTGACTTGTTCCATGACCATGGAGTGTCACTCCTCAATTGGGTCCTATGGAACAGAAAAAACAATAAATAAATAAATAAATTATGTAGTGGCAGATTACGACTATGAGGTAGATAATAATCTTACGATGGAATAATAGGGTTAAGACGCATAGAAAATTGCTGAAAAATGATTGGGGATGTCGGAAGAATGAACAGAAATGTGGAAAAACGGGACTCGGAAATAATCGCGAAGTTGTTAGGAAAAGCAGACAATGGTGATAATAGGTTATTGTAAACTGAAGTTGTGAAATAGTATTACCACAGTAAAATGAGAAATATGGATGAAGGGTAGATATTATAGAGGAGATGCAGTGATGAAAGCAGTAAATAATAAGCATACAATAAAAGGACGTTAGTTGTACTTTTAGGTTTCAATGCAGAAGTCAATACTGTTTGTTGTAAGTCACTAATTTGGCCAGGAGAAAAATGAACTGTGAACTAAGATGAGAGCAAATATAGGGTGAAAATATTATGTAAAAACAGCCCTCACCCGCCTAATCCTTAACCTAGACATCAACTCCACCAATGAACACACCTGTCAACTCCAATCCCTAATCAAAATCCTCTACCTTTCCACTCCCGCATCCACACCCACAGTCCAGAACATCCTCTTACAGGCTAACCGCAAATTGGAACAGTATGAAACCATCCACCTCAAAAAACTATCCCAACTCCTTGTCACCCACCTCTGGAAAGGCAATACACTCTCCCTCAACACATTCTCCCTCTTTGTCACCAGATACTTTCCGGGACTGGAGCGGACTCTGAATGTGGCTCTCCAGCAAAGATACGACTTCCTTAAATCCTGCCCCGAAATGAGATCCATCCTTAATGACATCCTTCCCACTCCACCAAGAGTGTCTTTCCGACGCCCACCTAACCTTCATAACCTCCTAATCCATCCCTATGAAATCCCCAAACCACCTTCCCCTATCCTCTGGCTCCTACCCTTGCAACCACCTCCATTGTAAAACCTGCCCTATGCACCTTGCCACCATCAATTACTCCAGTCCAGTAACCCAGAAAGTGTACACGATCAAGGGCAGAGCCACTTGCGATAGCACCCACGTGATTGCCTGCACTGTGAAGAGTTCTATGTGGGATGACCAGCAACAAACTGTCCATTCACATGAACGGTCACAGGGCAGACAGTGTTTGTTGGTAATGAAGATCACCATGTGGCTAAACATGCCTTGGTGCACGGCCAGCACATCTTGGCGCAGTGTTACACCATCCGGATTATCTGGATACTTCCCACCGACACCAGCCTTTCAGAACTCCGGAGATGGGAACTTGCCCTTCAGCTTATTCTCTCCTCCCGTTGCCCACCTGGTCTCAACCTCTGCTAAATTCAAATTCCCACGCACCATCTTTAGCATCTTGCCTCGGTTCTGTGGACAGAGCCTCTGCCTCAAGTGGTATCTCTGTCCAACTTCTTTGCTTTTTACAAATGTCTGTCTAGGTGTGTTTGCATTTGGATATATGTGAGTGTGTGTGTATTTGTTTACCTTCCTTTTTTTCCCCTAAGGTAAGTCCTTCCACTCCTGGGAATGGAATGACCCCTTTTCCACTTCCTTAAAACCCATATCCTTCCCTTTCTCCTCTCCTTTCTTCCTCCTTTCCTGAAGAAGCGACCAACGGTCGCGAAAGCTTGTATGTGTGTTTGTGTGTGATTTTATTTGTCTCTGTCGATGAGCCTGTCCTTTGGGTAACTCATCCGTTTTCTACCTATTGCTTTCTAAAAGGTATTCACACACTCTTGTTGTATAAGTTGTATATATAAGTGGTCATTTGTTCATATTCGTTCTGGGTTGAGAAATTTACACAGTTTTGTATTACAGATGGCGATGAACGAACACCATCTGAAGAGAACGTCTGTGCACTGCCATGCCACACCACGTCACGCAGAGTAGGTCGCGATCGCGTAGCACACTGGCTGGCTGATGGGGCAGGGCCTACTGCCTCACAGCAGCCTGCCAGAGATCTACGTCCATTCCAGGGTATAGTCATTTGTAATCAGTACAGGCAAAGAAAATAAACTTTGGACTACCATGGCAAGACAGGTGATAGTATTTTAACAGAAAAATATAATGAAAATGTAGGAGAGATATTCGAATGTTCTAATGTTTTTAGAGCTTAGGGGACTTAACTACGGGGTCATCAGTCCCTAAACTTACAAACTACTTATGAACTAGCTTATACTAAATACGGCACAAACATCCATGCCCGAGGGGGGATTCAAAACCCTGACTGCAGTGGCCGTGCATACCGTGACTGGCATGCCGCAGACCGCTCAGTCACTGTGGCCGGCAGGAGAGATATTAAAATGATACAGTAGTTCGAAGAGGTAAAAGTTCAAAAAGAAGTGTGTTTGTCAAAGCTAAATTCAAATATCATATAATTTTGGCTGTTTGTTAAAATACGGCCAGAAAGAATATTACCTGTTGGGTGCATAGATATTACCCCAATAGTAGAGTTGTAATCATATCACCATAATTTTTTATTATTTAGATTATTATTTTGATCTGAAATGTTTACAAAAACTTAAAAGCAGTCAACAATCCAAAGATTGGTTTGAACACCACAGTGCTTTACTAGGCATGGTCCTGTTTGGAGGTGGTATACCGTTGCCTTCCTCTGACCTTCAAGCTAACTTACCCAGCCAGTTATAGGGGGACCTACAGTTTAACGTGGGTTCCGAAACACGGTGCTACTCGGTATTTTTCACATGAGCAATCCTGCCAGAGGTGAAAGAAGTGGAAAGCGACAGATAAAAATCCTAGGACCTGGCTTAGATCGAACCCGTGACCTTTGGATTCGTAGTCTGGCACTCTACCACTGTGCAACCGAGGCGCACTACTATAAAACTACAAATCTATAGCGAGCCGTAAAACATGTCAGTGCAATTTTTTTGCAAACATTTTTGTTTCACTTTTGGGATAAACAGCAGTCTAGACAGTCCAGAGTGCAATGATTTTTATTTGTATCAACTAGTTTTGGTCCTTTTTTGGATCATCTTCATGATTGCAACTCTGAAATGTTTCATAGTTACATTTAGAGGACCTTCAAGCAACATACATTAGTGTCAATGTTAACCCAAGTTAATAAAGAGAAATACAATAAAATGATGTTATACTCACTGATGTCATGGAGCTCTGTAGGTGCTTGGGAGCCTTCCAGAGCATCACTGCTGGCTGGAGCAAGGTTTACTTCTCTTAAATAGCCAAGGGTCTGCCCCTTTTCCAGCTCCACCCATTTTTGGTAGCCAATGAAAAGACTACATACATACATTTAGCCAAAAAATATAGGATTATAATTAACTGTACATTTCTTTGTCATTATCTGAAATAAAATTATTGTGGTCATCTTTCTAATATGTAAAATAAACATTAAATCACTTAAATACTGACGTAAATTGTACCAGGTTCTTATCAATATTTTCAGAGATATTCTATAAGTGGTTTTGCAGTGTAGTATGCAAACTTCCTGGCATTAAAAGATTAACTATAAAACTTATTTAAGGTACATAGAAACAATGCGAGATAGCTTACTTCATATACCAAAACTATTATATTCTTTTCTCATTGAAATGTGTGGAAATCTGTTGTTTTCTTGATAATATTGTCACACTACAAACTGCAGGTGGTCCAGAATTAGAAGATTGATTGTTAACAGAGCACAACACTTTGTCAGCTTCGTCACCCTCGATTTGCCAATAACTTGTATGCATGTCGATAGTTGAGAAGTATGTAGCTCCTTTCAAGCAGTCTAAGGTGTCGTCAATGCACGACATTGGGTAGACATCTTACTTTGTGATTTTGTTCAGCCTCCAATAGTCGACACAGAAATGTCATGTATCATTCTTCTTCTTCACAAGGACCGCCAGAGGCAACCAGGGACTTTCTGAAGATTGAATGCTCTCATCATGCAACATCTTCTCCACTTCCTCCTGAATTATCCCTCTTTCAGCTGGTGACTCTCTGTATGAATGCTGGCTAATTGTGCATGACCCCCAGTATTGATACGGTGTTTTATTGTGGGCCATGTCATTTGGCCTGGACCAGAATGCACCTGAAAATTGGTGTAGTATGGTTAACAGCTGCTGATGTCGTTCCAGGGTTAGACCAGGCCCTATATGTAATTCCATAGTAGTTTGCTCTAGTGCATTGTCAGCAGTAACAGAAGGTCATGAAACTTCATCGATGATCTTGATCTCACCATCCTGAACTGGTTCAGCTGTTCCAATACACATTCCTTTAGGAATGAGTTGCTATTGCTCGTGAAAGTTCTCCTCGACCACCTGTAATGCTTATGGTAACCGCTGGTGGGTAGATTTCCTTCATTACACTGATTATCTTTTAGCGATCGACAAGCACTTCACAGTTTAGCTGGTCATCTTGGCTGCTGACTGGAACTCTTCTCATTGTTAACAGCGGGATCTCAACAGCAAATAATCTCCCAGGGGAGTTTGTGTTACGTGTACTCGATGGAACGGCTTCCTTAATTTCTAGCTCAGATCTTCCACAGTCAATGACAGGCTGAAGGAAGTCCAATCTGAGGGTGGCGTTATGACTGCATTCTGTTAAAATGACAAATTCAAATGGCTGCATCCAGTTGATGATAATTATCCTTGCGACACACATCCTGTCAGCTGGACATATTTTCTATTTGTGTCATTCAGCACAGTTGCTCTTGTATCACAGAACATTATCTTCTTTAGTTTGCGGTGGTAGTCATTCGACAATACAGAGGAGCAAGTTCGTGAAGCGACTAGTGCCTGGACAGGTTGGCCGTCAATGATGTCAATGAGATTTCCCGACATCTTAGCACCTGTCGTTTATGGAGGGTTTTCATCTGCAGCAGTCTCACATCCATAGATGACTGCCTCATATAGTTTTCCTGAACACAGTGGCTGAGTGAACAATTGGTATCTCTATAAGGTGACAGCAAATGGCGGCGGCTGCGTGTTGAAAAGCGACCACATCCAGGATACGGTGATGGACTTCAACCCACAGGTCGACAGTAATCACCTGCAGTTGACTGCCATTGAAATGACTGCTCCAATGGTTGGTGTCTTACGGCACAGTAATTGTCAAATACTCCTCTTCTCTCCCTACAGTATTTACGACATGTACAGGAAGCCCACTGGGAAAACATAATGGCGTGTTGCACTCTGTCCTCCTGCAAGGTATCATAGTTGCCTGAGGCTTTGGTTGTGGCAGCATCAGTCAGTTCCTAGGCTGCCGTTTGGCAGCTGCAGCGTAAGTCATAGTAGGGTGAGGCCATTCTTCAAGTCGGGTACGACTGGCGAGGCTGACAAGGCACTAATGTTTGAAATACCTCTTCCTCAGTAGTGCGTTCTCCCTCATGACATACAGGACCGTCATCCATGGCCATAATCTGGTGCTCGCTTGCTCCAACTGTTGTAATTCTTCTCTCACAATTTGTTTTATGAGAGAAGCAAAATCATGCTCATCTTTCACAATGGCCGTAGGGACTACATTTAGGAGCCTGTCATACTTCTTTTGTCCAACTCTCTTCTGTTGCATCTCTTCAATTTTCTGACACCATTGGATAAACTCTTGTGTTGTTGAAATGTCTTTTAACAGAAGAGCTTGATACATGACTTCTGCAATGCCCGTCATCAGGTGTGGATTTTCATTGGGCTTAGTCATATCTGGGTTAACTACGTGACATAGGGCCAAAACACTCTGTATATACGACTGTGTTGACTCACCATGTCATTGGGCTCTGTTCTTCAATTGATCTTCTGATAAACAGTCTTGTTACTGGTGCTCTCCAAACATAATCTTGTGTCTGGAATTTTTTCCCAGCTATTGAGCTTGTCCTCATTATTTTCAAACCACTGCTGGGCCATCCCATCCAGGTAAAAATATACGTTTGCCAAGCACATAATGTGGTCTCATCTATTATCCTTTACGACTCGGTCGAATTGTTTCAGCCACTTGTTTGGGTCCTGTCCAGCGTCTCCTGAGAATGCTGATGGGTGTCTGATATGCAGCTGGCTGACCACTGTTTTTGTATCCATTGGTCTTTTGATTACACGGACCTTCGGGTGGAGGTATTCAGTATAACCTTTGTATTCTGGTTCTTGTCCGTGTAGGCGACAGCTCTTATACTGCCTAATTGGAGCCACGATGATGCAGAATCTACCCGATACCTCCACCAGAAAGTGACATATTGCAAACTGCACGTGGTCTGGAATTTGAAGTCTGGTCGTTAACAGAGCACAACACTTTACACTTAGAACATGTTTATTGCTAACACAAGCATACACTCAGTATAGACTGCCTCCTGCTTGGAGTGCTCCACTATTTGTACATATAAATAATGTTCTGGGCCTTTCAAGTACATCAAACATAAGAAACATGTAGCACATTATAGAAATAGTAAATACCAACAAATAAACTTTTTTCTGCCAGTGGCAGGATTTGAACTTAGGACCTTAATCTATTGTACAATTCTTTAGGTTGTAAATTTTGTTTAAAAAACATACTATATGATAATACTGTAAAACATTAGGAATGACATGTCAAAAATATAATGAGTTACAGTTCAAATGGGGTCATGGAATGACAGTGATGTATAAATGAAACACATAACAGTTAGTTAATAGTAAAAATATAAAATTAAGATATTTGACTGAAGTTAAGAGTAAACAGAACCATCTTAACACATTTATGATGGTCCCCGAGTCTAAGTCGGGCTGCATGGTACTGCCAAGTGGCCTGAGCCTGAGTTACACTTGGGCGGCTGTGATTTTTATTAGGGATGGGTCGAAGCCCAATTTCACCAAATCTAATCCGAATACTGAATCTTAAATAGAACATGTGTCGAATTCCGAATCCGAATCGAATCTTCCGAATCTCGAACCCAAATAAGCTGTCAACTCAAGTACATGTATTTAAAAAGAATTACTACTCTATCACAACCAGTGATGAAGATAAAGCCTTCTGGGGTGAAATGACAATATTAACAGTAAAATTTAACAAATTAAAATTTCATTTAGATTTTTATTTTAAATCTTACAGATTTTTTAATACTCCCTCCCTTTAAAAGAAATTTGTATGAAACATTTCAATATATATGTTGTTTAGATGGTAAAAAGATGACAAGAAACTTTCTTCCCTCTATTACAAAATGTTTCATTTTGATGAAATAAAAAAGAATTGCAGAATGAAGTCTTAGAAAGGAAAGGATTAAGTTTCTCCCCCCCCCCCCCCCCCCCAAAGTGTAGGCTCAAAAATAAAACCTGAAAAGATGATTAGATATTTTGGAAGTTAAAAAATAGATTCTTAAAAAATAGGATATGTAAATGTTAAATAATTTTATAGTGATGTATCAGACATTTCATGGGTGATGGACAGGACATTCAGACACAGAGAAATCTGAGTTAATTTGATGTGTGTGTGTACTTGTTATTGCCATGAAGACATTTCAGAACTGTGAAAAGTACTTTACGTGCAGATTGCACATTCTGGAGAGTTAAGCAAGGGTATTTAGTAGTTTTATTTATTCTTTCAAACATTTAAGATCACATAACTTATCTGCACAGAATTTTTATTCGTAGAAGATTTAAAAATCAGTACTATAAGTCAGTTGCCGTGCTTCATTTCTAACTATTCCCGTTCAGCATAAGAATAAGACAAACGTAAACATTAACATGATGTGTATATTCTTCCGATTTTGCCATTGTCTTTCAGGTTAGAAATGATCATCAGAATAAAATACGAGAAATCAGAGCTCGAACGGAGAGATTCAGGTATTCTTTCTTCCTGCGCGCTATTCGAGAATGGAATGGCAGATAAATAGTGTAATGGTGGTTCGATGAACCCTATGCCAGGCACTTAAATGTGATTTGCAGAGTAACCCATGTAGATGTAGATGTTAGGCAGATGGAATTTAAATGTGGTAACAGCTAACACAGAAGATTAAATAGCATAATGTTTATATTTGTATTATTCTTATGGTGAATAGAATATAGGATTTAATCATGATTCATAGGAACAATCCCTTGCCCCTAATAGAGAAACACATAAGTTGTAGCACGAAGGCAGTGGGTGTTGCGTCAGGCATATGGACACAACACATGCTTTCCAGTCGGCTTTACATAGTAGTTTTTAGATAAGACTTCAAATGTATGGCTACTGTATGAAACTAAATGCAGAAATGTAAAACGATTTATTAGACTTTTAATACCAATTTTACGAAATGTTTATAATAGCAATTAGATGCTGGTACAGTAATTCATTACAGTTCACATATCCCAGCACTTCACAAAATTGATGAAACAATACGTGAAATCAGAATGAGGCAACTCATGCACATGCAAGAATCCTAAAGCCTTATGTATTGTTGGTATTTACGTGGATAAATTTATTTTTGTTGTTACTTATATCTGAAAGGCTTTTTTTATGGGCGCAAAAGTTTTAGCCACTATTTATGTTTGCGCCTGCTAAGCAAGCCTGTGTAGCACTGCTTATATTAGACGAGAAAAATTACTTGTGGTGGCTCCTAGTGCCATTTATCAGAACTATTCAAAGTGAGGATGTTTTGTTTTATGACATCGCGTCTTTCAGTGGATTTATGAAAAATAAAGTAAATAATGGAAACGAAAGTGAACTGTTATGCAAAGTAAACTAGAACATTCGTAACTGAAGATTTCCATATAACACTTACGATTAGGTAATTGCTAGTATTCGGCCATTATGCGCCGAATCTCAAATCCGAAGCCAGTGTGCTAGATTCGGCAAATGATGGATTCAGCTGAACCACTTGGACACAACCCTAATTTTTATGAAGCGAGAACGTTTGCTTTGTTTGAAGTGGAAAGATACAAGGGATGTGTTGATGCTTTCAAAGTGTCACAAGACCACAATGTTGGAATTGCTGGTTCGTGTTAAACAGGGGCTCATCAACAAGATAAAACCAGTTGCAGTGTTAGACTACAACACTTACGAAACAGGAGTGGATCCTTCTGATCAAATGGTGGCTTACTATCCATTTGGTAGGAAGCAGTTTAAATGGTGGGAAAAATAGTTTTTCCACATGTTTGTAATGTGTCTCACAAAGGCGTATGTGTTATACAAGGACTCAAGAAGTGTTGAAGACAGAAAAAAAAAAGTAGTCTGAAGATATTTCTTCTTCACGTTGGAGAGTCTCTTGTCAAAAGAGCACACAAGGAAACTGAGTCTGTGGCTAATTTAACAAATGACAGACTCAAAACAAGACATTTTGTGCTGAAGATACCAGCAACGGAGGTAAAAGCAAACCCCATGTGGGTTTGTGAAGTTTGTTCAGATAGAAGCAAAGCAGAGACTGGGAAGTCAGGAAGGAATTTCCTGGTGGTGTCAGGAGTGTAATGTCACTTTATGTATGCCAGGATATTTTAGGGATTATCACAGAAAAGTAAAGTATGTGTATTAAATTGAATGTAAGACTTTTTTTAAAATGTGAAAATACAAAGCAATTATTTTTTTCATAAAAAATGTGTTTCCTTCTTTCTCCTGTCAAAACCTACTTACATAAAAAGAGGATACATTGAGATGCAAAAATATAAAAATTTCTTAGCTGTAGCATTACAGCTTAAACAGTTACTGTTTTCTAAAAATCATAAAAAATGCTCAGTTAGTTGGGCACCCGGGACAGCATTGGGCTCAGGTGTGATGCCGTAGGTGGTCACTTTTGTTTGAAAACATGTTTTATTATAACATTGTGAAAGATTAAAATTGATATGTTGAAACATAGAAACTTACAATTTAAATGGTGTTCAAGAATGATAGTAATATATAAATGAAGTTCATAGTTGTCAATTAACAGTAAAAAAAAAAAAAAATAAAAAAAAAAAAATAAAAATAAAAATAAAAAATTAAGGCATACAATGGGTCTAAGAATAAAATTTAAATGGCTGTACATTACATTTGTGCATGATGTACATGGCTGTCAATTGTAAGATTTGTGAAACGGTATAAAGTGGGTATAATATCACTGTAAGGATACGCCATATATTTCCATAGATAAGACAACCTTCAGATGACAAGGAAATGTGTAGTTAATTATAATCCTATATTTTTTGGATAAATTTTTGTATGTAGTCTTTTCATTGCCTACTAACAATGGGTGGAGCTCGCAAAGGAATGGAACCTTTGCTATTTAAGAGCAGTAAACCTTGCTCCAGCCAGCAGTGACACTCTGGAAGGCTCTCAAGCACCTGTCCACCTCGATGACATCAAATGGCATAACATCATTTTATTTTATTTTATTTCTCTTAACTCAGGTTAAAATTGGCACTAATGTATGTTGCTTGATGGTCCTCTAAATGTAACTATGATACATTTCAGAGTTGCAATTCTGAAGATGGTCCAAAAAAGAACCAAAACCAGTAGATAAAATAAAAATCATTGCACTCTAGACTGTTTTTTTATATATAAATTCACTGCATATGTATGTGAGAAATAGAGTCACATAACTCTGTGTAGTATACACTGCTATTCCATCTCATTGCAAGGTTTCAAAAGATAAATGTTTGCTTCTTTATGTATGTCAAATCAATAATGTAATGTATTTTTACTTCAATTGTATGTGTTCCTGCATCAGCCCAGTAGACACAGCTATTGTGGACATCAACCTCAAGGGCAACAGCATAGGTTAAATTCTTCTGTGATAATATCTCCCAGTTGTTAGTACCGATGTAATGCCAATATATTCTGTTACGATCTGAAGCAATAATAGTCTCAGGGATTTCTCTGAAACACACACAAAACACTACCTTAAAACTGAAGTTAAAAAAAAGTTTTCAGATTAAAAGTGTTTCGCAAGGCATGTTCACATATAGTTCAGAATAATTTTTATTATTTCTTAAAGTACTATATGATAAATTTAATAAGACGAAGCAACAATAATAAATGAGACCTCCTAAATCAATGTGTGACTTCACCACCTCATAATTGTCATTATTCTCGAACTACTGTTTGATTACACAGTTCTTTTCAATATGATATTTCGTAATTATGTATAGTTCATAAAATACAGGAGTGCACAGGTATATTTTATATGATAAAAAGTTGAACTGGTCCATAATAATGAATATTTTAACAGAATTTTATCACTGAGACAAACAACTGACATTTTCTTATAATGCTTTAACAATATATGTCTCATTCTACATTTAGTGCCTTAGTCACACTGTTCATGGTGGTATACTCTTTGCCACTTTATGTTTGTTTAGTCCTTGGAATTGGCAGGAACCATATGTAACACATAATTATGACAATAAATGAAAAATTATGCACTAACCCCTTTCTCTCCCCCCTTTCTCAAGCACATCTAAACTTCATCACAATACTACTATACTGACTTCACATCTTTACATGAAAGAAATATTGTGGGAATTAATGGTACAGCAAAAGAAGCATTTGCTAAATGTATTTTCAATCACTTTATTCTCAAATGAATTGTAATTGTGGCACCTAAGGAGCCTATAGATGAACTATGGTTAAGCATTTATGATACGTGTTGGGCCACGGTGGCTGGCCAGAGATGATGGTCTTCTTTGCATTAGTTATGTCACAGTGATTATGTGGATGTGTGCATACTCTTTTTCTGATATAGGATGTGACAGAAAATTCAAATTGTGTAAATGTGATTCTGTGTTCTACATGCCCATCAGTGATGCAGTGACTATCCTTATGGAAAGTTGCTACCTATCCTCAAATTACTGAGATACTGAACAAATGCTCATTGTTTACTAATGGGAAAGCAGTCAAGTTCCTTGTTATGAGATAATTTTCTTAATCAATTATGACATTTCAGCAATTAAAAACAATCTGAACATCTTATAGATTATAATAAACTTTCTGCAACATGGCTATAACAACGTTCTTTGTGTGTGTTTTCTATGTATCTACGAGCCTGTGTCTTGGGTAAGTTATTCAATTTCTGTTTTACGAGTATTATAGAGGAAAAATTCCTAGCAGGAAAAATATATATAAAAAGTAGATGCAGATTACTTACCAGGCAAAGGAGCACAGGTAGTGACAGTAACATAAATAACACACATACACACACACACACACACACACACACACACACATAAACGCTAGCTTTCACAGCCTAGCTGCTTCTTCAGGCAGAAGGGAAGGAGAGGGAAAAGGAAATGATGAGCGTTTTAAGGGAGTGGGTAAGGAGCCATTCCAATCCCGGCAGAGGAAAGACTTATCTTGGGTGGGAAAAAAGGAGAATATGCTGAAGGGCAAGTTCCCATCTCCGGAGTTCTTAAGGATTGGTGTCGGTGGGAAGTATCCAGATAACCTGGACGGTGTAACACTGTGCCAAGATGTGCTGGCCGTGCACCAAGGCATGTTCAACCACAGGGTGATCCTCGTTACCAACACACACTGTCTGCCTGTGAATGGACAGTTTGTTGCTGGTCATTCCCACATAGAATGCATTACAGTGCAGGCATGTCAGTTGGTAAATCACGTGGGTAATATCGCAAGTGGCTCTGCCATTGATCATGTACACCATCCGGGTAACGGGACTAGAGTAAGTGGTGGTGGAAGGGTGCATAGGACAGGTTTACAACGGGGGTAGTTACAAGGGTAGGAGCCAGAAGGTAGGGAAGGTGGTTTGGGGATTTTATAGGGATGGACTAGGAGGTTATGGATGTTAGGTGGCTGAGGAAAGACAATCTCGGTGGAGTGGGAAGGTTGTCATGAAGGATGGATCTCATTTTGGGGCAGGATTTAAGGAAGTCGTATCCCTGCTGGACAGCCACATTCAGAGTCCGCTCCAGTTCCGGAAAGTATACAGTGAGAGGGGCACTTCTGGGGTTCTTCTGTTGAAGGTTCTGAATTTGGGGGGATGAGGAAGTGGCTCTGGCAACTTGCTTCTGTACCAGATCAGGAGGATAGTTGCGGGATGCAAAAGCTGTTATTAGGTTATTGGTGTACTGGTTCAGAGATTCGGGACTGGAGCAGACTCGTATGTCACAAAGACCTAAGATGTAGGGAATGGAACGTTTGATGTGGAATGGATGGCAGCTGTCATAATGGAGGTACTGTTGTTTATTGGTAGGTTTGATGTGGACGGGTGTGTGAAGTTGGCCATTGGACAGATGGAGGTCGACATCGAGGAAAGTGGCATGGGATTTGGAATAGGACCAGGTGAATTTGATGAGACCAAAGGAGTTGAGGTTAAAGAGGAAATTCTGTTCTTCTTCACTGTGAGTTCAGATAATGAAGATGTCATCAATGAATCTATACCAAACTTTGGGTTGACAGGCTTGGGTATCCAGGAAGGCTCCCACTAAGCCTCCCATAAATAAGTTTGCATATGAGGGGGGCTATCCTGGTACCCATGGATGTTTCCTTTAGTTGTTGGTATGTCAGGCCACCCACTTACCTACCTAAAACCTGTTTTGTTAACACCCTATCCAGCTTCATACTAACCCACAACTTCTTCACTTCTGAGGGCCAACAACTAAAGGGAACAGCCATGAGGACCAGGATGGCCCAATCACATGCAAACTTAATTATGGGTTGGTAGAGGAAGCCTTCCTGGATACCCAAGTCTGTCAACCCAAAGTTTGGTATAGATTAATTGATGATATCTTCATGGTCTGGCTCACAATGAAGAAGAACTCCAGAATTTCCTCTTCAACCTCAACTACTTTGGTCTCATCAAATTCACCTGGTTTTATTCCAAATCCCATGCCACTTTCCTCAATGTCGACCTCCATCTGTCCAACAGCCAAATTCACACATCCGTCCCGAATCTCTGAACCAGTACACCAATAACCTAATAACAGCTTTTACATCCTGCAGCTATCCTCCTGATCTTGTACAGAAGCAAATTGCCAGAGCCACTTCCTCATCGCCTCAAATTCAGAACCTTCAACAGAAGAACCACATAAGTGCCTCTCTTGTCACCAGATACTTTCCGGGTCTGGAGCGGACTCTGAATGTGGCTGTCCAGCAGGGATATGACTTCCTTAAATCCTGCCCCGAAATGAGATCTATCCTTCATGACATCCTTCCCACTCCACCGAGAATGTCTTTCCGCCGCCCACCTAACCTCCGTAACCTCCTAGTCCATCTCTATGAAATCCCCAAACCACCTTCCCTACCTTCTGGCTCCTACCCTTGTAATCGCTTTCTACAGTATGTATGCCTAGGTGTGTTTGCGTTTGTGTAGTGTTGATGTGTGTGTATTTGTTTACCCCCCTTTTTTTTTTCTTTTTTTTTTTTTCCCCAATGTAAGTTTTTCCTCTCCTGGGATTAGAATGGCTCCTTATCCACTCCCCCTCAGGGGCTCAGCATTAATTTGCTGGGTACGGGCTTGGCGACCCCGGGGTCCTGAGCTGTGGGCTGTGTCGCGCCAACAGTCCGCTCTGTGCGTGCTTCAACAACCATCGTTCGGCGCGACAGTGGAACATTGTACGTTTCAGAGCCCGGGGATATTGGCTTTATCGCCCGGGTCGTGAGGACGGTACAAACCTCTATAAAAAAAACCTCAATCTCAAGTTGTGCTACGTGCCAAGGAGATGTGTGGCTGTTGAGGTTGAACAGCCGCTAGCGAGCAACCTCTGAGGAACCTGCCACATCTCAGTTGTATAAGGCTTACCCAGGCAAGCAGGGCTCTGTCTGGGTTGACACTTATTTCCCTAGCTGCTCGTGGGAACACCATGAAAAGAACACGAAACGTTGGCGGACATACAACCGCCGTCTCTAAGTGTGGTCGAGGCGATTACAACGCTGCAAGCTATGACCCCCAAACGTTTCCTTCCTTGTCCACACCATGGGAGGAACTTAGGGCGAAAATTCAGGGTGAGGCTTATGCCCTGAAATATCTGGTCTGCACTCGAAATGATGGGGAATCTTTTATGACGACGAAGCCGATGTTCTTCGTCAAACATTTAGAGGATAAATATGGAGAGGTGGAGGGTCTGTCGAAGATGAGATATGGGTCGGTTCTGATAACAATGTCATCCCCAGCGCAGTCACGGGCTTTGCTAGCCTGCGACAAGCTGGGTGATGTTTCCGTTTCTATTATGCCACATAAGACCTTAAACATGGTCCAGGGTATCATTTTCCACAGGGATCTGCTGCTGCAATCAGATGACGAATTGAGAGCTAACTTGGAGCGGCGTGGTGTGCATTTCATCCGCCGTATCTATATGGGTCCGAAGGACAAGAGGGTTACCACCGGTGCCTTCATCTTGGCTTTCGAGGGCGATTCATTGCCTGAGAAAGTCAAGGTGATGGTCTACCGGATCGACGTAAAGCCCTATGTTCCTCCCCCTATGCGCTGCTTCTAGTGCTGGAGGTTTGGGCACATGTCCTCCTGATGTGATGCCAACTCAACATGTCAGGAGTGCGGGCGTGCATCCCACCCGGACGCCCCTTGTACCCCACCTCCAGTTTGTGTCAATTGTAATCAGCAGCATCCTCCTTGTCCTCCCAACTGCTCTGTACTCCACATGGAGCATAAGATCATGGAGTACAAGACCCTGGACCGGCTGACATATGCAGAGGCCAGGCGCAAGTATGCAAAACTCCACCCAGTGACCATGACGACCCCATACTCAACAGTAGCTTCATTGTCGATCCCCACACTCGCTAAACCACAGAGTGTACCACCAATGCCAGCGGGCCCCCAGGCCCGATCCACTCCACCTCCCCCCTTGACAGTTGGGGGCCCAACCCCTTCGGTTGCTCCCACACTATTCACATTGGGAGCAACAGATAAACCATGACATGGGACGTCGGTCCCCACCCCACAGCCGGAGAAACAACAGCCCTCTCCGGCTCCTCTCGCCCGAAGGGGTCCCACGGGACTCTCCCTTCTGAGGCTTCTCCTCGTGGGAAAGTGGATCCCAGCAAATGGCTGAATGATCCGCCGGCTGCTGATCGAAGGGCCTCCTGCTCTTTGTCAGCTCCTGCCACCCCGTCTGAGAAGCCCCCACGGCCCTCAACACCGAAGGGCCAGCGAGAGGGCAAGAAAAGAGAAAAGAAGAAAAGAGATACTTTGGTGGCTTCCAAGCCACCCACATCCGCATCCTCTACCTCAGAGGATGAGGTCGAGATCCTCGCTTCCGCTGAGGATCTCGCACTTCTTGATTCACCCGACCATAGGAGATCTGCACAACCAGAATCACCTGATTCTATAGTCATAGATTCTGTTGAGCCTGACCATCAGGCAGCAGACGCTCCTATGGAATGATCTTCTTCTTTTCTTTCCTTTTATGGGCTTAGTGCGTGGAGAACGAATTATTCTCCAGTGGAACTTCTTTAACCACCTGGCTGAGCTGCGACAATTACTGTACCGCTCCCCTGCACTTTGTATCGCCCTACAGGAAACATGGTTTCCAGCACAGTGGACCCCTGCCCTTCGTGGGTATCGGGGCTATTACCGTAACAGGCCCATATACGATAGGGTGTCTGGTGGCGTCTGTCTGTACGTCCTGGACACTGGACCCAGTGCCCCGGTGCCGCTCAACACCACTCTTGAGGCAGTGGCTGTTGGAATCCGGGCAACACAGGAAATAACTGTCTGCAGCTTGTACCTTGCTCCGGATGAGGCCGTGTCTCTCAACAACCTTACTGCTCTGGTCTCCCAACTTCCCCCACCATTCCTCCTATTGGGGGACTTCAACGCCCACAACCCTCTGTGGGGTGGACTCCAGACCACAGGCCACGGTAGCGATGTTGAGACATTATTGGCGCACCAAGACCTTTGCCTCCTGAATACAGGTGCCCCCACGCATTTTAGCATGGCACAGGGCACATATTCAGCGATCGACCTCTCCGTCTGCAGCCCCAGCCTTAGACCACACCTTGGTTGGCGTGTGCATGAGGACCTGTGTGGCAGCGACCACTTTCCAATCTTTGTGTAGCTCCTGCAGTACCAAGCTGCAGACAGCTTACCCCGTTGGTGTCTCCTTAGGGCTGATTGGACTGTGTATGCTTCAACAGCTGTCATTGCTACACCACTGCCAGATGACATTGACAATGCAGTCCAGCAGGTGACTGATAGTATTGTCATGGCCGCTGAGGCGGCAGTTCCACAAACCACTGGTTCCACTAGGCGTAGGTCCGTGCCTTGGTGGACACCGGAGATTGCTGAGGCCACGCGGGAACATCGGCGAGCGCTTCAGCGCCATCGACGCCACCCTTCCATGGAGAATTTGGTCGCCTTTAAACGGCTCTGTGCGCGCGCTCGACGACTCATACAGCAGAGCAAGCAGGATTCCTGGGAGCCGTATGTAGCCAGTATCGGCTCCCGCACCTCCCTGACTCAGGTATGGACGCAAGTCCGACGCGTCTTTGGATACCGACCGCCGACAGGAATCCTATCCCTCACCATCCAGGGTGTGCTCTGCACGCTCCCGACAGCTATCGCCGAGCATATGGCAGAGCACTACGCACGATGCTCTGCAACTGTCTTTTACAGTGCCGACTTCCGCTCCCTCAAAGAGCGGAAACAGTTGTCCTTCCGCACTCGTCGTCGGGACATATACATCGACCCGTTTAGCGAGTGGGAGTTACGAACTGCCCTTGCTGCGTGTCCTGATACAACCCCAGGACCAGATAGGATTCACGGCCAATTCCTCCTACACCTTTTACCAGAGTTTCAATGCCGCATTCTCGCCCTGTTTAACCATCTATGGGCAGAGGGCACTTTCCCGTCGCAGTGGCGGGAAAGCACTATCATCCCGGTGCTGAAACTGTCTGATCAGCCTCACCAACGTTCTCTGCAAGCTCTTCGAACGTATGGTGAGTCGGCGGCTTATGTGGATCCTTGAAGAGCGTGGACTCCTTGCTCCACAACAGGGGGGCTTTCACCAGGGCCGTTCTACCATTGACAACCTCGTGTCACTCGAGTCGGCCATTCGCATGGCGTTTTCTAGGAGTGAGCATTTGGTAGCTGTATTTTTCGACCTACGAAAGGCGTATGACACCACCTGGCGCCACCATATTTTGACGACTCTACATGACTGGGGCTTACGTGGCGCCCTTCCTATTTTTATTCGCAATTTCCTCTCCCACTGCTCGTTTCGGGTGAGGGTTGGGGCATCTTTTAGCTCCCCCCGTATTCAAGAGAACGGTGTCCCACAGGGCTTCGTCCTCAGTGTCCCATTGTTTTTAGTGGCAATTAATGGTCTTACTGCGGCTATGGGGTCATCGGTCAGTTGCTCCCTGTACGCCGATGACTTCTGCTTGTATTTCAGCTCCGTTAGCATCAGTGTAGCTGAACGGCAGCTGCAGGGTGCCATCTGAAAGGCCCACTCATGGGCCTCTACTCACGGCTTTCAGTTCTCCGCCCGAAAAACACGCGTGATGCACTTCTGTCACCGTCGGGTAGTTCACCCTGACCCAGAGCTCTACTTGGGTGGTGAACTACTTCAGGTCGAGGAAACACATCGCTTCCTGGGCATGGTCTTCGATGCCCGGCTGACTTGGGTGCCACACCTACGTCAGCTGCGACAGAAGTGTTGGCGGCATTTAAATGTTCCTCGATGCCTCAGCCATACTAGTTGGGGAGCAGCACGTTCCACCCTTCTTCAGCTCTACAAATCGCTTATTCTGTCGCGGCTTGATTACGGGAGCTTGGTGTACGACTCAGCAGCCCCTTCTGCCTTGCGGGTCCTAGACCCCGTTCACCACACAGGTGTGCGGCTCACAACAGGGGTCTTTCGCACCAGTCCCGTAACGAGTCTTCTAGCTGAAGCTGGTGTTCCCCCTCTGCAGTATCACTGGCAACGGTTGTTGGTGAGTTACATTGCCCGGGTTCATGCTTCACCCCGTCATCCGAATCACAGGCTTCTCTTCCCGCTTTCTGCACTCCCTTCCCCGCGACATCGGCCCAGGTCGGGTCTCTCAATTGCGGTCCGTGTCCGTTCCCTTCTCTCCTCACTTGGTTCCTTACCGCTTCCTCCACCTTACCATTACTCCCCTCGTAACCCCCCCCCCCCCGGACAATTACTCGCCTGGAGCTTCGGTTGGACTTGTACCAGGATTCGAAGGTCTCTATCTCACCACTGGTTCTCCGTCACCGGTTCTATGCACTGCTTGACACATTTCACGGAGCACACATTCTTTACACGGACGGTTCTTTGGTCGATGGCCATGCTGGATATGCCTTAATCTATGGTGACCACATCGAACAGCGGTCATTGCCTTGTGGAAGCAGCATCTTCACTGCGGAACTGGTCGGTATTTTGAGAGCTCTTGAACACCTCAGAGCTCGCCCCAGGGGGTCGTTCGTCATTTGCAGCGACTCCCTGAGTGGGTTACAGGCCCTCGACCAGTTTCTACCAAAACACACAGTGGTGCGAGCCATTCAAGATGGTGTCTTTGCCCTTGGCAAGTCAGGCCGTTCTGTCACCTTTGTCTGGACTCCAGGCCACATAGGTATACCGGACAATGAACACGTCGATCAGCTGGCCAAGCAGGCCACTACTTCACGGTCCCTGGATATTGGCCTTCCAGATCCGGACCTCCAAACCCAGTTGGTCCGCAAGGTCCTTCAGGTTTGGAATTCTGAATGGGCAGACTCGACCGAACCCAATTAGCTCCGTGTTGTCAAGCCCTCTACCGCTTTGAGGAAGACCTCCCTGAGGGGTTCTCGCAGGGAGTCGGTTGTCCTTTGCCGTCTCCGTATAGGCCACACTTGGGTCACACATGGTCACCTTTTGCGTCGCGAGGACCCTCCTCAGTGTCAATGTGGTGCCCCTTTGACAGTCGCCCACATCTTAATTGAATGCCACAATTTAGCCGCAGCGCGACAATATTTTAATCTCCCTGACGCTTTGCAGCTTGCATTAGCTGACAACACCTCCACGGTTGAATCTGTTTTAAATTTTATGCGTGAGTGTGGACTTTACAAGTCAATTTAAAGTTTGTGTTTGTCATTCCTCTGTCCTACACCTGCTTAAGTCTGTTAGGTAGGTGGTTTTAATGTGTTCCAGAGTGGCTGGGTGTGTTCCTTATATCCCTGTGACCACCCAGCAATAACACTCTTGTACTGTTTCAGCTGTTTTATCCCTTCTTCGTTTTTAATCGTATCCTTTCTTCATATTAGTCTCACAGTTTTAAACTTTGACTTGTTAACGCATTTCTTTCGGATCACTTAACAAAATGTTTTATCTCTTTGACTGAATAAGGGACTGATAACCGTTGCTGTTTAGTCCCTTCCAAAACCCAACAACAACAACAGCAACCTTATCCACTCCCTTAAAACCCGCATCATTTCCTTTTCCCTCTCCTTCCCTTCTGCCTGAAGAAGCAACTGGGTTGCGAAAGCTTGCATTTGTGTGATTTTTATTTGTGCTACTATCACCACCTGTGCTCATTTGCCTGGTGAGTAATCTTCATATATACGTAAAAAATAGATGAAGTACACTTACCAGGCGAAGGGGCACAGGCAGTGATAGCAACAAATATACACACAGACACACACACACACACACACACACACACACACACACAAACGCAAGCTTTCGCAGCCTAGCTGCTTCGTCAGACAGAAGGGAAGGAGAGGGAAAAGGAATGATGAGGTTTTTAAGGGAGTGGGTAAGGAGTCATTCCAATCCCGGGACAGGAAAGACTTACCTTGGGGGGAAAAAAGGAGGGTAAACAAATACACACACACCCACACATTTACACAGACGCAAGTACACTGTACACAGACACAAGTACACCTAGGCAGACATACTGTCATATATATATATATATATATATATATATATATATATATATATATATAGGTGTGACAGCAGCACAAATAAATAAATGAATACACACACACACACACACAATCGCAAGCTTTCGCAACCCAGTTGCGTCTTCAGGCAGTAGGGAAGGAGAGGGAAAAGGAAATGATGAGGGTTTTAAGGAAGGGGGTAAGGAGCCATTCCAATCCCGGGAGAGGAAAGACTTACCTTGGGGGAAAAAAAGGAGGGTAAACAAATGCACACATGCCCACACATTCACACAGACACAAGTACACCTAGGCAGACATCAAGCAAAGAAGTTAAGTTAAGAAGTTAGACAGAGAAGTGGTATCTCTGTCTAACTTCTTAACTTAACTTCTTTGCTTGATGTCTGCCTAGGTGTACTTGTGTCTGTGTGAATGTGTGGGCATGTGTGCATTTGTTTACCCTCCTTTTTTTCCCCCAAGGTAAGTCTTTCCTCTCCCGGGATTGGAATGGCTCCTTACCCCCTTCCTTAAAACCCTCATCATTTCCTTTTCCCTCTCCTTCCCTACTGCCTGAAGACGCAACTGGGTTGCGAAAGCTTGCGATTGTGTGTGTGTGTGTGTGTGTATTCATTTATTTATTTGTGCTGCTGTCACACCTGTGCTCCTTCGCCTGGTGAGTAATCTTCGTCTATTTTTTATATTTGATTTTTCCTGCTAGGAATTTTTCGTCTTAATATTCGTATCATATATATATATATATATATATATATATATATATATATATATATATATAGAAGGAGACCTTCCAGGTGGGAAAATGGTATAAAATAAAGATTTTTGACTTACCTAAAGTACAGGCTCGTCGATAGGAACACCAAACACACACAAAAACACACAACCATTTGAGCTTTCACCAGCTTATTATTATTATTATTTCCGAACCCCATTTTTCCACATTTCCGTTCATTCTTCCGACATTCGTGTTCATTTTTCAGTAACTTTCATACGTTTTTAACCCTATTATTCCTTCCTCAGATTATTGTCTACCTCATAGTCGTAATCTGCCACTACTAATCAGTCATTATAATACGCTTTCCTTTGATTTTCTCCTCCCTGTAACTTGTTTTGGACGCCAATACAACCACCAAACTATTGTGCATTACGTTGTTAACCAACTGTAGTTGACCTCAGTTTCCACCAGGTTCAACTTCAACAACTCTCTTGAACAACTTTATAGATTTCTATTTTCTTTGCTGAATCCTTTCGCTATCTATCCACCTTCAAAAAGTTTTTCTTTCCTTTCTAAATACTTTGTAGTCATTTATTCAATGCATAGTTCTCACTTTTCCATTCCATACATTATGTTACCCTACCTGGACCCCATCAAAAAGGGTTTCTACAAATGTCTGCCTAAGTGTGTTTGGATGTGGATATGTGAGAGTGTATGTGTATTTGTTTACCTTCCTTTTTGTCCCCTAGGTAAGTCCTTCCACTCCTGGGATTGGAATGGCTCCTTTTCCACTTCCTTAAAACCCGTATCCTTCCCTTTCTCCTCTCCTTCCTCCCTCTTTTTCCCGAAGAAGCCACCACTGGTGGCGAAAGCTCGAATGGTTGTGTGTTTTTGTGTGTGTTCCTATCGACGAGCCTGTACTTTAGGTAAGTCAAAAATCTTTATTTGATACTATATATATATATATATATATATATATATATATATATATATATAGAGGGAAACTTTCCCCGTGGGATAAACAAAAATAAAAAATAGAAAAGAGATGACTTACCAAAAGGACCGGCTCATCGATAGAAACAAATAAACTCACACACATACACATGTCTAGGTGTGTTTGTGTTTCGATATGTCTGAGTGTGTGTGTATTTGTTTACCTTCCTTTTTCTCCCCTAGGGTAAGTCCTTCCACTCCTGGGATTGGAATGACTCCTTTTCCATTTCCTTAAAACCCATATCCTTCCTTTTTTCCTCCCCTTTTTTCCTCTTTTTCCTGAAGAAGCTGCCAGTGGTGGCGAAAGCTTTATGTGTGTTTGTGTGCGAGTTTATTTGTTTCTATCGACGAGCCGGTCCTTTTGGTAAGTCATCTCTTTTCTATTTTATATATATATTCACAAATGTCTGTCTAGGTGTGTTTGCGTTTCGATATGTCTGAGTGTGTGTGTATTTGTTTACCTTCCTTTCTTTCCCCTAAGGTAAGTCCTTCCACTCCTGGGATTGGAATGACTCCTTTTCCACTTCCTTAAAACCCATATCCTTCCCTTTTCCTCTCCTTTTTTCCTCTTTTTCCTGAAGAAGCTGCCAGTGGTGGCGAAAGCTTGTATGTGTGTTTGTGTGTGATTTTATTTGTTTCTCTCGACGAGCCGGTCCTTTTGGTAAGTCATCTCTTTTCTATTTTTATTTTTGTTTATATATATAACTTGTAACTTCTTTGCTTTCTACAGTGTGTCTGCCTAAGTGTACTTGCGTCTGTGTAAATGTGTGGGTGTGTGTGTTTTTGTTTACCCTCTTTTTTTCCCCCCAAGGTAAGTCTTTCCTCTCCCGGGATTGGAATGACTCCTTATCCACTCCCTTGAAACCCTCATCATTTCCTTTTCACTCTCCTTCCCTTCTGCCTGACGAAGCAGCTAGGCTGCAAAAGCTTGTATGTGTGTTTGTGTGTGATTTTATTTATTTTATTTGTTTCTATCGACGAGCCGGTCCTTTTGGTAAGTCATCTCTTTTCTATTTTTATTTTTGTTTATATATATATATAAAAATAAAAATAGAAAACAGATGACTTACCAAAAGGACCGGCTCGTCGATAGAAACAAATAAAATAAATAAAATCACACACAAACACACATACAAGCTTTCGCAGCCTAGCTGCTTCGTCAGGCAGAAGGGAAGGAGAGGGAAAAGGAAATGATGAGGGTTTCAAGGGAGTGGATAAGGAGTCATTCCAATCCCGGGAGAGGAAAGACTTACCTTGGGGGGAAAAAAAGAGGGTAAACAAAAACACACACACCCACACATTTACACAGACGCAAGTACACTTAGGCAGACACACTGTAGAACTGTAGAAAGCAAAGAAGTTACAAGTTAGACAGAGATGCCAATTGAGGCATATATATATATATATATATATATATATATATATATATATATACGTAAAAAATAGATGAAGTACACTTACCAGGCGAAGGGGCACAGGCAGTAATAGCAACAAATAAACACACAGACACACACACACACACACAAAAATGCTAGCTTTCGCAGCCTAGCTGCTTCATCAGGCAGAAGGGAAGGAGAGGGAAAAGGAAATGATGAGGGTTTTAAGGAAGGGGGTAAGGAGCCATTCCAATCCCGGGACAGGAAAGACTTACCTTGGGGGAAAAAATGGAAGGTAGATAAATGCACATACACCCACACATTTACACAGACACAAGTACACTTAGGCAGACATACTGTAGAAAGCTTTTTTTTGCTTTCTACAGTATGTCTGCCTAAGTGTACTTGTGTCTGTGTAAATGTGTGGGTGTATGTGCATTTATCTACCTTCCATTTTTTCCCCCAAGGTAAGTCTTTCCTGTCCCGGGATTGGAATGGCTCCTTACCCCCTTCCTTAAAACCCTCATCATTTCCTTTTCCCTCTCCTTCCCTTCTGCCTGATGAAGCAGCTAGGCTGCGAAAGCTAGCATTTTTGTGTGTGTGTGTGTGTGTGTGTGTGTGTCTGTGTGTTTATTTGTTGCTATTACTGCCTGTGCCCCTTCGCCTGGTAAGTGTACTTCATCTATTTTTTACGTATATTTTTCCTTTTAGGAATTTTTCCTCTATAATATATATATATATATAGAGGAAAAATTCCTAACAGGAAAAAAATATACGTAAAAAATAGATGAAGTACACTTACCAGGCGAAGGGGCACAGGCAGTAATAGCAACAAATAAACACACAGACACACACACACTCAAAAATGCTAGCTTTCGCAGCCTAGCTGCTTCATCAGGCAGAAGGGAAGGAGAGGGAAAAGGAAATGATGAGGGATTTAAGGAAGGGGGTAAGGAGCCATTCCAATCCCGGGACAGGAAAGACTTACCTTGGGGGAAAAAATGGAAGGTAAATAAATGCACATACACCCACACATTTACACAGACACAAGTACACTTAGGCAGACATACTGTAGAACTGTAGAAAGCAAAGAAGTTAGAAGTTCTAACTTAACAAACTGTCCATTCGCATGAACGGTCACAGGCAGACAGTGTTTGTTGGTAATGAGGATCACCCTGTGGCTAAACATGCCTTGGTGCACGGCCAGCACATCTTGGCACAGTGTTACACCGTCCGGGTTATCTGGATACTTCCCACCAACACCAATCTTTCAGAACTCCGGAGATGGGAACTTGCCCTTCAACACATTCTCTCTTCCCGTTGCCCGCCTGGTCTCAACCTCCGCTAAATTCTAATTCCCGCCCGCCATCTTTAACATCTTTGCCTCGGTTCTGTGGACAGAGCCTCTGCCTGAAGTGGCATCTCTGTCCAACTTCTTTGGTTTCTACAAATGTCTGCCTAAGTGTGTTTGGATGTGGATATGTGTGAGTGTGTGTGTATTTGTTTACCTTCCTTTTTGTCCCCTAAGGTAAGTCCTTCCACTCCTGGGATTGGAATGGCTCCTTTTCCACTTCCTTAAAACCCGTATCCTTCCCTTTCTCCTCTCCTTCCTCCCTCTTTTTCCCGAAGAAGCCACCACTGGTGGCGAAAGCTCGAATGGTTGTGTGTTTTTGTGTGTGTTTGGTGTTCCTGTCGACCAGCCTGTACTTTGGGTAAGTCAGAAATCTTTATTTTGTACTATATATATATATATATATATATATATATATATATATATATATATATATATATATATATTTATTTTCCTGCTAGAAATTTTTTGTCTATAATTCATGTGGACGTTCATTATAGAGGAGCAGAATCACTCCTTCTCTGAACAGTTCAGGCCAGTTACTTTTGATGGACTTGTGAAGACTATGGTGGGAAGGTTATGGAGTGTCTCACAGAACCCACTACTAATGATATCTCTGTGGTCAAGGAATTTGATGAGTATCACACCTCATGGATTGCAAAAGATGGTGAGTATTACATTGCCTGCTAAGGGCACAGCCTTGAATTTTTAGGTGTAGGTGATGACCCATACTTCGTATCTCTTGATGTTGTACTTCATTTTCCCAAAGCAGCATACTAAAATTTCAACCTGTTTGTTTGTTAAGGTGCTTTGTGCCTTTTCATTTGTACACCTACCATATCAATAAAACTGTTATTATCCTTTATTGAGAATCACTGTTTTTTAGAGTGACTAGCTCAACACAGGCAAGTTGCCAGTCTATAACAAATGTGTGGCGATATAGAGGGTGCTGCATTAGCCTTACAAAATGTAAATGTAATCAGATGTAACAATAGTTCCCCATCTCTCATTGATAAAATAAGAAGACTTATTTTATTTGAATATTTTATTAATTTATATTCAGTGCTGTTTTAACTATTTCATGTTAGTAGGAATAAAGCAAGTTCACAACATCACATTAGGCAATGCTCAATCTTTGGGGTAGATACAGTAATGCACATATCAAGAACCATGTAAATACTACAGAAATGAATTTGTTACCTAATACCAAAGGAAGAGTTACCTGTCTGGGCAGGGTAATGTGTCAGGTAAATAGCGCTTAGCACTGCCCCTGTGACAAACATCTCCTGGCACAAATTTGTAGCCCTTTGTGCGATTGTAGAAGTCTCCTGGCATGCATGTGCTTGGAACTTCATAAGGACTATCCAACCACTTATTGCGGATACAGTCAAGAGAAAATTTGTGCTCGATAAAGCCACCATCACTATAAAAAGAACAGGCGAGAAATGAATTAACGTTTATAAATATTTAATCCTTACTCAATAATGGAGGATAGATAACAACTCACCGTAGAGAGGCTCGTTGAGCTGCTGACAGACACGAAAATAGATAACCACATTCACACAATTTAAATTTTCGGTCATGACCTTCATCAGAAAAAGAAACACATACATTCATGCAATCACTCAGACAATTATACACACACAACCACCATGTCCACTCACTCCTGTGCCACAAGCATTCTGCCTCATTAATTTTTCTTTATCTATCCTGATAAGTATTTCATGCGAAAATCGTTACTGCTATATGACACCCTTTCCTGAAAACACACAAGAGTCTGCACCTGAATCTATATCTAGCACACCACCTTATGCTGTGTGGTGGAGGGCATTTATGACCTCGCCATTGTCTCCCCCCTTCACTGTTCCATTTGTGAATGTTGTTTGTTAACCTCTGTATTACTCTAATTTCTCAGATTGTTTAATTGTGTTCAAATTTCCTGGATTTTTCTACAAAGTACTCTCACTGAGTTTCAACAGCAAACCTCTCTCTAATCCATGACACTTCTTTTGTAACATCTACCAATGGAGTTAGTTGAGCATCTCAACAATGCTCTCATAGCAACTACACTGAAGAGCCAAAGAAACTCCTATGCAAACACTGAGATATGTAAATGCTCAGAAGATAGTGCTGTGGTCGGCAACATCTATTTAAGACAACAGGTGTCTGGTGCAGGCATTAGATCAGTTAATGCTGCTACAAAAGCAAATTATCAAAATTTAAGTGAGTTTGAACATGGTGTTATACTCGGCACATGAGAGATGGAACACAGCATCTCCAAGGTAGCAATGAGGAGGGGATTTTCCCATACAAACATTACATGAATGCACTGTGAATACCAGAAACCCAGAAAAAGTCTAATCTTTGACATAGCTGTGGCTGGAAGAAGATCCTGCTAGAACACGACCATCAATGACTGAAGAGGATTATTCAACATGACATAAGTGCAACCCTTCTGCAAACTTCTGCAGATTTCAATGCTGGGCCATAAACCAGTGTCAGTGCGTCAACTGTTAAATGAAATATCATCGATACGGGCTTTTGGAGCCAAATCTTGTACCCTTCCTGACTGCACAACACAAAGACTTACGTCTCCCTTGGGCCCATCAACACCAGCATTGGGCTGTTGATGACTGGAAGCATGTTGCCTGGTTTGTTGAGTCTTGTTTCCAACTGTTTTAAGTGAATGGACATGTACATGTATGGAGACAACCTCATAAATCCATGGATCCTACATGGCAGCAGTGGACTGTTCAAGATGTTGGACACTCTGTAATGGTGTGAGGAACGTGCAGTTGGAGTGATATGGAATCCCTAATACATCTAGATAGAACTCTGAAAAGTCACACACAAGTACATATCCAGACTGATCACCTGCTTCTATACATGTCCATTGTGCATTCTGATAAGTCCTGTCCAATTCCAGCAGGAGAGTGGAACACCCAGCATGTCCTGCTTACTTTCCGCATCTGAATCCCATAAAGCCTATCAGGCCAATTCCAGCAGGAGAGTGGAACACCCAGCATGTCCTGCTTACTTTCCGCATCTGAATCCCATAAAGCCTATCAGGGATGCACTAGAGAGATGGATTGGGACAAAAATGAGGAAAACATTGTTGTCTACTATTAGGCATGTTGCAGTTGTTTCAGTTCTGTAATCTGTTTGTACTGTGTTGTGGTAAAATAAATGAAAACCTGCAAACATTCTGTTTGTTGCTTTAATTTTGGACACCAGTGTATGTAGAAAATATTTTTATGGTCTCACAACAGGATTAAGAAACAGGTCAAATACAATAGTCAGATGGGGTTGAGTTGTTTGGTTGGCATAGGGGGATTATAACTGATAAGGTTATCAGTCCCCCTCACAACAGTCAGCACTACATAAAGTTCACTGCTTTCATATGGGATATGTTCAGGGTCAATTCAACATTGAGTAAAAAATGTATTCATTGCATAAAAGCGTGTATTCAGAATAATTGCTACAGCCCACACAAGATCACCCTGCAGACATTTATTTAACGATCTAGGGATCCTCACTGTAGCATCACAATATACATCTACATCTACATACATACTCCGCAATTCACAGTAAGGTGCGTGGCGGAGGGTACACTGTACCACTACTAGGCATTTCCTTTCCTATTCCGCTCCCAAATTAAACGAGGAAAAAAAATGCCTATATGCCTCCATACGAGCCCTAATTTCTCTTATGTTGTCTTTGTGATCTTTCTGCGAAATGTAAGTAGGCGGCAGCAAGATTGTACTACACTCAGCTTCAAATTCTGGCGCTCTAAATTTACTTAACAGAAATTCATGAATAGAACGTTGTCTTTCTTCCAGCGATCCACAATTGAGTTGCCGGAGCATTTCCGTGACATCCGCGCATTGGTTGAACCTACCGGTAACAAATCTAGCTGCTCGCCTCTGAACCGCCTCTATGTCTTTCTTTGAACTGATCTGCTGTGGGTCCCAAACACTTGAGCAATACTCAAGATGTGGTCGTACAAGCGTTTTATATGCAGTCTCCTCTACAGGTGAAGTACATCTTCCAAAAATTCTCCCAATAAACCGAAGTCGGCTGTCCGCCTTACTCACAACTGTCCTTACATGTTCGTTCCATTTCATATCGCACTGCAATGTTACGCCTAGAAATTTGAACGACATGACAGCATCAAGAAGCTCACTACTAATGCTGTATTCGAACATTATAGGATTGTTTTTCCAACTCATGCGCATCACCTTACATTTTTCTACATTGAGAGCTAGCTGCCATTCTTCGCACCAACTAGAAATTTTGTCTAAGTCATCCTGTATGCTATTACTGTCAGTTAAAGATGACACCCTCCCATACACCACAGCATCATCAGCAAACAGGCACAAATTACAACTTACTCTGTCCATCAGATCATTTATATAGATAGAAAATAATAGCGGTCCTATCACGCTCCCCTGGGGCACGCCTGACAATACACTCATCTCTGATGAACACTCGCCGTTGAGAACAACGTACTGCATTCTATTACTTAGGAAGTCTTCCAGCCAGTCACAAATCTGAAAACCTATTCCATAAGCTCGTATCTTTGTTAGCAGTCTGCAGAGTGGCACCGGGTCGAACGCCTTTTTGAAGTCGAGAAAAACACAATCCGCCTGTTGCCCTTCATCCGTGGCTCGCAAGATGTCATGTGAGATAAGGGCAAGCTGAGTTTCACATGAACGATGTTGTGGTGTCGCACAAGTATGAAGTGCGTGCCACGTACTTTCGCCACGCGCTGCCATGCAAGCGTGGCGCGGCGTTCTTACGACGTCAGCCACGAGTGCCCTCTGCTGCAACTCCGCTCGTGGCCAAGATTGCTGCATCGGCCGCTTGGGAATTAGATAGGCACCAGTTAAGACTTGGCTATCGAATAGGCACTAGGAATCATCAGTAGGCAGGCCTCTATCTAATCTATGTATCAGCATTCTGCAGTCAAGAACTATTTAAAAGTTAAGTATTACTAAGTCTCTATGAAATATATATCTCGATCTAATTTACTCTAGTGTTTCTAGTTTCTGCTGTCCCATTGGCTGGTCACCTCCATACCTGCACAAATGTGCATCCTTTATTCCTGTGTCGGTCTCTCTCTACTCGGCCACCGACACCAAAGACAACCGGCGAAAACGAGACACAAAAGTGGCGACGATGATGGGATACAAAAGTGGCGACGAGGAGCGATAGAAGAACCTTGGACCAGTCCGCTTGCAGCAGCCAGACAGCAGCAGTCGGAGCACACAGAAATTGCTCCCACCCACCCACCCTTATAATAAGATTTTTGGGGGAACATATTCTGTTATGTGTTTTGTTGACTTTTTTGTTGCAGTGTGTCATCTTTCACATTGCACTTGTGTTTTGTTCTAATTTTCTTGTATGCGCGGCGCCTAATCGGGTAGCATGGCTACTACCCCGAACCCAAAGTTAATGGAAATTATTCAGTTACAGATGGCGCAAATCACACAACTACTACAGGCGGTGTCCCAGTTGACGGCACAAGAAGCTCAAAACCAGCCGTTGCTTCCACCGTCCACATCTGCCGCCACACCGCTTCCTACGTTTCGCCAGTACAACAAACGTGAGGAAGAATGGAGTGATTACTTCACGTAGTTTCAAGAACTCGTTGCGGCTCATCAACTTACAGGTCAAACTGTAAAGCACCTTTTCTTATTGGTAGTGGTCCCCAAAACTTTCATATTACTGCAGAAACATTTCCCCCACGCATCTCCTCGTGATCTAGAATTCGATCAAATTGTAGATGAACTGAATGCTCATTATGATAGAAAAGTTCTCGTATCTGCGGCGCGTTACCGATTTTTCAGACTTAAAAAATTACCGCAGCAGTCACACCAGGAATGGATTACAGAGTTGAAGGGCTTAACCCGGAAATGTAACTTTACTAGCTCTTGTGGACTCTCTTATAGTGACGTTATGTTGAGAGATGTGGCCAGAACATTCAGGACCCCAGAATTTGGGCAGCAATTCTGAAACAGTCTGACCCCTCATTAGACAGTGTCCTGCAGCTTATTGAAGTGCATAATACCTTTGACTTAGCAGATGTAGAAATTCAAATCCAGTGTTAATTCAGTGCGCCGCAATGGACGCTTTCCTAGTAACAGTTCTCAGTCTAGCCCTAGTGGTTCTTATTTTTCTACCGGCCGTGCTGAACAGTTGGTGAACAGTATCCGGTGAAAAAGTGCGAGACAAAGATCGCCCCGTCATGTTAGACAAAGTAATTTGAATAACGGGCGCCAACGCTCATTTCCAAAAAATGTTCGTAAGTCTTGCCCCCAGTGTGAATCTCGCCACAAACGTGCGCATTGCCCTAGTTGCAACGCAACCTGTTATCAATGTGGCAAATCAGGACATGTGCAGATAGTGTGTAGGCAAAATAAAAATTCAAAGAATGGTGCCGTTAGGAACAGTGCTTCGCAGAGTGCGAGAACAATTCATTCTGTCATACACGCCGTGGATTTGGACAGTGTTTCACTTGATTCTCAAATGCAAGAAAGTTTTTCTGCGCCTACGGCAAAACTATGTAGTGAGGCACATCGCAAGTGCCGACGAGCGCGTAAAACTGTGCAACGGAAAAGTGTTCGGGACAAGCATATTGGCTATGTACAGTGTAATCCTGTAGTGAACCTAGTGCCTTCTGTAACTTCTCCTTGTATTAGTGCCCAGTACTGTGTAGCTAGTGACAGTAGACTTGATGTAGCTACTCTAAAGTTTAGTGGAGTACTTAGTGAATCTGTAGTAGCCTCGCATTGTGCGGACGCCGATCCGGAGGTAGTGCCATCTAGTGACAGTGTTGTTAATCCACTGTCTGCCAATTCTGCGCTGCTTACTTCACTATGCGGCCAGCGCATGCGCCAGTGCAGCAAACAAACTGTAGCAGACGTTGCCCACATTCGCGCACCTGTCGAGCGCCGCAAGCAAAAAGTTTTTGTGACTCTCTCCATCAAAAATAAGACTGTACAATTTCAGCTCGACACTGGTTCTGCTGTCACATTAATTAATAAAGACACTTATGAATTTCTGGGTGCACCAAAATTGTCGCCGTCTAAACAAGTGCTAACAGCTTATACAGGTCAAAATATTCCCGTACTAGGAACATGTAGCCTGCCTGCCTCTTTTCAAGGTGTAACAAAACCATTTGCTTTTGTAGTTCTTCAGGCCAAATCTACACAGAACATTTTTGGACTAGATGCATTTGACTTGTTTGGCTTATCACTTCAAAGAGATGTCCTTCAAATTTCGTCAGTAGTGCCTCAGGAGAAACTTAATGCATTATGTGAAAAATACAGTGACTTGTTTTCGCCAGAACTAGGTTGCACAAAATACTTCGTGGCACATGTAACTTTAAAAGAATCTGCTGTACCAAAATTTCGTAAAGCTAGACCAGTGCCTATTGCAATTTGTGATAAAGTTGCGAAAGAACTTAAACGTTGGCAAGACAGTGGTGTGATTTCTCCTGTTTCTGCGAGTCAGTGGGCCTCGCCTTTGGTAATTTTAACCAAGCCGTCAGGAAAACTTCATCTCTGTGCGGACTTCAAATCAACAGTGAACAGTCAAACAACTGTAGACACTTATCCCCTGCCCAGACCTGACCAACTGATGGACAAATTAGGACAGTCTCGCTACTTTTCTAAGATTGATTTAGCAGAGGCATATTTACAGATTCCGCTTGATGACGAGTAGAAACGTTTTTCGTCATTACTACTCACATGGGTCTTTTTCAATTTCAGCGCCTGCCCTTTGGCAGTTCTCCCGCCCCCGCTATTTTTCAGCATTTTTTGGAACAACTGATAGTTTCTGTCCCGTGCTGTTCGAACTATTTAGATGATATTGTGGTCTCAGGATGCACAGTTGAAGAACATTTATCAAATCTGGAGTGTCTTTTCAAAGTGTTGACTGCAGCAGGTCTACGTTGTAATAGAACAAAGTGTTCGTTTTTCCAGACTGAAATAGAGTACTTAGGCTATGTGATTAATGCCCAAGGAATCCATCCCTTACAGTCACATCTTCGAACAATCAAAGACTTGCCTCCTAAGAATGTGCATGAATTGCAAGCAGTAATGGAAAAGCTTAACTATTATTTCAGATTTATTCCCAATGCCTCTCAGATTGCAGCTCCACTGCACCGCTTACATAGGAAGAATGTTCCTTTTGTATGGTCTAAAGATTGTCAGGTTGCCTTTGACAAATTAAAGTCTGCACTACTCAGTGATGCATGTTATTCCCTTCGACCCACAGAAGCCTTTAGTGCTAGCAGTGGATGCCTTGTCGTACGGTCTGGGCTCAATAATCACATTGTATTGGTTCTCACGATTGACTTATTGCCTTTGCATCCAAGCTACTGCCGCCTACACAACAGAATTACAGTCAGATAGAAAAGGAGGCCTTAGCAATCATTTACGGCATTACAAAGTTTCATCATTATCTCTTCGGCAGAAAATTCTATCTGTTGACAGACCACAAGCCTCTCACGTTGTTGTTCTCATCCACAAAGCCAATTCCGCCACGAACAGAACAAAAGCTTCAGAGATGGTCCTTGATACTGTCTAATTATCAGTATGAGATTTTGTACCGTCCTACCACTAAACATGCCAACGCGGACACACTTTCTTGACTTCCGGTTGGGCAGGATGTGTCATGTGATTCTTCAGAAATGGCATGTTGTCAGATAGACTCCAGTGATGCTTCCGCTGTCGCAGACTTCCCTTTGAACTCTCATCGGGTTGCACAGAAAAGGTCAGCACTCCAGGCAGCAAGCTCTTCAAATTTTCCTGTCTACATATCGGTGCATGCCACGTGACGGCCCGTCTCCTGCCGAGCTGCTACACGGCTGCCGTCACCGCACTCTCCTTCACCTGCTGCAGCCTCCCACGCACCGAGTCGGTTCGTATGGTGCTTCGCGTTTTCAGGTTTCGACGACAGTGCTGTACAAGGTGTTTGCTGGAAACAAGAAGAGATGGTTACCGGGCACCATTCAGCGCGTGCTCGGTCGCAATATGTATGTTGTACGTTCTTCCAAAGGGTCGGAGCTGCGGTGCCACGCAAAGCAATTGCGCCTGCACAGGCCGCGCGATCCTGTCTCTGGTTTCTTGATTCCAGACACAGTTCACCACCAGGGAGCACAGCCACATCACTCGCCACCGGACCCAGCGTCCCCAGACTACGAGATCATCCCTATGGAGGTGGAAGCGCCTCCTATGCAGTCTGCCTCTCCGCCTCCGTCACCGAGAGGTACTCAGGGACTGTGCGTGTTCCCGCCGCCTGGACCACGCACCAAAGAAGAAGATGACCTGCTCCCCCTGGGCGGAGGTGTGCGCCCTTCCCCTCGTTTTGGTGGGTTTTCCGCGAGATCGCAAGGTGGATACTGGGGCACGGACGGCGTCTCGATCCCAGTCTCAGCTACGACGCCTGCAACACCAGTAACGCCCACGCCCAGGCCCTCCTCTCAGTGCCGTCTCCGTGGTCCTCAGCCATACGCCACGACGGCGCGGCGGTCTGGGGGGGAGGGGTGTGGTGTCGCACAAGTATGAACTGCGCACCACGTACTTTCGCCGCGCGCCGCCAAGCACGCACGGCGCGGCGTTCTTACGACGTCAGCCATGAGCGCCCTCTGCTGCAACTCCGCTCGTGGCCACGACTGCTGCATCGGCCACTTGGGAATCAGATAGGCACCAGTTAAGACTTGGCTATCGGATAGGCACTAGGAATCATCAGTAGGCAGGCCTCTATCTAATCTATGTATCAGCATTCTGCAGTCAAGAACTATGTAAAAGTTAAGTATTACTAAGTCTCTATGAAATATATATCTCGATCTAATTTACTCTAGTGTTTCTAGTTTCTGCCTTCCCATTGGCTGGTCACCTCCGTACCTGCACAAGCGTGCATCCTTTATTCCTGTGTCGATCTCTCTCTACTCAGCCACCGTACCAAAGACAACCAGCGAAAACGAGACACAAAAGATGTTTCCTAAACCCGTGCTGATTAATAGAAAGAAGATTTTCCGTTTCAAGGAAATTTACTATATTCAAACTGAGAATATGCTCTAAAATTCTATATGAAACTGATGTCAGTGATATTAGCCTGTAATTGTGTGGGTTAGTTCTCTTTCCTTTTGTTATAAACGGAAGTCACCTGCGCTTTTTCCAATCACTAGGAACTTTGAGCAGAATTAAAGATTCACGATAAATGCAAGTATAGTATATATTCACTTATGAAATTTGTTATTAACAATCCAACCAAAAAAAAAAAAAAAAAGTGTGACTACCAGCAAATTGGTCATGTGCAGCACCACAGCGCCATATCTCAGAGCCCTGAGTGGAGCAAATACCGTATTTGCTCGAATATAGGCCGCACCTTTTTTCCAAATTTTGGCGTACAAAATCATGGTGCGGTCTATAATCGAGATGAAATCATCCCCCCCCCCCTTTCCCCAACCGCTCATTTTCCCAAAGTCATTACTTTCAAAAATTACACGCTCGCTTTTATTTTGGTTTCAGAAACGTAATAAACTAGATAATCTTCAAAAATGCTACTGTAACAGTTTCACAGAACTGCATCAACGTTTTTGTACTGGTTTACGGAAATGACACGGGAATTCGTGGAATTTGATATTTCGATATAAATTGAATGGTGTCATTCTGTACCGTAGCCAACAAAAGCTGACGACTGTTTTCTAACACGTCCAGGGCCGGATGTAGGAGGGGGCAAAGGGGGCAGTTGCCCCGGGCGGCAGAATTTAGAGGGCGGCAAATTTTGACCAACTCTTTTTTTTTTTTTTTTTTTTTTTTTTTTTTTTTTTTTTTTTTTTTTTTTTTTTTTAACAGAATGTATCTTTCTGGTATAATTTAATAAAATTAACTGACACAGAATTATTAAAAGTAAAATGACTGCAATAAATACCGAAATCATTTAATAAAATTCAAATTCCTGGTTGCTGACTTCAGTGTTGCTCTGTCACATGTACTTCAGCTAATCAAACTTTAAAAATCTACTAGATATTAGCCAGAATGAAAGAGATGTTTGCGTTATTGTATAAGTAAATGCACAATGTTTATTAATTTGCATAGATTTCCTTTTTCAGATAAATGAATAGTCATATTTCATATCAAGGTAATATTTGCAGAACAGGTGAATTAGAATAAGTATTTCAGGTGCGCACACTTCTTATTGAAAGTCAAAAGCATTAACGATCTAGAGCCCTCTCTCAGTAGTGGTGGAATTGATAGACATCTACACAGGATACTCTGTAAATCACATTTAACTGTCTGCAGAGGGTTCATCGGACCACTTTTATACTATTTATCTCCCCGTCCATTCTCAAATAGCGCACGGAAAGAAAGAACATCTGAATCTCCCTGTCCGAACTCTGATTTCACGTATTTATTCAGATGATCTTTTCTACTTATGTAAGTCGGAGGCAACAATATATTTTCACATTCCGAGGAGAATGTTGACGATTGTAGTTTCGTAAGTAGCCCATGTCGCAGCGATAAACGCTTTTGTTCTAATGATTCCCATCCATGACGCTGTCTCCCCTGTATCACGACAATACGAAACAAGCTGCCCTTTTTTCGACTCTTTCTATGTCCTCCGACAAACCCACGCGATAAGTATTGCACACTTGGCAGCAAGACCAGATAAAACAGGAGGAATCTCACTGTATTATTGATGCTGTCTTTTTTCTAGCTAAGTGAGGAAGTCCTTTTAGAGGTACAAATGAAGATGGTGATTTTGGTGATCCACATAGCAGCAAATTTCTAAATACAATTTATCTCATATCATACTATAGTGTCCCCCTTCGTCTGCGTATTGAATGCCACAAGAAAGGCCAGATTAGCTAATTTTACAAAAATATACAAGATGAGTTCTGTGACTTGATTGCTGACAAAATAAAACAAGATATAATTAAAGATATTTTAGCTGCTAAATACTTTTCACTGATGTTTGACTGCACTCCAGATATCAGCCACAATGTGCAGATGACACAAGTAATTCAATGTGTCAAATCGAATGAATCAGAGGTTGTGGAAACTTTTACTCACTTTTTTACAGTTACAGACAAAACAGGAGAAGGCCTTAGTCAAGAGATACTGCAGGGGGCAGTCTCATGACAATGGGACAAACAGGGCTGGAAAGTACAAAGGGGTCCAGTCAAGAACACTTCAGAAGAATGAACTGGCCTATTTCGTACCATGTGCTGTTCATTCTTTACGTTTAGTAGGAGCAAATTCAGCAGACATTCAGCAAGACTAGGTGATCTGCAAGAGTAGATGCGGTTGAAGCTGTTTACAAGTATTTTCATAAAGTTTTGAAGGCCCTGGAATAAACTGAAGCTTATAAATTGCAACACCAAAAACAAAATCAGAGACAAGATCTATTTTAAAAAATATGAGAAAACTAAAATTCATTAATTTAACTTGTTTCTGTCATGTTAACCAGTTTCTGCGAAGTTAATACTTTACAATTGATAAAGCTGTTCGAAACATTTAAGGACTTTTGGGCTTTCTCAAAACTTCCCGGGATTCTTGTACCTCTGAAGCTATTTCTGAGGCCAAAGTACTAGCAGAAGATAATGAGCTATCAACGTTATTCTCCGAAAAAAGGATTCGAAGAAAGAAGAAAATGGCCTATGAGCTTTGTGAGGATGAAGTATCCAACATTCACAGAAAAAATAAGGAATTATTTACAGAGCTCAGTACCAAGTTTACCGCACTTGAGAAAATTGGTGCAAAAATTAGTTTTCTGTGTAGTGTGCAATTCGAGAAACAACCAAAACATCGTCACACACACACACACACACACACACACACACACACACACACACACACACACACACACATACTGAAAAAAATATATTTTCGCGACACACGCCTATGCTAAACAACACTTCAAACGCCCGGTAACGCGCCTTGGTTCAGTGTCCCCTCACTTGGGGCGCCCGGATCGACCAAGAAGATGTCCAACGAACCAACCAATTGGTAGCATATATTCACAGACTATATGACATCAACTGCGATTAGGCAAAGCTGAAAATGTATACCCAGCCGGGATTCGAACCCGGGTCTCCACTTTCTAGGCAGTTGCGCTGACCCCTACATCACTGGGGACACAGTGATCACCGCACCTGCAAGGACTACCTAAGCACGCCTCCCGTCAGATACAAATTCCCAGGTTCACCCTGCCCACAGTACTCAAACTCATAGTTATGAAACTAATTCCCGTAAGAGTAAGGTCTTCAAACTTGCCCACCCCTCCACACTAACTAATTGGTAGCAGCCTACACGCGTTCCGATCAACTGTATGTGGCTATCTGTGAAACTTTGGATGTGGTGGGCATCAGTACCTTTATAGGTCATTCCATTGTGACTGACGATTTGGTCATGAACAGAGTGTCAAGTCTACACAGACTATTTTGGCAGAAAAAAAGACTCATGTGCTTCAACAGGCAGCTTACTCTCCTGATATGTCCCCCTGCAACTTTTTTCTGTTCACCAATCTAGAGAAGGTGTTGAAAGGGATGGGATTTCATAAAAATTAGGACATTTTGGCAGCAACAACTGCTAGGCTAAACTCCATTCTGAAACAGGCGTTTTTGGCATACTTCCAACAATAATGGCATTGTTGCGAGAAGTATGAGGAGTCCCTAGGTATCTAATTTGAGGATAATTAAGTGTCCAAGCGACAGGTAAGCATTTTTTCTCTCTAACAGACCTCAAAATAAGTAGGAAACTCATTGAAAGATTGCTTAAAGATAATGTTGCTAATAATTAGTAACCTAAGATGATTTCATGGATAAACTTGCAGAACTTATTAGTCTTCATTTTGATGCTACTCCTTCCTGTGCCAGGTTATCCACCTCTGAATAATTACTGCAACTTCTACCTATCAGAATCTGCATACTTTATACTGACCGTATATGATTTATACTCCTCAAGCTTATCGCTTTGATGATTTCTTCCTGGTAGGGCATCTGTCTTACCAAGAAATTCCTTCTTTTACTCCAGTTTTCCACAATTTTTTTCTTCCAATTTGAATCAATGTTTCCTCATTAGTTTTCAATATACTTGTTTAGCACCACATTTTGTTAGAATTATCAACTGTTTTTCACATAATAAGTGCCAGTTTGAGGCCAAAGATTAGACATCTGCTATTACAATACATCCAAGAGGGGTGATTACTTGCAATACCGAAAAACAAAAGTGAGTCTGAACCCAGTTTATTTGCTGCAAGAAGACATTTCCATAACACATTGCCATCTGGATGGAAATCTGTTTAACTTTGCACCCATTGTGGTGTCACACAAGTATGAAGTGCGCGCCACGTACTTTCGCCGCGCGCCGCCATGGACGCACGGCGCGCCGTTCTTACAATGTCAGCCACGAACGCCCTCTGCTTCAACTCCGCTCGTGGCCACGACTGCTGATTCGGCCACTTGGGAATCAGATAGGCACCAGTTAAGACTTGGCTATCAGATAGGCACTAGGAATCATCAGTAGGCAGGCCTCTATCTAATCTATGTATCAGCATTCTGCAGTCAATAACTATGTAAAAGTTAAGTATTACTAAGTCTCTATGAAATATATATCTCGATCTAATTTACTCTAGTGTTTCTAGTTTCTGCCTTCCCATTGGCTGGTCACCTACGTACCTGCACAAGCGTGCATCCTTTAGTCCTGTGTCGGTCTCTCTCCACTCGGCTACCGACACCTAAGACAACCGGCGGAAGCAAGACACCAAACCCATTGTAATATATTTAGCCAGGAGGGTTCCGTTTGTTTAAATAACTGAAGTATTCTATACCATAATTGGTCGTAGTATTGTAGCATAATATTTCATGTTTATATTACATAAGCATTTTATAGCGCTTCTGTCAAGTAATTTTAATCTTCATATGCATTACTTGAGTCTTCTAACAAATTAAATTAATTAATTATTGAAAGTCGTAACAATGTAAACATATATTAAGACTGCACTAATTGTTGTTTACTTACGATCTTTTGTATTATTTCATTTTGATATGGAAATATGTTTATTACATCTGTCATAGTTTTGTGTATATTTGCATAAAGGAAGATTCATTCATGTTTATTGAGCAAATTGTTAAATATTTAAATGTTGTACTTCCGTGTTCTAGAAGGTTCTAGAAATACTAGCGTGTGTATATATATGCGCAAATTGGCGCGAACGTGGGCAGTATGAGTTATGAGTATGAAACAGTTGTCAGTATGAGAATGAAGTAGTAGTCTGGAATAGTATGAAGTTACTAATGGAGTAGTTAGCACTGTTGTCAGTCAGTCTTGAAATGGATAAATAAATATACGTTTAAAGTGAAACGTGTCATATTTGTAGTTTCCACAAGACTCCTAAGAACCCGACGTCATAACATAATTTTGTAATGTGTTAATGGCAGGCGAGCTACAAGATCTTCGAGACCACTGAACATCTGCAACAGGTGATGTATAAAAATGTGACGTTAATGTTATATCCAGTAAAAAAAACAAATGCGCCACACCATCATACCTTATTTGTAATGCAAGGACCAGTTTAAGGTCATCAGAGACCCCAAAAATAAAGAACATCTCAATGATGTTATAACTTGCATTTTATATACTATTTTATGGGTTTTGGTTAGGTAATAGGACTGTACTGAAATAAAAAGAAATATCTCCAAATTAATTAAAATTAAAGATCCCATGCAAAGGATCAAAGTAAAAGAAAGAATTTAAAGTGTCATTATTTGGAAGATTTATACACTCAAATATTTTGAAACAACATTATTTGATATGTTGTTTAATTTCAGTACATTTGAAGTAGTGAATAATAACTTAAACAGACCCAAACTTTAAAACCTGATATAGCATCTCAGATGAATTTATTAATATTCACATAATAAACAGAGATGTACAAATAATGTAAATTTTTATACAGGCAAATCAAAATTACTATTATTATTGATGCATCCATTAAATGAGTGTCTAATTATATTGTCACGTTCCTGTCGTGGCTTCATCAGAAACATTAACGTCCTTAAAGTCCTTGAACAAGAAGCCATTGTCGTCTACCTGCTCTTCAGGATCGTAGTAACGCTTCATGTGCAAGACGTGAACAATGTCTCTTCGTTTCTGACGTTTCGACGATGGCTCATAATCGTCAACTTCGTATGTGACGTCTGACAGGCGGCATATGACACGATACGGACCAAAGTATCACTTCAATAACTTTTCTGACAGTCCAACCTTCCGTACAGGGGTAAAAATCCATACCAGATCTCCTGGGCTGTACACAACAGGTCGGTGCTTGTCGTTATACCGTTGACGGTCCTTCTCCTGGGCGTCCAGTATCCGTATGTGAGCCAGCTGTCTTGCTTCTTCGACCCTGGTGATGAGCTGTTTAACATAGTCATCCTGAGTGTCATCCGGTTGGAACGGGAACAGTGTATCCACTGTCGTCTCAGCTTCACGACCATGGAGCAGGAAAAACGGAGTGAAGCGTGGAGGTAATTGCGGCACATGCTTCCGTCGCTGGCACTCTTTACAGTGACTCACATAGTGCTTGACAGATCGGTAGAGACCTTTCCAGTAATACATGCGTCTGATTCTGTCTAGGGTCTTCACGAATCCCAGATGACCGGATATTGGAGCATCATGGAAATATTTGAGAATAGCTGGCTGGAGATGAGCTGGAACAACAAGTAGCCATTTGGGGCCCAGTGGATCGTAGTTGCTCTTGTACAATGTCGCGAGGGACCACGAACACTAACTGCCGGCGTGGCACAGTGGATAGCGTCAAAGACTGCGGAGCAGAAGGTCACCGGTTCAATCCCGCCCACCGGCAGTTGGTGTTCGTGGTCTCTCGCGGCATTGCTCGCGTTCGAATGTGGCTGGAGCATTACATAATCCAAATGGCATTACTTTAAATTCATAGAGTCCGTCAGGTGTAATAAAAGCCGTCTTCTCCCTGTCAGCTTCGTCAACCTCGATTTGCCAGTAACCTGTCTGCATATCCATAGTTGAAAAGTATGTAGCTCCTTTCAAGCAGTCTAAGCTATCATCAATACGCGGCAATGGGTAGACATCTTTCTTTGTGATACTGTTCAGCCGCTGATAGTCGACACAGAATCGCCACGTGCCATCCTTCTTCTTTACGAGGACCACCGGAGACGACCAAGGACTCTCCAAAGGTTGAATAATGTCATCTCGCAACATCTTCTCCACTTCCTCCCGAATTATCCGATAATACAGAAAAAGAGGCTCCTGAATCAACAAGTGCCGGGACAGGTTGGCCATCGATTATGACATCAATGAGATTTCCCGACATCTTGGCAACTGTCGTTCATGGAGGATTTTCATCTGCGGCGGCCTCACCTCCGTAGATGGTCGCCTCGCTTAGTTTTCCTGGGCGCGGCGGCTAGGGGAGCGGCTGGTACCTCTGTACGGCGACGGTGAATGGCTGCGGCGCGTCGGGGAGCGACCTCGTCTAGGGTACGGCAGTGGGCTTCTTCCCATAGGTCGACTGAACTCATCAGCAGGTGGCTGCCTTGGATAGAACTGCTCCGACGGCTGACGTCTTGCGGCAAAATAATCATCGAATACTCGCCTCCTCTCTCTGCAGTAGCGTACGACATGTCCAGGCCGTCCACAGTGGAAACACAGTGGTGTGTTGTCTTCTGTCCTCCAGACTTCTGTTCTTCTGCGGGGCGTCATAGTTACCAGGGGAGTTGGCTGCGGTCGCGTCGGTCGGTTCATGGGCTGCCGTTTGGCGGCTGCAGCGTAAGTCATAGCAGGGCGACGCCATTCTTCACGTCGGGTGCGATTGACGGGGCAGACAGGAGCTAATGTTTGAAATACCTTGTCCTCAGCGGCGTTGGCTACCTCGTGACTTACAGGGCTCACATCCATGGCCATAATCTGATGCTCGCTTAGTCTAATAGTCCCGGCTGCCATGCACTGTTGTTATTCTTCTCTCACGATTTGTCGTATGAGAGAAGCCAAGTCCTGCTGGTCTTCCACAACGGCCATAGGGGCTACATTTGGGAGTCTGTCATACTTCTTGCGTCCAACCCTCCTTTGTTGCATCTCTTCCAATACGCTGGCACCACTTGATGAACTCTTATGTCGTAGCGACGTCTTTTATCAGAAGAGCTTGGTACATATCTTCTGCAGTTCCCTTCATCAGGTGTGTGATTTTGTCCACTTCAGTCAAGTTCGGATTGACTACGTTACACAGGGCCAAAACACTCTGTATGTACGATTGTGTCGGCTCACCATGTCGTTGGGCCCGGTTCTTCAGTTGTTCTTCCGCCGAGCGGATTTGTCGCTGGCAGTCTCCAAACGTCTTCTTAAGTTCCTCCTGGAACGTCTCCCAGTCATTCAACTTGTCTTCGTTGTTCTCGAACCATTGCTGGGCTGTTCCATCCAGATAGAAGTAAATGTTGGCCAAGCTCGGTCGAACCCTTTTAGCCATTTGTTGGGGTCCTGTCCAGCATCTCCAGAGAACACCGACGGGTGTCTGATGTGCAGCTGGTTTATTGCTGGTTTCGTCTCCATCGTTCTTCTGATAATACGGACTTTTGGAAGAATGTACTCGGTGTATCCCTTGTATTCCGGTTCCAGTCCGTGTAAGCGACGGCTTTTACGTTGCCTAATCGGAGCCACGGTGATGCAGCTGTTGCATAGTGTACCCGGCGTCTACACCAAACAATGTCACGTTGCAATGGAAGTAGGCTTGACTTTGAAGGCAACTAAACACAGCACTTATACTGAAAGCACGTTTATTACAAACTCAACATACATGCAGCACTGACTGCCTCTCAGGCAGAGTGCTCTGCTATTTATACACAGACAGAATTTACCAGAAATTAGAAGAACAGTTAACATAAGAAACAAGTAGAATTTACAAGTGAACATAAGAAAGATGTAGAACCTTCTGGAATTGTCAAATTCAAATAAATAAATTTTTGCCGGTTGGCGGGATTGAACCGGCGCCCTTCTGCTCCGCAGTCCGTGACGCTATCCCCTGCGCCACGCCGGCAGTTGGTGTTCGTGGTCTCTTGTGGCAATATTTATGGGTTTCTACAAGCAACAGTTCATAGTTTTGTTAGTATTTGTTCTATCTACTCTTGTACTCAGCCTATGAATCGGTCTTCTGAAAGAATTTATCCTTAAAAAAAGACATACTGTAAATACTTGATATTATTAAAACAACATGGACACTGATTTAGTCTGATGGGGTGCTTCTAGCAATCAGCTGATATTCATCTATTTTGTAAGCAACCATCATCATACCTAGAAAGCCAAAAGTCAGATCAAAGATTTAAGAAATACTCATAAATAAATTTATAGTTAGTCCATTTTCAGTTTTGAAGTTATTTATATCTACTTTTTTCTGGTTCAGAAGTTCAGTCAAGATTGATCTGATTATCACTAGAGTCCAGTCAAACAGTTAAATTTTTAGGGTGGTGGAAGGTAGGGGAAATAATATATAATCAGTACAGATGTGTCACTAAGAAAAGGACTGGAAAATGTAAGCACTGGCTTACAGTAGGTGAAGCACCCTTTATTTCCTTAACTCTAAAAAAATTTGGCTGAATATTGTAGTTTGAGCACATAAGATTGTTATAGTGTTGATCCATCTGTTATATGAGATCATTCAATTTAACAGAGCCCTTGTTATTATTTTGAGAGTAGGCAGAAGCATGGCAGTTCATTCTCTTCTATTCCTTTTGTTTGTGATCAATAATACAAGTATTTCATATTCAATAGGGGTGTACTAGTGAGTGTATTAGCCATTAACTGCCAGCATTCTCACTTTAACATAATCTCAGCCTCATATCCTCCCATTTAAAATGTGTCATGCAGGTGTTAGTGACAGAACATTTTTAAATGACCTTTAGGGGATAGAGATGGGGGAAGGTGTTTGTGAAAGGGACTTACCATTCAAAGTCTTCCAGACTGCAATCACAAAGCTCCTTTGTAGTGTCCATTATGTAATTTTGGCCAGTGTAACAGCTGCTCTCAGGTTTACGGCGTTCATATACTTCCTTCTCACCCATTTGACATGGCACACTCCCTGTATATTCTGTACTTAGAGACCAGAATATGTAATCATCTTTGGTACAGTTTTTACCTGAAAAAGGCCACAAAAGCAATCACTGTAAATGTTAACATTGTGGTGCTTCCTAAACCGATGCCACGAGCAATACAGTACAGTGCAGCAGTGCCATTATGCACCCAGCCACTTGGGACATTGTCTTTTTTTATGTTTTGTACATTTTCTTCCTTGAAATATATTATTCCATGTTTCATAGAATTTTGTAGTTTCCTGTATTCCATGATTAGTTTTACTTTTGTTCTTGACATGGAGAGATTGCAGGAATAAAATTTAAAATGGCAAAAAGTAATGTATTAACTAATGATAATAATCATTTTCTGCTTATGAGGGCAGCACCAGTTAATGTTCATATCAATTGTTGTGCATTTTAAAGACTCTCGTTTCTTCCGCAGAGCATGAAATCTCAAAACGTACAAACAACTAATAAACTGTATCTGACAATTTGTGATGTCAGTGTGATTGGAAGATCTACAGAAGATCTATGAGCAGAATAATGAGCGAAGAACACACAGTATCAAGAACCGTGATTTGCTTGCCACTGTTCTAGCCTAATAATATGCACAGACAAAAGCAAGTTTTTACTCTGCAGGCATAATGACAGATATGACAAAATTTTTGCTAATTGTAAGCCAGCTAGATCACCATTATGCTGCAGGGGTACAGGATATTATCACAGCTCCACTATAAATGGGAGCATATACCTGACTGAAGTCAGAGTTAGTAAGATGAGTAGCTGCCTCACAAGAGGATTGTACATGTCAGATAGTGACAAGAATAGATGGGTGGTCAAAAACCATCACAGTACCCACAACAATTATGAGGCAAACTGGACTCTGTCACTGTCCCAGACGATCTGCCAAGGACACATTTGAGTAGCCTCCACAAATGAAGTCTACTATTGCTTCACAAATAGAAATGACACTGAATGAGTAAGTCCAATTTGTGGAAAGGATACAAGAAAATGTAATACCAATTGAGGTCAGCACCTTAGTCGCACAAAACAACAATGTATTTGTCATGGCATCCACACCACAGACACTTAATGATACCCTTGCAGTGAAAGTAGAGCAGCTATGTATGCAGGTCATTACTCTGTTGGTTCATGACAGTGGCAACAATGAAGAGGCAAATGCAGACACTGATCAAGAAGCAGGTCCCTTGGCACTGCCACGTCTACAGAGGGGGGGGGGGGGAATAAAATAAAATAAAAATAAAAAATACAGATGTGCTTGTATCCCTGATGGTTTGCTGAACAATCTTAGAAATGTGTCTGGCCATGTTCATACACAAAGGCAATAGTAAGTGCAGTCGACTGTTGTATGACCTCCAAGTACTTGTTCATCTCAGACATAGGCAGAAGATATAGTGATTATTGGTGTTATTGTAAAATGCAACTGCTTTCAAATATTAATATATAAAGTTAATGTTCAAGACCTGTTTCAATCTTATTTCTCAGTATCATGCATGTAGAAGTTGTGATGTTTCATGCTAATTGAGTAGTTAGGTTCTTGATAGTGCTGTTTTCAATGTATTGCTGTATTTGATGCATTCTGGACAGTGAGAACTAGCGCGACACATTATATTTTAGCTTATAAATATTTTAGGAGGTACATGCTTTTCCCAATTTTCAGGTGAGGTGAACCTCACTGTAAAGAGGCTAAGCTGACCATTACCAGTTTTAAAAATTATGCAGAATGTTAATACTGAAAATTTATGGTTTAAAACAGCATTTAAGATGGATATTTATAAGAACACTGATTGGTTGTATAGTTGTGAAGTTAAAAATGCCTGTTATTAAGCAGGTACCCCTTTTTTTTAAGTCGAAAATTAATTTCATTTCTACCTCATTACATAATGGTAATGGTTTTTCTAGATTGTTGATAAATTGTAGCATGCCCTTTTCCACAGACATTTTTACATCATGATGACTGTTGAGCAATCAGGTGCTGGGATAAAGAATATCCTCTTAAGTGTCTCATACAAAAAATTAGTATTGAAACTTAAGTGCAATACCCAACTTCAGGTACCACTGGCGTTCACAAGTGGTAGATACTGTTCTCTCTCTCTAAAGCTAAACAACTGGTATGTTAATAAAAATAAAGAGGTGCATAAAATAACTAGGATCAAAATACAGCAAGACAGCAGTATCAAAGATAATGTATTAGTACAAACATAAGCTGCTTTTGGAGTTTAATATGAGAAAAAATATCACTTTGTGTTTGTGTATGTGTGTCATGATCATTTGTCTTGAGTGGTGATGGGAAAAGAACCACAAAATTTAAGCTTTAGGTTGCCCAGTAAGCTAATGAACATGGAAAGTGGGAAGCTGGACGTAAGTTTGATGGCGTCTATGGGGAAAAAAAAAGTTTGTCACTGGTGTACAAGTGAGGACAAACTGTATAATTTTTCAAAGAGTTGTTGTGTGTTTTGAGGCCAAAAATGTAAATATACCAGTGAGGAAATAGACCTGCTTGACTTTGTAATTCAAATCAGGAAATGAAATTTTGCTGTTACTACAGAAATGATTTACGTGCAAGGCTGCAAAATGGCCTTGAGTTTGATGTATATATTTTTGGAAATTAGCCCAGCGAATGTGAAAGCATTGAATCTGGTCTTGGTAAAATACGTTATTTTCACATGAAACTCAACATCGGTATTAACTGCACAAATCAGCTGTTCTGCCGTCTTAATCTCCCATCACCACTCGCGGTAAGCATCACCAACATAAATGTCACGGTAAGAACTCATACCACTCACCCTAGACTTTTACCACAAATATCAGCTTCATTGACCACAGCAAATTAAAATCATTTCTTTGTTTAGGAAGTCTATGTGCTACGTATTGCTTTTGTATAAAACCACACAGACATGTTAGAAACAATGTCATCTGCTATGGTTGGCTGCGGTACAAAATGAGACCATTTCAATTTATATTGAAACATTGTCTTTCATCAGTACAAAAATGGAGCTGCTGTTTTGCAAAACAGTTACCATTTTTTAAGTTTCTGAAACCTAAATAAATATGAGCATGTAATTTTTGAAATTAATAACTTACATGAGGGGGGAGGATGATCTCAATTATAGGCCGCACCATGATTTTACAAACCAAAATTTGGGGAAAAAAGTGTGGACTATATTCACACAAATACGGTATCATATGAGGCCTTGTACTGCATTCACAATCTGTAGTGCTAAATTCACTCATCAAGTTATATCTTTTGGAATGAAAAATTGGAGGAAGAGGATTGCTATGGTTTGACAAAATTGCTAATTAAACAATATTTAATCTTGTTTCAACAAAATTCTGTAATTTAAAAATTTTATGTGCTGGCTGCAACTGTGCGACAATACAGTCATAATTTGACGATAAGAAATTAGGTAAGAGGCCACCACTTGAAATTATTTCAGAGGTAATTTTTAATTTAAAAAAAGGTTGCTAGAGTCTAAATATTACTTTCTAGATACCTCAAAAAATTATGAAAATTAAAGAAAAAAATATTGTGTCCTTACTGAATGCTTCTCGCAAGTCTGTCTTAATAGCAAGCCAATTATTGCCATAATTTTCAGTGCCAAATGTGGTAAAAATTGTACTTTTGCCTTCAACCTCTGACAACATATTCACCACATGTACATCCCTATCAAGAAATGGTTGGCTGTGCCATTTATGACCACTGTCTGTTGAGTAAAGTAGCTCGTTGGTGCCATTCTCCTCCTTGTATTTCATGGCTACTATTGCCCCACCATGGTCACCAATTTGATAGAGGTATTGTCCTCTCAGGGCCTGTCAGAACATACAAAATATTTGTATAAATTACCAAAAGAATCAAAATCACTATGTTAACATTAACTTACATAATAAAATTGGATGGTAACTAAATCAATGTGTCAGTAGAAAAGAGAAGCCATGATTGATGTATACAGCATCTTCCTAATGTTTCGTCTGCAGCTGACAGTTAGACTGAGGGTCTCTCGCATTTACAGAATGCATAGAGGGCACCACCATTCATCTTGTGATGGCAAATGTGTGGCTACCTCTGGATGGCATCATCTTTCTCAACAAAGAGTAATTGATTGTCATTTTATTGGTGCAAAGTTGACATCTAACTTTAAACATTTTTCTTTTTCTTTTAAAAATATTGCTTCTCTATAGATGAACACATGGTAATGTGATGTCCTTTCAAAAATGCTTGTCTCACTAAATTTTATTTAATGGTTCCCATCTCAAAAAACATGTTCTGCTGCAGTTGAATTTTTGATGGGCCCCAGGTAACAGTAAGATTCAAAGTGCGGCAGTCAGAGGTGATGGTTGTATGACTGTGTTGTGTGCCTGTGTGATTGCGTGAGTGTTCTATTTTCTGAAGAAGGCCATGGCCGATAGCTGAATGTGTTGTATGTGTGTGTCTTTTGTTTGTGCCTGTCGCAGCTTGTCGCCACGTCTTTGTGGTGAGTTGTAAACTGTCCTCACTATATTATTAATTCCAACCTGGACTTTCTCTTAGTATATGAAATTTATCCATATTAGGCAAAGAGTATGGCAATTTGACCTGTGGGGCACAATTCCATTTGAAAATCAAAGTGTGAACCTTTTGACTAAAAAATTGTGCAAAATATAACTGCATGATCGAAGTACTGTTGAATCATCTGCATTTACTGTACACAGTGGTACAACAAGAAGTTTCAGCAAAATAAAAGTGAAATAGTGAAAAATCAAATTGAAGACAAAGTGTCTGGAGAAACGATGATGACTGGTCAGTCATGGTTTCTATGATCTTGACATATGTTTTGTTAAGCCAGCAAAATCAGTTCAAATGAATTTAGTGTCACTGTAAGATAAGTTTCTCATGAGAGATTTGGTCATCAGTACAAGAAGCATGTAAAAAATGTATTTAAGCAAATGAACACCATTATGGTAGTGTGCAAAGAAGATTCTGTGATGGATGTGCACTGGGAAAAATGCAGCAATTGCCATTCAGGTATTGAATGAATTGGACCAATGGTTACTGGAGAACAAATACATGTTAATGTGAATGGAGTTATGTCTATAGTCTCTTGAAATAGCTCACTACTATGAACGTTTTAAAGTTGATTTCAACATATTTTGGAAAGTATTTTTTCCTGAACCAGAAGAGTGAAATCATCACTGTCCTGGAACAGTTCCTGAGAAATTGTCATACTATCAAACAAGGCAGATGTGATGGAAGAAAAGAATTCAATAACAAGAAAGTCTCATTATTGTTGGCAAACAGAGGCACAGAGTATTGCATTACTCCAGCATACACACACAAACACATGAAAAAATGGTCTTGTGGAGTGTGCATCTTTATGTTGAACCCTAGTAAATTACCTCAAGAATTGAGGGCAAAATATGTAATACTATCACATTCCTCCTGAATTACAATGGGAAGCCCTCTTTTGAAATCAAACCACCTTATAAACTGTGGTACGGACAATCAGTATGCAGTCTGAATCATCTGAGAATCTTGGGAACGGAGTGTTATGTATAAGTGAAGAAGAATTTTTCTTAAAAGTTTGACGACAAGGCTGTTCATGTACACCTGGTTGGGTATGTGAATGACAGAGATGTTTAGGGTCTGGATTCAATCTCAGGTGAATGTTATTATTATTATTTTAATGTTCCAGAACTTGACTTAATGTCATTCACCTCTTGCTTCCCAATATAATTTTGTTACGATTACAATTGTACAATTCTGAACACTTTTAAATGATCACTGTTCATTATGGTACCACTCTTGTGACACAGAACACATTCTGGAGATGGCAGGATGGAGATCTTGTGCAGGTGGGTGGCCAAACAGTCATGTCCAGTAGTCAGGCGGAATGCTGTTACTGCCTCTCTTCTTGGTCCATCTGGTATTAGTTGGTTATCCAAGAGGGTTTCCCAGACCTTCCCCTCACACGAGATTTTATTGATTTTTCTCAATTCTTCTTTAAATATATTGTTAATAATGTGTTTTACTGCAAAATATGACAGGGTAGTTTTTCCAATTTGTTTAATTTTTTCCCATTTTGGCTAGGATATCAGCTTTCTCTTTATCATCTGCCACAGGGAGATGGTATCCACTGAATTGAAATTTTCTTGTTGCGTTGCTGTAGGGATTTAATTATTTCTTGGATATCTTTTACTTGAGCAATTTTTGATCTCTTAACAATTGCCGATATTGCTACTCCGGAGTCACAGAATGTTACTGCTTTGTCACATGTGTGCAAATAGCTATTTAACTGATCTACTGCAGTTCTGATGGCTTCAACTTCACCTTCAAAATTAGAGTGGTGTGATCCTAAAGTTTGATAAAAACAGAAAATTTTGCTGTATATTCCTAGATCAACATTTCCTTCTTTTTGCATTAATCACCCATCTGTGTAGATGCGTAGCATCTGATCTTCAGGGTATCTCTGAGTGATTGTTTCTAATGCAATGTAATGTAGATCGCTTCCGTCTGGTTTAGCCAGTAGGTGCACCCTGGATAACACTAAATGGTCGACAGAAGAACAGTGGAGAATAGCAGTATTACATTTTTAATTTTTTTTTCGTGACTTTCAACATGATTTGCCATGTCTTGGCACATCTTCCATAGGACAGTGGAAGGATGATGGCCCCTACCATATGTTTGTGTCATACACGCCACATTTTCACTACTGAGCGCATTGCGAAATCACTGCCCTGAGTTGATATGTGCTAGGCAACCAGCAAGTGTCGCCAACCCCTGCAACTGCGGATGCAGAACCAATGCCACCTAAATACTACGCCTGTGCGCTGCCTGCCAAGAGTAGTCATAACACAAGCAAGCTATTTGTCTTATGTATCACTGTCATGAGTTTGGGAATATGTACATGTTGCACAGTGTGTTTCAGAATCTTTTTCATGTTATCCATGTGATTCTCCATGCAGATTTTTGCTGATATGAGGCAAAATGCCTAATATGAATTGCCTGATTCCAGTACTGGTAAGATATCTTACTAATAGTTCATAAATATATTATACCAAAACAAATTTGTCTGCGAATCACATAAATAACATTAAGAACATTCTGAAACACAATGTGCAACGTGTACGTATTCCCAAACTTAATACAACACTACAAAAGACAAGTAGCTTTCTTGTGTTATGACTACTCTTGGCAGGCAGTGCACAGGCCTTGTATCTAGGTGGCGTTGGCAGAACCCACTGATCAGAGCACCTATGTCAAAGTCCTTACTACAGATCACAGCCAATTGGAGCATGAAACACGCAATTACATAGGTTCAGCACTGGCTAGCTGTGAGATCGTTACAGATGGTAAAGCTCTCTCTGCAGCCAGCTCTTGACCCGATAGCATGCTCCCTGCTCTGCAGCCCCCTGGACTCGTTCTCCTGCTTGCACTACCATGATTACCTATGTTGTTCCACTGGTGGCTCTCCTCACGGCGTAATCTCGGAAATGGTATTCCCTTTTCTGAAATATAACCATTCCATTACACCGCAACACTCGTGTATGAGTATGATTTGCTGATCCTGTCAAACACCGTCTGGAAAACGTCCACAGCCTTTTTCTGTTCGTGCCATACCTGCACAGATGTTCAATATGCAACTCAATACAAAAGTATTCAAAGGTAAAACAGTCCTCCATTCAGATCTCTGGGAGAGGACAGAACTGAGACCCAAAGAAGTTAAGAAATTTCAGGAGAATGTTGTGCAAAATCATGTTGTAAAACTCAAGCATGAAGCTGTATGCAATGTGCACACCAGTGTCACAGAATTTGAAGTTGCTCATGATGAAACAATTCAACAGAGTAAGCCTAAACAGACTTCTGATGAAGAAAAGATTTCAGAAAATGTCGGTCATGACAAGAGGACAGAAAAATTAAGTGCAGAGGAAGAAGTTTTCAATTCTGTGACAAGTTCTGGAGAAATACAACTATTGAATGACAAAGCTGTAGGTTTATGTGAAGAGAAAGAAAATTTAAGTTTGATGTCCAGTTCTGGAGGAAGTCAAGTATGAAGTAACAAATGAAGAATTAAACTCGGGAAGAGGAAACCAGAATGGATGGCCAGTGGAGATTATGTGTACACGGTTGGAACACCAATCATCAGGGACAAGCTCGTATACTGAAGCTCTGTAGTCTAGCTATAAAAGTCAGTGTCTGGATGCCGTTAGAGAAGAACTGAAAGAGAATAATGCTTGGATACTAGTTGAGCATCCAAGTGGCACAAAGATTTTGCAGAATTGTTGGATCATACACAATAAAACTTCATAAAATGGAGATGTTTACTTCAAGAGTCTACTGGTGGCCAAAGGACATGAACAAAGGCATGAACTGACTATGAAGAAACATTCAGCCCTGATTTATGTTTGATACTATTTGAGCCTGTTGTCAGTAAATGCTGCAGAGAAAATGAATCTTGAGCAGTCTGACATCCAACAGCTTTTCTCAATGGTGTACTTGAAGAAGATGTATACATGAAATAACCTGAAAGTTTTGAAGCTGGTACCAGACATGTATGTTTACTGAAGGACAATCTGTATAGTCTCAGCCAGACACCACGTTGTTGAAACCAATATTTCCTAGACTTCATGATGAAAGCTGCATTTATAAAGAGCGGGGGGGGGGTGATCTATGTCTCTTCTATTGTCAGAATAAAAACTGTTTATATCTTGCAATCTATGTTGATGATGATTTTGTTGTGGATAGCAACGTAGAAGATATTGAAGAGTTCATGGAAGTGTTGCAACTGGAGTTTCATATAACTAGAGGATCCTTCAACAATTTCCTGGATACGAAGATACAGAAAAGAAGAGATTTGGAATGGCAGAGTCTAATGGAGTGAAGAAAGTAATGTCTTAGAGAACGCCACACCACAAGTTCTTTACTACAAAGAGATGGATCACCTGATGTACTTAGGTACAGACTCTTGTCCAGTCATCACTTATGCAGTGAACAAAGCAGCTGGAGCCATGGATGATCCTGAAATTCAAAACTGAAATCAAGTGTAACAAATTTTTAGATACCTGAAAGATACAGATTATTATGGAATCATTTACAGGAACAAAGAGGGATTGAAGTTGTATAGTAATGCTGATTATGATAGTGAAAAGGATACAAGACATTCCGTAAGAGTTGCTTTTCAGCTCCCAGTTACGGTGCTGTATCATGGACCAGTCAGATACAAAAGATAGTGGCTACATCTACTATGGAACCAGAAATAGTACCAGTGAGTGAGGGAGCTGGTCTGGAGGTAAGGATTATTGTGTGAACGTATTGGAACTTTGCAGCAAATGACACCTTCTACACAATACATTGACAATTTAAGTACAGTGAAACAGTGTAAAATTGAAAGCACATAGAACTCCACCACCTATATATCAGGGAAAGTTTTGGAATGGTGACTCTGAATCAGAACATACTGATGGGTTTACAAGTTAATTGATTTACTTATGAGGCCTTTGAAATGATTCAACTACAGGTGCAGTGTTATAGAACTGGAGTACAGAAGATTCAGTCCAGTCAATTTTATTAAGGATCAGCTTACTAGGTGAAAGGGTGAAAAGGTTTGTCCATACACACACACACACACACACACACACACACACAAAGAAAAAAAACCACACACACACAAATGCTGAGCTTTCGCAACCCTAGGTTGCTTCTTCTGAAAAAGAGGAAGGAAGGAGACACAAAAAATAAAAATGTGTGGGTTTTAATGGAGTGGGTGAGGAGTCATTCCAGTCCCAGGAGAGTAAGGACTTACCTTAGAGGAATAAGGACAGGTAAACAAACACCCACACACATATACATGCACACAGACCAAGGCAGACATATGAAAAATGCAAAGAGTGGGACAGAGATGTCAGTCAAGGCAAAGGCTCTGTCCAGAGATAATAGGCATAGATATTGTTAAATGATGGGCGGGAATTTGAAATTAATGGACGTGGTGGGCAACAAGAAGAGAGAATATGTTGAAGGGCAAATTCCCATCTCCAGAGTTCTGAAAGGCTGATGTCAGTGGGAAGTATCCAGATGACTCAGATGGTTAACACTGTGCCAAGATGTGCTGGCCATGCACTAAGGCAAGGTGATCCTCATTACCAACAAACACTGTCTGTCTGTGTCCGTTCATGTGAATGGACAGTTTGTTGCTGGTCATTCCCACATAGAAGGCTTCACAGTGCAGGCATGTCAGTTGGTAAATCACGTAGGTGCTGTCTCAAGTGGCGCTGCCCTTAATTGTGTACAATGTCCAGGCTACAGGACTGGAATAAGTCGTGGTAGGAGGGTGCATAGGACAGGTTTTACATCGGGCGCAGTTACATGGATAGGAGCTAGAGGGTAGGGAAGGTGGTATGAAGATTTCATAGGAATGAACTAAAAGGTTTTGAAGGTCAGGTGGGCAGCAGAAAGACACTCTTGGTGGAGCGGGAAGGATATCAAAGGATGGATCTCATTTCAGAGCAGGATTTAAGGAAGTCGTATTTCTGTCAGAGAGCCACATTTAGAGTTCGATCCTGTCCCAGTGGCACTTTTGGGGTCCTTCTGTGGAAGGTTCTGGGTTTGGGGTGATCAGGAAGTGGCCCTGGCAATTTGCTTCTGTATAAGTTTGGAGGGCAACTGTGGCATGTGAAAGCTGTTATCATATTATTGGTGTACTGGTTCAGGAATTCAGGAGTGGAGCAGATTTGTTTGCCACAAAGACCTAAGCTGTAGGAAAGGGACTGTTTGATACAGAATGGATGACAGCTGTCTTAATGCAGATACTGTTGTTTGTTAGTGGGTTTGATGTGGATGGATGTGTGAAGATGGCCATTGGACAGACAGAGGTCAACATAGAGGAAAGTGGCATGGGATTTTGAATAGGGCCAGGTGCATCTGATGGAACCAAAGGAGTTGAGATTGCAGAGGAAATTCTGGAGTTCTTCTTCACTGTTAGTCCTGATCATGAAGATGTCATCAGTAAATATATACCAAACTTTGGGTTGAAGGGCTTGGGTATACAAGAAGGCTTCCTCTAAGTGTCCCATAAATAAGCTAGTATATGAGGGGCCATCCTAGTTCACATGGCTGTTCCCTTTAGCTGTTGGTACCAGAGGCGTGCAGCGGGTATGTGCTACCCGCCTGGGCCCTTAGCTGTGCCTCCCAGATGGGCCTCGCCACGCACTGCCCGGCCTGCTGGCTCGAGCCGCATCGGACTGTGGCAGGTAGCGCGGGTACCCGCCTACCCGCCGAGCCCCAGTCCGCCCATGTTGCTCTGCTGCTAGCCGGGGCACGCACCCGCCAACCACTACACTCTTAGTTGGAAATCCACTATTTTGATTTTCACACTGTAAAAACTGTTCACGGTACACATGACCATCCCACATCGGTTTATGAACTTAGTTTTTCCTTACAGTCTCTATTTTGCATGTGAAAAAAAAGTCTACTTTTCATTCTGCATGAGTTTTTAGATTCATAATCCTCATCACTTGATTCTGAAGAAACTGTGTTTAAAAAATCTGATTTTTTAACTTGTGATAGACAGAATCTTAGCTTTCTAACAAAGCATTCAACTTTCCATAATTCATAAATGTCATTTTAAAATGACGCTATTAGTGAAGTATGTACAAGCCATTTACAAACCGTGTATTGAAAAAGATAGCAGGCAGCTTAAAAGACCTATGCATTTTAGACAAAAAATTACTGCTAGTGAAACAGAGCTGTATCATTACACGAGTAATTGTGAGTTAATGAGCATCAGTGGCACAATAGCAAGTGTATGTATTCAGCGCGTGTTCTAACAGTGTTTCTGTTGACATTTTGATAAATTGCTTGATGTATCCTTGCTGAAAGCAAAAAGGAAGATCGGGTTGTTACATTCAGTTGCAATCAATGTCATTAGAAACGATTAACTGGTAGAATGTTGGTTCAGCTTACGCTCAAGCACTCCAAAGGAAGTAAACTAATTACTGTACATCGATAAAGGTGTGTGTTCCATTGCTGTTTTATTTTTTTTTCCACCTTTTTCCTTTGGCTGGGGCGAGCTGAAACCCTGAGGGAGACACGACTATCGGAGAGGTGACATTCAAGGTCGCAGTCATCAGTTTTGTGTCACTAGACAGATTGCGTGTATCTTCAAAACACTTGTAATTTTTCCTCACTGAATGAATTGTCAGTGCAGTATGAACTGCAAGTAAAAAACGCCGGGAATATGAAACCTGTTGTAAGTCTTCGGCCTTGCATTAGCAGGCTCCGATGCATTTGTAGGCACTTTTATACTTTGCTCAGTATTTACTTACACAGTGTTTCACTTTCACTTTATATTGAACTAAGTGATGGCTCTAACATGAAAAGCAAGATGAGACCTTATATCTTTTCAGTTTCTCTTTCCTGGTAAATCTGCGTATTGTCAATTGTCTGACAAAAAATGATATGCCCTACGATGATGTGATAATATTTAATTTTATTCAAGGTTGTCCTAATTATCTATCTAAAATTCTATCAAGGTAAACAGGCAATCTTTAAAAAAGCAGTAGTTTGCAAAATGAGTAAGAATTTCATTCAAAATGAGTGCTTCAATAACCACGACGACATGCCGATGGAAATCATCTTTCTTTAGACGAAAATGTCAAGAACATAACTGAAGAACATTTGGAGAGACTTGAAAAACTTTCAAACATTATTTCCCTTCCTTGTCTATTAATAGCAATGGGATTCACAATCTCTTGGAAGGAGCAATAATTTTAGAATCCATATAACTGCAAATTAATAGTAATAGCTTCTGGAAATGTCCAGTAAGTTTAGGTCACATAAATCTTTGGTATTGCTAAGAGGTAACACATTTATTACATGTCTCGTTCACTTGTTGTGCGAAAATACTTTCACTTCTAACAATTAGATACACATAAATACAGACACTTTTCTCGTTGAAAGTAACCAGAGACTTGCTTGAACGTCTGTGGATCCTCCACTAAAAATTTTAGCCGGTTAATTCCATAACAAAAAATTGTAGGTTAACAGACAAGTGTAAAATACTTTAATATTGTATACTGCACCTCTCCATTATGCAAAGGCCTGCATCTGCCCATTTGATATGAAACCATTGAAGCGTAAACTACAAAAACTGTTAGTTGTACGTACCAGTAAGAAACTTTTTCATCTATTATTTTTGTATTTCACTTTATTTAATTTTAATAAGGTGGAGTTTAAACTACTATATATCTGCAATATGGTAATGGGACAAAAACATTGTACAGATACTATGCTCAGGAATTTAAAAAATAAACTCTACATATCATCACAGCTTTACGAAAGAGCCAAATTGTCTTTTGGCTGAACATATGGTTGTTACAATTAAAAGATGAACTAATAAAAGAATATTAGAAACTTTTTTGTTTTAAGTGGTGTCTACTCCTTGCACATTGGTATGATCTGTCCTGTTCGTTATTTATTTCAGACCTAGCAATATCATATAAATTGCTACGTAGGTAATCAAAAATGTGCCCAATGCCTATGCTCTGATTAATACAACGTCTTGTGCAGCGCTGCATTCCAGCGCTCGCAGCGCCGTCTGTAGCGCTGTTGCATGGGCCCGGCGGGTACCCGTCCGCTCAGCGAGTGTCGGGACTCGACAGCGCACCATAGCCCACTCGCTCTGTGCGCGGTGCAGTGGGGCTTGACTACCCACGGTGCAGGCAGCAGAGCGCAGCGGCTGGATGCAGGCGAGCTCGTGCGGGTAAATGTGGTGTGCTGCATGGCTCTGGTTGGTATGTCTGGCCATCAAAGGTGAACAAGTTGTGGGTTAGGATGAAGCTGGCTAGGGTAATAAGGGAAGAGGTTTTAGGTAGGGTTGTACGTAGTCGGTGTGAAAGGAAATACTCCATCGCAGCGTGGCCGTGGATATGTGGGATGTTTGTGTAAAGGAAGTAGCATCAATCATTACAAGGATGGTTGCTGGAGGTAATAGATTGGGTAAGGATTTCAGGTGGTCAGAAAGTGGTTGGCGTCTTTGATGAAGGATAGGAGACTGCCCATAATGTGTTGAAGGTGTAGGTCTGTGTAGGCACAGCATCATTCTCTGGGGGCTTGGTAACCGACCACAATGGGACGGCCTGGATGATTATGTTTGTCAAGTTTAGGAAGTAGGTATAAGGTGGGGGTGTGGGATGTTGGTGGGGTCATGAGGTTGATGGAGTCAGGTGAAAGGTTTTGTAGGGGACCTAAGGCTCTGAGGATGCCTTGAAGCTCTGTCTGGACATCAGGAATGAGATTGCCTTGACAAACTTTCTATGTAATTCTGTCTGAAAGCTGACAGCCCCTCAGCCACATATTCCTGCCAATGTAGAACCACGGTCATGGATGCCTTGTAGGCCATGAGAATGACAATGGAATGGCCAGCCTTCAGATCACAGATAGCCTGGGCTTCTGTTGTGATAGTTTTTCAGGAAAGATTGAGAGTCAAGGCAGGAAGTGAGAAATTCCTGGAAGAGTTGAAGAGGGTCATTCTGAGGGAGAGGAGGTGGGGCTCGCTGTGACAGAGGACAGAACTGTTCCAGGCGGGCCAAATGATTGAGAGTGGATTACCCCGCGAGCCGCATTACTGATTTTTGTTTTCTGAACCAAAAAAGCAAGAAATATTAATTCATTTTTAAAGGATATAAAACAAATGTGATTAAAGAACATTTAATGTACAAATTATTACACAATTTCATGAAATACAGTTTACTGGGATGTCTAGCTTTGTTTCACTGAAGTAAATGAGTCATGTTGACATCAAGTTAAATTGTTGCTACACGAAAGAGTTTTCCAGATGACAATCAGAAAGTCGTGTTCTCATATATGATTTTAAGTAATTCACCCGACTAAAAAACTATTCACTCACACGTACGTGTTTCGAAATAATGAAATCATTTTATAGCATGTTTGTAACACGCTGGATATTTCTTGTCTAAATATGTTTTATAGAGCATTTCCAAAAGAACATGATGAGATTTCTTTTAATTGTGCATCACATTGTATTTCTCAGCATTCCATTTGTAAATGTACAGGTAGTGAACCCATGTCTACAGTCAGGGGCATAGGAAATACAGAAAAAGGCAGACAATGTTTCTTGAATGTTCAAATCGGGTTTCAAATTCTTATTTCCAGTCAGACCTGAAAGAAGCATATTTAATCATTGCTGTTGTGTGACGTTCGATTGCTTTGACAGTGTAGGAAACTCGGTGAAATTTTTTGCTCGTAACTGTTGCTCCCAAAGCCAAAGTTTCGTTTGGAATGTGGAAATAAGATCATGCATGACAATCAGCTGATATTTTCCTTGGAGTCCAGCATTAAGGTCGCTAGTTAGATTGGCCAAGAATGAAGTTGGATAGCCATTCCTTATCTTCAATCTCCGAGAGTCTCTTTGACTTGCTTTCAAAGAATGGTTGTACTTCTTGCTTCAAATCAAACACTTTTCCACATTTTTTTGCGGTCTACCACCTTATTTCTGTCCATTTTTGTGGACATAAATTCTCTTAAGGGAATACGCAATGAAAGTTTAACACTGATGTATTGACTACTTTGCGGGCCTTGTTTTAACTGAACTAAAATAAATCGAAGTCATCATCATCATAGTCATCATTAGAGACTGATTATGCCTTTCAGAGTTCAGTCTGGAGCATAGTACCTCTAATAAAATTCCTCCATGATCCCCTATTCAATGCTAACATTGATGCCTCGTCTGATGTTATGCCTTTTACTTCAAAATCGTTCCGCACCGAATCTAGGTACTTTATTCTTGGTCTACCTCGAGTTCTCTTACCCTCCACTGATGAGCTCATGAGTCTCTTAGGTAACCTTGCTTCTTCCATGCATGTAACATGACCCCACCATCTCAGTCTGTTCAATCTAACTGCTTCATCTATGGTGTTCATTACCAGCTTTTCTTTGATTTCCTCATTATGGACACCCTCCTGCCATTGTTCCCATCTATTGGTATCTGCAATAATTCTTGCTTCTTTCATATCTGTAACCTCTATCTTATGAATAAGGTAACCTGTACCCACCCAACTTTCACTCCCATACAACAAAGTTGGTCGAAAGATAGAGCGGTGCACTGCTAACTTAGTCTCGGTACTTACTTCCTTCTTGCAGAAGAGAGTAGATCTTAGCTGAGCACTCACTACATTAGCTTTGCTGCACCTTGATTCCAGTTCTTTCACAATGTTGCCATCCTGTGAGAAAATACATCCCAGGTACTTGAAACTGTCTACCTGTTCTAACTTTGTTCCTCCTATTTGGCACTCAATTTGTCTGAATCTCTTTCCCACAAACATTCCTTTCGTTTTGGAGATGCTGATCTTCATATCATAATCCTTGAACCTCTGATTGAGCTCTGAAATATTAGTTTGCAACCTTTCAATCGAATGGGCCATTACAACTAAGTCATCCGCATATGCAAGACTGCTTATTTTGTTTTCACCTACTTTAATCCCGCCCTGGCAGGCTACTGTTTTCAACATATGGTCCATGAATAGTATGAACAACAGTGGTGACAGGTTACAGCCTTGTCTTACCCCTGAAACTACCCTGAACCATGAGCTTAATTTGCCATCTACTCTAATTGCTGCCTGACAGTCTACGTAAAGCCCTTTAATTGCCTGCAGAAGTTTGCCTCCTATACCACAATCTTGAAGAACTGACAGTAGCTTCCTCCTAGGAACATGGTCATAAGCCTTTTCCAGATCTATGAAACATAGATACAATTCCCCGTTCCACTCATAGCACTTTTCCATTACCTGCCGTAAGCTAAAGATCTGGTCCTGACAGCCCCTAAGAGGCTCAATTAATACTCAATTAATACTCACACTCTCCTTTCAACAATACCTGAGAATATTTTGCCTACAATGCTCATTAAAGAGATACCTCGATAGTTGTTGCAATCTTTTCTGTTTCCATGTTTGAAAATTGGCGTGATTACCGCTTTCGTCCAGTCTGACGGAACCTGTCCTGATTCCCACACCTTTTCAATTATCCTGTGTAACCATTTGAGACCTGATATTCCACTGTATTTGACGAGTTCTGGGTTAATTTCATCCACCCCAGCTGCTTTATTGCACTGTAATCTACTGACCATTTTCTCCACTTCTTCAAATGAGATCCTGGTTCCATCGTCGTTCCTATCGCATTCTACCTGAAAATCTGATACATCATTGAACGTTTCACCTACATTGAGCAATTCTTCAAAAAATTCCTACCATCTGCCCAAGGCATCCACAGGATTGACTAGCAGCTTTCCTGACCTGTCCAAAACACTTGTTAATTCCTTCTTCCCTCCCTTTCGAAGATTGCTAATTACACTCCAAAATGGTTTTCCCGTGGCTTGACCCAGAGTTTCTAGCTTGTTTCCAAAGTCTTCCCATGATTTCTGCTTTGATTCTGCAATTATCCGTTTGGCTTTGTTTCTTTCTTCAACATAACTTTCTCTGTCTGCCTGATTTCTAGTATGGAGCCATTTTTGATATGCCTTCTTTTTCTTTTTACAGGCTGCCTTGACTGTGTCATTCCACCAGACTGTCTGCTTCTTCCTACCTTTACACACTACTGTTCCAAGACATTCTCTAGCTACTTCCAGTAGTGTGTCCTTGTACCTTGACCATTCCTCTTCCAGTGACTGTAAATCATTACATTCAAGTATCTGGTACCTTTCCGAGATCATTGTTATGTATTTGTGCCTAATTTCCTTGTCTTGAAACTTCTCCACTCTTATCCTTCTACACATGGACCTGACTTTCTGCTCTTTTGGCCTCAAAAAACCAATTTCACTGCAGTTTAAATAATGATCAGTATCATCAAAGAACCCCCTGAAAACACGTGTGTCCTTGACTGTCTTCCTGAATTCCTGGTCTGTTATTATATAGTCAATGATAGATCTGGTTCCCCTTCCTTCCCACATATAGCAGTGAATGTCATTATGCTCAAAGAAAGAGTTTGTGATAACTAAGCCCATACTGGAACAGAAATCCAAGAGCTGTTTTCCATTCCTGTTGGCCTCCATATCCTCTCCAAACTTACCCATAACCTTTTCATAACCTTCTGTTCGATTTCCTATCCTGGCGTTGAAACCACCCATGAGTAAAACACTATCCTTATCCTTCACTCTCACACAACTACATCACTAAATGCATTGTAAAATCTGTCCATCTGATCTTGATCTGTCCCTTCACAGGGTGAATACACTGCCACAATCCTAATTTTCTTACTGGAGATGGCCAAATCTATCCACATCAGTTGTTCATTTACATACCTTATTGCAATTATGCTGGGTTCGATTGCTTTCCTGATGTAAAATCCTACACCCAACTGTGCTCTTCCTACTTTGACTCCTGACAGGTAGACCTTGTATTCTCCTCTTTCTCCCCCCTTACTCTAACATCACTGACAGCTAGAACATCTAACCCCATCTTACTTGAAGCCTCCGCCAGCTCTACCTTCTTCCCATTGTAATCCCCATTGATATTAATTGCTCCCCATCTCATTCCAGGTCGTTTGCCAAGTCGTATCTGAGGAGTCCCTGGTCTGTCAATTAGAGATGGGACTCCATCACCTCCAAAGGTCCGAGGCATTTTGCTCTGATTGTTGCCAGCATGATATTGAAGTACCTGGGAAGCAGGTTGCTAGCCTAACTTGCCCTGGGCCCCACTGGGTTTTACCCCTAACGGTTGAGGGACTAACCGGTGGATTTGGTAGTCTTTGCTGTCTGAGCACAAAGGTGGCCACGACTCAGAATATGTCCGAGATGCCCAAACTTTTTCCATAGTAACTGGTATCCCAACTGTCAGGACCACTTACTTGGCCACTCATACGTTGCCCGTGGTTCACGAACTAGGACATGACTACAGGAATCCACACCATGAACCACATTGAAGTATTTTTTTTTTTAATTTTTTTATTATTTTTTTTAATACATATGTTGTACGTGAAGTTCAGAATGAAATATAAGTTACATAAAGTAGTTCCACACATCTCTCAAAAAATCCTTACAAAATTTACTTTAAAGTTTCCCAAAATTGTTTAACACCACAAAACAATGGAGGCACATCCTACGTGTTCATTAGTTCAGTGAAGTCCCGGAAAAGTAGCGGATCACGTAAAAAAAAATATTGTGTCTCTGAATTATGATTGTCCATTTTAGTTGCAGATCATTTTATCTGCAATGCACATGCGCAAAGCTTTCCTGAGTCTCTGAATTATGATTGTCCATTTTAGTTGCAGATCATTTTATCTGCAATGCACACATGCAAAGCTTTTATAAAGGCAACATACGTGCCTCACGGTTGGTTATGTAGCATTGAAGATTTATCAAAACACGGCAGATTTGATAAAATTTCAGCAGCCTTTCCGCAGACGTAAGGTAACGGACCGATTTAATTACAATCACTTAATAGCGTATTTAGTTATTTACTGTGCTTTAGTTTCCATGAAAGGGAGTTCAATACTCAATATTTTTTATAGCAAGTGGAAAGAAATTACATGTTTTCAGCCTAATTGGCGGTACCACAGAGTGTGTGTGTGTGTGTGTGTGTGTGTGTGTGTGTTGATGGACATGAGGGACCAAACAACGAGGTCATAAGTCCTTTTAACTCCGAATTGTACATGCCACAGAACCCAACAAAAAATGTGGGAAAGCTAAAAGACCATTCCACTAGGAATTAAAATCATCTCACCAACAAGACTAAAACCAACTTAGGGTAACGAAAGGTACAGTGCCCGCTCCCATAACTCTGAAAGTGACGACAACCTTCTAAACCACAAGTTGCTAATGGCACAGTGGTCAACAGATCACAGCTTCAGAGTAGGGAGAAATAAAACGACGTTAAAAAGTAAAAGAGTAAGGGACTGGGGGGGGGGGGGGGAGAAGGCTCTAAATCCCACAAACAGTCAAGAGTCACAAACCCACTCACCCTGACCAAGCGAGTCCTAGAGCTGAGAATAAAACCTACTTTCACGGAGGAAGGCAACGACGCAATCAATAATCCGTGGGTCATCTGCCAAAACTAGAGGCAACAAAGGCGGTAGTCCATAGTCGCCACGAAGTTTCAAATGGAGAGGACATTCAACCAGAATATGAGACACAGATTGTACGGCTCCACAATCACAATGTGGTGGATTGTCATTGCGTAAAAGAAATCCATGGGGCAGCCTGCAGTGTCCAATACGGAGGCAACAGAGGACAGTCAATTCTGTCCGAGAAGGACGTAAAGATGAACTCCAAGCTGCAGTCGTATCTTTGACGGTGCGGAGTTTATTGGAAGGGACAGTAGCTTTCCAACTGCTATCCCATGAGGAGTGAAGAAAAGATCTGATCTGCACCCACAGATCCGCACCCGGAATTAGAAAGGAAGGTGGGCAGCGAGTAATTGCCAATCTAGCCAATTGGTCAGCCTCTTCATTCTCGGTAATACCAACATGGCTTGGCACCCAGAGAAAGGTAACGGAGCAGGCAGCACGATGAAGGTCAGCAAGGAGATCGTGGATGGAAATAACTAAAGGATGGGATGGCAAACATCAATCAATGGCCTGCAGACTGCTCATGGAGTCAACACAGATTAAGCCACGTTCCACGGCAGTCTGTTTAATAAAACAGAGGGCTCTATAAATCGCCATCATCTCTCCCGTGAACACACTGCATGCCTCTGGCAGAGAATGGCATTCCGCCCCAACAGGAGATGTAAATGCATATCCAGAGTGGCCCGCAGTTTTTGAGCCATCAGTGTAGAAAATAGAGGCTCCCTGAAACTCTTCTAGTACTGGGCGCACGAAACACTGAAAGACCATGGGGGAAATTAAAGCTTTTGTGCTCTGGAAGAGATCTGCCCGAATTAGTGGTTGTGGCACCATCCACGGGGGAGTGTGTGCAGTGAAATGGGGGGGGGGGGGGGTGCAATCTAGGGAAGGCAAGTGGAAATCTTGGCAAAGAGAGGCAAGCCACAGTCCGACGGACAATCCTGCCCACAGCCGGGTATCAGGGGGTTGAAGCCCTTCATATGCAAAAAGAACCTGGTAAGTGGGATGAGCAGGATATTGCCGGATGGCAATGGCATAAGATGCCAGTAGCTGATGCTGTCTGACCTGAAGAGGGCAGATTCCTGCCTCAACAAGGAGACTGTTGACCGGGCTAGTCTGGAACGCACCTGTAGCCAAGCGTACACCATAATGGTGAACCGGATCTAATAATTTCAGGGCAGAAGAAGCTGCTGAGCCATAAACTTGACACCATAGTCCAATCGGGACAAGATTAGAGCCCGATAGATACGAAGGATAGTTGTTCGGTCTGCACCCCAAGATGAATGAGCAAGGAAACGTAGGGCATTAAGTTTCCTCATACAACTAATCTTTAGGTGGCGTATATGGGGCACCTAAGTCAATTTTTTGTCAAAGAGAAGACCCAGGAAACGATGCTGTGCTACAACTTCCAGGTGCTGATTACCCAAGTTCTGGGTCAGGGTGAACTGTAGTACGACGACAGAAATGCACTACCCTTGTTTTTGACGAGGAAAACTGGAAACCATGGGATGTATCCCACACTGAAGCCCGCCGAATTGCACTCTGGAGCTGACATTCAGCAGAGGCTACTGAATAGGAGCTGTACCATATGCAAAAGTCGTTGACATACAGTGCCGGGGTTACCAGCGACCCAACAGGGCACACCAACCCATTGATGGCAACAAGAAAGAGTGCAACACTCAACACTGAGTCCTGGGGGAAGCCGTTCTCCTGTATTCAAGGGGATCTGAATGAAGAGCCAACTCTGACACGGAACAGGCGGTGGGATAAAAACTGAAGGATAAAAATTGGTAAGGAGCCTCTGAGGCCCCAGTCATGAAGAGAACGTAAAATATGATGACGCCAAGCAGTGTCGTACGCCTTATGAAGATCGAAGAAGACTGCAACAAGTTGTTGTCATTTAGAAAAGGCCTGTCTGATCGCTATCTCCAATCGAAGTAAATGGTCAATAGGGGATCATCCCTCCCGGAACCCACACTGGTAAGGTGAGAGAAGTCCCCGGGATTCAAGAACCCAGCACAATCTGCGGGCTACCATCCTTTCAAGTAATTTACAGGGGACATTTGTCAGGCTTATTGATCGATAACTGTCCAGCGCCGACGGGTCCTTGCCAGGCTTGAGGGCAGGGATCACAATACTCTCCCTCCACTGGGAGGGGAAGACCACTTTAAGCCAAAGGGTTATAAACTTTGAGGAGAAATTGTCGTTGTGAAGGATTGAGGTGTTCCAGCAATTGATTATGGATATCGTCAGGGCCAGGTGCTGAATCATGAGAAGAGGAGAGGGCCAGCGATAGTTCCCAGTCAGTAAAAGGTTCGTTATATGGTTCCACCTGGTGAGAAGTAAAACCTAATTTGAAGGTTTCGGCCTGGTGTTTCTTAAGGAGAAAGGTCAACGGATATGAAGTTGTTGCTGATACATTTGTGAAGTGAGTTGCAAGATGTTTTGCAAGGACAGATGGCTCTGTACAGAACCCAGCAGGCAGGGCAAGGCCAGGGATGGAAGACGGCCGCCAGCTACCTTGGATAGATTGGAGCATAGCCCACACTCTTGTCAGAGGGACAGAAGAGCCCAACAAGGCGACAAAATGCTCCCAGCATGTCTGCTTACTTTGTTTGATTAAATAACGAGCTCTGGCATGCAGACGTTTGAAATTTATGAGACCAGCGAGGGATGGGTGGCGCTTAAGATGTTGCAAGGCCCTACGGCACTTGCGAATGGCTGCAGCAACAGTTGCATTCCACCAAGGGACCGGCCGACAAGTAGGAGGGCCTGTCGACCGGGGAACAGCGGCGTTGGCAGCTTGAGTAATCATGTTGGTCACTTGGCTTATAATATCATCTATACAGCCTGAGTGGGAAGATGGAAAAACAACCTGTGATGTATATAGTGGCCAATTAGCGCGATGCAAAACCCAACGGGATACCCTGGCTCGTGGTAGGTGTGAGGGAAGTGAAAGGATCAATGGAAAGTGGTTGCTATTGCAGAGGTCGTCATATGCCGACCAGTGAAATAAAGGGAGGAGAGAAGGGGAGGTGAGAGAGAGGTCAATGGCAGAAAAGGTGTCATGAGCGGCACTAAAATGAGTTGGGGAACCATCATTGAGAAGGCTCAGGTCATGGTCAGCAAGAAACTGGTCTATGAGGCGGCCCCGGCTAGACATATAAGCACTGCCCCACAAAGGATGGTGGGCATTGAAGTCCCCAAGGATGAGGTAAGGAGGGGGGAGTTGCTGAAGGAGGGCAACTAGGGACGCGAGTGTAGGTGGCCTGTCAGGGGGAAGGTAGAGGTTGCAAATGGTTAATGGGGTGTCCAAGTGATCACCCTGGCCATGGCCATGGCCAAAAATTTAAGCTGTGTGAAAATGAGTGTCTATTTTTTGTGTCTGTCAGCAGCTCAGTGAGACTCTTTATGGTGAGTTGTTATCTATCCTCCGTTATTGACATTCCAATTGGATTTTCCATTGTATATAATCTTTGTTATTCAGTTCCCTGAGTTTTCCTTCCAGTTTACTAAGATATTTCATTAGAATTTTGGTTTGATTTTGCAGTTCATTTGGTGTGCACATCCTCAATTGCTAACCTTGAATTTATTTCCTAGTTACTAAACAATTTCAAATTGTGAAACCGATTTACAACACTACAGTCTCCACAATAGGAGACAGAGCCAGCTTTGCATGGCACCACATGGCTGTCACTGGAAGTGAATAGTGAAATTTTCTGTGCTCCTGCATTCGGAGCTCTGCTGGATCCAGAAATGGTTCAAAGAGCAGCATCCCGCTGCTCCATTGAGTGGAACTCTGAAAGGCCCTGGTTTAGGAGGTTTCATCTTGTTTCAGCCTTTTGATTTTTTTCCATCAGGTATTGAAGTTTCATTTTGACATTAACTTTTTAATTACAAACTGTACAATGATTCAGAATATTGCCCCACTAAAACTCACTCAGTTAAAACTTAATTCAAAGATTGGAGGATGGCATGGGCATACTACTCAGTAATCACGGTTGAGTTCCAAACAATCTCTGAATTGGGAGGCAGCTTTGACTCACTACATTGCTAACTCATAATATACAGGGAATCACAAGATTGTATCCATTAAGTAATATTAGGTATGATCAAATACATAAGAAAAATCATAATTACAAATTGTAAATTAATAATTAAAAATTATAAGCAGATAGTCTCATAAATTAGTCTATATTATTCTCAAGTATTGGCCAAGTTTTTGTATTCCACTGATAGTTTTCCATTATGAATAAGAATTTTAAATCTAAAGAAACAATATCCTTAAAGACAAAAAACACATGAAAGGAGAAAAACAGTGATCTCCCATGATTTGTTAATACAAACCAGCCACCATGTAATTCCTGCATCTGTGCTGATGAACAGCCCATATTCACCCTTCTGGGAAACTCCTATTGTGCCAGTTGCAATTATGACAGCTGGTGCAAACTGTGATGTCACTGGAGGCATAATCTGTGAGCCAAGAAATAACCCAGCAAATTTCTGTGGAAGATGAAGTGAGCACCTGTTGTCCTGTAAATAGAGTTAAAAGTTCTTCGTACTGTGATATGGATTAGTATCTTAATGAATCATCTATCATAATCATAATCTGTTGATTAGTATCAGTTTTATTACTTTAAAAATAATTTTACTCTGACAAAACTGTAACTACCTTTAACTTATATGAACTACAAACTTTATCTTCAGCTGCTAATAATACACTACACAAGTTAAGTCTTTATTAAGAATAGCTGGAGTAAAGTTGCTCACAGTACACTTCAGCAAATGAGCACCAAATCAGGTTTGGCTATTTAGTGAGCATTCAAATTTAGCAAGTCAGAATATAGCCCTCCCCCAGCCCCTCCTACCCCCGTACGTGATAGTGTGTGACCAGAAGCATACTGGAAGATGATTCTAAAGTTGAAGCAGTGATATGGTTGGTGACCTGAGACTTACCGTATATTTCCACAGATAATACGACCTTCAGAAAAAACGAGGTAAAAATTTTCATTAAAATTTTATAGTTTAAGCATATATCTGGCCTGTAAGACGACCCTCAAGTTTTCAGTTTTTGGGATATAAAAATATGCCTGCAATGTAGATTTGTAGGCAAAGCTTTAGGAAGTTCCAAAAAATGCCGTTAGAAGCCACCATAAGTAGTTTTCGTGATTGGTACATCTGGATTTCACCCTTTCTTGAAGTGTCTGCACCCTGCTTTTGAACTTTCGTGTAATTTTACGTTGTATCCAGTCGTGAAGAAGTAGGCTATGTTTTTTTTTTTTTTTTTTTTTTTTTTTACACCAGGGAGGTTTTTTTTAAAAATAATAATAATAATAATTTCTTTCGCCGAGATGACATTTAATCATGCCGATGCACATATTATTGCCAAAGAACAGAAGATAAAGGATTTCGAAGGAAGCCACAATTGTTGCGTATAGCTCCGAAATATTTTAATCCTTTCACTGCTCCGTACATAAATATAGTCTAATCATTTCAGTGTGGCTGTAGATATTAGGGATGGGAAAAACCAACCAGTTAAAACCGATACCGGTATTTTAGTTTTGAATAACCGGTTTTTTCGGTATTTATTTGGTGTCGGTTGTAACCTTTTTTTTTTTTTTTTGCCAAGAACTGGGTAAAAAAACCGGCACGACTACTTCCTGTAGCAGTGATTCAAAATGTGTGATTTTTTTTTAATAATAATCTGATTAAGACTGACTAAATGTGCCGAAAGTGGCCATTTTAATAAATGACTGCTTCTACTATTGGATATTAAAGAACAGAGTTGTGTTAGCTCCTCAACACGTTGGTTAAAACTATAAATGTATTATACTGCTATGCTAACAAATTTTATTAATGTGATTGCTTGAAAGTGAGGGGCTTTTTCAATAACCAATATGGGTTAGGTAACATTGATCATGTGGTGCATTGTGAGGTAGCCGTGCGGTCTGAGGCTCCATGTCACGGACTGCGCGGCTGCTCCAGTCGGAGGTTCGAGTCCTCCCTCCTGCCTCAGTCATGGGTGTGTACGTTGTCCTTAGCGTAAGTTACATTAAATAGTTTGTAAGTATAGGGACTGATGACCTAAGCAGTTAGGTCTCATAAGAACTCACACCCATTTTAACATTCTTTGATCATGTGGGACACAGCTTTCCTAGTTCAATTTGTGTAAATTTACACTGACAACAATCATACTGTTAGTCAGAACTATGACTTTATTTTTCAAAATACTTCTGCAGCACTAATTGAAGTTCATTTACTGACTGTAACTTTATATAACGAGATATTCGTATTCGCTGGCTAACAAGTCCAACACTCAATATTTGCAACTGCTGGATGGAAATACTAGGTCAGTAAATCCGTATGCTTTGTATATCGTCTTCTACGGACTCCTGACTAGGATTACACACACTCAAGAAGGCGTAGTATTGGGAGGGGATCTTGCAAAATATGGAAAGACTAGTGATGTGTCGTATAACGTAAATTTACCTAAATTTTAACTAAACTTCCTAAGTTGCGTTATCGGCCGAAACTAGAAGAACCGAAAATTCGATTACGGTTTCTGTTTCGGCTGCCAATTAAGTTTCGGTTATTTAAAAAAACGGTTATCTTGAGCAGTTTTTACAGTGAGGTTAAACTGGTGACGAAAAGAACCGGTATAACCGAAAACCGGTTGTTTCAGCGATAACCGCCATCCCTACTGGATATATTGAAAAATTATTTTTGACAAGCGACATTGTAAAATGAACCTGCATTGCAAATAATTAATTCTATTGCAGCTTTATGGCATATAGGTTATCGTATGTACCCTTTTTCACTTGGTAAATTAATAAAGCTTGAAAAGTGAATATTTAAAAAAAAAAAAAAAAAAAAAAAAAAAAAAAAAAAAAAAATTGCACAAAATCTTGCCTTCATAAATCTTTCCACCATGATGTAAATTTCAACAGGGTATTATCACAAATGTCTTGTATAGCGTGGCTATAGCGTGGCTATATTGAATCGATACGTTTCGAAACATTATGTATGTAATAAGCTGTCTAACCGCATCCTTTAAAATTGACATATTCATAAAACTCATAACATTCGCCTGTTCGATACATATCGTTTCAATACATAACAGCTTCGATATATATCGTTTTCAGGTCGAAACCACGCTATGCAACATATCTGTGAAATTACCAATTTCAGACTAAATTTCAATATAACTTTATTTGTCTTTTTTTTTTAATGATTTAGCCATCGTCTTATCTGCGGAAATATACGGCAAGTCAGTCAGCTACCATGAAAAATTGGGAGCATCTCCAAATGCTGGGATATGTTGATATGCCAATTGTTGATGGTGGTTTTGTCTGTGTCAAACAAAATTGGTTGAATCCAACATGGAGTTTCCATTGTGAAGTTATTTACAACATGTATGTTTCTGTAATCTTTCAAATATTCAGTGTTAAGTATGAAAACTGTTTGTGCTGATACAACAATCAATTGAAACAATATGTGGAAGGTACTGCATTGAGATGTCATGCAAAAAAGGAAGCAACAAAATCTCCAAATATATATTTTTGTCATTCAGGCGCTGCACTGGAGGTCATTATGTACATGTGAAATACTAATGATGAAAATGTGACTTCAAAATGTTCACTGACAAAGTAAAATGGTACTGAAAAGACAGTATACACATTTTGTCATTTACTTCTCCAAATATTTTCCTGTCTTGTTTTTTTCCAAGAACAGCCACATAAAATAGAGTGTAGTGAATGAAATATTGTATAATTATTCTATACTCTGCAGTACATTGTCCAAAACTCACATTTTATTGTTGAAAAACATATACCAACCTTAATGCATGGATCACCATCTCTCCTAGCTTCAGGTATAGGCACATTGAGTAACTGCCACTGTTTTCCCTTATTGTATGTAATGACTGTTGACAAGTGTTCAGTACTGAGATTAGTCAAGTCCAGGTCTAAATACTTCATTATTTGAAACTGTGAGGCAATGTAAATACCATGGAGACCATCCACTTTATAGATATCAGCAAATGCTGTATTTGTAACACCCCTGTTAAATATTTTCACAGTGAGAAATATGCTGTTATCTCATTAAATCAGAAAATATCATTACTTTTCAATCATTTTTGAAATTAACAGACAACACAGCTAAAAAATAAACTGGGGTTCTGGGATACAACACATGTAAGGTATGATGTGGCATACTGCAACGTATGTTTTAAATATAACCATTAAAACTAAGCGTTAAACTATTAATTGACAGACACGGTAGAAACCCATGGCACAATAAATATCTGGGAAAAATTACCTGTTGCCATAAAAAAAAAGTGTTGTTAAAATGTCAGGAATTACAGAAAAACTACATTAAAAGAAGAAAAGATGGGAAAAAATGCCATGAGTAATAAACAGTTTACAAAGTTGTAAGTATCACACTGACAAGAGACATCATGGTGCCTGAAACTGACTTCTTTACAAGACGTATACTGATACTTTCTTATATTGATTTAATTACCACCTCCGTGCGCTGCTTATTTTATGCACAAGACTGTAATTTCTGCTTCTCACACTCCCGCATTTGGATTGATTGTTTACTGATGCAATAATCAGTCGGACAGTCTCATTGTCGGAAGTTCTCGCTGTGTTAAGGGGCAGAAACTTTGTGTTGTTGCAACTGGCATAAGTATTGTAGTGTCAGTTGCCAACAAAATCAGTAGGCTGTGGCGCTGTGAGAAGTTTTTTATCAGTTTGTCACGAGTTTTGTGTGAAATTTCAAAGTAACGGAGGTTTATTCAAAATTGTGTACTTTGTGGGGTGATTTCGGACAATGCCAAGAACATCTAAAGGTAAGAAAGGTGTTCAAGATTGGTTTAATTATGATGTGGAAATGTTAAAGAAAGCAGTTCGAGATATTCAGTGCAGAAAATTATCATATAGGAAAGCCTTTAATAAATAAAATTCCTTACCTCAGTCCTTATACCATATTTTAATGAAGGAAGTCTTTATTGAAAATCCACGCGTCCGAAATCACCCCAGTTCATGGGGTGATTCCAGACACTTTCTTTGCCTGTCTCAGGCAAAAGTAGATGCACATTGACATTCTGTTTCTAGGATATTTTATTGGTTATACATAAACCCCACCACTTCCATAAAAAACAATGAAATCTTCAAAACCTACGAGAGTTATAGTGAAAATAATCTCAAAACTGTCCGAAATCACCCCGTTTGATGGTACAACAAAAGAGATTCTCCATAGGACAGTACAGAAGAAAGAGGTTTTTGTTTAGCACTTTGTAACAACAGACTCAGATTCTCCAATTCCTGGTGGAGCAAACCCATCCTCAGTCCACAGCACCAGCTACTTGTGTTTGCCAAACTTTTCCAGCATATGATGAATCTGCTGAAGAATTAGATATAATAATGAAAAGTCCAGGTTGCAATTAATAATATAGTGATAAGGACAGTTCACAACTCATCGCAAAGTCGTATCGACGAGCTGTGACAGGCACATACAAAAGATACACACATACAACACTTTCAGCTATCGGCCATGGCCTTCTTCAGAAAATTGAACATTCATGCACTCATACAGGCACACAAAACAGTCATACAATCATCACCTCCGGCTGCCACACTTTGAATCACACTCTGCGGCATGTAAATTGGGAAAGGGAGGGGAGCAGAGAGGAAAGGAGATAGGGTGCAGCACCGCCTAGATGTAAATAACAAGATGCAGCTTAGGAATGGAGTGGGGAGGCAGGTGAGGGGAGGAAAATAAAATAAGATAAGAAAATAAAATAAACAAAATAAATATAGATTTATATAAAAAATAAAGTTTACTTACCAGGTGAAGGAGCACAGGTAGTGATAGTACCAAATAAAAAATAAAACACACACACACACAAACACATACACACACACACACATAAACACAAGTTTTTGCAGCCCAGTTGCTTCTTCAGGCAGAAGGGAAGGAGAGGGAAAAGGAAATGATGAGGGTTTTTAGGGAGTGGGTAAGTAGCCATTCCAATCCCGGAAGAGGAAAGACTTACCTTGGGGAAAAAAAAGGAAATTTGTTTACCTTCCTTCTTTCCCCACACATATGTATGGGTGTGTGTGTACTTGTTTACCTTCCTTTTTTTTCCCCCAAGGTAAGTCTTTCCTCTTCCGGGATTTCCTTTTCCCTCTCCTTCCCTTCTGCCTGAAGAAGCAACTGGGTTGTGGAAGCTCGCGTTTCTGTGTTTGTGTGTGTGTGTGTTTTATTTGTTACTATCACTACTTGTGCTCCTTCACCTGGTAAGTAAACTCTATCTATTTTTTATACATATTTTTCCTATTAGGAATTTTTCCTCTATAATTTTTGTATCATAAGTATAGATTTAAATGAATATAAAAATTAAAAATAATAAATAAAGATAAAATGTGCGCACACTGCATGTATACACGACTGTGTACACACACACACACATTCTTGCACCACTCAAAATAGGAGAGGTATGAACTGTAAGGTATGGAAAAAAGGGAAGTTGGTTGAGGTTGAGGCCTGGATGATTTCGGGATCGGACAATGTATTGTAGGGATAACTCCCATCTGTACAGTTCAGAAAAGGTGGTGGTGGATGGAAGGAACCAGATGGCTCAGGTTGTGAAGCAGCCATTGAAATAAGCATATGCTTCACTGCATGCTGTGCCACAGGGTGGTCCACCTTGTTTTTGGCCACAGTTTGGCGGTGGCCATACATCCTAATGGACAGCCGGTTAGAGGTCATGCCAATATAGTAAGCTGTGCAGTGATTGCAGCACAGTTAGTAAATTACACGACTGCTTTCGCAGGTGGCCCAGTCTCTGATAGGGTAAGATAAGCCTCTGACAACACTGGGTGGATGGGGCAGGGTGTTGGGTTTTTGGGTGGCATAGAGATCGACTAGGATGTCGTGGAAGTTGGTAGAGTGATGGAACACCATTTTATGAGAGGTGGGAAGGAACTTGGGCAGGTTGTCTCTCATTTCTGGGCACGAGGATAGAAAATCAAAACCTTGGTAAAGGATGCAATTTAGTTGTTCGAGTCCAGGGTAGTATTGGGTGACAAGGGGAGAGCTCTTTTGTGGATGGTTACTGGTGTTAGGAAGAGGATTTGGGATGTGTGAGGATATGGCACAGGATATCTGTTTGCAGACTAGGTGTGTCAGATAGTTTAGTCTGTGAAGGCCTTTTTTGAGAACCTCAGTATATTCAGAAAGGGAGTTCTTGTCACTGTAGATACGTCGTACACGAGTGTCCAGGCTGTAAGAGAGGGATTTTTTGATGTGAAAGGGATGGAAACTGTCAAAGTGTAGGTATTGTTGGTGGTTGGTAGGTTTAATATGGACGGAAGTGTGGCTGGAGCCATCAGTGAGGTGGAGGTTAAGTTCCAGGAATGTGGCATGGTAGGTTGAGGAAGACCAGGTGAAGTGGATGGGGGAGAAGGAATTGGGGTTCTGAAGAAAGGAGGATAGGGTGTCCTGGCCCTGAGTCCAGATCATGAAAATATCATCAATGAACCTGAACCAGGCCAGAGGTTTGGGTTTTTGGGATGCTAGGAAGGATTCCTCCAGACGGTCCATAAACAGGTTGGCACAAGAGGGTGCCATGCAGGTGCCAATGGCTGTACCTCGGATTTGATGGTAAAATTTCTCCTCAAAGGAAAAGTACAGTAGAACCTCATTTTTATGCTTTTCAAGGGACTTAAGTAAAGTGGTGTAAAATGCAGGAAAATGTAAAATGCAGGAAATCATGTTTTAAATGGTAAAAAATGCTTACTTCATGAGCCTTGCATTTTCGTAGTTTATTTGTGATATATGTACATAATAGGCATCTAAATACTCGCCAGGAAGTTCATTATACAATAAAGGTTATCCAAATTTGTACTATTTTAAGCGCCAGGCAAACCATAATTTTATGGGAAGTAGAATTTTTCGACGTAATTTCATTCATTATAATCGTGGACGCCGCTATTTTAAGTGCCAAACAGAATTGGTAATTTTATGGGAAGTAGAAATTTTTGACGTAATTTCATTCATTATAATCGAGGACGCCACTGCTGGGCTACGTAATACATCTTCAAAATTACCTGAACCACTTCGATATCGTTTGGACACTGCTGCCAGGCTATGTAACACATCTTCAAAATTACTGCCTTTTACCGGCATTACGTCATTATTTACGTAGTAAAACTCAAAGTTCTGTTATTTTTGTATTTTTAGATGTTTCACACGACAATATTAGAGAATTTATTCGCGTTTTCGAGTACAAACATATGCATAAGTATTTTTGTGACGTTTGCATAAAATCGGCACACCTCACTATTATCGCTTTTTTGAGGCTGTGGGTATTATGACACCCAACTTTGACAGATATCGTTCTTTATTAATCAGAAATATGAATCACAAAAACAATGCAACTCTTTATTCTCACACCAACAAAGCAACTGGTTCTGATTGTTTGAGTAGACGCCAGCCGCTCTGGCAAAGAAGCTAGCGGAAAGAGGAACTACACCGCCACAAATCAGCGTTATTCTCACGCCAATTGCTATGGCAAAGAACCTGGTTGAAAGTGGAACTACATCTCCACAAATCTGTGCGTCGTAAGTCATCAACGAAAGGCGAAATATACGTTTGAATAAATGCAAAGTGTCAAGAAACTCGACTACGAATAATTTTTAAGCGCTGTACTTTATGGGGAAAGCCATGCTATCGTCTATTTATGTACATTACGTCATTTTTCTTCACGAAAATTCTTTCAAAAAGCGTAAAACACGGGAAAAGTGTAATTATGTTAACACAAAAACGAGGGCAAATTAACATTGTAAACATAGGAAATTTGATGGGACCGACAAAAAATGGTGTAAATGGCGGGAAAACGTAAAAACCGAGAATGTAAAAACGAGGTTTTACTGTAGTTGTTAGTTAGGATGAAATTGGTGAATGTCTGGTGTCTGATCAAGTTGCTTATTTACAGATTAATACATAATGTTTTGAGTTTTATTCTTTGTTTCATCTGGATTGTGGTGTGCAAACAATTTCCATGTACACATCTTTATGAAACTTGTTGCAGCTGGTAAACAAATTTTTGGGGTCTACTAGTTTACTGTGGTACTTTGTGAGCAAGTGAAAGCAGAATTAGGCCTTCTGAAAAAGTCAGGGGTTGTTTTATTTCTTCAAGCGAGTAATTCATTCCCCTGGACTCCTCCTCCTCTATAGGAACTTTAAAATTGCAGCTAACCCTCAACCTATGATATATGTGCATCCTTTAGCCCATCCTGATGAACTCTTTGCTACACTGGAGGGTGGTCAGTATTTTTCTAAAACTAATTTATCGAATGGCTACTTACAACTTCCTCTGGACTAAGCTTCCCAGACCTGCTAATCATGCCTTTTGACCTCTCAATATTTGTGGTTGTCTTTTAGTGTAGAAATTACTCAGGTTCTATTTCCATGTTTTCTAGAACAATTTACGGCATCAGTCATAGGGTGTGCTAATTGGTTTATATAATGATCTTGTGTGCCTCCACCAAGGAACATTTGTCTAATTTACACGAACTGACTTCACAATGAATTTCCTTGCTGATGAGCACCAGGCACGTGGCATATTTGTCATTTCCTAATAATCTGTCCTGCAGCTATGACCTTTTAATGTTGATGGTTGAAAAAGTCCTCTACCATGAAGACTACCACATTTTAACTTTTATATGTACCTGTTATTGTCGCTCTAGACCAGAGGTGGGCACAAATCGGCTCAATGAGCAGCGTTCCGGCTCAGGTCGGAAAAAGAGCAGTGTTCACGCTCGGCCGGTAGTTATCCTAGTTGCTGTTAGAGGTCTACATGCTTGCTGGCACACATAGTTCCGCGAGAGTCTGGTATTAAACAAAACACTGTGATTAAGTTATCTCGTAAGTAGGTACAGCATTATAAAACATACCGCTACTTTACTTCCTTCCTTGCGTAGCTTATTAACAAGATTAAGTTGCATTTCACCTTCTACACATCCATACTGGTTGAAGTGAGAGGTGTTCTATAGTGGCCTAGTATTTTACCACATACCAAACATTTTGCTCCTCCTTCACTTTCAGTGAACAAGTATTCATACTCCCAACTAGAGTTGAACTGGAAAATAGAACGCCGCTTTACCGCGCCGATTTGACTAGTCATTTAAACTCAACAGCGTACTGTACCATAACGTAATATCATAGATTATAACGAAAACCCTGAAGTACAAAATTCAAACTAACAGATGGCACTGTTAGCAGTGTCTTCTGAAACAAAACAAAAAATCGCTCTTATCTTTATAAGATATTTGCCGTCTCGACAGCACGCGCTGGACGTTTTAGATTAGAGAAGAGTTTCCAGTATTATTTTTATAAGTTACTTACTTATAAACATAATAGCATTTTTCAGGGGATACCCCTAGCAGAAGAATCTGTTCATTCGAGTTGAATACTAAAGAGTTTGCACTATTATCTTTATAAGTTATTTTATAACGCACTCAGCCAGGTGCATTTCTGCGGCTACATTAGCGCATTGGTTATGCATAACGCCATCTAGTCTTTTCAACAGGAACTATGCTGCTTGCGGCTCTGCTTCCACTCAGACAGGTGGCTCTGAAAGCGCGGCTCGCTCATTGCCCACGTCTGCTCTACACCATGAAAACAACAGCGCCTGAATAAAATTGCTACTGGTAACAGCTATATGAGGAGGTTCTTCAAAGAAAAGATTTGCTGGTTGCTCCTTATCTGTGATACACTTGTTATACACATGAAAATACAAAAACACATCAGTATATGAATTCTTAATGAATAAATAGTTCTGAAAAAGTCCATTTGTTGTCGATATAATTTAATTTTTTTGTCAATACATTCAAGGACACAGGACTGTAAACAATAGAGATAGCATAATGATAGAAAACACACACCAATGAAGCCATAACTGATTTCCTAGTGTGTTGCTGCTTCTAATTTTTATCTGAAACTTACTTTAAACTATTATCATATTTTGGTATTATATTATTAAAATGTTCACCAGATTGTCACCTCAAATAGACATTCTTAGTGACTGACATTAAAGAACTGATTCTCAGCATCAGTTTCTTGTGACACCACAAACTTCGTCCTGATACAGTGTTCCACTACCCATCAGACAAACAACTTTCTGTGTGCATCATCGAGTGCAAGTGCCAGTAACGCTGCAACTCGGGTGCATCTTGCCCACACATGTTCAACCCTCTTAGCAGCACTACAAGACATCACCATCAAATGGGAAGAGACTGCACAGCTTGAGCTATGCCATAACTTGGACATTGTCACTGCTAAGATCAAATCTTCATGCGAGCTGCTTTCTAGACTACAATAGCTGTGCTAGAATAACAAACCACAGGTTAGTCAGTGGTCAAATAAAGATTCTGCACTCGCATGCAAGGTTGACAGTGACTGTAAAACTTCTGTTTTGTTTTGCCCTTCATAAGCTACTGTTTGTATCCACCCCGTGTTGTCATGTTCAGACTGTGTGACAATGTCACCAGTAGCTGACGCAGCTCTCACTAGTACTAAAAACAATAACATTGCACACCCAACTGTCGGGTTGTTGCCCCTAGCGCCGCCTTTCATGCTGGTGGCACATTCTACAAATTCTGCACTTAAAACTCAGTGCCCAATGGTGTGGCAACAAACACACTGGCAGGCAATGTAGGAACTTTTAAAGCACTGTCAACCTGTAAAAAATGAACAACCATGCCACCGAACTCCAATGCGACCATTCAACAAACTATCGCCAAACAGACCGTCATGCAAGCTACACCGGGCGTAGCCATAGTAACGAATGGCAGTCCACAATCTGCGTTTGACTGACAGCCCACCTGTTTCTAGTAGACCATGAAGTCTTAAACTTGCACTTATGAAAACAATACATGAACAGACTAACGAACTTTTGCAGGCAGGTGTATTAGAACCATCCACAGCCACTGGTCTGCACCTGTATACTATGGCAACGATGGTACCTGGTGAACGTGTGACGATTACAGACATTTGAATGCATGCACTATATTGTCAAAAACACCCTGTACCAAATATTACTGATGCTAAATGTACACTCTTTGACAAAAAACATGGTCAGTGTCCGGCCACCGCTGAGCCTCAGTTCGAGCCAATCGCAATATGGGACAATAAACTTGGCCCCACTGATTCGCTCTAAGTCCGGCTATCTGCACAATCTGGCAACACTATAGACTGCAGGAGTTCATACAGTACATCTTGTGTTCAGTTAGCAGACTCTAGGTCAGCTACACCTGTGGTCTCGCGGAAAGGTGTGTGAGTTGCAAGTGCGAGTCTTAGCGATTGAAACTGACTGTTGACAAAATTTTAATTTCATGTCCCTCGTGCATGCTGATGCCAAATGTGTAAGGGGAGCACATGCATAACATATTTCATTTTTTCATGCACTTGTTAACATTTCAGCCCAATAACATTGTTGGCTCTGGCCGCAGCACTTGGCAGAGCTCTCCGTGGCCCACTCGCCAGCAGCAGGGGTGGCGGTGCTGCGCTGCCTCGACGTCTGGCCACAGCGCCTACCGCTGCTCATCACCATGGATATGTAAAATGCTGTAGTGTTGCTGAGTGGTGATCCACTAAAAGGTTGCAATGTGTATTTCAGACACGATATCAACGAAGCAGACCACCCGTTTTGAACGATGAGCATATTATTACACTAATACATAATACCTAGAGAGGCAAAAAATTGTCATAGTCGTTGATCCAATCACGTAGCACTCTACGATGGTTAACACTTATTTTTGGTTTGAATCTTGTTCCTTTTCCTTTCAGAAAAGCCCTTCATGCAATTTGTTATTGTCATCAGTTCATATGTTATCTGCACTATAATATTTTAGTATCGTTGTTTGATTCTTTACGGTAAATGTATGAGCTAAATTATGTGAATATGTTTCTGCGCATGTACTAAAGCAATTCAGGCATATTGCAAGGTTCGTGTCTTCATGTCTCATTTCTACAGCAGATATTTCGCATGAAGGAACTATATTAATCATTATGTTCACTTCCTCCGTAAGTATCCCCTAGAATGTGTGTCCTAAGGAAGTAGTAAAAATTCGTATTGATGGAGGTCAATTTTAATGTCTTCAAAGGTGTTTGTACAGTGAAGCAAAGAAGATATCTATGACCATTTCCATAATTTGGAGTCGATCTTTCTGTAAAACCTATTGTATAAACATTTTCTTCTCATTCCGTTAAAGAGTTTCTTCTTGAAATCTGCAGCGTATAAAGTAAAATGAAATACTATCCCCAAACGTACTGTCTCCAACGAGGATTAGAACTGCTGACTCACACCAGGGTTGCATCACAGGACACAAGCAGAACCACAAAGCCAACCACACGCTACCGCCTGGTGCCCTCAGTCTCTCACATATTCAATGTTGAGCCTTTAACGCACCATGAAAGGTAATCTGAAAGTCACTTACAAGAATAACAGTATTCTTTGAATCCAAAATTTAAATTTCTGTCTCTCATATCACATGGGCATTATACAGTGTGAGTCATGAAAGTAGAAAAGGAATGTCAAGTGAACTTAGCGAAACAATTCAGTACTACTTGCGAAAGTAACTGCACTATCACAGTGTTGCCAAATATTACCAATGATGTTGCCAGTTCTTAGCTGTATTAGGAAGACCTGTGTAGTGATAAGTGACGTGAAATCGTGCTCGTCTCATGCAGGCTTCTAGAGGGGAGTCACGAATTTTTGTTAATATGTGGCGCTATCTGCTGATAGTTTCCAACGTCACATTTAGTTTGCAGATATTTAAGTTGTCCAATGAGGCTGAAACCAGCATTCAAATTTTGAGAAGCGTTACTACTTTATGGTATAATTTCAGCTAATTACTAGAGAAGTTAGAAATACTGATATTGTGCTTGCAACATAAGGCAGGTCAATGACTGAGATGTGTAAATTTCCATCATGGCTACAATTTCACCCCCACCCCCACAAAAAAGTAAATAAATAAATAAATAAAAAATCCTGACACTATTACCGTATTCTATCGCATAAGCTCCCCCCTCGGATATTCCCCTCCCCTACGATTTTTCATAATTAAAAAATTATTTTATTAATATCACGCATAATTCCCTCTCCTGGTTCGTTCTAACAGGAGCGGCCATCAAATAACTTGACAATGGACAACAATGAACGCAGCGGTACTGCCATGAACGAATATTTCCATCGTCACAACATACCGTAAATTTGAAACGTTAAGCCGCAGACGTATTTCTAGGTCAGTTTGCTACAAGTCGACATAATGGTAAACTATTCAAACTACATGGCAAAATTTAAACTAAATGTGTTATCTGACGCCGATAGAAACGGAGTAAAAGCTGCAGGAAGGCATTTCTCCGTCGATCCTAATTGAATGCGGTATTGGCGGAGACAAAAAGATAAACTCGTGGCTGCAAAGGCAAGCTCCAGATCTTTCCGTGGGCCTAAAACAGGGAAATATCCCAAAATTGATAATGGTGTAATTGCTTATGTCAATGAACTTCGGAATGATGGTTGTGCTGTCTCTTATGAAATGATTCAGAACAAAGCTCGTGAGATAGCTGCCGTGCTAAACATTGACAGAAAGGACTTTAAAGGAAGCATTGGTTGGGTGATTCGTTTTATGAGATGGCAGAATCTCAGTCTATGAAGGAGAACATCTTTGTGCCAGTGATTACCTCGAGACTACACAGATTATGTAATCGAATACCATCGTTACGTAATATAAGTGCGACAGCAATATGACTATTTGCTCTTCCAGATTGGTAACGCTGACCAAACGCCAGTGTTTTTTGATATGCCACGGAACACAACCATTGCTGCAACTGGCTCAAAAAGTATCCTTATGAAGACAACTGGAGCATAGAAACTAAGATGCACAGTGATATTGTGCGATACAGCAGACGGCAATAAACTTCCACCGTATGTCATCTCTAAGAGGAAGACATTACCAAAGGAGACTATCCCTCATAGAATTCACTTACGAGTTCAAGAAAAAGGCTGGATGACAGCAGAATTGATGGGGAATTGGCTGGAGAAAGTCTGGGGAAGACGACCAGTGGCATTATTACAAAAGAAGTCCCTTCTTGTCCTAGACTGTTTCCGGGGTCACCTTGTGAAAGCTGTAAAGGCGAAAATGAAACGGATGAAGTCCCAACCTGTTATCATTCCTGGAGGTTTAACGTCCATTCTTCAGCCTTTAGACGTCAGCATGAACAAACCTTTCAAAGAACACCTATGACGCTTGTATTCACAATGGATGTCGGTGGGATCTCATCAGCTGACTCCAGGAGGCAAGATAAGGAAGCCATCAGTACTGACGATGTGCGAGTGAATAATCCGTGCATGGGAGAAAATTTGTTTTCATATTGTGAAGAAGAATTTAAAAAAAACTGGAATTTCTTGTGTCATTGATGGATCCGAGGACGACATGTTGTGCAATACCAGTAGTGAAAATGAAGAAGATAATGTGTTATCTGTTCCTGAAAATAGTGACGATAGTGACAAAAGTGAGGTTGCAGAACAGAAGAGAAAATACGGGAAACAATGAAACAATGCATTGCTGCTCTTGATTGTAGGCATAATGAAGCTGTGCCATTACCGGTAATCCAGTTCTTTTGTGTTATGGTAATTGAAAATAAATTGTGTTAAGAAAATAAATACCGGTACAGTAAGATTAACATTAGTTGCGACTTCTGACGTTTGGCTTGTCGGGGTGAAGGAGACGCTATTTCCCAGGTAACAGCAATAGTGAGCTGACCTTTTCCACTCCCGCCGCCACTGGTTCGGATTGTGAGGTACCGCTGTTGCCAAAGCGTGTGTAAACAGTAGCATGTGGTCTCACGCGGTGGCCCTTTGCGTTCTCTATCCTGCATTGTTGTGTCCTACCGACAAAAAAATGTTTCCAGGCGCCAGAGTGGCATTAGATGTTGCCGGCACTTTCAGCATACCCTGCAAACTATGCGAACCCTCCCCTCGCTCCGCACTGACATGTCAAAAGTCGCAACTAATTTTAAAAGTACTGTAGGCACCATTTATTCACAAATTGCCGTGTACCGGTATCTTTTACCTGCCTAATACATAGTTTTTCTTCCTTTCTGAATAACTACTCGCATAATTCCCTCCCTAGTGTTTTCAAGAAAATTTTTCGAGTAAAAAAGGTGGGGAATTATCCGATAAAATGCGGTACTTTGTTAGATTGTGATAAATTCTAATGTTTTCATGAAAAGTTTCTGGAAATGAACGCTACCCCATCCGTCATGAAACAGTAAGGTATCAAACACTTTGCATCTTGTGAGTGACAGTCCACAATATCCTCAAGCCTACAAACAGCTTGCATCAACTGGTTTTTAGCCATGCTGCACAAGCAAATGCCATCATAAGGAAAGGCTTCAGTATGAAAGCAGACAAAAGCATTGAGAAATGCTGATGAATTGATGACTTACCTTCACCAACTTTCAGTGAGAGCTTTTTGTAAAAAAACGAGAAAGTAGAGCGAACGATCATTTCTCCAATGATACTATGCACTGTTGTCTGAAAACTGACTGTATCTATGTTCAGTCTTGTCATACGTGTCTCATATTCGAGGAATATTAACAAAATGAGCAGCTTTTATGGAAATATACCCAAAGTATTGATGCAGTGGAGTATTATAATCAAGTCATGTTTACACAAGCATGTTTTGAATTTAGTCCTCTTGAAGCTGAAAGATATTAGAGAAAGTGGGTAGTTGTGCCTTGCTGTAATGCTTGATGCAAAGATGAACATCACATATTGGTTTCTTCGATTCTTTGGACAGTCTTTTTTGATTTGTACACCTTCATTTTATTGGTGATCTACTGGTTTCATGGACAATACAGTAATCAAAATTATGTGCAAATTGTTCCATATTTTAACATACTTGGTTTTTATTCTGAATGACAGTGATAATTTCTGTTGGACTGGTTCCATATATCCGGCCTATTTAATGAAATTTTATTCAGGTGACAGATGAAAGCAATTAGAATGTTGGGTCTCTTAATGAATTTTCATATGGAAAAATTTTCACCTGAAGATAGGTCTTTAAAAGCAAGTATCTTAATAAAAAAGAGCTGGCGCAGCTTCGGAATTTATTAGTTACTTTATGGGGTGACAACATTTGAAGTTGTTCTATCAATATTTAACATTTTACTGTCATTTTGATAAATTCATATAAGAAAATGTTCTTTTGTTTTGTTTGTGATGTCACTTGAGAAGTAGGTGGCTATGTCATCTGCTATGAGGTTGCCAGGAGACAGTTGGCATGACTAGTTTTCTTTGACAGTAAGTGGATAAATTAAAGACGTAATGAGATGAATTGCAATCCAGCTTTTGCTACAAAACTGACCCGATTTTAAAATGAGCTAGGTTTTTAGAAAGTGACTATTATACAGCTAGACATTACTGCTGTAAGACCTACCTCACTGATTTACCCACAGCTGAGGCAGATTGCTCACTATGTGAAAGAGAGTAGGCGTAGTTAATGTATGAAACACCCTTCTTGAGCACAAATTCAGCCAACTACTACAATGTGCATATTCTGATGTTAATTTTTCAAAATATTTAATGGAGGTGACAAAGAAAAGTCAACCGACTTCAGAATTACAAATCAGACTCACATCTACACGATGTCAAAGTTGCAAAACAATATCTACGACGTTGGAAAATCTTGATTACATTGGTGGCCTGATGAACTAGTTTTTGTAGCTGGTGTCCTGCATGTTAGGATCCTTAATTTCACTCAGGCCCAAAACAATGTGCTCTCCAAATTACATATGTGCCACATGGCCAGCTATTAAAAAAGAAGATATAATCAATGAATACCTCATTTAGTGTATTTTCAGTTTTGTTTCTCAGTTTATGGTTGTATCCTAGATAGGCCATTAAATAACAAAAAGACTCACAATTTGTCACAGAAAAGTCTTCCTAAGTACTTAAATTTTGTCCAGTTTCTTTTGAGTTTGCTTCCTGATGAAAGAAAATGTTAGAATGTCAATTTGGAAATTACAAGCGGCGTGTTATTGATACAACATCTTCATACAAAAAATAGCATTCCATTTAAATCCAACAATAATTTTGAGCATGTCCCTTGATGAGGTGCTCAATAGATTCTGAACCTGTCTTAGTGTTGTCTGCCTCATTGAATTAATGTTCAATACAATTCGTGAATTTCATTTATGTCTTATGTTACAGTCAAAATGCGTAAGTTAGGGGAGGTCTACCAAACATCTGTTGGACTCTGATGGCTTTGTCTATTCAGAATGACAACTATCCTTTCCCTCTAGCAGGCACGCTCTGCCTTCTCCATTTCTAAATGCGTGTGCTTTCGCTTGCTCATTTTGCTGCATTTACCGAAATGATCACGGCTGTGGCCACCACGTCATACCTCTTATCGACTTCAAAAAGTTAATGAAATAAATTACCCTTCAAGTTGGTGGTGACTAAACGCTACTGCTAGCATTACTTATGGTGAAGGCTGCTGCCCTCACACGCTGGGTGCAAGCAGAGCTGTCGATTTGTAGCATTGTTCCCAGGGTTGATTGGCAGGGTTGATAAGCAAATGTTAGGATCACACTTAGAAAAAGAATGGGCATCGTATCGTTTAATTCCGGCACTATGGATGTAGAGGAATTGTGGATTAAATTTAAGTGAATTGTAAATAAAGGGTTAGAGAAATATGTAAAGATGATTAAGGATGGAAAAGATCCACCGTGGTATAATAATAATGTTAGAAAGCTGCTGAGAATGCAAAGACTGTTGTACTCTCGATTCAAAAAAGAACATGCAAATGATGACAGGCAAAAGTTAGTAGAGATTTGTGCATCTATAAAAAGATCGATGCGTGAAACATAACAATAATTATCACAGCCATACCTTACCAAAAGATCTTTCCGAGAACCTGAAAAAATTCTGGTCCTACGTAAAATCGATAAGCGGGTCAAAGCCCACTGTCCAGTCACTCGTTGATCATTCCGGGGCAGTAATAGAAGAAAGCAAACGGAAAGCTCAAGTTCTAAATTTAACCTTTAAGAAATCTTTCACGAAGGAGACCGCACAAATCTACCATCATTTGATCAATGTACAAATCCCTAAATGGGGGACATAGTAATAGGTATTTCCGGTGTAGAGAAGCAGATGAGAGAGCTAAATACTAAAAAGTCTGCTGGTTCAGATGGAATACCAGTTCGGTTTTACAAAGAGTATTCTGCGGTATTGGCCCCTTACTTAGCTTGCATTTATCGTGAATGTTTAATTCAGCACAAAGTTCCTAGTCATTGGAAAAAAGCGCAGGTGACTCCCGTTTATAAGAAAGGAAAGAGAACTGATCCACACAATTACAGGCCAATATCGTTGACATCAGTTTCATGTAGAATTTTGGAGCATATTCTCAGTTCAAATATAGTAAATTACCTTGAAACGGAAAAGCTTCTTTCTATGAATCAGCACAGGTTTAGGAAACATCGTTCATGTGAAACTCAGCTTGCCCTTTTCTCACATGACATCTTGCGAGCCATGGATAAAGGGCTGCAGGCGGATTGTGTTTTTCTCGACTTCAAAAGGTGTTCGACGCAGTGCCAAACTGCAGACTACTAAAGAAGATACGAACTTATGGAATAGGTTCACAGATCTGTGACTGGCTGGAAGACTTCCTAAGTAATAGAATGCAGTATGTTGTTCTCGACGGCGAGTGTTCATCAGAGATGAGTGTATCGTCAGGTGTGCCCCAGGGGAGTGTGATAGGACCGCTATTATTTTCTATCTATATAAATGATCTGATGGACAGAGTAAGTTGTAATTTGTGGCTGTTTGCTGATGATGCTGTAGTGTATGGGAGGGTGTTGTCTTTAACTGACTGTAATAGCATACGGGATGACTTAGACAAAATTTCTTGTTGGTGCGAAGAAATGCAGTTAGATCTCAATATAGAAAAATGTAAGGTGATGGGCATCAGTAGGAAAAACAAAAATATAATGTTAGAATACAGCATTAGTAGTGAGCTTCTTGATGCTGTTGAGTCGTTCAAATATCTAGGCGTAACATTGCAGAGCGATATGAAATGGAACAAACATGTAACGACAGTTGTGAGTAAGGCGGACAGCCGACTTCGGTTTATTGGGAGAATTTTGGGAAGATGTACTTCACCTGTAAAGGAGACTGCGTATAAAACGCTTGTACGACCACGTCTTGAGTATTGCTCTAGTGTTTGGGACCCGCAGCAGATCAGTTTATAGGGAGATATAGAGGCAGTTCAGAGGCGAGCAGCTAGATTTGTTACTGGTAGGGGTAAAAATCACAGAGGAAGACCAAGAGATGGATACAGTAAGCAGATTCAGACAGATGTAGGTTGCCGTTCTTATGTGGAGATGAAGAGGCTTGCTCAGGATAGGGTACTGTGCAGAGCTGCATCAAACCAGTCTCCGGACTGAAGACCACAACAACAACAACAGGTTCGACCAATGCGCGAGTGTCACAGAAATGCTCCGGCAACTCAATTGGGGTTCGCTGGAGGAAAGACAACGTTCTTTTCGTGAATTTCTGATGAGTAAATGTAGAGGGCCGGAATTTGAAGCGGAGTGTAGTACGATCTTGCCGCCGCCTACTTACATTTCGCGTAAAGATCACAAAGACAAGATAAGAGAAATTAGGGCTCATACGGAAGCATATAGACATTCTTTTCTTCCTCATTCTATTTGGGAGTGGAATAGGAAAAGAAATGCCTAGTAGTGGTACAGTGTACCCTCCGCCACGCACCTTACGGTGAATTGCTGAGTATGTATGTAGATGTAGATGCAAGAACACTATATGTTCCAGTGTTACTACGATGACTGACGTAGCTATTAAAAATTTGAATTTTTTTGGAACTATTTTTAATGTGGTAGCAATTTTCGAGTGGACAAAAGTTACTTTATATGTCTTAGTCTGTTTTAAGACCATGTATATATACTTTTTCATTTAAGTGATTATTTTACACTTTTCAAGTTTTGTATGTGTGAAATTTTTCATTCAATTTCAAATGCTTTCATGAGAAGACAACAGAGACATTCAATAAATTTGTTTTATTTCTATTTCACATGATCCCTCTTACGTATTAGTCATGGATATGAACTCACACTAAGTCTTACCAGAAATAGTTTTAATCGCGAACCATTCATGACTGGAAGAGAAACAGAAGTAAACAGCACTTGTATAAAAAGTGCCCTCCAGTTCTAAGTCCAAAGTTTAAGGTCTCTTGTTCAGGGGGGTGTTGATATGAACTGAAATGCAAAATGTGTAGCAACACACAGAAACATTGTTGTTGTTGTTATGGTCTTCAGTCCGGACACTGATTTGATGCAGCTCTCCACCCTACTCTATCCTGAGCAAGCATTCTCATCTCCTCATAAGAACGACAACCCACATTCACTTTAATCTGCTTACTATACGCCTCTCTTGGTCTCCCTCTGCGATTTTTACCCCACACACTTCCCTCCAATGCTAAATTTACGATTCCTCGATGTCTAAGAATGTGTCCTACCAAGGGATCCCTTCTTTTAGTCAGGGTATGCCAAAAATTCCTTTTCTCACCAATTCTGTTAAGTACCTCTTCATTAGTTATGCGATCTACCCACCTAATCTTCAGCATTTTTCTGTAGCCACATTTCAAAAGCCTCTATCCTCTTCCTGTCCGCACTGCTTATTGTCCATGTTTCACTCCCGTACAAGGCAACATTCCATACCAAATGCCTTCAGAAAAGACTTCCTTACACTTAAATTAATATTCGATATTAACAAATTTCTCTTTTTCAAAAATGCTTTCCTTCCCATTGCCATTCTGCATTTTATATCCTCTGTACTGCAACCATCACGTTATTTTACTACCCAAGTAACAAAACTCATCTAGCACCTTCACTGTTTCATTACCTAATCTAATTCCTTCAGCATCGCCTGATTTTCTAAGACCGCATTCCATTATTTTTGTTTTGCTCTTGTTAATGTTCATTTTATACGCTCTCTTCAACACACTGTCCATTCCATTCAATTGCTCTTCCAGGTCGTTTGTTGTCTCTGACAGAATTACAATGTCATCAGCAAAACGCAATGTTCTTATTTCTTCCCCCTGAACTTTAATCCTTATTCCAAATTTTTCCTTGCTTTCCTTCACCGCCTGCTCGATGTACAAATTGAATAGCATTGGAGAAAGGCTACAACCCTGTCTTCCTCCCTTCCCAACTGATGCTTCCCTTTCATGCCCTTCGAGTCTAATAACTGCGGTCGCTTTTGTACAAGTTGTAAATAACTTTCCTTTCCCTGTATTTTACCCCTGCTGACTTCAGCGTATTCCAGTCAACGGAAACATAAAAAAAAAAAAAAAAAAAAAAGGAAGAAGAAGAAAGAAAGACAGAAGAAGAAGCTCTCCTGCACACTAGAGATGAGAGAAAGAAGGGTATAATTCAATGTCCACTCGACAATGGGGTCATTATAGTGAAGCAGACGCTTGGATTGTTATGAGAAGGATGAGGTAGGAAATCGGCCGTGCCCTGCCGGCAGGACCATGCCGACATTTGCCTAGACTGATTTAGCAAAATCATGGAAAATCAAATCCAAATGGCCGAAGGCCAGTTTGAAGTGCTGTGCAACCAAATATGAATACATTGTGTTACCACTGCATAAATTCTCTCTGTAGCAAAAATGGATGTGAGTAAATATTGCATTGTCACCCCGGTTCTGAGTTACATTAATTAAGTTTCTGGCCTATCATTAGTATAAAGACAATTGTAAAATTTGTAACAAACACACAATAGACAATAAAGCAACCTAATAAACACGTGTTACAATGTTTAAAATTAAAACTGATCGATGAATTGTGCGCCGCGGCGTACATTGCTGTGATGCGTGTGGCCGTTCTCCGTCGCGGTTTCGAATCCCCCCTCAGGCATGGATGTTTGTGCTGTCTTTAGTATAAGTTAGTTTATACGTTTAGGGACTGATGATCCCATAGTTAAGCCCTATAAGCTTTACAAACATTTGAACATTTCTTGATGAATTGTTCCATGGTTTAAAACTGTATTAAGGTAATCAATTGCACTGTTGCTTGTTAAAAGACAGTAAATAAAAATATTGATGACTGATAACCATTGACGTTTAGTCCCTTCCAAAAACCAACCAACCAAACATATTGACGTATCTCTTATTCATTAATTTGGAACAGATTCCGTACAATGCTCAGGGCTGTAATATTAACGCTATTAAAAAAAATTAAATGGACTGAGTACAAAATTTGTAAATAAATCTGATACAAATTATCATTATGAATGAAGTTAATAAATGAGTAAGCCGTGAATGTCCTCCGCCTACATATCGGTTTCAAATGAAGGGTATTAAAAGAAGTGTTCCAAATTTTGAGAGGAAGTTTTATGGATGAAACAAGACAAAAATGACCATTATTCATTATCTCTAACATGCTTTTGTTAATGGATATGAGAACTTGTTGATCTTCAATACTTTGAAAAATATTGAACAAACAAATGTAATGGTAATAAAAATACAAATTAAAAGATCAACTAGAAATAAAAACTAATGGTACTAACAATAATGAAGCATAGCAGTTCATCCACTTCACGAGGAGAATTATAGGGAAAATACTTGTTTAACACAGAGGCGAACAGCAAGAGCAAACTATTTATGGTTACAAACAATATTCATACAAGTAAATATACCAATGGTAAAAATATGACCGCCTCCTGCGAAATGAACGATGTGGAGCACACTTCTCTTTCAATGTGAGATCTAGAACCAGCAGAGACAAAGTATGATCCATCTAGAGACAACAGAAAATGTAATGCGGTTGGAAACGACCAAAGGTAGCTACTTGCAGAGAAAAAGAAATCTCATTATTTTGTGAGAAGTAAAGGTGAATATAAACCTGAAAAATATGAACACAGGAAAAAAAATTAATAAGCAAGTTTCTTAGATATGACTTCTTTCTTCAACATATAATTCCATCTCTTCTCCACAGAGGACCGGCTTTCCAAGCCAAACTCTACTATGACAGAGAACCGTCCACTTCCATGCCTTTCGTGGAGATATTTCAGATGAAAGAGTTCTGCCCATGGATGATAGACCTAAAGTAACCAAATGTTCTTCTGAAGCGAAGGTTACATGGATCTAATCGAAGTCACTATATTCTGCAGCAAAAGCTGTCTGGTCAATTTTATGATTAATCGGTAAAAACTTGAGTAATAGCTGCTCTAGGACGGTACACACCAGATGTTCATTTTGGTTATATTTCTGAAATGTGAGCTGCGTATGACAAGACTGAACATATATACATCCATTTTGGGACATCAGTCCATAGGAACTTTGGAGAAAGTAGTCGTTTCGCACTTTCTTTGTTTTGTTAAAACAATCTCTCCCCTGAAGTTGAATAGGGTAAGTCATTTATTCATCAGCATTTTTAAATGCTGTTGTCTGTTTTCGGACTGAAGCCTTACTTAGAATGGGCTTTGGTAGCGTGGCAAGGCTAAAAGCCAGTTGACGCATGCTGTTGTAGGAATGATACTGTGGAATGCCCAAGAAGTTCTTCCTATTGCTTACGAGGCTAGGCGACTCTGATCATTCACCCAGTTACAGCATTTGAAGTATGTTCCAATATTCATGAGGATATGAGATTAGTCATTGCATTTATTTGACTCTGATATCCTGAATTAAATTTTCGACTGCAGGAAGATCGACCCCTGCTTAAATTGCAAGCCATTTAGTGTTTTATGTCTGTATTAACTGACAACAAATGTCAGACAACTGAACCAGTACTCTCATGTTAGCTCGGTGGTGCCATTCTTGTCTCTTAATATTCAGCAAGCATAGTTGATTACTGAGATATCATTGTACTAGTGATGTGTGTGGCTTCAGATCTATTTTTCTTCTCTGAAAAATTTCCTAAACGGTGTTCAGCAACAAAATACCAAAACTCATTGCAATGTGTCAACCACGAGATCAGCATTTTCTATTATTATTGTAATCATTATCATTCTGCTGTAATGCGGTAAACATCATTGATTACTTTCATAATTACCATCATTATTATCATTAATTAAATTGCAAAAGTGTTCTTTCCCATGTGGCCAGTAGACCAAAATGAATGGGTGGTTTGACAGAAAATAGGACAATAGGTGAAAGTAGGAAAAAGTTTGTAATAATTTCTGTTGATTTAACATCATGATGATAGATACTAAGAAATAACACATGCAAGTAGTGGGTGGCAACATTCGAAGAATCCATTAGAGACATGGGTTTGGATTCTCAACATCATTTGTTGGCCCACCAAGGCTGTAACACTCTGAAATCAAAAAACTGGTTAGTAGTCTATAGATTATATGTATATGTTTGCAGATGAAAAACCTCAGAATAGAGATATTTCCCACAAATACAGTTTAGTTTCTGTGTTCCTGCCCATAATTTTAAGTATCCTGTCTTCTGATTCCTCAAATGAACTAATTACTTTGTTACAGAAATAATCAGTTAACTATGTTTCTTCTGGTTTTCAAGCAAACCAACACATTTCTGTATTCACGTAGAAGACATGAAATATTACTTGTACGGTCGTAAGGTTGCATTTTGAAACACAGTCACTTTCGAGATGCGAAGTTTTTCGTGAAGGATGGGACTACTTTTCATGGAAAAAAATTAGATTTTTGTCACAATCTAACAAATTAATTGTTATAGGCGTTTTTTTTTTTTTTTTTTTTTTTTTTTTTTTTTTTTTTTTTTTTGGGGGGGGGGGGGGGGGTACTGTAATCATGATGGAAGTTTACATATCTCAGTCTTTGACCTGCCATATGTTGCTTTAGGATGTACGTAGACACATATTCACATAATTTAGCATTCACATAATTTAGCATTCACATAATTTAGCTCATACATTTACCGTATGGAATCAAACAATGATACTAAAACATTATAGTGCAGTTACGCACTGTGTTTTGATAATAACATATGAACGGATGACAATAACAAATTACCTGAAGGGCTTTTCTGAAAGGAAAAGGATCAAGATTTAAACCGCAAATAAGTGTTAACCATCGTAGAGTGCTATTTGATTGGATCAACGACTATGACAATTTTTTGCCTCTCTAATGTATTATGATTTAGTGTAATAATATGCCCATCATTCAAAATTGTGTCTGAAATACACATCACAACCTTTTTTGTGGATCACCACTCAGCAACACTACAGCATTTTACATATCCACGGCGATGAGCGGCGGCGGGTGCTATGGCCAGAGGTCGAGGCAGTACAGTGCCGCCACCGCTGCTGCCACCGGCTGCCAGCGAGTGGCCCGCGGAGAGCTCTGCCAAGTGCTGCGGCCAGAGGCAGCGATGTTATTGTGCTGAAATGTTATTACCAGTGCATGAAAAAATGAAACACGTTACTCATATGCTCCAGTTACAAATGTGGCATTAGCATGCAGGAGGGACGTGAAATTAAAATTTTGTCAACAGTCAGTTTTGATCGCTGACTCACACTTGCAAGTCACACACTTTGCCATGAGACCACGGGTGTAGCTGACCTATACGTCTTCTAACTGAACACAAGATATACTGTATGAACTCGTGATGTCTATAGTGTTGTCAGATTGTGCAGATAACTGGACTTAAGAGAGAATCAGTGCGGCCATGTTCATTGTCCCATGTCGTGATCGGCTCGGACGTAGGCTCAGTTGCGGCTGGGCGCTGGCCAAGTTTTTTGTCAAAGAGTGTACCTTGGCAGATGCAAAAGTCTTTTCTGTGATAGACTGTAAACATGACTATCACCAAACTCTGATGGCTCAGAGGACTTAGAGAAAACTGCAACAACTCAGTATGGCCTATTTCAATACTGTTTTTATGCCATTCTGCCTGCACAAGGCTATTCAAACTTTTCAGTGTTTTATTAACTAAGTGCTCTTTGATCTGGACTTTTGCTTCATATACTTAACCGATATTCTCATCTTCAGCTGCTCAGTCACAGAAACCAAAAGACATGTACAGATCGGTTTTGAAACTTGAGCAGCTGCTGGCATTGAAACTAATCTGAAGAAATTACAACTGTACCAATCTCTCATCACCTTCCTCAGCTTCATAGTTTTAGACAAGGCCACCATGGCACCACATGCAAATGTGACACCAATCTTCAGAATGTCTCATCCCATGACCTACAAAGAGTTACAGCGATTCATTGGAACAATTAATTATTACCGCAAGCACCTACCATCTGCAGCAGAAGTACAAGCAGCTTCCCTTACAGATGCACTCACCAGACCACAAATGTCGGGCACCCAACCAGTACCGTGGACACCCAAAACAGAAGTCACATTTGAGAAACTTAAGAAATTACTTGCGAGTGCACCCTCATCCGGACACACAACTGTTCATCGCCATGGAAGCAATTGACATGGTAATAGGAGCTGTGTTAAGTCAGAGAGTCAGTGATACCATGACATCTCTTCACTCCTTTCAAAACAATTGAACTCTGTACAGAAGAAATATTCTGCTTTCGACCAAGAACTATTCGCAGTCTACAAGGCAAAGGTCAAACCTTTTAGTGATGACCAATCATTAATGACTCGCAGCTGCTATACACAATCCACCAGCTGATCCTCCCCCACACCGATTCTTCGAATATATATCCCAATTTACAACTGACACAAGATATGTAATAGGGACTGACAATGTTGTGGCTGAGCTTTTGTGAGTGGGTGCCATAACCACTCTCCTGGACCTATCTAACCTCACTGCAGTGAAGTTAACTGACAGTCAGACAATGACACTAATCTCTAATCACAGTTCATCACTAAAACCAGTATGAACAACTTTCCCCAACCTGGCACACTCAGGGGTTCACACTTCAACCAGATTGGTCGCAGAATGTTTTGTGTGGTACTACATACGCTGTGACTCCCAAGTATGGGCTTCATTGTGCATCCCTTGCCAATGCAGCAAAACAAACAGGCTCCCTTGCCTCCACTCGGCGCCTTCCCTGTCTGTTCTGGACTCTTCCAACATATCCACATCGATCTGATGGGACCCCTTCTCCCATCGGAAGGTTACCACCAGTCTTATCCACAATAGATAGGACACCATGCTAGGTAGAAGGGACTCCACTACCAAACATCGTCGAGCTGGTATCACCAAAATCCTTATGACTTCCTACCACCCATAGATCAACAGCCTTGTAGAGAGGTGTCTACTCTGCCATGGCACCCTTTGGACAGAGGCCTTACCTTTCGTCCTCCTTGGACTCAGCACCAGCACAACCTACAAAGAGAACCTTAACAGCATAGTCGCAGAATACTCTACGGACAGACCTTGGTCCTCCCAGGCTTGATCCTACTTTGGTCAAGAATCAGACCCCACTGTTCAAACCTGAAACTTTCGCCTCCCAAAAGTCACACACCGCCTCTCACACACACTCCTTGACTCTTGCGAGTGCGTCATGGTGTGAGATGATAGTGCGGACACCCTTACACCCTCCACACATCACCCTTTACAAGGTAGCAAAATGTTTGGGCCAGACAATGAACATCTTGGTGAAAAATGGCTCTGTCATTGTGTCACTACACAGGGTATACCTCGCCCATGTCAAATCTACCGCAACTCCTCATCTTGTCGAAGACGATAATCTCATACCGAGTGCTTCCCCTCCCTCTTCAGCCATTTCTACTTCAAGTACACCTTGTGATCATGGCTCTCTTTTCCGAGGGTTCACACCACCATCCCCGACGCCAAGCCACCCCTATCCCTTGTCAGGTTCACAACCGTGGGTTTTGATTCCACTGGCTACAGTTGAGCCACACACTCAACTATGTGACAAGCCAAACTTGCTCTTCACCGAGCACCACCAATCACTCACGGTCAAGCGAGCTATGCTCTCTCTGCCGAGCCCGTCCATCTCTACTTTGAGTTAGCCTGGCCCCCTCAGACTCCACACTCTAATCCAGACACACTATCTCACATCGACACACCATTCAAGGGGTTCTCTCCGCCAACAATACACAACAATCACACACCCCAAGGTAGGATAATCGAGCTGACAACACACATACATTGTGACAATGTTACGCAGCTGGCAGTATTCGTCAAATGTTTAACAGACTCCTTATTCCCCTTAGCCCATCATGTGGTGTGACATTTCTCCCTTCCAGCGAGTGTATTGTGTGGTTTCATCATGGTGTTTGAGTGTGCTTCAGGACTGTGGCACACCCCCATCCCCACCTTCACCTCGCTCCAGGATCAGCCACTGCCTCCACCGTCTAGCTGGCTTCAAAGACTACAACGTCCTCTGGCCCTCTTTCACACCATGAGCGACGCCATCTCATCCACTCCTCGATAACAATGAGGAGTTACCAGTGACACTCATTCCAGATGACATGTTGCTATTACCCCCACTCATGGATGGGTACTCCATACTGCAAGTGGGGGGGGGGGGGGAGGAGGGGGCTATGTGGCAGCAATTGACTTCTCAAAGATCACGACCAGCAAGGAAGTGTGACTTCTTTACTGTAAAACTGTTAAATTCCTGTCTCGGCCATGATGGTTAGTTCACCTTTGGACTTTGTGTATTAAGCACCTAGTAAAAGTGTGTTCTATAATATCTTGGACATTATTGGGTTATCGATATACCACCATCTACAACTCCCATAAAATGATTCACATGGAAACTGCTAAGATAACAGAGGGCACTAATCATTTGCAAGACAGTGTGATAGTCCAGACACAGACTGATCATAAATTAGAACAATGATCACCACGAGTAAATGCACAGTTTTCAATATGTCTCAACTGAATGTTGACTGATAAAATAAAGTTTTGTAAAGGCATATTCCTTATGTTGTTTCACTGCCCTGTTATCAACTTCTATCATCTCATCTCATCTATGATAGCAAAGGTACCATCAATAAAATGAAAGAGAAACTAGATTGAAATAAGTGTTCAAAATCAAGCAATGGTAAGTACTGGTTGGAATTTAATAATATAATGACGATAAGATGCAACTCATGCCAAAGATGATTGTTGAGCCACAAATAGGCATATAAAGAAGACACACAAACACACACACACACACACACACACACACACACACACACACACATTTTTTGGCCACAGCCTTCATCGGGAAAGAACACACATTCATTCAAACAATCACAAAGGCACAACTCACTAACACATGACTGTCATCTCTGGACACTACATTTTGAATAATTCTCTTTGAGTGAGAGCATCCTGGAGTAGGAAGGGGTCGGAAGGAGGATGGGTGCAGTGGAAGCATGAGGATGGATATTCTAGTGATGTCTGATTGATGTGCAAGTACCAGATTGGAGGAAAAGGATGAAGTTTAAAAAAGCAATGGGGGCATGGATGGGGAAAATTGCAAAATGGAGAGGCATAGAGATGGAGAATAATAGAAGAAACAGTGAAGAACAAAACAAGAACTGGGAGAGGTGTAGGATAGAAAATTTTGAATCTGGGGTGTGCAGAGAGTACGTTGCAGTGTATGACATGCTATAAGAAATGAATCAGTCATCATCTGTAATGGGTTGCAATTGTCAAATGATAAGTAACACTGGAAGACCCCCAAGGGAGAGCTACAAAGACTTATTATTCACGTACAGGGTGACAATTATTGAACTATATGAAATAAAAAGAGTCATAACTTCTTTATAGCTAGGGTTAGGATGATAAAAATTCATGGGTGACTGTGGGGCATCGTAGGAATTAGTATGAAGACTTTGATGTGAATGTACACTACTGGCCATTAAAATTGCTGCACCAAGAAGAAATGCAGATGATAAACAGGTATTCATTGGACAAATATATTATACTAGAACTGACATGTGATTATATTTAAATGCAATTTGCCATAAAGACGAATGTTGAGCTGCTGACAGACAGAATAAAAGATACCCAAACACACGAAAAATTTAGAATTCTGTGTGTGTGTGTGTGTGTATCTTTTATTTGTGTCTGAAGGCAGCTCAACGAACGTCTTCATGGTAAGTTGTTCCCTTACTGCACTTTCGATTGTTGTTAAACACAATTTGGGCGCATAGATCCTGAGAAATCAGTTTGCAGAACAACCATCTCTGGCCCTAATAATGGCCTAGATATGCCTGGGCATTGAGTCAAACAGAGCTTGGAATGGCATGTACAGCTTTAACACGATACCACAGTTCATCAAGAGTAGTGACTGGCGTATTGTGATGAGCCAGTTGCTCGGCCACCATTGACCAGACATTTTCAATTGGTGAGATATCTGAAGAATGTGCTGGCCAGGACAGCAATCGAACATTTTCTGTATCCAGAAAGGACCATACAGGACCTGCAACATGTGGTCGTGCATTATCCTGCTGAAATGTAGAGTTTTGCAGGGATCAAATGAAAGGTAGAGCCACGGGTCATAACACATCTGAAATGTGATGGCCACTGTTCAAAGTGCCGTCGACGTGAACAAGAGGTGACAGACAGTAACCAATGGCATGCCATACCATCATGCCGGGTGATACGCCAGTATGTCGATGTCGAATACATGCTTCCAATGTGCGTTCACCGTGATATTGCCCAACGTGGATGAGACCATCATGATGCTGGGGTGTGCAGAGAGTACGTTGCAGTGTATGACATGCTATAAGAAATGAATCAGTCATCATCTGTAATGGGTTGCAATTGTCAAATGATAAGTAACACTGGAAGACCCCCAAGGGAGAGCTACAAAGACTTATTATTCACGTACAGGGTGACAATTATTGAACTATATGAAATAAAAAGAGTCATAACTTCTTTATAGCTAGGGTTAGGATGATAAAAATTCATGGGTGACTGTGGGGCATCGTAGGAATTAGTATGAAGACTTTGATGTGAATGTACACTACTGGCCATTAAAATTGCTGCACCAAGAAGAAATGCAGATGATAAACAGGTATTCATTGGACAAATATATTATACTAGAACTGACATGTGATTATATTTAAATGCAATTTGCCATAAAGACGAATGTTGAGCTGCTGACAGACAGAATAAAAGATACACAAACACACGAAAAATTTAGAATTCTGTGTGTGTGTGTGTGTGTATCTTTTATTTGTGTCTGAAGGCAGCTCAACGAACGTCTTCATGGTAAGTTGTTCCCTTACTGCACTTTCGATTGTTGTTAAACACAATTTGGGCGCATAGATCCTGAGAAATCAGTTTGCAGAACAACCATCTCTGGCCCTAATAATGGCCTAGATATGCCTGGGCATTGAGTCAAACAGAGCTTGGAATGGCATGTACAGCTTTAACACGATACCACAGTTCATCAAGAGTAGTGACTGGCGTATTGTGATGAGCCAGTTGCTCGGCCACCATTGACCAGACATTTTCAATTGGTGAGATATCTGAAGAATGTGCTGGCCAGGACAGCAATCGAACATTTTCTGTATCCAGAAAGGACCATACAGGACCTGCAACATGTGGTCGTGCATTATCCTGCTGAAATGTAGAGTTTTGCAGGGATCAAATGAAAGGTAGAGCCACGGGTCATAACACATCTGAAATGTGATGGCCACTGTTCAAAGTGCCGTCGACGTGAACAAGAGGTGACAGACAGTAACCAATGGCATGCCATACCATCATGCCGGGTGATACGCCAGTATGTCGATGTCGAATACATGCTTCCAATGTGCGTTCACCGTGATATTGCCCAACGTGGATGAGACCATCATGATGCTGTAAACAGAACCTGGATTCATCCCAAAAAAAACATGACGTTTTGTTTATGCAGTGTCAAGGGTAACCACAGCCATGGTGTCTGAGCTGATGGTCCATGTTGCTGCAAACGTCATTGAACTGTTCGTGCAGATGGTTGTTTTGCAAATGACATCATCTGTTGACTCAGGGATCAAGACGTGGCTGCACTATCCATTACAACCATACAGATAAGATGCCTATCATCTCGACTGCTAGTGATACGAGGCCATTGGGTGCCAGCACAGTGTACCGTATTGCCCTCCTGAACCCACCGATTCCATATTCTGCTAACAGTCATTGGATTGCGACCAACATGAGCACCAATCTCGCAATATGATAAACCACAATCGCGATAGGCTACAATCCGACCTTTATAAAAGTCGGAAATATGATGGTACGCATTTCTCCTCCTTACACGAGGCATCACAACAACATTTCACCAGGCAATACTGGTCAACTGCTGTTTGTGTATGAGAAATCAGTTGGAAACTTTCCTCATGTCAGCACATTGTAGGTGTCGCCACCAGTGCCAACACAGTGTTAATGCTCTGAAAAGCTAATCAGTTGCATATCACTGCATCTTCTTCCTGTCAGTTAAATTATGGGTGTGTAGCACATCACCTTTGAGGTGTACAATTTCATTGGCCAGGAGTGTAGTTTGGTTTACTGATAATGATCTCATTCATCTGGATGGGTTTGTTAATAAGCAAAACTGGCACATTTGGGGGGACAGAAAATTCACATTTCCTGATCAGGAAGTTTCTTCACACTCAACACATGACTGAGTGGTGTGCAGTGTCCAGTCACGAAATAATGTTTGCGATATTCTTTGATGGCATGGTGACTACTGAACTCTACATGAAAGTGTTGGGAGATGATTTCATTCCCATTATCCAAAGTGCCCCTGACTTTCACAAGATGTGGTTCATGAAAGATGGAGCTTGACCCCATCGCATCACGAGAATGTTTCATGTCATCAAGGAGCTCTTCCATGACCACATTCTAGCTCTGGGGGACCCACATGCACTGGCATGGGGCTCAATTGGCCACTGTATTCTCCAGATATAAATACATGTAAGTCCTTTTTGTGGCGCATTATTAAAGACAATCTGTACAGCAATAATCCCAAAACCATTGCTGAGCTGAAGAAAGCCATTCTGGAGGACACAGATGTTCCAACACTTCAGTGGGTCAAGCAGAATTTCTCTACTCATTTGCACCACATCAACATCACAGAAGGTAGGCATATGAAACATGTCATAACCTAAATCCAAATATCTATAGTGACATTTAGATGTTGAATAAAGCATGTGCTTGCCATAGTTTGTAACTAATTTAAGTTTTGTTTAATGTAGTCAAATAATTGTCACAATGCTCATTTAAATGAGCAATCGGATAACATTTGACACTCTGTGAGAATGTTCTTACATAATGTTGCTGTATTCAGGAAGTTATTAACACTAAAAATAACAATGACACATGAAGACTTGCAGGGGATCAATGTTTTGTGCAAGGACTTGATATCAGACATATTCATTGGAGGAATTCGACGCTCAATGTACATCACTCAAGAAAGGGGTAATTTACAAAAGCCTTGTGCATCTGATACTTCAGTATTTCACATCCATTTTTAACCTTGTGAGATTAGAAATCAATGACGAACGGCAAATTTTATAAGTTCATTTAACCTGTGCAAGAGCATCAGAAAGAAGTTCATCAAATTGCGATAGTACATGCCAGAAAAAATCTGTTGTTGATTAAAACAGTGTGTGGTACAAGGTTTGAATCCAGAACTTTTGTATTTAATATGAGAATGCTCTCCAGTGTGAGATATGCATATACGACTCACAATCCACTTTAACAGAACCTTCCTCCTGCTTTCTAAACACTGCAGACGTTCTCTTGCATGCACGCAGGACTGTACTCATTACAAAAGCTATCCAGAAGTTCTGTACAATTTTGATTTAATGATAGAAGTAAAACCACGAGAGTGAAAAGTAATCATGCCTAGACATTTCAGGAAGTACAGTTCTACGTTCAAGTCCTGATACTGGATTCAGTATCAATTTCGAACATTTCAATGTAGGGAAAAAATTCAATCTAGAATGAATTTATTACAAACAGGTTAAGACTTCAAGTGCATACATTTCTAGAAGAGGCAAATAACTTATTATTTCCTTCCTCATAGCTCTCATGAAATGACTAAGGGTGGGGGAGAATCAAAGAATTATTTTTGTGCAGTACTCATGATCGAACGAAAGGGGAAGATAATATTGATACCAGAAGTGCTGTCCAACACCTATCCAATTGTAGCTTGTAGAGTCTAACATAAATGAAAATCTGCAATGATGTTTTTATAATTAAATAAATAAAATAACAAGAGGGTTGTTAACAAATATACTAAATATTTCACTATCCTGAGTGATGACAGTTTACTGCTTGTTGACAGTGTGCTTGAACTACCAGCAAACACTGTGTGATCACCCTCATATATTTTGAATTTTGGTCTAAAGCTTATGTATCTAGCACTGTTTGTAAAATATGGAACCAAAAGTGTGAAAATAGTGTTATTTCCAAAAATACACTACTGGCCATTAAAACTGCTACACCAAGAAGAAATGCAGATGAAAAATGGGTGTTCATTAGACAAATATATTATACTATAACTGACGAAGAAGCACAGGTGTGATAGTAGCACAAATAAATAGAACACACACACACACACAAGTTTTCGCAACCCTCTTGCTTCTTCAGGCAGAAGGGAAGAAGAGGGAAAAGGAAATGATGAGGGTTTTAAGGCAGGGGGTAAGGACCCATTCCAATTCCGGGAGAGGAAAGACTTATCTTGGGGGGAAGAAAAGGAAGGTAAACAAATACACACACACACACACACGCGCGCGCGCGCGCGCGCGCACGCACACATTTACACAGACGCAAACACGCCTAGGCAGACATACTATAAAAACCAAAGAAGTTACGAAGTTAGACAGAGATGCCACTAGAGGCAGAGGCTCAGTCCAGGGAACCGAGGCAAAGATGTTAAAGATGGTGGGCGGGAATTTGAATTTAGTGAGGGTTGAGACCAGGTGGGCAATGGGAAGAGAGAATATGCTGAAGGGCTAGTTCCCATCTCCGGAGTTCTGAAGGATTGGTGTCGGTGGGAAGTATCCAGATAACCCGGACGGCGTAACACTGTGCCAAGATGTGCTGGCCGTGCACCAAGGCGTGTTTAGCCACAGGGTAATCCTCATTCCCAACAAACACTGTCTGCCTGTGACCGTTCATGCAAATGGACAGTTTGTTGCTGGTCATTCCCACATAGAACGCTTTACAGTGCAGGCATGTCAGTTGGTAGATCACGTGGGTACTATCGCAAGTGGCTCTGCCTTTGATCGTGTACACCTTCCGGGTTACGGGACTGGAGTAAGTGATGGTGGAAGGGTGCAGAGGGCAGGTTTTACAACGGGGGCAGTTCCAAGAGTAGGAGCCAGATTGTAGGGAAGGTGGTTTGGGGATTTCATAGGGATGGACTAGGAGGTTATGGAGGTTAGGTGTGCGGGGGAAAGACACTCTCGGTGGAGTGGGAAGGATGTCATGAGGGACGGATCTCATTTCAGCGCAGGATTTGAGGAAGTCGTATCCTTGCTGGAGAGCCACATTCAGAGTCCGCTCCAGTCCCGGAAAGTATCCGGTGACAAGAGGGGCACTTATGGGATTCTTCTGTTGAAGGTTCTGAATTTGGGGGGGATGAGGAACTGGCTCTGGCAATTTGGTTCTGTACCAGGTTAGGAGGATAGCTGCAGGATGTGAAAGCTGTTATTAGATTATTGGTGTATTGGTTCAGAGATTCGGGACTGGAGCAGACTCGTTTGCCACGAAGACCTAAGCTGTAGGGAAGGGAACGTTTGATGTGGAATGGATGGCAGCTGTCATAATACAGGTACTGTTGTTTATTGGTAGGTTTGATGTGGATGGATGTGTGAAGTTGGCTGTTGGACAGATTGAGGTCGAAATCGAGGAAAGTGGTATGGGATTTGGAATAGGACCAGGTGAATCTGATGGGACCAAAGGAGTTGAGGTTGAAGAGGAAATTCTGGAGTTCTTCTTCACTGTGAGTCCAGATCATGAAGATGTCATCAACCTGTGCTCTTTCGCCTGGTGAGTAATCCACATCTATATAATTTTTCCTGCTAGGAATTTTTCATCTATAATATACTATAACTGACATTTGATTATATTTTCACGCAATTTCCGTGCATAGATCGTGAAAAAATCAGTACACAGAACAACCACCCCTGGCCATAATAACGGCCTTGATACACCTGGGCATTGAGTCAAACAGAGCTTGGATGGCATGTACAGGTACATATGCCCAGGCAGCTTCAACAGGATACCACAGTTCATCAAGAGTAATGACTGGCACATTGTGACAAGCCAGGTGCTCGGCCACCATTGACCAGATATTTTCAATTGGTGAGAGATGTGGAGAATGTGCTGGCCAGGGCAGCAGTCAAACATTTTCCGTATCCAGAAAGGCCCTTACAGGACCTGCGAAATGCGGTTATGCATTATCCTGCTGAAATGTAGGGTTTCACAGGGATCGAATTAAAGGTAGAGCCACGGGACGTAACACATCTGAAATGTAATGTTCGTTGATGTGAACAAGAGGTGAAACCAACGTGTAACCAATGGTACCCAATACCATCACGCTGGGTGATACACCAATATGGCAATGCCGAATAAACGCTTCCAATGTGCGTTCACCGCAATGTTGCCAAACACGGATGCGACCATTATGATGCTGTAAACAGAACCTGGATTCATGCAAAAAAAATGATGTTTTGCCATTTGTGCATGTCCATGCTGCTGCAAACATTGTCAAACTGTTCGTGCAGATGGTTGTTGTCTTGCAAACGTCCCTATCTGTTGACTCACGAATTGAGACAGGCTGCACGATTCGTTACAGCCATGCGGATAAGATGCCTGTCATCTGGACTTAGAAGCTGTTGGGATCCAGCAAGTCATTCTGTATTGCCCTCCTGAACCCACCAATTCCATATTCTGCAAACAGTAATTGGATCACGATCAACACAAGCAGCAATGTCGCGATACGATAAACTGCTATCACAACAGGCTACAATCCAACCTTTATCAAAGTCGAAAATGTGATGGTACGCATTTCTCCTCTTTACACGAGGCATCACAACAAAATTTCACCAGGCAATGCTGGTCAACTGCTGTTTGTGTATGAGAAATCGATTGGAAACTTTCCTCTTGTCAGCATGTTGTAGGTATCACCACTGGCGCCAACCTTGTGTGAATGCTCTGAAAAGCTAATCATTTGCACATCACAGCATCTTCTTCCTGTCGGTTAAATTACGCGTCTGTAGCATGTCATCTTCGTGGTGTAGCAATTTTAATGGCCAAGAGTGTATTTCAGCTGTGGACTGGATTAAATCTCAGCCATGGAACCTTTCCTTTCATGAGTAATTCTGTTACAACAAATAAGTCTAGCTGCCTAATACATAAAGTGTACACCACATTGGCACTAGAACTTGAGCTCTTGTTTTGCACAATCAATGCTCTTGGCAACTGAGGTATGCAAGGCTGGTTTAGACTCTCACGTCACTAAAAGTTTAAATCAATCATAGAATTTGAGTTTACATTTCACTGCAGACTGAAATTTTAATGAGGAAAGTTATTTCTAAATAGATAGCATTTCACAAAGTACAGACTTCAATAGAAAACAAGGGCTTTCTGACATGGATAATTTTGTTACAAATTGGGATTATCTCTGGAACTTGTACAGTATGTAAATGTGTGGACTCAATAATGTCTTTCTAACTAAAAGTTTTAATAAAGATCTATAGATGTCAACAACAGAAATGTGAGGTAAAATAGTTACTCTTAGTTTGTAATGGTGAAAGGCCACATTACTTACTTCAATTTTGAGCGATTCCACAGTTTTCCAGGAAAGAAGCATGCAAAGTTTCTCATGGAAAGAGAGAATATTGTTCCATTCTTATGAGAGAAATAGAGTGTAGGTAGCTCATTATCATGATTCACAGCCACAAGGATGTCAGAACCACTAACATCTGCAATGTAGTAGCCAACATGCTTCGAAGTTATCCTGTTGAAGTGTGCTTCTTCAAATGGGGAGCCTTGGTAAGATACAAGTAATGTAACAGCTTTTCCCTGTCAACAGAAAAGACACTTCACTTAATTTATTACAATAAATACATATTGTCTTCCAATTTAGATTCTTACATTTGAGTCTAAATCTTGGTGTCTCAAATTTATTTCTGTCATAACAGGTAAGTCAAATTCAAAAGTAAGTTGAAGACATTCATGATAAGGCCCAACAGTTAAGATTTAAAATTATTTCTGAATAAGAAAATAAAGTACAGAAATTCAACCAATAAGAAGCAACAATTTTCTGTGTACTTATATTGTACTTTGCTGCATGTCTTTGAAGGTTTTCATTAGAAAGATAAAGGATGAAGCATCATAGTCATGCATAATTAGTTTTACAATATGACAACAGAATTTGGTTTATGGAGGGATGATACACATTAATTTTCTCATACGTAGTGTCCCGTAGAGTTTACTGTGATTCAGATCTTCAGGTGTATACAATAAATTGAAATACAGGGTGTTTCATGAGGAATAGTAAATATTTTAGAAGCTGGTAGTATAAACCAATTGCAATAAAAAGGTACATATTACATATCTCCAATTTTTCTCAAGTACAGAGATACAACTGTTAGTATGAAACCAAATCTAACTTAAAGCAAAGGCAAATGAGGGTGATCAAATTTATTTTCAAAAATTCAACCAACAACTTCAACACACTTTTGACTTCTGTTGATAATACCACATGTAGCTCTTCTGAGGGCTACACTATTCATACTCCGGACGACTAAATTACTTCTTGTGTTTAAATTTTCCCTGTAAACTTCACCTCCTAACTGGTCCCACAGGCAAAAATCCACAGTGGTAGGTTGGGAGACCTTGGTGGCCAAGAAATGTGCCCATATACACCAATCCATCTTCCAGAAATGTCAGATTTAGATGACATGTCACCTGATAACTAGACTAATGTCCAAAAGTTACGCAGAATCAATCCTTATGAGAATGTCAGAAGGATTGCTGAACAAACTGAAACTTAAGCATGGTCTAGGAGCTCTCTTGACAGTCAATCCAATTCCTCCGAAAGGGCAATGCACAGGTCTTTGAGGGTGCTTGTTGGAGGCTGCCATGATGTAATTTACCTCCCTAATTGTGCCCCAGGCATGTTTTATGGGATTCATATCCGCAGAGCTTGTCGACAGTCCATGTGATGAATATCTTTCTGTTCAAGAAATTGATCCACAACAGCAACACAATACAGATGAGCTTTATCATCCATAAACAGAAAGCCTTGACCAACCGCATCTCTGAAGAGTCAAACATGTGGTTGCAGTACCTCATCCCTATATCTCTGAGCGATTACAATGTTCCTCGGACCACCGAGGAAGATGTGCAGGTCCCTATGGCCATTCCACATGCTGCCTCTCCACACCATGACACCACAACTACCATACTTGTCCTTTTATACAATGTTCCTGTGATCCTATCAGATTAATGCGCGACGGGAATCATTCTGTAAACTAAAGTGATATTCATCTGTGAAGAACACATTCTGCCACTCATTCATGGTCCAGTTTCGGTGTTTCTGACTCCACAGTAAACATGCCCATCTCTGAGCTGGTGTTTCTGGGACACACACCACGGGATGTATGTAAATGTTGAGTGTGATTATCAGTGATCACTAACATTTCCCCCTTTCAATTGCCAGATTATGCTTAACCTTTGTACACTGGTGTAGAATGTGCAGGAGCACTGTTATGTTGGACAACTTTATATACAATTCTCAACAGTGCTCTACATTGTTAGAGTTGTTAAAAACATGAAAATATTAAATTTACTATCAGTTATCTTAATCTTAATAACATTTCATATTATATAAAACAAGCTTAAATATATCTTTATCTTTTAATTACATTACACTTGACACAATGTGTAGTACATGGTGTACATTTTAAGTTGACAAACAAGAATAACAGGGGGGGGGGCAATATATGCAACAACGGTTTTCACCATTATGAATGAACAGTAGAGGCTTAGGAAATGATACTAAACTTGAACTGTGTCCACCTTTTGGGAGCAGTGTGGTTGGCTAGTGTAAAATTGTAAATGGAAACTGAAATTTTTTTTTAGTGCAGATTCAGTTTCTACAGACCAAATGATGTATAGTTTGGATGATTTTTTTTTTTCTTTCAATTGGCAACGTATTGCACTGTAATGGTAAGAATTATTTGCCATACTGCTGGAAAGAAAATAAAGGTTATTCATATTGATGATGCTTCAGAATCCAACCAGATGTACATTTCACCCCAGCTGGTTCTATTCAGTGTTTTTTCAGCAATTAATGACTGGTATTCAGATAAGGGCACTCTCGACTAAGGTATCACTTTGGAAGACAGCCCTGTCCACTGCGGGAAGAGGGAGGGATCACTTTGGGGATCATTTGGTAGCGTTCTGAAGCATCATGAATATGGTTTTCATATATTTTATTTCCTGTTTAGTACATTTCTTCACCTGTATGGCAAGTATTTCTTACTATTACAGCGCAATATGTAGTAAAAAAAAAAAAAAAAAAAAAATAAAATAAAATAAAATAAAATAAAAAAAATAACGAGACCATACATGATGTGGGCCTTAGAATCCGAACCTGCAATAAAAAATCAGGGTCCCCTTTTAAAATTTTACACTTGACATCCCCCTCCCCCCCCCCCCCCCCCAAATGGTGGAAACTGTTCAGGTTGAGTATTATTTCCTAAGCCTTTGCCATCCGAACATACTGGTGAAGACCATTTTTGAATATCTACCGTTTTTCCGAGTTATTCCGGTTTGTCAACTTAAAATTTACACCCTGTATAATGGACAAAGTTGAGTTCAAGTAGTTGGAGGATACTGTACGTTTTAATGTGAATCTCATTCATTTCTGCAACATAGCCCGTTCATTTATACTAGGCTTCCTGATACATTAAAATAAAGTCACAACTCATGAACTAGTGACCGAGAACTCAATACATATATTATGATTTACTTTACCTTCAGGATATGAACAACCTTTTCACCTTGTTCAAGTTTTCATTTAGATTGTTCCCAATGATGGTTTTCAGTTTCCAGAGCCTTGGAAAATTCTAGCTAAAAGATCAATAAAGGTTAATGACCCAGCATGCGTAATAATGACAATGTTGTGGGTGAGAACTTCGAGGAGAGGAAATGGGGAATGCAAAAACATATCTGGAGCAACAGCTGTGTGGTATTTGCATTCAAGTCTCATCTGGTAAAATAACACTCAACAGGAGATTTTAATGAAAACATTTTGTTCTAATGAAGCACTCTTCTCCATTGTAGAAATATTTATCTTTGTGTTGCACCAAGAGCATAATGATGCATTAGTTTGTGATTTTGGATCACATGTAACCCACGGATAAACTGTCTCGTATGAGATCTGACATCGAGTTATACTCTGTTTTGACATGACGGATAAACACTTCACTCTAAAATACGTTGAATTACTTCATCTGTGCAGGCACAGGTAAGGTCAATTCACACTTGGATTCACTCCATTGTTTCACTCAGTTCCATCTCAGAAAGCAGTAGATGGCAAAATATTTTTAACGGTATTTTGAATGTATTGTTACAAGACAGCTGTTAAAGCAATAAATTACAATTGAAAGAAATTACCTTTTCGCAAAAGTCATGTACCGTATTACAGAGTTATACTTACATCTTTTTGGAGGACAATTAGCATGTCTTAAAGTCACAATCGACAATGTTAGAACTGTATTTCATACGGGCATGGCTAGGGCTCACTAGGCGGCGTTGCGTGTACATATGCTTTTTGAAAACCCATGAACATATAATGAAGGGAATAATCTCTTGTGTTGATCATAAAATAAATAATTAATGCTGTTCCTGCTCTATGGTTGACAGGTTCTCGATGTACCCTTGTCCGCTAATTAAATTAATTATCCTCCTCATTGGCACTAGCCGGGCCCGCGTGAATAACAGTTCAGCCATCAACAATAGGTACATGATGACTGTTTTTACTATTTATATATTACCAATGTTACGTCAGTCACAGGAAGTGTCTATAATTATTACTAACGAACATAGGCGCCGACTTTAGAAATACCTGGGTACGCCACTGAGCATACCCCAAGATTTTCAAGAGAAACTAAATAAATACAAACCCAAAAACTTATATGAAACATACATGCTATCGATTCCATATCACGTCACCATCACGATTATAAGTCGAAGTCCTCTTGTATTTCACTATATACTTATTCATTTTAACGATTTTCACACGCAAGACATTAACCCTTTTAACCACAAATTTTATTGATTTATGAACAAAAACATTTCTTTGCATATATCTGTAAATAATGATTAAATTACTGTATATTTGACAGAATTTTTGATTATTTTTAGTTTTTGGAAGGAAATTTGGGATGACTACAGATGGCATCAGTGTGCAGGATGTTTCCTTTACCGCAACTAATAACATTTTCAAACTTTTGATTAATAATTTAGACATTGGACAATTATTCAGTAATAAGGTTTTCAAATTATTATGTTTCATTTATGTTGATACAATTATTTGAAAGTATTGTTGCATTTACTCGAACTTAGACATCAAGCAACAATATATATTTTGACAATGCATTGTAGCCTAATGCTTTCTGTTTCCTCAAGGTAATGGTAGACAATCTAGTCACAATGAATTATTGGAAGCCCTAGAATGTTACTTACAATCTTTGAACAAATGGTTCTGGCTAGACAGACAGATAAAGATGAGGGGAGGGAAAGGGTTAAGACAGGTGACACAGGTCAAAAAGAGCAGAAACTAAGGTCTGACTACTACGTTCAATTGTTGACAAATTGTTGAAGCCTGAAAATTCAAATTCAGAAAAAATCTATCACTAGCTGTTGCGTTTCGAGAATTTTGTAGAGCTGCTAATTAAAACACAAAGACCTTCGCAAGTTGTTATGAGGACTGTCTATTTACAGAATGTTTTAGCTAGAAGGGATAGGGCAGTCTTCGCAGCACATATTTCAGCTCACTGGTAACGTATGTGGTTGTCAAAAGGTTATCTCAAAAGATACCGGGAATTAAATTCATAGTGTAAACATTTTCAATGTATCGTACCATACCCATTTCATTTCTAGTTATTTAATACAATTAAAGATTGCCACCTTCAGTTTACAATATTGACTTAACAAGCGGAATTCCATTAACATTCGGACTATTTAGAAAATGGTCACTTCACTCATATGTGAACGTGGATTTTAATGCCTACAAATTCAATTACCTGTTTAAAATAATCTTTTTAGAGTGGTGTCTTACAAAAGCCAGTCGGCCATCAGTGGGATGAGAGAGTCGATTTTAATTACAGTCAATAAATATAACATAAAGAAAAAATGATACCAAAATTTTCACTGGGGTATGCCTCGCATAGTCTAGTTAAGTGTTTTTCGGCAATTCATAACTGGTATTCAGGCAAGGGCAATCTGGACTAAGGTATCACTTTGGAAGACTGCCCTGTCCACTGGTATTCAGACAAGAGCAATCTGGACTAAGGTATCACTTTGGAAGACTGCCGTGTCCAATGTGTGGAGAGGGAGGGATCACTTTGGCGATAATCTGGTAGCTTTCTGAAGCATCATGAATTTGGTTTTCATTTATTTTATTTCCTGTTTAGTACATTTCTTCACCAGTATGGCAAGTATTTCTTAGCATTATGGCGCCATCTGTCTTAAAAACAAACAAACAAAAAAAGAACACAGACCATACATGATGTGGGCCTTAGAATCCGAATCTGCAATAAAAAATCGGGGTTCCAATTTAAAATTTTACACTTGACACTCCCCCCCCCCCCCTCTGCAAACGGTGGAAACGGTTCAGGTTGAGTATTATTTCCTAAGCCTCTGCCATCCGCACATGCTGGTGAAAACCATTTTTGAATATCTACTGTTTTTCCGAGTTATTCCAGTTTGTCGACTTAAAATTTACACCCTGTATAATGGACGACAAAGTTGAGTTCAAGTAGTTGGAGGATACTGTACGTTTTAATGTTAATTGCATTCATTCATGAAATATACCCCGTTAATTTATACTAGACTTCCTGATACATTAAAATACAGTCACATCTCATAAACTAGTGATCGAGAACCCAATACATATGTAGGAATCAGGACTCGTCTTTCCAACATAAGCATTTTATTTAATGAAAGTTACTTAAATTAGAACAACAGAGATAAACCGAAATAAAGAAAAAACTTGTGTTTATTCTGTCATCAGCAAACTAGTGTCCAATATTTGGCTTCTCTGGTGTGTCTTCAGTTTCGTCAGCAGGAAATCCTTTAAATCCCGCATCCGAATCCCACATTCGGTCATCCTGACAATCATTCGACTCTGATGATGAGTAGTCACTTGGCGAAGGTTGCAAAAATTCATCACATGTTGTTGTAGTTCTGGGACCCTCATGGTTTTATCTTCTCAGCACACATCATAAGTATAATTTTTATTTTTTATTTTTGAGACTCTGTAAGGACCTAGATTCTTGGCCTTCAGCTTCAGATGTGATCCAGTTTGTGTTCATTTAATTGCTATCAGATCACCAACATTGTACTTGTAGACTTTCTTCCGATGACGGTTGAAGTTAACACGGTTTCCTTCTTGTACCTTGCTGGTTTGTAGCTTAGCATCTTCCCTCAGTGCACTGCGTCTTTCTTCAAACAAGTTAATAATTTTTTCATCCAATAACTTTGTGATTTGAAGATCAGTCTGTGTGCGCATCTTGATTCCTATCAGTAGTTCAAATGGTGTCTTCTGAATACTTCTGTGAAATGTTGAATTCATAGCACATTTAACTGATGGTACCACCTTATACCATTCCTTTGGGTTATCAATATCAGCACGACTGGCAATTTCTTTCACACGAGGAAATATTCTTGAAAAGACTCCTCTTGTTTCTTCTTTTGCCGATACAACAGCTGATGAATCTCTGCAGCACTCGTTTTCACGTCAAATTCTTCCAGCAAAGCTTTCTTCAATGCAGACCACAATGTAAGACCCTTCTCACATTGAACAAAAAACTTTGCTAAACCTTCAAGCGATTTTTTTGTGAAAATAAGCATTTGCAGTTGACTCCAGCCCATTAAAAACACTGTTTCTTCGAAATCAACGATCTATTTTTTAACTGGATAAACATCACTGTCGTTAAAAGATTTAAGAGCACCCTCTTCATCACGAAACGACATAGAAAATTTACACTGATCTTGTAATAATTGCATTTCACATTTATCTTCTGTTTCTATTTCGGAATCTGTCTTCTTTTCGAGTAAACCCAGTCTTTTATCGCTAGCCTTTTGCACAGCATCCTTTTCTTCATCCTGAGAGTCATCAACTTCCTATCACATTCTACGTCGTCGCAAATTTTCATTGTAAGTTTGTCAATGTCAGATAAATAATTTCACTTTTCATCCCACTATCTATGATCAATAGATTGCAGATAGCTCCCAACTCCGCTTCAGTAAATGATGTTTCGATTACGAACTTCTTACCTTAAGTTCGCCATTCCCTATTTGAAAAGTAAAACCAGAAAATTCTCTCAAGCGTTTTCGATTTCTTCTGTCATCTGGAACTGTTCCATAAATTAACTTGTGAAGGGATCTGATGGTTTTAACCACCGTAGAAGTTATATTTTTATTTACTTTTTCAATAGTGCCTAACATTGCCATTTCAAGATTTTTTTTTCCTTTTTGTTCACTATTTCTCCATTCTTCAAAGTGATTAGAATTTCTCCTTGCATCGTTCTGTTTTCCGTAAATCGTCGCTGAAATGTGAATCCTCGTCCTCGTCAACAGTATTGCACGTCGTCACAGGCAAAACGGCACTCAGAAAAGTTCGTCGTAATTATGCGGCAAATCTATGTCATTACTCGTTCAGTTCATCCCGAAACAGGCCCCAAAAATTTGTAGGAATCAGGACTCGTCTTTCCAGCATAAGCATTTTATTTAATCAAAGTTACTTAAATTAAAACTACAGAGATAAACCGAAACAAAGAAAAAACTCTTCCTACTTGTGTTTATTCCGTGATCAGCAAACTACTGTCCAATATTTGGCTTCTCTGGCGTGTCTTCAGTTTTGTCAGCAGGAAATCCTTTAAATCCCCCATCCAAATCCCACACATATATTATGATTTACTTTGCCTTCAGAATATGAATAATCTTTTCGCCTCTTTCAAGTTTTCATTTAGATTGTTCCCAATGATGGTTTTCAGTTTTCAGAGACCATACAGTCAAATAAGTTTTGCCCTGGAAAACTCTAGCTAAAAGATCAATAAATGTTAAGGACCCAGCATGCGTAATAATGCACAATGTTGTGTGCGAGTTCTTGAACTTCGAGGAGATGAAATGGGGAATGCAAAAACATATCTAGAGCAACAGCTGTGTGGTATTTGCATTCAAGTGTCATCTGGTAAAATAACACTCAACACAAGATTTTAATGAAAACATTATTTTGTTCTAATGAATTTGTTTCATTTTTTAAATTCTTGTAGTACTAAACAGAGAGAGAAATACATATTGTGGAAAGCAACAGACTTCAATTTGCTTATGGAAAGTTTATGTTTCTTGCTTCTTGTGTGGCTGTTCAAGCACTCTTTCCCATTGCAGAAATTTTTATCTTTGTGTTGCACCAAGAGCATAATGCATTCGTTTATGATTTGGTATCACATGTAACCCAAGGATACACTGTCTCGTATGAGCTGTGATATCGAGTTATTCTCTGTTTTGACATGAAGAACAAACACTTCATTCTAAAACACGTTGAATTACTTCATCTTTGCGGTCACAGGTAAGGTCGATTCACACTTGGATTCACTCTATTGTTCTCTACAATGATTGTTTCACTTTGTTCCATCTCAGAAAGATGTAGATGACGTTAGTCTCAAAATATATTTAACGATATTTTGAATGTATTGTTATAAGACAGCTGTTAAAGCAATAAAGGACAAATGAAAGAAATTGCCTTTTCGCAAAAGTCACGTACCGTGTTACAGAGTTGTACTTACATCTTTTTGGAGGACAATTAGCATGTCAAAAAGTCGCAATCAACAATGTTAGAACCGTATTTCATACAGGCCCGGCTAGCACTCACTAGGTGGTATTGCATGTATGTATGCTTTTTGAAAACCCATTAACATATAACAAGGGAAATAATCTTTTGTGTTGACCATAAAATAAATAATTAATGCTGTTCGTGCTCTATGGTTGACAGGTTCTCGATGTACCCTTATCCGCTAAGTAAATTAATTATCCTCGTAATTGTTACCGTGACTCCTCATTGGCGCTAGCCAGGCCCGCATGAAAAAAAGTTCAGCAATCAACAATATGTACATGATGACTGTGTTTACTATTTATATATTATCAATGTTTCGTCAGTCACAGGAATCTTCTACAATTATTACCAATGAACATAGGTGCCGACTTTTGAAAATCTTGGAGTATGCTCAGTGGCGTTCTCAGGTATTTCTGAAGAAAAATAAATAAATACAAAGGAACTTATACAAAATATACACTCTATCAATTCCATATGCTTTTTGTTTCTCTTGAGGTAATGGCAGACAGTCTAGTCACACTGAATTATTGGAAGCCCTGAAATGGAATCTTTGAACAAATGGTTCTGGCTAGATAGACAGATAAAGATGAGGGGAGGGAAAGGGTGAAGACGTAATTCCATGCACAGGTGACACAGGTCAAAATAGCAGAGACTAAGGTCCGACTACTACGTTCAATTGTTGAAGCCTGAAAATTCAAATTCAGAAAAAATCTATCACTAGCTGTTGCGGTTCAAGAATTTTGTAGAGCTGCCAATTAAAACATAAAGACTTTCACAAATTGTTATGAGGACTGTCTGTTTACAGAATGTTTTAGCTAGAAGGGATAGGGCAGTCTTCACAGAAAGTATGTAGGCTCACTGGTAATGTATGCCGTTGTCAAGAGATTATCTCAAAAGATACTGGGAATTAAATTTGTGGTGTAAACATTTTGAATGTATCATACCATACCCAATTCATTTCTAGTTATTTAATACAATTAAAGGTTGCTGCCTTCAGTTTACAATATTGACTTAACAAGCGGAATTCCATTAACATTCGGACTATTTACAAAACGGTCACTTCACTCACATGTGAACGTGGATTTTAATGCCTATGAATTCAATTACCTGTTTAAAATAATCTTTTTAGAGTGGTGTCTTACAAAAGCCAGCTGGCCATCAATGGGATGAGAGAGTCGATTTTAATTACAGTCAGGAAATATAATGCAAAAAAAAATTATACCAAAATATTTTCAGTGGGGTATGCCTAGCATACCCACTCAAATTTTGGTGTATGCGTGAGCAGCCGAGCATACCCGTAGTCGGCGTCTATGCTAACAAAGCATCACAATACCAACTTTTATGGAGTTTATAGTTAAAATCAACAACATGCTTTCGTGATGAGATTTTTCAACACAGAATGAGACAAATGAGATCTGTGTTGATGAGTATCTCTGAAGGGAGGGGGGGGGGGGGGGGGTTCAATTACGGAAATTGCTAAGATTTAGTACAAATAAAAAACGTCTTTCATTCTAACTGCGATTTCATAGTCGCGCCTTACGATAACATCGAGTCTCTTCGACGTACATCGCGTGGTTGAACAACACTTTGAGATAAATACAGAAATAGATAACGGAATATGTAACCTATAATTATAAAACTTTTTAAACCGCCCAGAAATATATTTGAAAATATTTTTGTACACAAAAATGAAGCGATGAATATTATTTAACCCGCAGGCACTAGCGATCTGAGCATTTTCCTAACCGTAATTTTAAAATGACTGGCATTTGTTACTTTTAAATATTAAACTTTGAGGTTTTTTCTTACTAAAACTACAGGGATTGCTTATTTACACTTATTAAGTACATTTTGAACTGGTCGTGTAATCTGAGCAATAGGCTATAAAAGTGAACGATCATTTAAAGCCGCGAGATCTCATGGGTTAAAAATCCCGGTTTCTGGCTGAACTTCAAGGTTTTTTTCCTGGTTTTCCCTGTTTTATTTATTTATTTATTTATTTATTTCAAATTCAAGGCTTTTTCCCGGTTTCAAGGTTCGGTGGCCACCCTGCCTGATGAAGGATGTGGTTCAGTTGTTCCAGTCTGACATGCTACTGGATAACAAGTGACTGCTCCCTAATGGCTGATTCTTGGGGATGGTGGGAGGATGTAGTATGGGAAATCTGTACACATGGGCTGTTAATGTTCGTCAGGGAAGGTGTTCATGAGACCCTCAGCGTAGTGGGCAACAGAGTTCTCATCACTGCAGATGTACTGATCATGAATGATTTCTGGGTGTGGAAGGGATGGCAGCAATTAAAATGAAGGTACTGTCTGTGTTTGGTGGGTTTGATGTGTACCAAGGCATTGAGAGTGTTAAATTAGAGAGGGAGGTCAACATCCAGAAAGGTGGCACACTGGGTTAAGGAGGATCAGGTGGGAAAGAAATGTTGATGTTGTGAACAAATGAGGATAGATAATGTGACCCTGACTCCAGATCTCAAAAATAACATTGATCCTCAAAAAGACTGGGATTTGGGAAACTAAGAACTGTTCTTGTAGATGGCCCACAAACAGGGTGGCATAGGATGGTGGTATACAGCTGCTCACGACTGTGCCATGTATTTGTTTGTATACTTCCCGTGTTTATGACACCAAGCAGCATTCATTGTGCACTGATTTGAATTGCTGTGCATCATTCCTCTGATTTTTGGGGAGAGGGAGCTCTATATTCCCAAGTATAATTTTTTTCCCTGAACTTTTCAACATAAACAACAAAATGCATCAGGTCAAAACTGCTTCAACAGATTAAACTGTCAAATAAAAATTACTAATTTGCTTTGCTCTACTTACAATAAACCAAACTAATGTAATTACTAGACAATCCACTAATTTACTACAAAATGGGCTTCCTATCTAATTAAGTACACAGTTGACAGATCTGTTTTGATCTATGGAAATGTGTCACAAAGTGGATGATGAAACTCAACTGGACAATTCTTGAATATATATATTAACTATCCTAAGAAACTATTATTACAACGCTTCAATAATTGGCTTTAAATTACATGCTCCTGCCAGTCACATGTCAATGTGTGACAATACAATAAAATTACAAATGCAGCTGGAGTCAATAGACAAAGAATAGCCAGTGAAAAACTTGAGTTGTGCAACTGTGGCTCTAATTAATCATACCTGACCAACTCCCCTCTACAGCTGGGCAAAGAGAAGCAGTGACACTCATTTCATCAATAATCTGATAAACACTACAAACTGCATGTCTATCACCAAATAATTTTACTTAATATTTCTGTAAACATTGCTTTACTTTCTGTCAGATCTCCTTATATTTGTTTGAATTTGAGATAAACAGATGAATGACCATTTACTTCATTCATTATTCTAAAACTACTCATAACATCCAGAGAAACTAATTTCTATGGAATTATCATTTTATTTTTATTTTATTCTGCACGCCATACAAATAGATGTTATTTGTCAGCAGCACCATGTGTCTGGACTTGCAGTTTCATATTTCTCAACACTCTCATATGCTTTTTTTCCTGTGTGTATTCTTCACAGAGAACAATGCATCTAAGCACAAAGACATCCATAACTTTTATTATTTCATTATGTTTTGTGGTAAACAGATCTTTAAATCTGTCCTTGACGCCGAAGTTTTATTTTTAGTTATTGATTAGAAATTTTATATTTGCGCATTATCTTGCCTCAGTTTTCGGATACATTTGTCTGTGGGTCAAAATACAATCAAGAATTTTTTTCCTAGAACAAAAGTTTTTATTGCAAAAGAATTACCAAAATAGAATGCAAAGGAAACCAAAACTCCACTTACTTTTAGATCTCTTGTCGCAAAAGCAAAGTCTTTTTTGACACTGAAGTCAAGAACACCTTCAACAACTGTGTGCATTTCACTACCCTCTTCAAAAAGAGATGTCGCAGCATACACAGAGTAAAGGCCAGCTGCTTCTTGTCGTTGCACATAGAGCAGTGGTTGCTCAGCCCATGATGATGACCAGTAAACTGCTGTTACTCCCTGCATGACTTCAATGAAAGTGGCTCCATAGTCACGTGTCAGCCAGAGCTGGAATAAAAAGGATGAAAAAGTTAGTTACATACTTGTGCTGATTTTACAGTGTACATTCAGGATCTCAATGGATCCAAAACAACAAAATATCAGTAGCACACCAAACATCAATCAGTATTTTGTAGAGAAGCTGGTGAGGATCCAATAAAATGACTGGAAGGATTCATCTGAATCACTTAATACTATAGATAAGATGAAATGATATGATTGGACAATGTGTTCTTTTATTTGGATGGCATAGTACGCTAGTGGTTCATGTCATGCAGTTTCCAAAACTGCTTGTACTGAACCTTCATGTCATCACACTCTATACATGGTGAAATTCAGATAAATCTTATTTCTTCCCATTCTATACATGGGCAGCATGCTCACTTATACTACATACTCCATGCATGTGTCTGACTACCAGTCATTCCTCATTGGGTGATATTGCTATTGCTTGGACATGTCTGTATCAATAGTAGCTAAGTGATCATAAAGCTCTGGGTGATCAGTATCTGTGTACATTTTTATTATTACCATTTTTGTGTAAAGTGCAGTGTCTGACTGAGGGTTTTGCATCATTGGTTAAGTTCTGTAGACAGCATCAAGCAGTAGCTCATGTCAGTTATCACTGAACTGTGAAAAGCTTTTGTACCAACACTGACTGAATGATCATCCACACCTGCAACATATCCATCACCATTTCTGGCATACGAGGAGTCTGTAATAACTGCCACAGAACTCAAGAATCTTAGTACTAACCCATGTGCTTTCAAATCTAAATTGAAGAGTTACTTCATGGCTCGCTCCTTTTATTCTGCCAAGGAACTCCTGAAAAAGTTAAACAATTAAGCTAATTCCTTTTTTTCCGTTATTGATTCTTTTCACTTAGGCTTTAGATTGTCATGTGCATAGGACTACTTAAGGTTTTTCTATTACCATTCTTGTGTTAAACTTCCTTGATCATGGAGTCTTACTCCTCAATTAGGTCATGCAGAACAGAAAACCATATTATTATTATTTTTAAGCATTCAGCATTGCTGACACTAACCTGTGCAAGGCCTTATTTTTATCTTGCATTTCACATTGTGTTTATCATTTTTTGTGCCAGTTAGCCTCTTTTCAGGAACCTGCTAGTCTCTCTTTTGATAAGAAATGAGTCAGTTACTCTTGGCTTACTATTTACAAACATATGCACATCAGTGCTTCTTATGTTGAGTTCTAAGATTGTCAAAAGTAGCTGGAACAGTCGTACCAAGCATGGGTAGTGGAACTACAAGGTCTTTGTTGTTAGTGTCTGTTTATTATAGATCTCCAAAGAATCATATACTGACATGATCATACAACATGCTATAATCTAACTGGCTCCAGACACGGAAGTAAGGGAGCATGCTTTATTGTGTGAAAAACACTATCTTTTAGAATTTTTTAACACTGCCTATCCTTTTGAAGTAGCACAATTGGTAGGCAACATGGTCTGATACAGCTGCCATTACCTTAATCTCCTACAAGGTGTATGTCAGTTAGTTCCTGGTAGATGAGTTCATGACAGTTCCAACACAGCCTCTACACCACAAGAGAAGGTCTCGCTAACATCAGCAACATGGGCACTAAAGATCTCGATGTCATGCGTCCTGATAGAATACCCACCACCACTAGCAACATTGATCGTGGGGTGACCCTCCATCATGTCGATAATTGTTTTCAGCATGTTCATTCTGCATCTCAAAAGTGCTGGGCGATGTGCACACATTGGCCACATTGTGTCAAATTGCAGGTCTCAGCCTCCATCAACAGACATGGATATGGATCTCAACAGTATTTCAGCAGAGCTGTTAACCCACAACAGACCTTACACTGAAGTCTGTGTGTTGGTCAAGAAACTAAAAATTATGCAAGAAGACTTGGGTGCAGCAGCGACATTGATAAATTTGCAATTATATTGGATCACAGTTGTTACCACCTGCCTTACAGTGGCTGGTGTGTTATCCCAGACAGAACAACTGGTTAATTGTCAATGATGTGAATGTGTCAAATATGGATTAATACCTTTCACTTTTAAGTCTCCATTTTGGATGAACTCATGTATTGTCTGATCAGGCGCCTTATCAACAACTGACCACTGTTCAGAATACTACACTCTAAATTCACCGCAAAGACAAAGCCAATGAGCTGCGACAGGCACATACAAAAGACATACGCGTACAACACTTTCACGTAATATAGTGAGGACAGTTACAACTCACCGCAAAGACGTGGCGACGAGATGTGACAGGCACATACAAAAGTCACACACATACAACACATTCAGCTATCGGCCATGGCCTTCCTCAGAAATAGAGCACTCACGCAATCACACAGGCACACAACACAGTCATACAACCATCACCTCCGACTGCCACACTTTCGAAGTGTGGCAGTCGGAGGTGATGGTTGTATGACTGTGTTGTGTGCCTGTGTGATTGCGTGAGTGCTCTATTTCTGAGGAAGGCCATGGCCGATAGCTGAATGTGTTGTATGTGTGTGTCTTTTGTATGTGCCTGTCGCATCTCGTCGCCACGTCTTTGCGGTGAGTTGTAACTGTCCTCACTATATTATTTATTCCAACCTGGACTTTCCATTATTATACAACACTTTCACGTATCGGCCAAGGCTTTCTTTAGAAAATAGAACATTCACGCAATCACACAAGCACATAACAAAGTCATACAACCATCACCTCCGGCTGCTGCACTTCGAATTCGAAGTGCGGCAGCCGAAAGTGATGGTTGTTGTATGACTGTGTTGTGTGCCTGTGTGACTGCGTGAATGTTCTATTTTCTGAAGAGGGCCATGGCCAATAGCTGAAAGTGTTGTATGTGTATGTCTTTTGTATGTGCCTGTTGCAGCTCATCACTATGTCTTTGTGGTGAGTTGTAAACTGTCCTTATTACTATATTATTAATTGCATCCTTGACTTTCCATTATTATATACACACTCTAAATTCAGTACATTTAAGTTCTGCTACCAATTTTAAGGCACGCAGTATATCGAAGCCATTAGTGCAGCTCCATTTTTCCTCGGCTTGCCACATTCCATTTGCTTTGCAAAACAACGTGAAAACAGAACTAGTTAGGCTTATTGCCTTAGGTGTTATCATGCCAGTTTCCTTCAGCAAATGGTCAACTCCATTGGTGGTGATGAGAATACTCAAGATTAACTTTTGACTATGGAGTTACTTTAAGAAGTCCAATAATTCCCAGTGTGTTATGATACCTGACCACTTCCTGCCATGAGAAATTGTTTGTAAAACTGCCAGGGGGCATCATTTTTCTTAACTTGATTTAACAGAATCATACTTACAACTATCATTGCACAATACCCCCATTGGGTTATATCAGTACCAGTGTCTGCTTTTCAGCATAGAGTACCCCAGTCATCTTTGAGTGATATTTGGAGCAACTCACAGGCTCCCTGCCAGTGTGCATCACCTACTTACAATATTGCTGTGTCAGGGTCCTCCACAGAGGAACATTTAAGTAACCGTCAGAGCTTGTTAGAATCATTCAAAATAACAGGACTGAAAGCTAACGTTAACAAATCACTGAAATGTAACCTTGACAAATCTCAATTTTTTGTCACTCTCCTTCGAGAGTGTCAAGCTGTAGAAAATCAAGGCCTTGCCACATTCTACCAATATCAAAGAACTACAAGCATTTCTCAAAAGATGGCTTACTATTACAAGCAGAATCCAAGTTAATAATAGGTAAATTCTACCCATCTGCTTTGACCCATATCGTCATCAACATGTTGGAAAACCCAAATATAGGATAATATCTTAATACAGCGAAATCTTGATTTAACAGACCTTGAATTAATGGACTTTCGGATTTAATAGACAGATTTTTTATGACGTGACAATATGAATGACTGTCTAAACTATATTGTCAGTTGGTCGATTTTACTTTACAACCCATGACCTACGAGTTTTTCTTCAGGTTCATAATTTCTTTGGACAGATTGTTTCAACGAGTTTCAATTTAAGCTCTTTGGTTTGTTCACATTCGTGTACACAACGTACAAGTTCTAAGTAGCTTTCGTGTTCATTGCCAAGTCGTGTTTAAAATACAATATCTCATAATGTCTGGAGTGAAAAGCATGTGAACTTAAGCATAACATAGAAACTGGAGCTAATTAGTAAGTTAGAAAGTGGTGCATCTGATGATAAAGCTGTTACAGATATTCATAAGAATAAAGAAAAACTTCAAAAGTTTTCGCTTAATTACAGTGTCAGTAGCTCAAGTACTGGGGTCTCGTAGGAGACAGAAAGCAAGTGAAATATGCCAAACACGAAAAGTTAGAAGAAGCTATATACAAGCATTCTGCTGACATCAGCATTCAAAGTGTAGAGTTGCGTGTTGCCACCAATAAATTTGCGAAACTAATGGACATAGAGTTTAACATGACTGATGGATGGTTCTGGCACTTTCGAAAACGTCATGGTATCTCGAACAGAAAAAGTGTCGTGAAGCATTACGTGCAGACAATGAACAAGTTGCGCCATTTCTTAAATACATTAATGACCTGACTAAATCTGAGAGCCTCACTCTGTCTCAAATCTATAATGCAGATGAGACTGGTCTTTATTATCATGCTGTTCCTGAGAATACCCCTGCACACAAACATGAAACCAGCACACCCAGAAGAAAATTAAATAAAGAGCGAATTACCTTTTAGTTTGCGCAAACGCCAATGGCACACATCATCTCATCCATATGGTGGTCGAAAAATCAAGGAAACCTCACACTTGGAAAAATATTATGGATCAATTGCTGGTTACCTATTCCAGCTCAAGAAAAGCTTGGTTCCCACATGATATTTTTTCTGACTGGTTCTTCTATCACTTTGTAATATAAATGTGGCAATATCAAGAAGACTGTTTTGACTCTTGATAATGCACCTGCTCATCGTAATGCTGAGAAATTAGTCACTGGAGATGGAAGAATAAAATGTATCTTCCTTCCTCCAAATAATCATTGGTAATACAACCTATGGACCAGGGAGTAATTGTATCCTGCAAGAAAATATACAAGAAATAGTTCCTAGAAGAAATCATGATTATCTCCAAGGATGAAAATGATACAAGAGGACTCCAGATGCTACAAAATCTATGTGCATACAACATAAAGTCTGCCATCTTCAATTTAGCAGCGGCGTGGAAAGAGGTAAAAACAACAACAATAGCTAATGGTTGGAGCAGCTGTTAAATGGGACAGAAGGAGAAATTGATTTCAAAGGCTTTGAAAGTAACGATCTTCATGAAACCGAGCAGAAATCTGGGGAAAATATAAGTGAATATGACACAGAACAATGGATTAACACAGATGAAGGTGACCCAGTCAACAAGATTTTCAGCTAGGAGGAGATAGCTGCGATGGAGTATTTCCTTTCACGTCGACCACCCACTTCCCTACCAAAAACCTCTTTCCTTAATACCTTAGCCAGCTGCATCCTAACTCACAACTGCTTCACTTTTGAGGGCCAAACATACCAACAACTAAAGGGAACAGCCATGGGAACCAGGATGGCCCCCTCATACGCAAACTTATTTATGGGACACTTAGAGGAAGCCTTCCTGGATACCCAAGCCTGTCAACCCACAGTTTGGTATAGATTCATTGACGACATCTTTATGATCTGGACTCACAGTGAAGAAGAACTCCAGAATTTCCTATTCAACCTCAACTCCTGGTCCTATTCCAAATCCCATGCCACTTTGCTTGATGTCGACCTCCATCTGTCCAATGGCCAACTTCAAACATCCGTCCGTGCATCAAACCAACCAACAAACAACAGTACCTCCACTATGACAGCTGCCATCCATTCCACATCAAACGTTCCCTTCCCTACAGCTTAGGTCTTCATGGCAAAAGAGTATGCTCCAGTCCCGAATCCCTGAACCAGTACACCAATAACCCAATAACAGCTTTCACATCCCATGGCTATCCTCCTGATCTGGTACAGAAGCAAATTTCGAGAGCCACTTCCTCATCCCCCCAAATTCAGACTCTTCCACAGAA